>CM063515.1:36796515-37442015 GCA_032199755.1 Ambrosia artemisiifolia
AGTGTGTAGAATGTGGCAAGCTTAAGTACAGAATTGATGTCTTAACAGACGAAAATCTGAACTTTAAAGCTGACTTAAGTCAATGCCAACAGAGTAATGATGTTTTGAGAGCTAATGAGAAGGCCCTCAAAATCACCATTGATACTCTAAAGAGAGACTCTACTGAGTGTGATCAGCTTAAAATCAGAATCAAAGAATTAACTGATGAGAATCTGAATTTAAAAGCTGATGTATGTCCGTTACAAAGGTCAAATGATTCCTTAAAACAAAAGGAGAAGAGTTTTCTAAGTACTGTTGAAAACTATAAAAAGGATGTTTCTGAATTGTCCAAAACTCTAGCTAACAAGCAAATCGCTATCAATAATTACATAAATGAGTTAGAAGACACTAAGAAACATTTGGCCATTGTTAACTGTGACTATAAGAAGATAAAGAAGAAACTTGAAAGTTACCTGAACTGCAAGTATGTTCTTGATCATATCATTGAACATTCAGAAGAGGATAGCAAATCCACCCGTCCCAAATACTCTTAGTGTCCACCTCCGGTGAGATTCAAAAATCATAACTATGATATCTTACCGAAGAAAGAGTTTGTGGACTTGGCAGCTAAAGCTGCAGAAGCGCCCAAAGTGATTGAAGCAGCTAAATCTGCCAAAGTCACTAAGGCTGCTCCTACTGCGCCCAATGTGATAGAAGCAGCTAAACCTGCTGAAGTCACTAAGGCTGCTCCTACTGTGCCCAAAGTGATAGAAGCAGCTAAACCTGCAGAAGTCACTAAGGCTGCTCCCACTGCTGTTGCAGCCAAAGCTGGTGAGATTGCTGATGATGCTAGTGTCTGCGAGACATACTGTTTTGATGATGAGCTTGATGAACCAGAGAGGTATGCACCAGTAAAGAATGAGGATATTCCTATCCAAAATCACATCCTGTGTGATCCTGAACCGAAAGTGCAAACATCTGTTGGTAAAAATGTCAAAGTGTTCTATAAATTAAAAGGATCTGATAAAATCTTTGCTGATGAGGTATGTCCTCTAAGATTTAGAACACCTGGCTTTGTTGATAAAATCTGGCAAGAGTCCACCATTACTATTGAGAAAGAACAATGGGGACACGGGAAACAGGGTCATGGTAATCAGTCCAAGAAAAACAAAAATAAAAATCAAAAGAAGAACACTTTGAACCCTAAGAATCAAGCTCAGGAGAGATCTCCTAAAAAGCATGTTACTCAGTTTGTCAGATCTTCAGGCAATGAGTATGATAACTATCCTAAAACTGATTGGCAAAAAGAATGTTTGAAGGATTTAAAACACAAAAACTCATTTGCCACGAAGTCTAGCAAAAGGAGTATGGATGCAAATGCTCCACCATTTGAGGAATATAGATCCTGTCACAAATGCGAGGAACATGGGCATTTAGTTGCTGTGTGCCCCGATTTGAGACGCAAAAGGATCAAGACAAATGATGCTCCAAGTTCTAGCAAATCTAAACCACATGTTTCCCCTAAAATGTCTGAAAAGCAACAAGGAAAGCAGGTAGTTTATGACAACCGAAACAAGATTGCTATGAACCAAATGCCAGTTGATGGCAAGGGTCCGCAGTCGAGGGGGAGCCAAGTTCCCATGAAGGTTCAAGCAGCGCCTAAGCCACAAGCAAAGGCTGCAGCTAAACCTCAGGGTAACCTAACACTGCTCCACGTGCAGTTAAGTCTGAAGTGGATCCAAAATCAGACCCACCAAAGGAATCTGAGGCTGGACGTTCTAGCCCCAAGGCAAAGAAGAAGCCCAAGCCAAAGAGACCAGAACAGATTTGGAGACCCAAGTCACCGACCAAAATTGGAGAATAATCTGCTAGTGCTGAAACTGCCGGACCATCGGAAGCAACACCAACTCCTAACGGAATGTGGGTTGACTTTCCGACTTTGGATGTAGATGGTAGACCCAAGACCGTGAAGGCTTGGGTCCCCCTTAACCACTAAACTTTGAATGTTGTGCAGGGAGTTCCACAGGGCTTTATCAGTAGCCTCTGGATTGTTGATAGTGGAGCTTCTGGGCACATGACAGGTGACTTATCCCTGCTATTTGACATCAAGAATATCAACGGGGGGTATGTTGCTCTTGCTGGTAACAAAGGGGGATACATCACGAAAGGAGGCAGTATGGGAAACGGAATAGTAAGCTTTGAAAAGATAAGCTTCGTGAAACAGATAAGCCACAACTTGCTGAGTGTCTCACAGATCTGTGACAAGAAATCCACAGTGTTCTTTGATGACAATGCTTGCTTCATTCTGAAGCCTGGCTTTATGATTCCGAAATAATGGATTATGATCTCAACTCTAAGAGTTAACAACTTGTATGTTCTGGATATGAGTCCAGCCATAACAGCTAAGCGGGAGGTCACTTGTTTTATGTCTAAAGCTACAGAGAAGGAGTCTATTATGTGGCACAGACGAATGAGGCATATACACTTGAGGAAGATGATTCATCTGGTTCAGAATCAGCTTGTGGAAGATGTCTCAGTCAAGAATTTTCATCTGAATGACGTCTGTGTTTCATGTAAGAAAAGGAAGCAGAAGAAGAAATCTCACAAACCTAAGAATGTCAACTCAGTCAGTATGCCTCTCGAGCGGTTGCACATGGATTTGTTCGGCCCAGTCAATCGCAAAAGCAAGAATGGAGATTTATACTGTCTGGTTGTCAAAGATGACTATTCAAGGTTCTCTTGGGATGTATGCATGCAGCATAAAAGTGAGACTTTTGAGTATTTGAAAGATCTGTTCACGAAACTAGAAAATATCTATGGGCTGAAGATCCGCAGGATTCCAAGCGACAATGGAACAGAATTAATGAACAATGCTATGGAGTCGCTATGTGCAGAAAAGGGTATTCATCACGAATTCACAGCGCCATAGACTCCTCAGCAAAACGGGGTTGCAGAAAGAAAGAATCGAACTCTTATTGAGGCAGCCAGGACAATGCTCGCAGATTCAAACTTTCCTGTCATGTTTTGGAACGAGGCAGTTTACTGCGCGTGTTATACTCTAAATAGGGTTCTTATGGTTAAGAGGTTCGGAAAGACATCATACGAACTTCTGAACCGAAGGAAACCGAACTTAGAGTTTCTGGAACCTTTCGGAGCTCCATGCACAATGTTACATCCTGATGGGAAGTTTGGTGCGAAGGCAGAAGAAGGTTTCTTTGTTGGATACAGTACTCCTAACAAGAGAGTATACAACAAAAGAACCAATAACGTTGAAGATTGGCTTAATGTCGATGTTCAACGTTACACTGTCAATGCGCCCGGTGTTGGACCCGATTGGTTGTTCGACTATAAGAGTTTGTTTGATTCTTTCAACGTGGATAATGTGGTAGATGATGCTGTAGCGCAAATGTATTACGAGTGTGAAAACGCAGCTAGCTCACCGCTAATGCGTCCGATCGTGGTTAATGGACCTGCGCCTGCCGCATCTGATGCCTCTGCATCCACGGGTCCCCCTGGTAAAGCCGCAGCAGTTGAAGTTGAGGAAGTCTTTCAGGAAGCGTCAGAGATTATAGAATCTTCTTCAGATGAGGAATATGCTGAATCTCGGGAAACTCTTACTAAAGAACTGGCTGGAAATGGTGAATCTGTCAATACAGCTCCAGTTCCTCCTACAGGGAATGATCAAGCTGGTCCTTCTACTTCAGCAACTCCAGGAATTGGTCTACAGATTGATTTCTCCGGTTTTAATTTGCAACCCACTGCTCCCTCTAGTTCAAGCGCCGCAGAGACAAATATTTCTCAGGGACTTAAAAGTCTCAATCTGCGTTCGGATGATCCAGTGCCGGCACATCCGGAATCTCGGATTCACGACACTCATCCACTGTAGAATGTGATTGGTGATCCGGTTGGCAGAGTAATGACACGTAGTCAACTCAGGAATGCCAGTCCAAGTGACAATTCAGCAACCCTAGCTCTTTATTCGGAGATCAGAAAAGCAGGTCATCAGAACTATTGGTCTTTTGCTCTATATGTTTCTCAGATGGAACCAAGAACCGTCCAAGAGGCTTTGAGAGAAGAACCATGGATTAATGCAATGCAGACAGAGCTTCAGCAGTTCCAAAAGCTAGGAGTGTAGGACTTAGTTGACTTACCTCCAGGCGCGAAGAAAATTGGAACAAAGTGGGTCTACAAGTGTAAACGGGATGACAGCGGGGTAATTATAAGAAACAAGGCTTGATTAGTTGTCCTCGGTTTCCGTCAAATCGAAGGTCACCCATCCTGGAATTTCTCCCACCTGAGCACGGATTTGCCCATCCAGAGCTCACGGATTTGTTTTTGGGTGCCCAAGTGGAGACTTCCCAGGAGGTCACCCATCCTGGAATTTCTCCCACCTGAGCACGCTTAACTGTGGAGTTCTCCTCTCATCCACTAACATTAAGCCCCAAAACGCGTTGGTGATTTAAGAGGCAAGACATTACTTATGAACCAAGGATCTCTCCTGGCCACGGCCGATGTGGGATTTTCCTGGGGTGTCACATTCACCCCCCGTTAGAGTCTCATCGTCCCTGATGAGGTATGCACCCACCATCCCGAACGGCACAGGAGTGGCTCTGATACCATCTGTAACACCCCGCCCCTCTCACCACCAATATTGTCCGCTTTGCCCATCCAGAGCTCACGGATTTGTTTTTGGGTGCCCAAGTGGAGACTTCCCAGGAGGTCACCCATCCTGGAATTTCTCCCACCTAAGCACGCTTAACTGTGGAGTTCTCCTCTCATCCACTAACATTAAGCCCCAAAACGCGTTGGTGATTTAAGAGGCAAGACATTACTTATGAACCAAGGATCTCTCCTGGCCACGGCCGATGTGGGATTTTCCTGGGGTGTCACATTCTGAGATGTTTTGGACTGTTTTGATGGGATTTTGTTCATTTATTGGGTTCTGCAGCAGTTGGGTCGACCCAAAATTTCATTCGACCCATTGAAGGGTCGAATCAGATTTTTGAAACCCATTCGACCCATCAAAGGGTCGAAGCAAATATCAAAATACCCATTCGAACCACTAAGTTAGAACGAACCAAATTTACAAACTTTCATTCGACCTTTTGACGACAGAAATGGAAATTTGATGCAAACTAAGTGTTTTATGTGTAATTCTTGTATGTAAACTATATGTACTTGATCGACTAGTTTAACAGGTCACCAATGGGATGTCTGGTCTGTCTGGTGTGTCGGGTCAGCGTTCAAACACATTTTCAAAATATACGTGGTTGATCTGGATAATCGGGGACTAGTTAACATATGGGTTATTAGTCGAAACACTTATACAAACATTATGATAGGTCACCGGTAGTTGGGACTATCAGTTCGTATCGGTTATTCTATTTTTAGAAGACGCAACCTAAGGTGAGTTTCACAGCCCCACTTTTACTGGTTTTACTTTCGGGCGAGAATCATGCTACTTGCATTGGATTCATAAAGATCATGTTATACTATGGTTACCTTTTGTTTATCATACGACTCATCCTAAGTCCCGGGGAAGCCACGAATATGCGGGGATGCATTACGGGGCAATTGTGGATAGATCTATTGGGTGTGACCTGCCCTACTCGGGTCGACTGGAGGTCGGACGGGTGCATATTGTCTCGACCTTTATTCCGTGGATGATGGTAGTTCATTCGGGCAGTTCATATTTGTTCGTGTCAGTAATGGTTTCCAATCGTAGTAGTAACATACTTAACGTCTAGCTAACGTTTGCATAACATAGTAGTAATTGGATTGATCTTTCAAAACTTAGGGAAATGTATTAATTAAACCTGTGAACTCACTAGCATTATATGTTGACATTTTTAGTGTGTTTTCTCAGGTCGCTAAGGTAGCAGCAGTTGATAGGCACACGGAGTCGCACGACGTCTAGTTTTAACTTGCATGTTTTAAACGTTATCAGACACTTGTCAATTACTATTTTGGGTTGTGAAGACGTTTATGCTTCCGCTGTAATTGTTTACACTTTTAAAACTTAATGGATGGTTTATGTATCTTTTACATTTAGTTGTCGTTCATTGTGACTGTTGACTTGGATCCTGGTGTGTCACGCACCTCACGGTAAAACCCTGTACGTGGAATTTGAGGGTGTGACAGATTGGTATCAGAGCCAATGGTTATAGTGATGTAGGACTACATGTAGAGTCTAGTCTATAGCCGAGTCTCACACACACTAGACGGTCGCATACCGATGAGTCGTATCATGTGGGAAATATACTAACCTTGTTGGGGTGTCGGTATCATCATTATAATGTGTTACATCATCTGTTTTCGGGTTTGAAGACGAAGAAGCTTGTTGATCATGCACAGCGGCATACATTGGGGTGGCTTCGGCATATTCTCGAGATCTGTCCAGAATTCAGACATCTCCTTCTATACTCCAATGGACACACTTGCCTACACACACTATCTTTCACTTGTACTCGTAGCAGTACATCTCTAAGTGACTGTTCACTTGGAGATTCTTATGAGTTGGTATCAATTTGTTTCGTTAATATCCATTGACTTGAATTTCGAACTCGGAGCACACCTAGAGGACCATGTGGAGCAACTTATCATTTTGGGTGTACACGAAACCATAAATTGGGATGCATGAAAATCCGGGTGGACTTTGAGTTCGAACTAATGGTCATGGATGAGCCTAGTCCCTAATCCTTAATCCTTATGATCACTAGTGGTTTTATACTCGTGGAAAATCTAGTATTCTATTCCTTGTGATTGGCAGAATATGTCTGGTGTTCGTGGTGGTCGTCGAGGTGGTCACAATGCTGGTCGTGGCGGCGGTGGTCGCGGCGGGGGTCGCGGTAACAACAGTATGACTTTGGATGAGCTGAACAACCTGCTTCAGCAGCAAGTAAATGTTGCACTAGCTGCTTTTCAGGCCGCTTAGCAAGGCCTTGGTGGTAATTTGATTTCTTATGTTCTTATCTATTTTGGGTAGTTTGATTTGTTTTGGTGAAACAATGTTGCTTGTTATATAAGTAATGATGTTCATCCGCCACCATCTCATAATGTGTAGCTTGTATGCACCTTTAAGATGTTTATGGAATGCAAGCCACATAGTTTCAGTGGGGCTGAAGGAGCAATGGGACTGCTCAGATGGTTGGAGAAGATTGAGTTTCTGTTTGCTATGTGTCATTGCCCAGTGGAGAATCAGGTAAAGTATGCTTTAGGTACCTTGGAAGGTCCTGCCTTAACTTGGTGGAATTCGGCTACCCAGACTCTCGGCTTGGGTGAAGCCAATGCTATGCCGTGGGCAGAGTATGTTCATCGTCTGAGATCGGAGTACTGCCCCCGGGATGAGGTGCAGAAGTTGGAGCATGAGCTATGGAACCATCAGATGGTTGGGTCAGAGATTGAAACGTATACTACTGGGCATCATGAGCTGGCAGTGATGTGTTACGAGTCGAGTACACTAGAGTACCGGAGGATTGAGCACTACATTGCTGGGTTCGTGCCTGAAGTTCGAGGGCTGGTGACTGCTAATGATTATGCTATTCATCAGGGTACTATTAGGTTGGCTCATAATCTAACCAATCAGAAGGTTCAGGAGGGTGTCTTGCCTCCCAGGGGCGCTGCTGTGAAATCTCCTGAAAACAACAAGAGGAAGTGGGAAAATGTGGTAAGAAGTTCAGCTCCAGTTCAGCCTCAGTAGCAGGGAAAAAAGTTTGAAGCATTAGGGCCATCATCTGGACAGAAGCAATTGGGGTATGTTGGGAAGCTTCCAAAGTGTAATCTGTGTGGGTTTCATCATGTTGGAGCTTGTGATATGTTTTGTTGCAATTGTTGTCAGCGGACGGGTCATGTCGCCAAGGATTGTCGGGTCAATCTTCAGCCAAATCAGACTCAGACTGTTGTCCCTGCTTGTGACATCCGTCAAAATCACAGGTCATGCCCGTACACTTAACTACACATATAAATTGTGCATAGCACTACATTCCACATGTTTCATTATAATTAGGCCATACAGGGTTCCAACAAGTTAATCCCGAGACATACAGTCAAGTAGTAAGCACACTAGTTGATACAATCACTCAATTAGTCGAATAGTTCATGATAGACTATAGGAAAAATCCATGCAAAACCCTAGTTTTGGGAATCGATACAATTCAACACAAGGTTCCAATGTGTGGTTCAATCAAGAACAAAATCAAACAATGTCCTAGAACAATAAATATCCCAACACGATATCCATGAAAAACTACTAAAAACACGAACAATGTGCCCACATGTAATCCTAAATTCGATCCATATAGACTTATGTGAGAATTAGAATAAAACAAATACACTACCACTCACACATTACACACGACCATATATACACACATCTATGATTTCACTTTATTAAACCAATATCCTATATACACATATATACATACATCGACATACAAGACACACACAAACCCTATATATGTATATATACACAGATACACACACATCAAACACAATACTTGGAAAGTGACAATCTATCACCCACATATACACATATATGATCGCATACACACACCAATGCCTAAATATCTCTCAAACACACACCATAACATCTCATTCCCATGTATTACACTAATATGGGATTCAAGGTCACTATGTACTCAATCTATCCATGTTGGAACATCCCAAACGATTCCTTTTCCTTTCCCTATGATCGGCTGAAGTCAACCCCTCCACACACACCCATGAACAGTCAATCTCATGCTCACTAACATCTAGGATACACACCAAAATGGCAAGCCACTTTATTTTCACTTGGATCTATAATGTTTGACTTCCAAACCTCCATGCCCATTCCTTATGTGTTTTTGCGGCCCATACATTCCCAAGAAAGGAAAAATATGTTGACTTTGGACATAATACTAGCCTACACTATACACACACTACATACACACTACATACGTATGTATACACTCAGATATAAGTCACCATTCTTATCCTAACAACCCACTAACCTATAGACTTATACAAGAATGGAACATACATGACTTCCTATGACCTCCAAGCATTGTTGACTAGCCACAAAAACCCATGTCCCTTCCCCATAAATCGGCTCCCAAGACCCCTAGATGAACCAACAAAAAACATTAGTCAACTAGTTACACCAACATAGTAATGTACCTTTTTGATCCAACAATTCATGAGCTTTGACTTTCCTAAACAAACGAACACCCATGCCTCTCTCTCTCTCTCTCTCTCTCTCTCTCTCTCTCTCTCTCTCGTGTGTGTATATATATGGACCGAATGGTTCACAAGAAACACCACACAACACTCTTGAGCATCAAACACTTAAACATACCCTCACTCCCTTTCCCTTTCCCTTTCCCTTTCCTTTTCCTTTGTTTCCTTTCGGCCGAGCCCAAACACACCGAAGAGGGCCTTATTCGATCCGTTATCATCATCATTTGCTAGCCACAAGCCACCATCGAGCACCTAGGAGCCACATTATGGAAGGAACGATCATATTTTCTTTGTTTTCCACTCAGCTACACTCGAGGTAAACAAACCGAACCCACATATCTATTTCTCACTATGTTGACTACATTCATGGTTAACCGGAGCCCTCTCACCCACGAATATGACACCATACATGATTCAAGTTAGATAAAATCAACTAAACACTCAAAGTTTTATACTAAAAGTTCAATATGTATACTCATTTATATACACACATATGTACATATATATATACACCGTAGGGCGCACACACGGATGTATACGTACACACACACACATACACGAGAGTGTATGCGTGTATGTATAGGGCCAAGACCAGGCCCAAGAGAAGGATTTTGCACTCAAAGTTATAACGTAGACAAACAATGATTATGTAAACATGTGTTAATAAACCAAAAACACCTGTTAATAAGCTTTAACACTACAATTTTCTTGGAAACCTATGTTAATCACCAAAATGTGTGTGTTAGCAAGGGCAAAATACATAAAATATGTTGTTTTTATACAAAATTGCCAAAATTTATGTCCATGTCCCACTTTTAGATACACATGACCAATACACACATGCCACATGATAACATAAAGTATACCAAGACATTGGTTTTACCATAAAAGGTTAATCATAGTCACAAATAATGACAAAAGCGCACTTTTCCCAACACATAAAGTGTGTGACATATGTGGACAGTGGTACAGAAACACACAGTCCATATGTGTTCAAGTCAGGTGAAAAATGCATGGTAATAGGACAACTCATAGACTTAAGTTGCCTTTAATGAATTTAGGGCATCCCAGTCCTGACATTTCCACGTTAGACACAGTCCAATCATGTAAATCAGATCTCACACGACAAGATTCATCATGAATATTATCTTTTATAAACCCTAATTTATTAATAATCATACAGATACAATAACCATGCAAGACTCATCATAATAACACATAATCAATGTTATTTATCATGTTAAACCTTATTAAAACTCATGTTTATATTATTTAAGTTTCATACAAGATCTGGAAAAACAAATTTTGATGCTTTAAAAACATAATTAAAACATAGTACAAGAGATTAAAACACATGTAGGGTTTGTTATATACCTTAAGCCTTTAATCTTCTTTATCCTAAACCCTCTTTAGCGCCTATGATCTTTAGATTATGTTAATGAAAGAGGGTAGGGGTTAAATTTTTGTAATTAGGGTTAGGGGATTGAGATTAGACTGATAATTATAAAAACCGTTTTAAAACTGTTGGATCAGTGGCCTCTTTTGGGAACACTTATGTGTTTCAGATTTATATAAGAGTTAATGAGCAGCGGAATAATAAGTGTTCAAAGATTAAAAGATCACTTTTAAGAGGAGTTATTACTCCCCCTTGACTGAGTAGTAAATGAGAAACAATAAATACAGTTCAAGTATAAAGCAGTAAAGCAATTTATGTTTCTCAGATGTGAAATGGATTATAAGTTCAAAGCCCGAAGGATTTCAATTGATTTCAAAGGAAATTACAAAATATCACATATCTAAAATAGATGAACAAACTCATCTATTTATAGACCAACATACTAAACTGTTGTCTGAAGTAATCTAAGATATTTAACAAAGATATTGTGCTAAGATAAGCTTACAACAGTCTGTACATCGAAACTTGAAATTAAGACTTTAACAAAACAATATAATAATAAAACTACTAAAGTCTTCAGTCGGTTAGAAGCTTCTGATGACAATGTGCTGATGAGTGACAAACTGCTGATGAGTAGTTTGTCTTCAGTAGTTCTTCAGTGTAGTGTCTGGTTAGACTTCAGAACTTCTAATGAGTTACTCTTCAGTACTTTGTGAATTTGTTCTTCAGTACTTCTTGTTTCTTCTTCAGCAGTTCTTTCCATAGTTAGGCAGAATATGATTTGGACTAAGGTTATCAAAAGGTGGTTTCTTCAATCCTCTTTGTCCCAACAATCTCCCCCTGGATTGATGAAGCCAAAACCTTATCCAATCTTTATTGTTGATTCTTTCTCTCTTCTAGTATCCTCCAGATTTCTGCCGTCATCCGGGTAGTAAGAGTACATCTTTGTTGCTCAGTGAGAGATCCTAATTCAGGTGTAAGATGTTGAATTGTGAGAAGGTCTTTGGAAGATAGAACACTCAACTCCTTTGAGTTTTTGTAGACCTTACTTGAACGATCTCTCCTGGTCACTAGTACTGAGTTGGAATCAGTAAATGACCATTTGATTATGTTTACCTTTGACCTGTCAAAGTCAGAGGCATAGGAAACCAAGCCTGTTTCCTGGGGTAATCCTGAGGATGATTGTGGAATGTCTTCGACTTCAGTGACTCTCAGGTGAGATTCTTGACTACCTTGAAGGTCAACACCACTTTGAATAGGCATGTTGGGCAAGTGATGTTCTGTTACAACTCTTGTATGTGACTTCTCTTGAATGGATTGTTGTAGCTGATAAGCATAGGTAGCTTTGTCTCTGAATTGTGTAAGTAGGGGTTTTTCTTCTATATCAAAGTCTCCATGTACTAACTGATTTCCTTCCAAGAGTACCATCTTGAAATCAGTCTTCACAATGGGTTCTCCCTCTGCTTTTCTCTTTGGGGCAGGCTTTCTCAATGCACCAGAAGATCTCTTAATGTTTGAAGTTGGTTGGACTTCATGAGTTTCAAATCTTTCTGGCTCTGCAGCTTTGCTGGCCTTGTACTTCTTGTATGTCTCATATAAAGTTTGTTCTTTCCACTTTGAGACTGAGGCCTTTGAACCATAGCCATTTGCCACCAGTTCATCTACAATCTCTGCTCTTTCGGCTTTCCTCTCTTTCTCTGTTGCTAACCTATCAGATAGCATTTGAGCTCTTCTTGTGAGTTCTTCAGTAGAGAGTCTTTTGAGAGCCACTTGTTTTGATTTGGAGTTCTTGGTTATGAATGTGATCAGCTGTGCCCTTTTGTCTTCTTCAGCAACAGCTTCAAGTGCTCTTTCTTCAGCCTCAAGCTCATCAAGCTTTTCTTGATACTTGATTAGTTTCTCTTGAAAGTTCAGATCATCTCTTGTTTCCAGGCTGTTCCATACTTTGTCTTCCTTAGCATTCTTTGCAGCCTCTTTCAAACTCTTCTCCAACAATTCTTTTGACATGGCAATGGGAGTAGGGTTTAAAACAGTTGTGGAAGTTGTAGTTGGCATAGGAATGGAAGTAGGTTCTCTTTTAGGTGCCTTAGAAACTTCTGATGTTGGTTTGGAAGGTGAAACTACTGATGGTTTGTCTGTCTTCACAACTACTGAAGGATTGTCTTCAGCAGTTTGATAAGTCTGATCAGCAGTTTCTTCTTGTGCCTTAGATGATGAGAACTCCTGAAATATTTCTTTTCCTGGTCTTTGAATTGGCTTTTCAGCTTCAGGATTTTCTCTGATAGTAACTTCAGGTTCTGGTTCCTTAATCTTCTCCCCCTTTTTGGCTTCATCCACTTCTGGAAGCCTTAGAGAGTGAGAAGTTGCAGCAGACAACCTTGCTAACTGATCTTGTGTTTGATCCATCTTCTTGTTCAGTTCAGCAAGTCTTGAATTTATCAACCCAAATTGGTTGTTGGCTTTCAACTCCCAAGCAGTTGTGAATGTTTTGAGTTGATCAGTTAAGATTTGTTTCATTGTCTGGAACAGGGGACCATCTGGGCTACATAGCTGGTTCAAGTCTATGCTTGAAAGCCCAGAGAATTGGGTAGGTTGTTTTAGTGAAGGGGGTGTTTTTGGGTGATCTTCAGATTTCTCTGAAGATGCCACTTTTTGGGATTTTTGGGCTAAGTGGTCTTTAACCTGATCCTTGGTGACCAGCTTCTTGAGCTTGGAGACCTTAGATACAGGATCTTCAACTTCAACCGTCAATTCAGTTTGTGGAATGTTTAATTCATCATCCAAGCTAATGGAATCCTCTGAATCCCTGATAGTGTCCTCAGAGAGGGCAGGATCAGTTATATCATGAGCTAGCACCAAACTAGTTTTCTCATGAACCTCTTTTTCTTGGAACTGAGGTTTTCCTACTTGAGGCACTAGGCCTTCATCAGTAGTTGCCAAATTTGAGGTCTTAATTATGTTACTACTATCCTCAGGTTCACCACTGGGTGATAAATGAGTAGTAGCAGCCTCAAAAGTACCAAGAGTTTCTAAGTTTGGGCTTATAAACTCTGGTCCATCCTCATCTCCCTGGTTTGGGCTAATAAGGTCCACATCCATGTCAAGTGTTGAAGGCATCTCCCCAATTTGATGTGTTGCTGGGGGAGTGACATGTGTTTGATGGGATCCTTTTAGTCCTGAGAGAAGTTGGGCAATTTCTATGGTTGTGTGGGAAGGTTCAGGTTCAGTAGTTGTAAGGGGTAGGTGTTCAGTAGTTTGTATGGGTTCAGGTTCAGCTGTTTCAAAGGATGGGTCAGTTGTTACAGCCTTCTAAAATCTTTTTCTTTTGAAAATGACTGTAACAGGTTTTCTTTTAGGAGGTGGAGAAGGTGTATGCTGAGAGGATGTTTCAGCCACATCCTTATCAAGTGCAGATTGCACATCAGCAGTTTCAGGGATCTCCACTTCCTGAACTGTCTTTTTTAAGGGTTTGGTTGGTTTTTGTTTTTGCTGTTCTGGCTTTTTGGATTTCTTTTTGGGTTTGGAAGATGTGGGTTCCTTAGGGATTGGTTGTTCTTCCCCTTGGTCATCTTCTAGCACAAGTGCTGGTTTATTGTGCCTAGAGAATACTTGTGAAGTCAGTGGGTTTAAAGTTGTTGACTCACCCACAAGTACTCCCTCTCCAAGTTCTTTGATTATGCATTGCATAACAAATCTTGGGTACAGTAAAAACTTTTTTTTATCATTTTGATGGTGTAGAACCAACTCATTGAAAAACAGTTTAGATGCCTTAAAAAGAGTTTCATTTATTATAGAATGAAAAATTGGTTGAAAAGTAGAAGGCATCTGATCAATAGACCCAGTTTTTGGACTCAAGCATATAATTATATAATGAAATAACAGTTTATATTTTGGGTCAAAATATTTCTTATAAACTGTTGCTTGTGCTAAAGTACCTTGATGTGCTCAGGAGCATCAGAATCCTTCAAACCAATCCTTATGCTTAATGTTTCTGGTGATATGGCCATCAGTTTCCCTTTTATTGAAGATTTGAGGGAGATCACTTCATTATTTACTGTCACCGTCTCTGTGTTAGCCCAGAACTCATTGAGAGTTTCTTCATGAATGGGTGGATCAATGGTGAAAGCTTCATAATATTGGGATTTCATGATGAGATCAATGATCTCATCATATTGGGACCAGGCTTCATCTTTCTCAAAGTAGCCTCGCTGATTATGTCCTTGTTTTAGAACGAGAGCCATTGTTGTTTGATCGAACAGTATTTTTAGGTTAGAGAGGTGGTTTTGGTTTTGATTTGAGAGAGAGAGAGGGAATTTTTCTTTTTGAATGGATAAGTGTTTGAAAAAGGTATTTATCAGATGTTTTTAACCGACTAGGTCAAACTTCTGATGAGTGAAAAGTCTGTTTTACCCTTTTTAATGAAACTGCTGATGAAGAAGGTTTCTTCATCAGTGGTTTTGGTCATCTCTTCAGCAGTTTCAACTGCTGATGAGAATGACTTTTAAAACACTTAAATAACTTCTGATTCTCATCAGTAGTTATTTCCATTTTGAAAATTTCCCATTTTTGATGTTCATCAGTAGTTTCTCTCAAAATTTGTTCTTCAGAGGTTTTGAGACAGATAAGTATGTAAGTGAAAAATAAAATATGTGCAGAACTAAAAAGTGAAACACTTACAGACTTTCTTCTAAGTTTAACATCCCAAGCATGGATACTAACCTCTGAAAAGTTGTTGAATCAAGGGGTTTGGTGAAAATGTCAGCTAATTGATTAGCAGTTGTGACATGCTTCACCTCAATCTTGCCTTTCTCATAGCAATCTCTTATGAAATGATACCTGATTTCAATATGTTTAGTTTTTGAAAACTGAACAGGATTTTGAATGATGCTAATGGCAGATTTGCTGTCTACTAAAAGTGGAGTCTTGGTCTCTTTGATTCCATAATCAAGCAGTTGATATTGGAGCCATTGTATCTGTGAAGTACAGCTTGCAGCAGCAATGTATTCAGCTTCAGCTGTTGAAGTTGCCACAGATGTTTGTTTCTTTGATTGCCAGGACACCAGACAGTTTCCTAAAAATTGACAACCACCAGATGTTGATTTTCTTGACATCTTGCACCCTGCGTAGTCACTATCTGAAAAAGCTGTTAACTTGGTATTGCTTGAAGCAGGATACCAAATTCCTAAAGTAGGAGTTCCTTTCAGATATCTGAAGATTCTTTTGACTACAATTAGGTGTGATTCTCTTGGTGCAGATTGGTATCTATCACAGACACAGGTTTAGAACATAATATATGGTCTAGAAGCAGTTAAATACAAAAGAGAACCTATCATACATCTATACATGGTTTGATCAATATTTTTCCCTTGATCATCTGGTTCAACTTGTGTGATTGGTGTCATGGGAGTGGAACATGTTTTACAGTCTTGTAAAGAAAATTTGTTCAATAATTCTTTAACATGCTTTGATTGATGTATAAATGTTCCATTTGATTGTTGCTTGATTTGCAGTCCCAAAAAGTACTGCAATTCTCCCATTGTACTCATTTCAAATTTTGATTGCATGAGTTTCTAAAAATCTTCACACAGTTTTGAGTTTGTTGAACCAAATATGATATCATCAACATAAATTTGAACAAGTAAGAGATGATTTCCAACATGTTTTATGAAAAGAGTTTTATCAATGGATCCCGTTGAGAAGTGATTCTTAAGTAAAAAGTTTGAAAGTGTTTCATACCAGGCTCTTGGAGCCTGTTTTAGCCCATAAAGAGCTTTGTGAAGTCTGTAAACCCAATCAGGATGAGAAGGATCCTCAAACCCTGTGGGTTGACAGACATACACTTCTTCTTTTATTTTTCCATACAAAAATGCACTTTTGACATCCATTTGATAAACGTTAATGTTGTTGGAAATTGCATAAGCTAAAAATAACCTGATAGCTTCAAGTCTTGCAACTGGTTCAAAGGTTTCATCATAATCAATTCCTTCCTCTTGAGAATAACCTTGTACCACCAATCTTGCTTTGTTCTTGATGATCATACCAGCCTCATCTGATTTGTTTCTGAAGACCCATCTTGTTCTAATTGGTTGCTTGTCTTGAGGTAAGGGACAGATTTCCCAAACTTGTTGTTTCTTGAATTGAAGCAACTCTTCTTGCATTGCTTGCACCCAATTGTTGTCTTTGAGGGCTTTTTGATATTTCTTTGGTTCCAACTGAGAAATTAATGCTGAGAAGAAGCAAAAGTTGGAAAGCTGGTTTCTAGTAAGTACCCCTGAGGCAATATCACCCATGATTTGATCCAATGGATGATCCTTGTGTTCAATCAGTTGTTGTAGACCTGTACTAGAGGATGGCTCTACTGGTTCTTCAAATAAACCACTGAGATTGATAATATCTGGTTCAGCTGTTGTTTGATGTTCAGGAGTTTTAGGTTCAGCTGAATCAGTACTTTCAAAATGTTCATCAGTAGTTCCTGAAGTTGAAGCTATTGAAACTTCTGAAGGTTTAATAGTTGATCTTCTGACTGTGTTTGGAGTCCATGGTGCAGGACTATCATCTTCAAATCCTTGAAAACCATTTTGAGGAGGTTTGGATGATTCAACAGTCTTTTCAGGTCCGAAATGAAAGTTATCAAGATCAAATAATTCAGCAGGATTTGCTGGAATAAAAGTGTGTTTTGATTCATTGAACTTGACATTCAGTGTTTCTTCTACTATCTTGGTTCTTGAATTAAAAACTTTGTAAGCTTTTCTCAAAGGAGAATAACCAAGAAAATAACCTGTATCAACTTTTGCAGCAAATTTTGAGATAGAGTCTTTGATGTTGAGGATAAAATATTGACACCCAAAAGCCCTGAAGAAGGAGATAAGGGGCTTTATGCCATGAAGAATTTCATAGGCAGTCTTGGTATGTCTCTTGTTGATAAGAACTCTATTCTAAACATAACAAGCTGTGTTAAGTGCTTCAGCCCAAAAATACAAAGGTAGGCCTGAGTCAGCTAACATTGTTCTAGCTGCTTCTATTAAGGTTTTGTTCTTCCTTTCTACCACACCATTTTGTTCAGGAGTTCTGGGATTGCTGAATTGTCTAACAATCCCTTTAGACAGACAGAATTCATCCAGAGTTTTGTTCCTGAACACTGTCCCATTGTCACTCCTGATGACTTTGACAGAAAGAGAATATTGTTTCTCAACTTGTAGAATGAAGAACTTGATGATTTCAGCTGCCTCATCCTTGGAATATAAGAAGAAGACCCATGTGAATTTGAGTAGTCATCAATGATGACCAAGCAGTACTTCTTCTTACCAAGGCTCATAATCTTGACTGGTCCAAATAAGTCCATATGGAGTAGTTGAAGACATGCATTTGTTTTAGATTCTTCAATAGACTTATAGGAGGACTTATGTTGTTTACCTTTAAGACAGGAAACACAGTATTCTTTGCACTGATATTCCTTCAAAGGTAGACCCCTGACCAAGCCCATTTTAGTGACTTTATTGATGGTTTTAAAGTTCACATGGCCAAGTCTCCTGTGCCAGAGATCATTTTCTGAAGTTGATGCCTTTGAGAAGAAATAGGCAGTTTTGTTCAATACTTTGTCTTTTTCAATGTCCACTGCATAGACATTGCCACACCTTTTGGCTATCAGCAAAGTATGATCTTCAATAATCTTCTCTATCAACTTCTGGCCTTCTGGTGATATGATCTTGCATGCTGTCTTGGTGAAAAAGGAAGAATATCCTTTGTCACACATTTGTGAGACACTCAGCAAGTTGTACTCAAGGTTTTCAACCAGATTGACCTTGTCAAACTGCATTTTGCCTGAGGATACATTGCCATATCCTAGCACATATCCCTTGGCATTGTTCCCAAAGGACACAGATCCTTCTCTTTGACTGATAAAATTGTTTATCAGGTATCTGCATCCAGTCATGTGCATTGAGCCTCCACTATCAACATACCATATGCTATTCAAACCTCTGGAGACCCTCTGCACAAGATAGCAAATTAGTTAGTTTTGGCAACCCAAGCCAGTTTGGCTTTGGGTTTGCTCTTGAGAACAGGTGCAGCTTGTTGTGGACCAATTTTAGAAATCCATGTCTTTTTGGCAATGGATTTATCATTAAGAACAATGGTGGGTTCTTTTTGGTGTCCACCATCAACTTTGGTCATCAGAAGTTTAACCAGGTTTATCAAATCTTTAACTTCAGTAGTTTGTGAAACTACTGATGAGTTAGGTGTAACTTCTGAAGATGAACTTTAAGAAGATGACTTTTGTTGAGATAAAAGCCTCTTCTTAGAAAGGTTTTTGTTTGATTGTTGTTTGTTGGGAAAGAAAGTATTTTCAAAATTTTGTTTTATCTGTTTTCCCATAATCAGTTGTTGTCTTTGTTTGTTTAACTGATTTACCTTTCTATATCTGCAAAGTTCAGTTATGTGGTTAAACAGACCACATATTTCACATGCTTTTGCCTTCTCTTTCTTTTTAGATAAGCCAAGAGAGTTAGAAGGCAATTTACTGACAATATCAGCATTTTGAAATAGGAAATCAGCAGTTTTCAGGTTCTCAACTCCTGATTTAGTTGAAACTGCTGATGGCTTATTGTCAGTAGTTTTAACTTCTGCAGTACTTTCCTTTTTGAGAATGTTCTGATGGTAGGATGTGCATTCCTCCATGTCAGAAGTTTGAATCAATTTCATCCCATCATTATAAGTTTTGTGGGTGAAATCTGTTGGTGATTCAGTGTGGGTATACCCAATGCCAAACTTAACATTTGCTGCAGTTTGTTTGTTAAGCAGCATTTGGTACCCTTTACAAGACTCAACCCATTTTTCACAATCAACCTTGGTGTCAGCAAGCTCTTGTCTGACTTTTCCTAGGTTGTCTATCATTGTTTTAATTTGTGCTTGGATTTCTATGGATTTATCAGTTAATTTAGAAATTTCTTTATTTTTCAAAGCAATTTTTCTTTCTAAATCACACTTCATTTGAGTATATTTTCTCTCCATATCATTGGACTTGCCTTGTAAATGCACATTTGTTTCTCTTATTAAAGCAAAAGATTCTTTGCAAGATTTAGAGCAAAGCTTTAAAAGAGATTGCTGTGATACCTGAGTGAGTGCAGAATTTGATGAATATCCTTCAAATGCCATTAAGGCAAAGTTCTTTCTGCCATTATCAGGTTCTCCCCAGTTGACATCATAGACCTTATTGTCTGCATGCTGACTGCATTCTGATGTGTCATAAGGAAGACTGCTCCAGTCAACATACCCTGATGTAAATAAGCTTTGTTGCTGAGGGGGTTGTTGAGTTTGTGCAGGTTGTTGAGCAGTTGGAAAAGGAGGCATCAGCTGCTGTTGTTGCTGAGCAAGCATCTGGACATATTGTACTTGTGGCACATATTGAACTTGTGGAGCTTGTGCCTGTACAAAATGAGCACTCCCTTGAGTTCCATTATTCCTATTATAAGAGGGGTTAAATTGATTTCCAGACATGGGTTGGTTGTAGCTAGAGCTTCTACACTCTCTAGCAAAGTATCCCAACTTTTGACACTTGTGACATCTAAGTTTAGATTTGTCAAAACCAACTTTTGTTGAATTGTTAAGTCCTGAAAATTTCCTTCCTGACCTTTTGTAAAATTTGTTAGTTTTTAAGCTTAACAAGGCCAGTTGGTGTAATATCTCCATTTCTTCCAAGTCATCACTGCTAAAATATTTTAAATCATCCATGATGAAACACATGTTGTCAGCAGTTTGACTTAGTTCATCATTGTCATAAGCTGGGAAAGATCCATCTGATGAGATCCCAGTTGTTATGTCAATGTGGTGAAAAGAACCAAAATTATTAGAACAGGATGGTGAGTCATGTCCTAATAAGGCTGTGCTACCTGGAGTATAGTCATCAGCAGTTTTGTAAATGAAAGAATTTAGCTAAAACAGGAAGATATGATCATACAAGTAACAAAACCAGGTGCAGAAACCCTAGTTATGAACAAACTGATAAAACTCGGATCAAAACACAGAAAACATCATTTCAAATACCTTTTCATAGATTAACTTTCATAAAAACATGTTACAATCAGTTTCCTAGTCAATCTAATCAATACAGACACTTTCACATCTTAACCTTGAACCTGACCACAACACACACTTGAACTAAAACTCTCTCTAACACAAAAACACACAAAATCTATATATAGGACCTGCACATTCGCCCAGTTGTGTTGGTCGAATGTGGAGCTTTTCCACATTCGCCCACAACATGGTACGAATGTGTATCTCTGATCCGCTTCATTTCACCTTCGCCCAGAGTTCTCTTCCTTCGCCCCATTTCTTTCTACATTCGCCCAAACATTCACCTTCAATCCATCAGCAAATCTTCTAACATATGTTAATTATGTAGATCCAATCACTAGTCGCACTTCGTGTATCTACAAACTCCCCCTCGACTATTGATTGGATCGTTTTCGATCTTCGTCCATCGACTTGTTCAACAAATAAATCCTCAGCTGCTTCTTTTGTTCTTTTGTCATTTCAGGCTCCAACTTTCTTTTCACCGGTTTTGGCACATCGGCCATCTTCACCATCTTACCAAGTTTGGCATCCAAGTTGCTCCCCGAGTTTATGTCATATGCAAAGCAAACTCCCACAACTTGAGTATACTTCTTAGCCTGTTCAGCATCATTGGGATCATGATGAATCGGATTGTAGAAAAGCATGATGATGTCTTCAAAGGTACAGTTAATCAACCACATAGGATCAAATACATGAACATGCTTGTATTTGTCCTTTCCATCTCTCAACACAATCACAGCTTCTGCCTTCCTCCAATCGTAATACCAAAAGATAAAATCAGCACTGAAATGTTATGGCATAGGCATCAAAGGTATTTTTCTCATCACTTCAGGTGCTTTGTAAATCAACGTCACCCTCTTCAAACCAGTTTTAGGATCAATATCCCTGTGAACTTTTCTTCTGGGATATTGAGGCTTAAACCTGTTCCACTTCGTCCTGCTTTCCCAGACTAACTTATCAGCACACCAACCAACATGAGTATTATTCACTGAAGCTCCAGACATTGGGAATCTGCAAATATCTCTGACCGCCCAGTACGGTAGAGTTAGCAAATCAATGAATCTGTAGAAGTACAGAATTCCTGATTCCCATTTAGCAGCTAAACACTTCAGTCTACTCAAATATGTCCACCTGAGAGCTCTGCCTTTGAACTTTGCATTGTGAAATCTATAAAAACTTCCTTGAGCTTCAGGCTTTGGTCGGTTTTCATCCATTTCCTTCAACTTCTTCAAGTAAGTCTTCAATTCATCAGTCTGCCTTGAAGATGGTTGCTTATCAGCACCAAACACCTTTTCAACAAACTCTTCACTCCTTTTCTTAGCTTTCTTCTTAGCTGAAGTGTTTGGAATCTCTGTGAAGTCTGGAAATACCACATCTTCATCATTCTGTCTAAAGTATTGTGGATATTCCTCATGCGTAATATCCTCAATCTCCACTTCATCCATCTCTGGAGTATTCTTATCATCTGAGTGATTTCCAATATCCTTTTCAGGAATATTTGGAATCGACTCATCCATCATAAATTCCTCAAATGATTTCCCTACTCGCTGTGCAAGACCATCAAGAATTTCTTTGGCAACAGCAGCAGGTACTTCACCTTCCTCTAAATCAGGATCATTATACTCCAGCTCATATCTCATATCATCAGTCTGGAAGATCTCAGCAAATCTACCTGTGAACTCTATAGTCCATTCTCTCTTCTCCAACATAATCTCTGTATACTTTCTTCGCATCATCACTCAGAGATCTCACCTTTTCATTCCAAAGGATGCTTTCATCTGAATCTGTATTCCCACCTTTCTTCTTCTTAGAACTAGATTCTCCAGCATCCTTCTTCGGTGTTCTTTTCTCAAATGTAAATTTACTAGTGTCATCTCCCCCTTCATCATCATCACTGTCACTACTATCATCATCATCCTTGCTACCCGATCCCTCAGCATCATCATCATCATCTTTATCACTTTTCTTACTTTCCTCATCATCGCTTTTCTCAGACTCATCATCTTCTTCATCATCCTTTTCTTCTTCAGAATCAGAAGGCTCAAAGTCTACCTGTTCCTCCTCTTTTTCCTTATCTTCTTCACCTTCTTTCAGCTTTGATGCTTCATTATACAAACTATCTAACAAATCACTAAGGCGTTTGTTTTCAGCCTTTAGTTCTTTGTTATCAGCTTTGATCACTTTAATCATACTCCTATTCCTGGAACATTTACCCTCAAGCTTCTTATTATCAGCTTCAAGTTTCTTTACCTTCTGCTCAATCTCATCTTGATTAGTCTTTGAAGCAACCACTATCTGAAGCATTTTCTCTTCATTCTGCTTGAACTTAGCAATCTCTGCCTGCTGAGCTACAATCATTTTCATCATCTCATCCATCTTTTTGTTCACCTGCTTCATCACATCATCAGAAACAGTAACCTTCTTTGATTTGGATGGCTCAGCCTCTTTTGCTTTCTCCTTTTGAGGCTTCCTAAACATATCTAAAACATTATCCAGTGCAACATTGAACTCATCAACTGGTAATGTTTCAGCCTCTTTACTCTTTTTCTGCTTCTTTGTAACCGGTGAAGATAACTTCGATGATGTACCAGCATAAGGTATTCTCTTTCCTTTCAACAGCTGGGCTATTTGTTTCTCCCTCAACTGTTTAGTACTAGATTTCTTTGCCATTGATTTGTGTTTTGGTTTAGGCAAATTAACAACCACAGTTTCTCCTGCTTCCAACTCATCCATATTAACACCTAAACCTCCTTTATCAACATCAACAGGCTTTTTCTTCTGTTGTACTTCTTCAATTGTCTTGTTAAGAGATTCAGACTCACCAACCATAGTGGCCTTACGTTTGGTGGTCCTAACTCTTTCTTCATCCGAATCCCACTGCTCATCTATCTCAGTCTCCTCTGAATCAACAGATTCTTCATCAACCAAACTCGTTCCCTTCTTCGCTGTAGTTTTCTTTCTAACAACTTGTTGCTTGGAACTCCCTTGATCTGTCTTTGCCTTGCCCTTCCCTTTGGCTCCAGCATTGACAACTTGCCTCTTCCTCTTAGTGTTTGCATTAGCATACACCAAGGGATCATCATTGTCAGAATCACTCTCAGCATGTCTAGCTTTGTTCTTCCCAGGATCAGTGTAATCCTGTTTAGCTAGAGCTCCAAACAATCTCCTATATGGTGGCTTTTCCTCATCAGGCACACCTTTATACCCTTTCATCCTCACCAAAGTACGGATGTTCATGTGATCTTGACCTATGATCTTGGTTGGATCCTTCCTCAATTCAGGATGTTTATGGTCAAAAATCATCATTAGAAACCTTGGTATAGCATGAATTGTTTCTTCTTCAACCCCTTTAGCATTTCAAGCATATGATCTAATATCATTCCAGAAACATTGAATGGTTTGTTGAGAGTCAACGCAACCATCAATGAGCTCAAACTTCTCCTCATTACGTCGTATCCACCGATCACACATCCGAATACATGGATAATAACATGTGCAAAGTATTTGAACTGCACACTCAGCTTCCCTTTATGCATAGATCCGTTAGTGATAGGACCTTTGTACTTCATTCTCAGAAAACAAGCCTTCTGTTCAGTCCATGACAATTCCCTGGGATCTTCACTGACTTCAAACTTAATCTGCAGTGCTTCTCTAATATCAGACTCTGTCAAGAACATCTCCATCCCCTATATCTTGCTCTTGATAATCGTTTGGTTCTCCCAGAAGTCGTACTTCGCATTCTTGTAGAAATCTTCAACTATGTCATTGTAAATGATTGTCGGTGTAGCTAAGCATGTACAATCCTGCTCCTCTTCAAGAACTCAATAATCCCATTAAACTCTGTATTTTTCTCCACATCTCCAAGATACGCACAACAATTGTGAGCTGGTTCGAATGGCCATCTACTAGGAACAGATGCTTCAGCCTCCTGAACCGGATCTGGAATGACATTCTCCACTTGTGCTTCAATATTTTCTGGTTGCTCAGCCATCTGCACATCAAAATCAGAAAAACGCGTTAAAATACAAAAACGACAAAATTGAAAATTTTTAAGATTTTCATTTTCCACATTCGCCCCTTTTTATCAGGTCGAATGTAGTCATTTTGGTACGAATGTGCAATACTTGGTACGAATGTGAAAATGTGTTGATTTAAAATTACATTCGTCCAAAATAAACCTCATTCGCCCGTTAATTTCCACTTTCGCCCATTTTGAGAACCGAAAGTGAAACCTGATAAAACCCCAAAATTTAAATTTTTATCAAACTTGTAATTAACCACTGATTTTGATTGAAATGTGTTCTAATAAGGCCGGTTATTACTCGTATACCATCAATTGTTCCTAAATTTCAATTTACATCAGTTTTTCAAAGGAATTAGGTTACTTCTGGTTCAAACGATCAATTAATCCACTAAATGTTGTTATAAATCTAATTCCTTGATTATTCTCCCCCTAAAACGGATGTGGATTGAAATGCAATCAAAATCAACCATTAACAAACATCCTAGATCCCTAGATTCTAAAACCCTAGGTTCGAAAAGAAAAACGACGAGTCTGGTCTTGATCCTGCTCCATTACCTGTGAATTAGGTATGAAAATGATCAACACACTCTAGGGACCAATAAGCACAAGTCAAAAGAATTCCAGCAACAAGTCTTGGTTAGGTTGAAAATTTTTGAAAAATTTGTGAATGAGTGGTCGAATCTGATCAGTGGCATTTATAGGTAGTCTACTTTCGCCCGTTTAGCTGGTCGAATGTAAGATGGAGTCACATTCGCCCTAAATGAATAGGCCCGAAAGTGGATTTGTTTGATAAATCCCACATTCGTCCAACTTTAAACGCCCGAAAGTGAAAATTTTTCCAC
Organism: Ambrosia artemisiifolia; assembly: GCA_032199755.1. NCBI lineage: Eukaryota > Viridiplantae > Streptophyta > Magnoliopsida > Asterales > Asteraceae > Ambrosia > Ambrosia artemisiifolia. The sequence continues at coordinate 36,822,047 of CM063515.1, forward strand.
ATTCGACCCAATTAAGGGGCGAATGTGAAATAGAAAAATTTGAAAATTTTGCCAAATCACGAATTCGAATCCCGTTCAACATTTTTCAATCCGTTAAACTTCAAAAACTCATATTTTCACTTTGTGAATGATACAAAGCCCAGATGGTGTTATCAAATCTCAGAAATTGACCATCAAGCACCGTCGGTTATCAAAAATAAATCAGAAATGCAAAAATTTTGGTTTTTCTAAAATTTTATCAAAACACACCTAAAATCTTTTTGGATTTTGTATCTTTTTGACAATAAAAGTAAAATGCATCAAAGTAAATGAAAGGATCATATCAGTTTTCTGAGAAATCTGATCACAACGTTGATCTATTTTGTTTGATATTATCATTAGAAACAGTATGAGACACGGCAATTGCTGATATTGTGGTCTACATAAGCTCACATGCAGACTATTACGCAATGCTTTAAAATGATACGAATTATGTGTATTAGACTAACACGTTGTGGTGCCCACACACACGACATACTCCCGTATCAAGTAATTGCACAAAGCTTCGTCGTAACGCGTGATTATGCCAGAGTTATCCGTAAAAGTTACAAAGTATATAGCACAGAGGTGTATAGGTCAGCAAACGAATGCAGCAGAGTAACATGTGCATATACACTAGGTTGAGGCTGATATTAACCACTGATTTGCATCAGTAAGTCAATACGATGTAATAATGATCTTTGATCAATAAAACATAATGATCTTTGTTCAGCCACGAACGCGTAGTTCGTTATGTTTGTATCACTAATGCGCGCAATTTTAGTCTACGAAGCCTATCAGCATATCACACGTAGTCAACACACGCCTCATTATACTATACAATTCTTTAGCCTGTGTCAGATCCCCACTGATGTACTATCATTTCCTCTTTTTATCCAGGAAATCATTTTTGGTTTTTCTAATTTTTAGGTCTTTTTTTTTTTTACTTTTTCAATGTTTTTGGTTTTTCTGATAAAATGACTCCCCCTAAAATAAAGAACATATTTTTGGGTTTTTAATTTTTCTGAAAAACAATAAAAACTTTAACGAAAATTTTAAACAATCCACTCGAAAGCATCAACTTCTTTGAGGATTACGATAGTAAAGAGAAATTCCCAATTAGCAAAAATCAGAAAATAAAACTAAAAATCGATAAACCGAGGTGCCGATTAGTCCTGTTTTTCCTTTATGTTGTTAACTTTTAAAAGATATTCAAAGCGGGATCTGTCAAAAGCTTTTGTAAACAAATCTGCACGTTGGTAGTCAGTATGGATTTTGACCATATCTATCAATTCTTTAGCGTAACAATCACGGATAAACTGGTATTTGATCCGGATATGTTTCGCTTTAGAATGATTTTCAGCATTTTTAGTTAATGCGATAGCGGCTTCGTTGTCACAGTGTATAGGGGTTTTAAGAAACTGCAAACCGTAATCCACCATCTGCTGTTGGATCCAGAGCACTTGCGAACAGCAACTCGAGGCTGCTATGTACTCGGCTTCACAGGTAGATAGCGCCACGAAAGTCTGCTTCTTGCATTGTCAGGTGACTAACCTGCTCCCTAAAAACTGACAATCAGCTGTAGTAGATTTGCTATCTTTATCACAGCCGCCCCAATCTGCATCACTAAAAGCAATAAAATCAAAATCATCATCATTAGGGTACCAAAGTCCTTTTGAGGGACAACCCTTCAGATATCTAAGGATACGCTTGACCGCCGTCAGATGACTTTGTTTCGGCTTCGATTGATAGCGGGCACAGAGATACGTTGCAAACATAATATCTGGTCGAGATGCCGTCAAATACATCAGAGATCCGATGATTGCTCTGTATGTAAATGGGTCAGTCAGCTCCCCCTTAGCGTCCACTCCAATCCCGTGATTGGGTTGAATCGGGGTATCCATCGGCTTAGAATCCTCCATCTGGAACCGGCTCAAGACTTCGGATACGTATTTCGTCTGGTGAATGAAGATCCCCGTGGGTCTTTGGTCCACCTGCAAGCCTAGGAAAAACTGCATCTCCCCCATTGCGCTCATCTCAAACTTTTCCTACATGACAGTTTCGAACTCCCTGCATAAAAGCTCGTTAGTTGAACCAAATATTATATCATCAACGTAAATCTGCACCAGAAGCAAATCATCCCCTGATTTCTTCGTGAATAGGGTGCAGTCGACGAGTCCGCGCTTAAATCCTTTTGTCATGAGGTATGTACTTAGCTCCTCGTACCACTGTCTCGGAGCCTGGTGCAAACCATATAAAGCTTTATTCAGCACGTAGACCTTATCCCGGTGGATTGGGTCCTCAAAGCATGGTGGCTGCCCGACATAAACCTCTTCTTTGACTTTCCTGTACAGAAATGCGCTCTTGATGTCCATTTGATAAACTTTGAACTTCTTATAGGAAGCAAACGCAAGAAACATCCGAATAGCTTCAATGCGTGCTACAGGAGCATAGATTTCGTTATAATCAATCCCATCGATTTGATGGAATCCCTGCACGACCAATCTGGCTTTGTTACGAACAATAACCCCACGATCATCCTTCTTGCACTTAAACACCCATTTAGTGCCAATCTTCTTTCTTCCAGGTGGCAAATCCGTGAGCGTCCAAACTCCCAATTTCTGAAATTGTAATAACTCCTCCTGCATTGCCTCAACCCAGGCGTCCTCCAGCAAAGCGTCCTTGTATGTCCTTGGCTCTACCTGCGACACATAACACGCAAACGACCAATCATTTTCACTACCAGATTTTTGTATTTTGGCATATAACGCTAAAGCACCAAAACTCTCTGGTGAATTAACACTTCGCAGCTGCCCTCTGGTCATCACACTGCTACCAGGATCACCTATAACTTGCTCCAGCGGGTGAATACGAGTTGAGATGAGGCAATCTATTAGAAAGCCGGTTGATAATCATAGTTATCCTCAAAGACGTTTTGTCCCTCAACCAGCACCATTTTAAAATCAAAACAATTACTATCAAATGAGGGATAATCGTCAATTCAATTATGATCTTCGAAACCAGATCGATATGGAGAAACCGTTGAAGAAACCTATGGTGAACACAATGGTTGATAAACAAAAGTTTCCACCGAAACCTGTTGTTAAGTCGACTGTTGGACCTGTCTCTGTTAAATCAGAGAAGGAAACTAAGAATGTTTCATTTAGGAACGACACTACGAAACCGATTGAGACTCCAAAAACTCAGATCCAAATTCTCAAATGTTCGGAACAATCTTGGTCACCTAAGGATTCTTCGGGTGCTTCTACCTCAAAATCAATTGAAAAATCTCAAGATGAGAAAGGTTTTAACGATCAGAAAAAGATCGATTCAAAGCCTAATGTTGATGTAAATGAATCTTTGAAAGCTGATGTTCAAAGACCCAAGACCAAGTAGGCTTGGGTCCCCCGAAAGAACTAATGATCTTACTTCATGTGTGTAGGGAGCTTCAGCTGGCCCTGTTAGCAGTCTTTGGATTGTTGACAGTGGAGCTTCAGGCCACATGACTGGTGATTTAGCACTATTGTTTGACGTGAAGAATATTAATGGAGGTTATGTTCCTTTTGCGGGAAATAAAGGAGGTTACATCACGATGGAGGGAAGTGTGAGTAACGGGATAGTGAGTTTTGAGAGGATTTCCTATGTAAAGCAAATTGATAACAATCTGTTAAGTGTTAGTCAGATCTGCGACAAACAATTTTCTGTGCATTTCGACGACAAATCTTGCTATATCCTCAAACCAGGCTTTAAAATTCCAAAGGAGTGGAGCATGTTAAAGGCACCGAGAGTTAACAATCTTTAGATTCTTGATATGTCAAAAGCGATGACAACTCAAGGCCAAGTGACGTGTTTTCAATTGAAGGCTACAGAGAAAGAATCTATAATGTGGCATAGTGGAATGGGACATATTCACCTCAGAAAAATGAATCATTTGGTGAAGAACGGGTTTGTCAAAGGCATTAATGTCAAACATTTCCATCTGAACGACAAGTGTGTGAGTTGCATGAAAGGTAAGCAGCACAAACAATCCCATAAACTGAAGAAAGTAAACTCTATTGAAATGCCACTTGAGCGGTTGCACATGGACCTATTCGGACCTGTCAAACGTAAAAGTCATATCGGAGAGCTTTACTGTCTAGTGGTTACTGACGATTTTTCAAGATTCTCGTGGGTGATGTGCTTACTGCATAAAAGTGACACGTTTACCAATTTGAAAGAATGTTCACTCGACTGGAGAATGTCTACAGTCTAAAGATCAAATTTCCTGAAATCTTTGAAGCAGATGATATGAGTTATGAAATTGAATATAATGACCCAGATCTTGAAGAGGGTGAGGTGTCTGCTGCAGTTTCAAAAGAAATATTGGAAGGAATAGCACAGCAAGTTGGTAAGACACTAGAGGAGATTATGACTAAACAGGTGATTCCAGATATTCCTGAGAAGGATATTGGTAATCATTCTGATGACAAACATACTCTTGAAGTTGAAGAGATTTAGATTGAGGACATCACAAATGAAGAATATCATGAGTATGTTAGGGATAACAATGATGAGGTGTTTCCAGATATTACAGAAGTGAACTTGAAAGAAGCTGAAAAGAAAGCTAAAAAGAAAAGTGAAGAGTTTATGATGAATGTATTTGGAGAGAGTGGTCAGAAACCAACTACTGAGCTAAGTGATGGTTTGAAGACTTTGCTGCAGAAATTGAAAGAAATGGATGAGAAAAGGCCTATGCCTGAAGCCCAGGGAGGATTCTACAGATATCACAACCAATTATTTAAAGGCAGAGCGTTGGGTTGGAAGTATCTGAGGTATTTGAAGTGCATAGCTGTGAAGTGGGAAAAGGGAATTCTGTACTTCTACAGATTCCATGACATACAGACTTTACCGTACTGGGCGGTGAGAGACATATGCAGGTTTAATATGACTGGTGCTTCAGCGAATAATGACGTAGTAGGATGGTTTGCTGATAAGCTTACTTAGGAGAGTAGGACGAGGTTGAACATGTTTAAACCTCAGTATCCTAGAAGGAAAGTTCACAAAGAGATAGATTCAAAGACTAGAAGGAAGAAGGTGACGTTAAAGTATAAATCTCCGGTTGTCATGAAGAAAATACCGTTGATGCCAATACAATAGCAATTTAGTTCTGATTTCGTTGTATGGTATTATGATTGGCGAAAGGCTGAAGCGGTAATTGTGTTGAGAGATGGGAAGGATGCATACAAGAAGATACATGTTTTTGATCCAATGTGGCTCATAAACTGTACTTTTGAAGACATCGTCATGCTATACTATAATCCGATCTACTGTGAGCCTAAAGATGCAGATCAAGAAAGAAAATATCAACAGGTGGTTGGAGTTTGCTTTGCTTATGATATAAATTCTGGAAGTAATCTTGAGAAGAAACTTGGTGAGCGAGTAAAGATGAGCGACTAATGCTTTGGATTGCGACATAAACAAGTTTTGGTGTTTTACGAATGGGCGAATGTGAGAATAATATGGGGCGAATGTAGAACTTGACGGTCGAAGGTAGAATTTATAAAGAAGAATTCCAGGTTCGAACTATTTTATAGGGCGAAGGTAGCAGAAGTCCACGTTCGACCTTACGCTAAGAGCGAACGTGCTGTAGTCCCAAAATACTAGATCTTAAATGTGCACTAGATTGTTATCAACTAGAAACACCTATTTGTTAGGTGTTTTAGTTGATTAATCTATGAAAACTAAAAGAACTAGATGAATATTGTAAGAACCGACACACAAGAAACATAAAGACACGATTCCATTAAAGATTCAGCTTCAAACAGCCATGGAATGATACAAGTTCGCACTACAGAAATTAAGTTCGCACCTTTACTACTTGTGCTCTCAAAGAAACATTCAAAACCCTAACCCTAGCTGCACAAATGAGCTACTATTTATAGGAGAATGCTGAAGACTGCGAACTTAACATTAAGTTCGCAGCCGCCATCATTTAAGTGCGCAGACTAGGGTTTGTGCACTACAACTATGCATTAACTACATATTTAACCCTCCATCTCTAACAAACAACTAAACATGGTTAAACCTGGTAACTGTGGTCTCAAAATAACCCAACAATACTCCCCCTAGACCACAGCTACCAGTGCTTCACAATCAATCTATCTCGACATCACTCAACTCCCCCTCTTCTCTTGCTTGACGTGCCGGGAGTGCCTGAACTATGCTTTCTTCAATGATTGGTTCTTCAGGTGGTGGCTCTTGAATGAACAACTCAGCTAGATCTACAGTTGTTTGATCTTGCTGAGTCTCTGGAGCTATGCTTGGAGAGATTGGTGGTACCTGTGAAGACTCAGGATCAAGATCAACTGTTGCTGGAGAAGCTTCTGTTTGAACCTCTGGAGTGGCTTCAGCTTCTGATTTCTTTGCAGCAGCAGCAGCAACAGCAGCAGCTAGCGCTCTGTCATCTTTCGCTTTGTCAGCTGCGTTGATCTTCGCCACCAGATCTATCAGTTCTTGCTTTCTCTTCAGTGCTCTTTCCACAGCCCGTCTAAACAAAACAGCTTCCTCAAACAACGCATTTCCAGCACCAACATTTATCTGATTAGCAAAGAGAGTAGTTAGATCAGATGGATTCAAAGCAAACACGTCCACTGGATCAACTATTCTCAATGCTTCTGTGTCATCTCTCAGTTTAATCACCGCTTCACCGGTTCTGCTGTCGTAAAACCACTTCTTGAAGTCTGCCAGAAGCACAGGAAGCTCAGGACGAATGGGAACCCTAGTGACGACATCTGGAGGGTCTATCACATAAGTTATCATTCCCCGTCCAGTGGCAGGATCAATCCTTTTCTTCGACATCCTTCGCCTTGGCTTTTGTGGCTTCCATTCTTTGAAATCACGTGCACATTCATCTTCAATATACACCGACACCATGTTAGCATTGGAATCTCCAGAATGGTTTAGAAACGGTGTTCTGCACATCTCTCGAATGTCCCATCTTGGAAGGGACTTCAAGTTTGGTCTTCCCTTGAAATACTGAATGACGCCTCCCCTTCGCTTTACAAAGAAGAGACGTTTGAACCCATCATATCCCCAGCAGATAACTCTTTCCTGATGAGAAGCACGAGTGTGGTGAATAGTCTGGTGCAACGCAGGAATGGTGATTGGCCTTCTTGGAAACCAACTAGCTTTCTCAGGATCCAATACATACCCATCATCCATTTCATACACAGTCTTTTCCCTTGCACCAATTTCTACAAACGTTTCTGGCATCTCGTCTTCGCTTATCTCATCTACATCGCTCTCTTCCTCCTTTCTCTCTTTCTCCTTTTCTTCTTCCATAAATTTTCCGAAATCAAAGACCTCATCAAATGTCAACTTTGGAGTATCGGTACCCTGAGTCTTTAACTCCTGAATCATATCAAACATCTTCATCTGGACCTCAGTCTGAAACTTAATCAAATAGCGCTGATCTTTGACCACCTTTTCAAGACTTCGGTTCTTATGCTTCAACTTTTTCAGCTTCTTTCTTAACTCCAGATTATTATAGATTTGATTCTTCAGCATACAGATTTCCTTGGCTGCATTCTTTCCCACCTCCTTGGATAACTTCTCATACAATTCCTGATGCACCGGTTTTTGACGAGATGCACCAGGAACAGAAGATGATGGTACTGATTGTTTCTTTGCTGGTGGCTTGGGAATGGGTGGTCTGTCAGAGGAGGGGCCAGGCCTAGCAGTAGAGGGCCCTGGCCTGGCAGTGGAAGGCCCAGGTTGACCCTCCACACCAAACATCTGTTCCAGAATAGCTTCATTCTCCTCATCTTCTTCAGTCATAACCCTTGGCCTCTCAGACTCGGGCAACTGTTCTCTTCTTCTTCTTCTCTCTGCCTTTGCACGTTCAGCATTCAGTCTGGCAGCTTCAGCCATTTCGAGTTCTTCGGGAGTCAACGATTCTCTCCCCTCTTGTAGTAAACCAGTAGGCCTGTTTCTTTTGGTCGGCCTCTGAGGAACTGGATCAGATGCTGCCCTTTTACCAACAGATCTTTCACGGGCAACTTCTTCAGCAGTGTGCTGAGGGACAGTAGAAGCAGGTACAGTAGGAGCTGGTTCAGTAGGTTCAGGTTCAGTTGCAGATGGTTGTTGAGTTCTAGCAGTATATTGTCGTCTTCTCTTCATCTCACTAAAAAGCTTCATGACAGCTGGATAGCGTTGAGCAGAGTACATGCTTTCCAGCATCGGTTCCCAATCCGGTGTATTGCATTCAGTAAAGAACCGTGCACCCTTGGCAAAACCATATTTATCACCAGGAGGCAGATCCTCATGCTGCGAGTTAATCATCATCTGAACAAACCGCGGATACATCGTCCATTTCTTCTTTGTGTCTTGGGCATTCCTCACCATACACTCAAATACCAAACCCGACAGATTAAAGGGCTCATTCTTGCAGATCTTAATCATGGCTGTTGCCCAGTCGGGACTGAGTGCATTATAACCCCCTTTTCGGTGACATAACGACATCAGGAATACATGACATATAAGCTTCCAGTCTCTGGTTAACTGACTCTTCTTGATATCACCTCTGGCATCGAAGTCTCCTTTGTATCCAAAGTTTAAGAACTCTTGATGGATCACAGTCTTCGGTAAAGAACTGACAGTTTCTGGTCGATCCTGAAATCTTAGAACCTGTCTCACTGTGTCCTCTGTGATGATAACTGCCTTGTTTCTGACTGTGGCTTTGATTCTCTTGACTCGAGCCACTGTTTCCACTCTTGCAGATCTCCAGAAGTCTTCGATATGAGAACTGTAGACTTCAACTTGCTGCTCAACTGCATATCCGATCCTGCTTCTCCTGATCCAAGCAACTACGTCCCGAAACTTGTAATCGTCAGTTTCCAGAATGATTGCCTGGTTGTGCATTCCACGAGGATCCCATTCAAGAGCCATCTGTTTTGGACACGTGCACGAAAATTAAGTTAGAATTTTGATTTTGAATTTTGACTAATGACAGACATTTCGTTTTCTTTGACTGACGACGTACTTAGACTAGGTTTGGTTTCAAGTTGGTTTTACGTGTGTTATTTATTTTATGGATTAGATTTTAACGTGCATATGATTTGTTTCGTTTTCCATATTAATAGTCATTTAAGTCCGGTTACGGTTTACAGTTGAATCAGTCAAGTTACGTAGTCCAGTCAAATGTCCTGAAAAGTCAAGTCAATGGTCAAATTCTTGGTCCAAAATTAAGTCCACAGTTAAGTTCGCAGTCCAAATCAGGACTGAGCACCAGCTGCTTGGTACGCAGTTACCAGGTCTGGCTTGTGACCTAAGTGCGCAGTCTGGTACTCGGGCATGGTAACGGCTTGGGAGGTGTGATCTGGTCTGCGTACTAGACTAGTACGCAGCCACCTAAACCTTCGTTTAGGATTTTAAGTCCACACTCAAGTTCGCAGTCAATTAGGGTTTTTCATTCTTGATTCATATGAAGCAAGTGCGCATTCATATGAACCAAGTGCGCAGTTCTTCAAGTTTTTTAAGTGCGCAGTTTTAGAAAACCCTAAACATCAACTGATTTTCTCATTGTTTCACCCTCAAATCCTGTTATACACAAAGACGACTGGTTAGATTCACATGAAATACCTTTAACACAAACAAAAACACGATAAGAAAATAGATGAAATGGATTGAAGACGGTGGTGCTTTGTTGAAACGGTGGTGGTTAATGGTGGTTTTTGAAAAAGAATGGAAGAACACGGTGGTGGTGGCTGAGTTCAAAGGCTGAGATAAATTTAGGGTTAGATAAAAAGTTAAAATGGGAAAAGTAACAGCGTATTTATAGCAACAGTAATTGGGCCGCGTACTTGACATTTAAGTGCGCAGGCCCATGAGCCCAGTCAAGTACGCGAGCCCAGAAAGCTTATCAACCTTTTAAGTTCGCAGCCCATTAACAAAAGAATAAGTATGCAGGCCCAGTTACTTAGAAAACAAGCTTTTAACCAAAAATTTGGGTTTAGAGATCAACCGTTTCTCACCTTTTGCATCAAGATCATACCAGTCATACCTGCCAGTCCACGTTTCAACTTTCCGTTGGATAGCTGCAGCCCAAGAAAAACTGTCGGTATATTTGTCCACTTAAATCCATGCCTCTCGTCTTTCAACAAGCTTTATATGATGATCTTTATCATGTTTTGGTAATATTGACGACGTGTTAATGGACCCCACTTGTGCCAGGTGTAAGCCTACCAATCCTCAAGGTTTATTGAGATATAATGATGAGAGCTTCAGGTCTATGTTTCCATAAGCAGAGAAGATGATCATTATGTCAATCAGATGATGAGAGCTTCAGGTCTATGTTCCCATAACAAAGAAGATGATCATCTGATTGCTTTTTGAGCTATCTATATGTTTGCACGTCACTAACATTGCGTGTCTTTTGTTGCTCATTTTGATTTTAATAGCCCCGCTTTGGTAGCTTGCACTCTTAGGTGTCTTTTGATTGCTTATGCACAAAATTTTCTGTGTCTTTTGATCTCTCAACCTGTGTATGACCGGACTCAGCTTGTGCAAGCCTGAAGCACAGTGGGAATCCAGCACCTCGTGTAGACTTTTAGTTTGTCATCTTTTAGCAGTCTACTCAATTCCAGGCTGAATCTACCGACATGTCGTTGCTTGAAGCCACAACGTCCTCTGGGTCCTATTCACATGCTGACAAATATGATTAGTTTCTATCATTTCTTGATTGTTTTTCAAAAAGTTTTTAAAACTTGCAAATTCAGGGATCTACCGGTTTATTTCTCCCCCAAAAATCTTTATTTTATTTTAAAACATAAGATTTTTCTATAATTTATTCATAAAGTAAAATTTTCCTTTTTTTTTTTTTTTTTTTTTTTTTTTTTTTTTTTTTTTTTTATTTTTTTTTTTTTTTTTTTTTTTTAAATCATTCGAAGTTGATCATTTCTAACCAAGTCACCAACTGACGAAAACGGGTTTTGTCGAAAGCTTTGGTAAAGATATCTGCCTTTTGATCAGCAGTATCGATAGGCAACACCTGTATGTACCCCTTGTCGTGCGCATCGCGAATTGAATGAATCCGAATTTCAATATGTTTTGTTTTTGAATGATCAATTGGATTCTTCACGATGTCACGACAGGCATCATTATCGATGTAGATAGGAGTTCTCATGATATTCAAACCGTAATCCAACAGCTGATTTTGGATCCACAGCACTTGACAGCAACAACTGGATGCGGCTGTGTACTCAGCTTGAGCAGTAGATATCGACACAGTGGTCTGCTTCTTGCTTTGCCATGACACGAGCCGGTTCCCCAGAAATTGACAGCCACCAGAGACAGACTTTCGATCAATCCTGCAACCTGCATGATCACTATCAGAGTACGCAATTAGGTCAAAATTGTCACTCTTAGGATACCATAAACCAAGTTTTGGTGTTCCTTTGAGGTAGCGGAAGATTCTTTTGACTGCAGTCTCATGAGATTGCTTTGGATTTGACTGAAAGCGGGCACAGCATCCAACTGCCCACATGATGTCCGGTCTGCTAGCTGTAAGATACATCAAGGAACCAATCATAGAACGGTAGGTGTGCGGGTTCACAGAAGGTCCTTCAAGATCTGGTACAAGTGTTGTTTGAGCTGCAAAAGGAGTGTTGGACGGTTTGCAATCCGACAGGTTGTACTTTGCCAGAATGTCTCTTGTGTATTTAGCTTGATGAATGAGAATACCGTCTTCCTTTTGTTGGACTTCCAGACCTAAGAAAAATGATAGTTCTCCCATCATGCTCATTTCAAATTGAGACTTCATGATGCTTTCAAATTCCCTGCACAAATTTTCGTCAGTTGAACCAAAGATAATGTCATCAACATAAATCTGAACAAGGATAGAATGTTTGTTGACTTCTTTGGTGAACAAGGTCATGTCGATCTTCCCTCTCGTGTATCCATTTTGTAACAGATATGAAGACAGGGTCTCATACCAAGCTCTAGGAGCTTGATGGAGACCATAGAGAGCCTTGTCTAGCTTGTAGTATCTGTTTGGATGATGAGGGTCTTCGAATCCGGGCGGTTGGCACACATAGACTTCTTCTTTGATCTTCCCATACAAGAAAGCACTCTTCACGTCCATCTGAAAAACTTTAAAGTTTCGATATGAAGCATATGCCAAGAAGATGCGTATGGCTTCAAGTCGAGCGACTGGAGCGAAGACTTCCTCATAATCAATCCCCTCCTGCTGACGAAATCCTTGAACAACCAGACGAGCTTTGTTCTTGATTACCACGCCACGTTCATCCATCTTATTGCGAAAGACCCATCTTGTCCCAATAGGATACTTTCCTTCAGGCAGATCAACGAGCTCCCACACTTTGAGCTTTCTGAACTGAAATAGTTCTTCCTGCATGGCCTCAACCCAGCTTGCATCTCTCACTGCATCTTCAATGCTGAAGGGAACGGTTTGAGATAGGAAAGCTGAGAGAGCGGTGTTGAGCTTGTCTGTCTGATTTCTGGTAAGAACACCCTTACTGATTGGTCCAATGACATTTTCGATTGGATGGTTCTTAGAAGATTTAAATCCCATATTTTCTTCTTCTTGCACTTGAAGAGGAAGGTTCGAAAGATGATCTCCAGGTGTAGAAGAACTGGATGGATCATTTACAGACTGCTGATTTGAATGTGTTCCTTCAGCATTTGACGTGCTTTCAGGAGTATTAGAGGTTTCAGCAGTAGTATCACCATTATTAAGTTGAGGAACAATAGGATCAGCAACCAGAGGAGAGAAACGGGTGGTAAACGGTGCGACTTCATCATCAGAAGAGTAGAGAATATTTCCAAACGGAGAAGAGCTTGTGGCTTGATTTTCAGGAGCTGGTTCTGCATGAGCTTGCTGTTCAGGAATGACAAAGTGATTGAACACAACATCCACATCAAAGAACCAGTCAGGACCGGTTCCAACGTTGGTGGAGTTGGATTCTTGCCAGTCAACATAAAAGGATTCCAGAACCATCTTTGTGCGTTTGTTGTATACTCGATAAGCCTTTTGATTAGACGAGTATCCAACAAAGAAACATTCGTCTCCAACAGCATCAAACTTCATGATGTTCTCAAAGTTGTTTAGAAGAGTGCAAGAACATCCAAACGGCCTGAAATAATCAATGAGAGGTTTCCATTTGAAAAGCAATTCATAAGCTGTTTTCCCGCGAGGCTTGACAATCAAGACCCTGTTAAGAACATAACAGGCGGTATTCACAGCTTCTGCCCAGAAGATGATCGGTAACTTAGAGTCAATGAGCATGGTTCTGGCAGCTTCAATAAGTGTACGATTCTTCCTTTCAGCCACTCCATTTTGCTGAGGAGTCCTTGTAGCACTATATTGGAGATGAATTCCCTTCCCGCTGCAGAACGACACGAAAGTTTGGTTCTTGAATTCTGTTCCATGATCACTTCTGATTGACTTTACTTTCAACTTGATTATATTCTCGATCAAAGGAACGAACAGCATCAAGGTCTCAGCAGCCTCACTCTTGAATTCCAGAAAGTACACCCATGTGAAGCGAGAGTAGTCATCTGTAATCACCAAACAGTAAGACTTTTTACCCAAGCTTTTTACACTGATAGGACCAAAAAGATCCATATGCAATAACTGAAGAGGTGAGTCAATAGAGTTCACTGTTTTGGACTTGTGCGATTTCTTATGTTGTTTACCTTTGGCACATGCTAAACATTTTTCAGAAAAGGGGAATTCCTTAGAAGGAAGACCTCTGACTAGATTAAGTTTAGAAAGTTTGTTTATGTTTTTAAAGTTAACATGACCTAATCGCCTGTGCCATAACAGTGACTCTGACTCGGATGCCTTTGACAGTAGACAAGTCATTGGTTGTTCAGACTTGGCATCCCTCATGTTTATCACATAAGTATTGTTTTGTCTGGGGGCTTTCAGCATGATCATGTCAGTGGATGGTTTAAATCCTGGCTTTAGGAAGATGCATTCCATGTCGTTAAACAGCACTGAGATTCCTTTGTCACAGACTTGTGATACACTCAAAAGATTGTAGCACAGTTCTGGAACATAGTTGACGTCCTCAAGTGTTAATGCGTCAGAGACTACATCTCCTATGCCAACGATCTTTCCACCCTTCTCATTCCCAGCAAACGCTACAAATTCTCCATCAATGAACCGATAGTTCTTGAGGAGTTCTTTCAATCCTGTCATGTGTCTTGAAGCGCCGCTGTCGACATGCCATAGATATCTCATGAGAGCTATCAGCCATTTTTGTAATTTATTCTGCACATACAAAAACAAAAGAGAAACAAAGCTAAACTAAAGAAAATCTATGTACAGAGGAAATTCTGCCTGAAACTTAAGTAACTTTGGGGATCCAAGTTTGTTTAAGTTTTGATCTGTCATGGTTTTCTCCCAAAGTTGACTCTTGTTTCTTCCAAATTTGTGTATTTTTAACAAAACTTTTTACGGTTTCTTGAAGATTTTTTAATTGATCCGAAAAGGAGTTTTGTGTTTTGACATCTTTTTGTGATTTAGGTTTTATGTGACAGTTCTTGACCACGTGACCCTCTTTTCCACATCTGAAGCATTTAGAATGCTTAGGCTTGATCTTAGGAGAAGATCTGGACGATGATGGTTGTGATGTTCTTTTCTTGATCTTGGTTGATCCTGAGCTTTCGGTTGAGCTTGATTCTTCCCTGTTGCTACTTGATTCTTCATTGAAGTCCTGATTAGTTAAGCTGCAGCTGCTCTCTGTATCACTCAGTGATTCTTCAGAACTTGAGGTACCTGTTTCACTTTGTGATTCTTCAGAACCTGATACATCTGTGGATGAGGGGATAAATTCTGGGATTTCCTCAGTGAGAAATTTCCCAAACCTGTTACGCTTAAGTTCTGGCACAAACACAGATGGTTTGACCACATGATTATCATCAGAGAATGCAGCATTAAGATCAACACACACAGGAATAGCATTGTCAACACAAACATTAGATCGTTTGATAGGAGACTTCCTATCATCGGGAGCCATAGCCCCTTTCAAATCAAGTTTACAGTCATCCAGCCTAGTTAAACTATTACAGTCATCCATCCTAGGCAAACTATTACAGTCATCAGATTTAGTTAAAGTTTTACATTCATCCAAAATAAAATTGTTTTTCGAATTTTCATTGTTCCAGATAAACCAATTCACTGTTGAGTAATTGGCACCCGGATGTCCTAAACCCACTGTCTGGCCACCACAACACACATCATCCTCCACCTGAGCCTGTTGGGTCACATCTGCAGTACTTTTACTTATGTTAGTATTTGACTCAGATTCATCACATTTATTTTCAAAAAGGTCATTTTTTGGATGAGGTGATGGAATGGGTATGTATTCACTTTGGCTCAAGGGTAAGAATAGAGATCTTTCGATTCCATTTTTATCCTTATACCCAATTCCATCCTTTACGAATGATTGTCTTCCACATTCGATTATATCAGCTTGAGCCCGTTTGCTCACATTCCATTTATCCACAACAATTTGAAGACGAGTTGTCTCATTTCTAGATTTCTCTAGTTTTGAGGTTAAATCGTTTATCAGAAAATCTTTCTTAAGCACAAATTCTTTTAAAGTTTGCATTTCAGCTAGAGTTGCATTTAACTTTCGCTGATATGCCCACTCGTTTTCTTTCATTTCAGTATTTATTTTACGAATGTCATCCATTTCTCTTAAGACTCGTCTGTTGTGTGATAAACAGTATGCGACAGCTGTAACACACCTAGGTGAGCACAGTTTAGATTTAATTTCTAAAGGAATATTTACCATGTCCCTTTCCTCAGCTTTCTTAGAGGAACTCTTCACCTCCTCAGCGACCTTCTCAGATGAAGTCTTCTCAGCAATCAGCGCCTCCTCTCTCTTCTCATCATTCACCTTTTCATTAGTCAACACACTCTTCAACCCAGCATACTTCTGCATTTCCCCTTTTAGAACCTCAGCAGACGATCCTTCAACAGAGTTTGCACCGCTTGAAGATTTGGTGCAGATTGTGGCCATCAGGGCTTTGTTAACTTCAACCTCAGCAGCGGCAGCCTCTTCTCCCCAGTCAAAGTCTTCAACAACTAAGGCCTTTTGTGGCTCCTTATCATTTCCTTCATTGCCATCGGTTATGGCCACCAACCTCTTTGCAGGCTTAATTTCAGCTTGGTTCAGTGTGGGGCACTCGTACTTGAAATGCCCGAGGACCTTGCAGTTGTAGCACCTGATCTTGGACTTATCAAACCCAGCCTTTCCCATACCAACTCTTCTCCCGGTTCTATCTTGAAAACGCTTCACTCGTAAAGTGATCATAGCCATCTGCCATTTCAGATCCATCTCTTCCATGTCATCCGGGTCAACCTGATACATATCCTCTGGGGACATCATGTCATTTTTAATCTCTCCAGTCTTCAACGCTTCAAAACTGCTCATGAAAGAGTTGAACAGTTCCACATGTTCAGCAGCCAGTTTAGCAGCCTGTGGAGTTAGAGTCTTCGCAGCCCTTTCAGGATACATTGGAGCTTTCCCAGAACTTGAACTACCCATCCCTGCAGAATCAACATACGAATGCAACGAACTTGAACTCATATCACCGATTGGGGCCATCAAGGCCAGATTCTTCATAGCACCACTGGAAGTCACCTTCGGGACAGTCTGATTCATTTCTCTTTTAGTGATGTCCATCTCAAATGATTTCAGAGTGTTAATGAGATCTGCCAAAGTAGACTGAGCATCCAAGTAGTCCTTTTTGATCAACATACACTGGACACTCCACTCCTTTGGGAGAGAATCGAGCAGCTTCTTGATAGAGTTGCGGTTGTTCACAGGAATACCCGCTTTCTTCATCTTGGTCAGCAAATTCATGAACCTGTCAATGTGTGAAGACAGGCTCTCACCCCGGATACTTCCAAACATATCGTACTCCTTCTGAATCATATCTTGTTTGTTTTGCCTCATCTCAGCATTGCCTTCATAATACTCACTCAGAGCAAACCACAGATCGTGCGCTGATCCGTATTCTTCAAACATGTTATAAACGTCATTTGACAAAGCCATGGTGAGAGCACCGTAGGCCTTGTGATCTCTCTGCAGCAGTTGTTTGTCGAGATCAGTGTATGTGGTGGGATCAGTGTTGAACACTTCACCAGCATCAGTGGTTCTGGTGGGAATGTGAGGTCCGAGCTGGACTGAGTTCCACTGGGTGTGATCGTTGACGAAGTAGAAAGCTTTCATTCTGTTCTTCCAAGTGCCATAATCTTCTGCACCCATCAACTTGGGAATACGTGTTATAGTACCAGTTTCAAGTTCAGCTTGAGTAATGGGGTTAACTTGGAATGAGTTGTTACCAGACATGATTTAAGATTGATTTTAGGTTGATTTTAGATTGATTTTAGGGTTGTGATTGAATTGATTAGCAAGTTATAGTCCAAAGTCCTTGAAAAGTCAAAACAGTCCACAAGTGCGCAGTTAAGTACGCACTTTAGCTTAAGTTCACAGTTAGCACAAGTTCGCAGCTAAGTTCGCAGATCTTGGAAACCTGAAACAGATAAACAGCAAAGATAAGTCCCTGATTCTCCTGATAAGTTCGCAGTTCCTGTTGCACACACACTTTGGCTTAAGTTCGCAGTTCAGCCAAGTCAGAGCAGCACAAGTACTCAGTCTTGACTGATCAGCCTGCGCACTTATACAAGTACGCAGACACTTAAACTCTCGTTTAAGATTTAAGTTCGCAGTAACCCTAGCCAAGTGCTCAGAAAATGCACCTTTTTAGTAAGTTTGCACACCAACTAGAGATTTCAGATAAGTATGCAGAAACCCTAGTTGTGGTGCCAGGAGAGAGAAAGCTATAAAGCCTTGTGTAAAATTTAAGTGCTCACACAGACACAAGTGCACACACTTTTGGATTAAGTGCGCAGCTGTGGCTGTTAATAAGTGCACACCTTGAAATATCAAGTATGCAACTTATGAGCTAAGTACTCACTTTTGAAACAAGTACTCACAAGCAAGAAACAAGTTCACACTTATGAGACAAGTACTCACAGGCAAGAAATAAGTACTCAAAATCAAGAAATAAGTTCGCAAATTTTGAGATAAGTTCGCACTTAAGTGCGCAGAAACGGCTGTGATATTTTTTAACTTTTCAAAAACTGATCCAAGAGATTTTCAATTGTTTTGAAGCTCTTGAATGATGTTTCTAATGAAAATAATAACTTTTAAACACCTTAGAAACACTTTTCACGAGATTTGAAGGCAAAACAATGAAGATATTCAAACTTTGATAAACACTAAACTTTTGAAAAACTTGAAAGTAAAAACTAACAAGGAGGGTTTTGATATCTTTAGATAGATACAATCTCGAGCACAGAGGCTCTGATACCAAATTGTAGTCCCAAAATACTAGATCTTAAATGTGCACTAGATTGTTATCAACTAGAAACACCTATTTGTTAGGTGTTTTAGTTGATTAATCTATGAAAACTAAAAGAACTAGATGAATATTGTAAGAACCGACACACAAGAAACATAAAGACACGATTCCATTAAAGATTCAGCTTCAAACAGCCATGGAATGATACAAGTTCGCACTACAGAAATTAAGTTCGCACCTTTACTACTTGTGCTCTCAAAGAAACATTCAAAACCCTAACCCTAGCTGCACAAATGAGCTACTATTTATAGGAGAATGCTGAAGACTGCGAACTTAACATTAAGTTCGCAGCCGCCATCATTTAAGTGCGCAGACTAGGGTTTGTGCACTACAACTATGCATTAACTACATATTTAACCCTCCATCTCTAACAAACAACTAAACATGGTTAAACCTGGTAACTGTGGTCTCAAAATAACCCAACACGTGCAGGCCTATATAAGCTTAAATGTTATTTTGCAATGTAACTTTGATCATTTGGAGTGTGTGTGTCAGGCTAGGGCTCTCTAGTGGTCAGGTGTATTTGAAATCAGTCAGATTAACTTGTAATCATTTATGTGATCATATTTTAACAAGTTATTAATGAAGATAACAATTGAAAAGGTGAATTTGTGCGTTTGATTCGTTAACTATCATATTGTAACTGTTCTAGGGTTTCCGCACCTAGAATAGAGACTTGTATGATCAAACCTAACTGTTTTTGACAAAACGATCCTCTACAGATATACATTCGAGCGTTGCGCCATGTGTTTCCGCCATTGGCGTGGTGTGACAATCTCCTTCTCCTGTGGTCACTTTCGTTTGTTTGCTAACCAGTCTTTGTCATTTTTATTGCATTCTACATCGTGCATTCAGTAGTGTTGACTGGGCCACGGCTAATGTGGTATTTTAGGCTAGTGCAGGAAGGCTAGCAGTTTATATTGGATGAAACTGCCGATTTGTTTGTGAGGCCTGTGTTGTGGTCAGGAGCTGTGCGTCAATGTGAAGCTCCTTTACGGCTGGCTACCACAGGTGCATGTGCTGTCCTTGATCACCTACTTGTGAGCGCCGTTGCACTCACGGGTCAAGAGTATGTGAATTTATCTAGTGATGACGAGCCTAATGCTGAGTTATCCATTGTTCTTGCAGGCGGGGATCGAGGCCAAGTTGAAACTATGAGTTTGAACTTTGAGGATAAGGGTGGTGATAATGAAGTTGGCCCCGATGGAAGGCCCTATGTTAGGATCTGAGTTTAGTTTGTTAAGATTGTTTAAGTAATGGAATGGTAATGAATGAATTATAAAGATGGAAAGTGCAGCGGAAATAAACTATAAATCATAACAAATGGGATAATTGTTTTCAAACAAGTACTATATATCAGTCATCACAGATTTTCAGTACAAGTTATTACAATTCTCCCCCTCAGCCCAATCACTCACTAACTTTGTCTGTGTAAGAGAATGTTGAAGTGATGAATAAAACAGTACAGGCACTGTTCTATTTATAGACAGACGAAAGCTCTGATGACCTAAGCTGACATCACTTAAGACAGTGACATCTAAGTAATTTAACAACATAAAACATCTGCTGATACAAGAACTGTTACATTGACTAAACCTCTAATATCTAAAACACTGCAGACTAAACATTTGTTGACTCGAAACATCTGTTAGAGCCTAAGTGTTGTTGGCTCCAACAGACCTTGTGTCTTCGTCATCACTTTGTCTTTCTTCATTAGTTCTTTGATCATCAGTGGTTTCTTCATCAGCACTTGGAATCAATCAGTTGTTTGGAGAATCATCAGTTAGCTTCAACAGTCTTTTGGGAGGATTCTTGTACAAGTACTATTTTATTAATAATTAGAAGTGTGGAATGTTTTGGCTTTCAATCATCTGTTCTTTTCCAGGTCAGCAGACCAAACAATCTCCCGTAGAACAGATGATGCCAAAACTCATCTATATTGGTGATCTTTATTTCTCATCAGACTTTCTCTAATTTGACCTTTCAATTGTAATTCATAGTCAAAAGAGAAGAGGTCATCAACATCCCTTTCTAGTTTCAAACTCAACAGATCTTGGAGGTCATTTGCATTCAAACTGTATGCATCATCCATGCTGAGCTTTTGGATCCTTCCATCTGATCTGAGCAGAGTCAATTCATGGTTGGCTTTATTGACCTTCCATTTTAGAATTTTTGAATCAAATGGATTTTTGGTCTGTAAATTTATTTTGGATGAGTTTGGTGATGGAGGTCTCCCAATGATCTTCCTCAGTTCTTCACTGATGGGATCAGAAAAATATCTAACTTGTTTGAAGATCCCCTCTTTCACAAATGTATCAGCAAACTTCTTTTGATCTTCTTCAAACATCTCCTTCCGTTTCCTGTGTTGTCTTCTAGCAGCAATTGAAACATCTGAAGAAGGAAGTAAGCTTTCAAAGGAAAAGGTCTGATGAGATCTTCCAACCTGTTCATCATCAGGGTAAGTTGATTTTCTGGGAAGAGTTGGATCATTCTTTCTAACTAGGGCTAGTTAATGCATATAAGTAGTACGGATATTTTGCCTTTAATAAAGTCGTGTCACGCTTCACCTTAGTCCGCACTCTTGCAACGATCATCGATACCAACAAGTGGGAAGGACGTTGTGGACTGCGATGAACTCGGCCGCTTACCCGTGGACAGGATGATCGGAAGGACTAACCTTTATCGTGCTAATGGATGTCGCCATGTTGCCTATGTTGTGAAGATGAAGCTAGTCCAAGTCCTTGGTTGTATGAATCCTATGTTTCTAGATCAGGAAGCTCGGGACTAGCGGGCACCGAGATTACCTGGCAACGCAAATTATCACTACGGGTGCACACGTAATAACAATTTGGGGTGCACGGTAACCTTGGTGGGCGCTAGGGCCGAGGTTGGTGATCACTCCTTGTTTTGGTTGTTCTTGTCCTCTAGGTTTACACTTACCTTTTCTTATCGATATCCCTTGATTAAATTCCTAGCAAACCCAATGTGCCTTATTTAACATTACCTCTAAGGTTCGAACGCAGAAGAACTCGAACGCCTGTTTATATGAGTAACTTGACGTAAACCCTCGCATCGGATGGGGACGGGAGTTGAATGCCTTCACCAGAATGTTTTTCCAAAGGAGCGGACGAACGAGGATGCACTGTCTACCGAAGCGATGAATGTGAGGTATGATACGAGGAATGTTGTACCCAGGACCCAGTGAAGACAAAGGGTGCGCGCCTGCAAAAACCAGTTCGGTTTGAGCACGAGACAATGTGTGGATCAGTTATGAGACTCGTGGCCCGTGTGCTGCTTTGTTGTTATTGTGAGTAAGTCATTCTTGTTCAAACACATGCCCCAGTTGTCTTCGAGGGCCAGGTGTTCCTTCTCCAATTTGAGGACCAAATCGACGTTGCTAAGTTAGGAGGCTTGAGCATTCTTATCTAGAAGGCTCGATAACCCTCGTCTGAATCGACAATGTTGGTAGTTCCTATGTGGTTGCAGACTGATTGTGAAATCAGTCGTCTGTATCGCACATTTGCAAGTCTTAGGTGTCACACCCTCAAATTTCCACCTGCAGAGTTCTACCGCGAGGCGTGTGACACACCAGGATCCAAGTCAACGGTCACAATAAACAACACTATATGATAAAATACGTAAAATAAAAACATTAGGTTTCATAACATAAACCAATAGCGGAAGCTTTTTAAAATCATAATTACAACTTAAACCACGTGACTGAAGTCTGAAATTACTGAAAACATGAAACTAGAATCCTAGACGCCAAGTGAGACTCCGTGCGCCTAAGTCCGATGCTGCTACCTTAACGACCTGAGAAAAACATGCTAAAAACGTCAACATATAATGCTGGTGAGTTCACAGGTTTTTTTTGTGAAAAGCAACTTAGTTAGTTCCAAAGAATATTCCAAAGTAGACCAAACCATAAGTAAACCGACCAAAAGAATACTACTCAAAGAATGCCAACCAAAATGAATACCTGTCGCTACTACGATTGGAAAACCATTACTGGACTCGAATACATGAATACAAGAATACAAGAATACCTGCCCGAATACAAGAATACAAGAATACTCTAAGAGACAACATGCACCCGTCCGACCTCCAGTCGACGAGTGGGGCCGGTCACGCCCAAATAGATCTATCCATATTTCCCCCGTTGTGCAACCACCGCACATTCATGGTTTTCCCCGGGACTTTAACAAATCGTATAGCAACCCAAAAGAATAACCCAATGCATAAAGATCCCCTCTTTCACAAATGTATCAGCAAACTTCTTTTGATCTTCTTCAGACATCTCCTTCTGTTTCCTGTGTTGTCTTCTAGCAACAATTGAAACATCTGAAGAAGGAAGTAAGCTTTCAAAGGAAAGGGTCTGATGAGATCTTCCAACCTGTTCATCATCAGGGTAAGTTGATTTTCTGGGAAGAGTTGGATCAATCTTTCTTTGTTCTTCCAGCTTCTTATATGTTTCCACAAATCTTAACTCAAACCATTTAGACACAGATTTCATCACAACATAGCCAGCTTCTACCAGTTGAGCTCTCATTCTTTTAAACTTCAAGGCTCTGACAGGGTCTTTGCCCTTTCTGAAATCAGGAACAACAGCCTTTTGGTTTTGTTTGTTCAGATCTTCAATTCTTTGTAGTTCATCTTTCAGAGCTTGAATGGTCCAGCCAGTGAAATGTTTTATGTTGGCCTTGTAAGGTTTGGCTGCCATGATTTGATCTAGAAGAGATTCTCTGACCAACTTCACCATTTCACCACTGATGGGCTTGGTAGACATTGAATTGCTCAGGTCCTTAGCAAAATCCTCAATCCTTCTCCATTTGCTAAGCTCTGTTGAATGAATGCCCTGAGCAGTTCTGTCATATTTTCCCATGCATTTCTCTTTAATAATCAAATCAGTCTATTGAGCCTTCTGTTTTAAGTATTCATCAAGACTTTTGGGCTTAGGCATGTTCAAACTGGCAAGAGATAGAAAAGATAGTTGGGAAGGATCCTCAGTATTATAGAAGGATTGAATTTCCCCCTTGATCATGTCAAGCTCAAGGGGATACTGAGCAGCCAATGGAATAGTGGAAGTTAGTGATTTGGTGGTGGAAGGATTGGATGTGAAGTGTGTGGTGAGAAAGATTGAAGTGGAATGGCAGGAATGGGTTGAGATGGTGGTGGTGTGGTTTCTATATTCTCATCTTGTACAACTGTTAGAGGATGATTTTAACCGAAAACAGGATTATATGATCATACAAGTTACAAAACCAGGTGCGGAAACCCTAGCTTTGAACAAACTGATATAAACTCAAATGAAAACATAATCAAAGTCATTTTCAAACGTTTTCATAGATTAACTTTTGCATAAACTTGATTACAATTGATTTTAGGTTAATCTAGAACACACACAGACACTCTCAAACTATTCTGGAACCTCACCTCAAAACACACACAACTAATGTCTCTCTTTGTCTCAAAAACTCACAAAATCTATTTATAGACTCTGCACGTTCGCCCAGTTGTGATGGTCGAATGTGGAATCTTTCCACATTCGCCTATTTGTGTTGGTCGAATGTGGAATCTTTCCACATTCGCCCACTTTGATTCTACATTTGCCCAGTCTGTTCCACATTCGCCCACTTTTTCTGTGTAATTTCCACGTTCGCCCATTACTTCCACTTTCAACCCATCAGCACTTTTTAACACATGTTAACTTTGTAGATCCAATCACTAGTCGCAATACGTGCATCTACAAACTCCCCCTCGACTATTGATTGGATTGTCTTCGGGTTTAAGTCTTTGTCGTTATCTGATTATCTAAACCTTCGACATTCTGTACCGGATCACTAGCTAGGGACATACATGAATAATGCACTAACAATCTCCCCCTTGGACCTAGCTAGTGATGCACCAAAGCAGAAAGTTATCAATTCTTCAAGTCTTGATTGAAGACTTTCCATCTTCATGCACGTTTGTGTCGAAGTTCCTGTCTATCTCTCCAGTAAGCTTTGAAATCTCAGACAGACTCAAGAAATCTTGGCTTTGTCATTTGTTGATCCAGAGATGAAAATAGACGATAATCTTGATTTCTTCAATCTTCATCATTTCTTTAACCTCTTACTAACTTCTGTTGTTCTGGTGATCTTGATGTTCAGGTTGGTTCTTGTTCAATTACACTCTTTGTCGATGAGTCATGAGTAGTGCACCTGTTGTATTTGATTCTGCAGAAAAATTTACTAAAAACTGCACAAACTACAACCGGCGTTAGACACGACAAATATCTCGGAAGTACTCTTCACATTCCTTTTGACCCTCAATAGCTCCCCCTGAACTATTAAACATTTTCAATATATACCAGAAACTTGAAAATTTATAATCTTTTTCAGCTTTTAAGTATCTGAGCATTCACATTCAGTAACCCAACATCGGTTATCGAAAATAAAATTGAAACAAAACTTTTTTGATTTTTCAAAGTTTATGCTAAAACACACCAAAAATCTTTTTGAATTTTCAAATGTAATTGCATAAAAGTAAATTCAACATATTTTTGTGATTTTTCCGGTTAAGAGGATCATATCAGTATTGAAACAGTCAGTCATAACTCTTTTTGATCAATTTTCTGTTTTTATCATTGAGCATCCTACAACCATTACCAGTATGTTTGTCCACTTAAACTCAAAATCATCATTCATTGCTCAGCACTTTAGATACGTTATGGTAATATTAGTTTCTGAGTAATCTATGGTCCCCGCACTCGCGACACATTCCCGTATCAAGAATTGCGCAAAGCTTCATCGTAACGCGTGATTATATTGAAGTTATCCGTTAGTTACAAGGTATGAGGCACAGTGGTGACAGGTCAGCAAATTAATGCTTCAAAGCGACTTGTGCACTCTACCAGGGTGAGGACTAATATCATACATGACTTTCATCATAGTATAGATACGATGTATTAGATAATCTTTGATTATCATCACACATGTTAAGTTCCTCATTCGGTAACTTATGGTTTTGGCTTTATTAGCTCTTTTAATAAGATACCCTGACTGAATCTAGGTCTGTAAATCAATACAGCAAAAGATCAGTTAGGCCATCCCCAGATAACTTTCAATATAACGACCCGAAACCTCTGATTTTGGCAATCTATCAAACGAAATTTCGGTACTGAGACCATATGCCAACGATACGTTGATCCACATGATTATCAGTTATTGATTTTAAGTTTATATCACCATGCTGAACTTTAAACTTTGATTTCAAGCCTACCAATATATAATTGTAGTGGCTACTCAATGTTTATCAATTCATTTTTGTTTTTAGAGTGGTCTGACAGTCCACTGATGTACTATCATTTCCTCTTTTTCTCCAGGAAAACTCATTTTTGAATTTCTATTTTTTATTTTGATTTTTCTGAAATTTTCTCCCCCTAAAAATCTCAAAATAAGCATATTTTTGGATTTTTAAACTTTTTGAAGAAAAACAAAATAAAATGATATCCGATGCGGTTTACTCATCGATTTTCAAAAACCATTTTCCACTCACATTGCTTGACTCATTAAGATTTTTCAATTAGCAACCCATTTTGTCGTATCTGTTATTGAAATCCAACACCTGAGAGCAATTGCCTGAGATTGCAACTTTTTCAGGCTTCACAGGTTGGAAACAGACTACAAACACTTTCCTCTCTGTTGAAATCATGTTTTCATTCTTCAATATCCCTTCATTGACCTTCACCTCTCCAATAAATAGTGTGTATACAGATGCTCCACTATCAACTATCAAAGAACAACTAATAGGTCTGTCTGGAACAATCTGCACACTTATTAAACAATTAGCATAAGAGAGGTACCCATCCCTTCACAATGATGGGTCGTCCATGGTCATCAATTCTTGGAACATCAATCCATTCTCCTTTTGAAAAATCAATTGGTTTTTCAATGGATTGATTTGAAGTAGAAATTGCTATTGATTTAGAAAGTGCTTTGGGTTTCCAAACACGTTCAGAGTTTATTTTGGATTTTGTTGAAATTGTTTTAATTTTTGACTTTTCAGATTTCTTATTTGAAACCTGCTTCTGAACGTTGTTTGGAATCTTCTAAGACTTAACTGATGAAGACCCAGGTTTAGAGTTATTCTTAGGCTTAGCCTTAGAACTCCTCCTTACCTCAGCAACCCGTCCACAATCTCCATTTTTATTCAAGGCAATTTTGTTACGATTGTCATACACAACCTGTTTCCCCTTTTGCTTCTTGATTGGTTTTGGGGATACAGGCTTTCTGACATTGCCTGAATTTCTAGTAAATTTCACTTCGGTCTTTTTCTGTTTAACATACGGACAGTAAGCAACTAAATGCCCACACTCTCCGCAGTTATAACAAGACCTATACTCTTCAAAATCACATGCATACCCGTCATCCCAATACCAATAGGGACAATGAGCTGCAATATGACCAACTTCACCACATTCAAAGCAGCTTCTCCGTTCAACATAACCATGAGAACACTGTGGTGAGTTGTTTCCCCAATAACCATCAAATCGAGAGTTATATGAATAATCATAATATTCATATGATCTAGATGAAAAATTTCTTGAATTCTTTTGATAAGAATTTTTCATCTGATCATTTCCTTTCGATTTGTTTGGTTTTGGTCCTTTTACTTTAGAACCCTTTTTATTTTCAACATTTTTCTTTTGATCCTCTTTATTCTCATGTTGGTTAGGACTGAGTTCAAAATGAAGATGATCAAATTGATTTCTAAACTGATTTAACAAATCGATATTATCAACAAAAATACATTTAAGTAGAGATTGTTCGATATTCTCAATTAGAAAATCTTTGTTGAAAATCAATTTGTCATGTCCTTCCACCATGTAGGATCCTTCAACTCCTTCAGGAAACATGAATATGGGTTTTTCTTCAGATTCAGATTCTGAAGTTGTTACCACATTTTAAGTTTTCTTTTCAAGTTTCACTTCAGAATCAGAATTAACAACACAAGGTGTTGTGATTTCCAACTCTGATGTGGAAGTATTCTTTGAAACACTTTTATTCATTTCTAACATTTCTTTCTTTAAAGACTCAATTTTCTTTAATAAATATTTTTCATTGTTTTCAAAAACTTTAATTTGGTTTTTACAATTTTCTAGTTCATTTGCTAGTTTCTGTTTGTCCTCAATAAGTGTCATCAATTCACAATTCAACTTGACACATTTAAAACAACTAGCACTTACCTCATCCTCTGATTTATTACCATTATCAGATTTTGCATCATCATTTGATATATCACTCTGTTCTGATTCACTCTGTTTTGAACTCGTATCAGAACTCAAATCACTCTTTGACAATTCACTGGAATCATCATGTCTCGATTGGTTGACTAAACACACAACATTCCTATGAACACCTTCTCTGTTAACACTCTTGTTAACATGTACCATTTCATCAGTTGGTTTCGGTGTCATTGGAAATCCCCAAATGTTGTCAACTTGAGAATTTTGTCTCAGTAATTGTTGTCGCTTTCTTTCAGCTACTACTAGAGCTCTGATATCCTCATCCGTTCTTGATACGCAGTTATTCCACATTTTTCCAACAAAAATATTTCAAAAATTTTCTAACCGAAAATTTTTAGGCCCTAAATTCTACGTTCGCCCCTGGTAAGTCTACTTTCGCCCAAAATAGTTTACCCGAAGGTAGAATTTTAACCAGTATGTGAAATATCCAAACACAAGTTCTAGGTTCGCCCGTTATGTTTCACTTTCGTCCCTTTCTGATGCAGGTTCGCCCAAACAGTAACTATCGAAGGTAAAATCTCACCAGAATGTAAAAACACACTAACACAATTTCACGTTCGCCCAGAAAAGTTCAGGTTCGCCCGTTTCTATTCTACGTTCGCCCGCCCGATCAATCGAAGGTGGAAATTGTTACCCGAAAGTGAATAATTCAACAAATACTTTTTAGGTTCGCCCAAATTTACCTAGGTTCGACCACAAAATGATCAGGTTCGCCCAAAAACTCACACGTTCGACCACTCAGGTTCCAGATTCGCCCATATCAGGTTTGAAAAACGGTTACACTTTGAAAAACGGTTATTTTGATCTCTGATTTTCAAAAGTTTGTGAATTTGAATGATCTTAATCAGGTTTTGATTTGGAATTGATTTGGAAAAACTTTAATTCTTGGAATTTTGAATTTTAACCACAAAATCAACTCTAAATCTTTCAAAAACACTTAAAACCCATTTTTATGCAAAAACAGATGTGAATTGATCAAAATTAGGTCCAAATCAGCTTTGAGTTTATCAATTTGTTGTTGTATGATCGGTATAGCTCTGATACCACTTTGTTAGAGAAGGATTTTTAACCGAAAAGAGGATTATATGATCATACAAGTTACAAAACCAGGTGCGGAAACCCTAGCTTTGAACAAACTGATATAAACTCAAATCAAAACATAATCAAAGTCATTTTCAAACGTTTTCATAGATTAACTTTTGCATAAACTTGATTACAATTGATTTTAGGTTAATCTAGAACACACACAGACACTCTCAAACTATTCTGGAACCTCACCTCAAAACACACACAACTAATGTCTCTCTTTGTCTCAAAAACTCACAAAATCTATTTATAGACTCTGCACGTTCGCCCAGTTGTGATGGTCGAATGTGGAATCTTTCCACATTCGCCCATTTGTGTTGGTCGAATGTGGAATCTTTCCACATTCGCCCACTTTGATTCAACATTCGCCGAGTCTGTTCCACATTCGCCCACTTTTTCTGTGTAATTTCCACGTTCGCCCATTACTTCCACTTTCAACCCATCAGCACTCTTTAACACATGTTAACTTTGTAGATCCAATCACTAGTCGCAATACGTGCATCTACAAACTCCCCCTCGACTATTGATTGGATTGTCTTCGGGTTTAAGTCTTTGTCGTTATCTGATTATCTGAACCTTCGACATTCTGTACCGGATCACTAGCTAGGGACATACATGAATAATGCACTAACAACAACAAAGGTGGATTTCCTTTTTCTTTTGTACAAGATAGTTGGTGATGGTGGTGATTGTGGCGTGTTAACATCAGTTGGCACTTGTTTAGTACAAGCAGATGTTTGAGGTGATGATGGTGTGGGTGTTATGGTCAGGGCTAAAGTAGTGGTGGTGGATGTTGTGGTAATTGGTTCAGTGGTTGTGTTGGTGGAAGCAGCAACAGAGGTTTTAGTTTTTGAAGGAGGCTGCCTGACATGATGAGTAGGCCTTTTCTTCCTTTTGGAAGTTCAAACATTTTCTTTTTTCTACTGTTCTTGTTCTTTCCTTTTGGGTAGTCTGTCTTTGCCACTCTCCCCCATTTTGGCATCATCTCTTGTGAACTCATTGTCATTTTCACCTGTCAACACAGTTGTGGGGGCAGAGCCAGTAGTCTTCAACAAATGATCTTTGATGGCTTTTATATCTGCTTTGGTGTCATTGAACCTAGCATCAACCATATTTCTGATCATTGTCATGTAGGTTTCGTGAGTTTGATCTGCTAGTTTTCTATGAGCTATGATAATGGGATTGACAGATTTCAATAGCTCAATAGCAATCTCCTGGGTGGATGGTTGATTTGTGTTAGGGTGTCCAAAGTTTGCATCACTGTCTTTATATCTGATTTGATCTCAGTCATGGATGACTCAATGGAATTCACTCTCTCCGTCAATTCTTGGTATCTTAATCCATCACCTAACTTAATAGGATCATCTGAATTCCTACCAGAGGTGGTAGTTGTAAGTGGTTCAGTCCTAGGAGGTGTGTCCATGGGAAAGAAACGGGATGCCCCTTTTTATTAGTTCTGGGGACTTCCAACTGGTATTGAGGTCACTCTTGTGACCTCATCAGTTGTTGCCTTCAAGGAAGTCTGATCTATGTAACCACTGTCCTGAAGTGAGATAATGGTCTCTACAACAGTAGTGGCTGCTTCACTTGAAATACCACTTTGAGTTACTTGTAACTCAAAAGGTGTAGCATCCTCTGTTCGTGGGCTAGCCACTTGACTTTTATCAGGACCAGTCACTTGTGGAAGTATACTCTCATTGATAGGTTGTTGAGAGGAACTGGTTAAGTCCTAAGTTTTGTCAATGGCTTCGAACAATGGTTGCATGGTAGGTGGAATAGGAGGATTTCATGGTGTAGGTTGTGGAGTGAAAAGAATATTAGCCCTGGGAGAAGGACTTGTAAATAGATGTTCAAGTGAATCATTTATTCTATGATGTGTGTCCCCCTGGCTTACAACATGATCCTTTTGAGAGGATACATGAGGAGTTTGGCTGGGTTGAGATTTTACCAACTGTTGATAGGAAGTATCAACAATGGTTGTGTGTTGCATTTGTGTTACAACAGGATTCCTCTCTGGTATCTCATCTTCCAGAGTCACCTTTTTAGGTTGCTTTTTGGTGGGTTTAGTGGATGGGATGTTCTTTTTGGAACTGGCTAGTGTGGGTTTCACAGCACTGGATGTAGTGCCATGATCACCAGGAGCAGTGGGCTTAGTAACAAAGGTTTGCACAACAGTTGTTGTCTTAACACTCTTTGCTTGTGTTTTTGAAACTTTTGCTTTTGAAGGTTTTTCTTGGTTAGGACCCAACGTTCTTGTAAAAGTTTCTTGGGATAGGCTGTTCATTTGAAGGCCTTCCCCTTGTTTATAATCCTTTTCAGGTAAAACCTTTTGTAGGATAACACTTAAAAGTCTTGGATATTTTTAAAAATGCATTATTTGACCCAGAATGGACACTCTTCACATTTGCTACCAAATCTAGGAATAGTCCTTGGGATAGATTGTAATCAGTTTTTGACAAAATGGCATATCCCAAGTACTAAACTTTCAATGGGATTTCATTAAAAGAAGTAGTTTTGGCAGAGAGACATACAAGTAAAGTATGAAAGAAAAATTTCATGGCTTGGGGGGAAATTTTTTTGTAAATTGTTGCCCCAATCATTTTTGTCAAAATAGCCTCTCTCTATGAACTCTGTGTAAAGTTCAGTTTTGTCAAAATAGTCTTTATCTTCCTGATCATCCAGTGAGAAGGTAGTGGATATGAATTGTGGTGTAACGGCGACACATGTATCTCCAATTTGTGAAACTATGGAAGTTGGCTTTTTATCTGTGAACAGGTTTTCATCTTTCAACCAAAATTTTTGAAGAATGTCAACATAGATCAAGGAACTGGAAGTGAGAGCAGGCAAGTATTTGCATTCATTTAATATATTAACGATGGAATGGAAGTGACGATTGACATCTGTTTTAATCAAATATGGTAGGTAATTATGGGGAGCTTTCAATTGAAGATCCATTTTTGGATTACAGGAAGAAAGTCGATGAATTTTTTATGAAGGTTTAGGTTGAGAGAAAGCGATTTTTGGAATTTTGAATTCGATGAGACAGTGGAATAACTGTTGGGGATAACAGGGTTTTTATAGTCTCAGGTGAAAACCGCTGATGTGGACAAAGTACTGCTTTTGAGAGCATACGTGGCAAACATCTGATGCAAAGATCGGTTATGGTGGATGACAGTTGTTTATAACATCTGTTGACTTAGTCATTAGATGTTTGTGAAAACAGTTGTTTTATCTGATCAGATGTTTCAAACAGATTTTTCAACCAATCAGTGGTTGTTTTATCTGATCGGGGTTTTAAAACGGATTTTTCAACCAAGATGATACACTTCAATGAAACAGTGGTTGTTTTACCTTAAAACAGATTTTTCAACCAAGACTATTTTTAAGGATGGATTTTTTATTTTCTAACAGCATTTTAATGCTTTTATTCATGAAAACATTTTTGTTTTATTCCATGTTTAGCATACCAATCCGAGAAATCAGGTTTGCAAAGGTAGATGTGTCTAAAGCTTTTGTCAACACATCTGCCAACTGATCCTCTGTTGGAAGTGCAGAGAAATCAAATCTTTTTCATAGCTGTCACTTACAAAGTGATGTCTGATGTCAATGTGCTTTGTGGTTGAATGGGAGACTGGACTTTTGATGATATTTTCAGCTGCTTGACTATCCAACATGAGTGGAGTCTTCAGTGCAGTTATACCAAAATCCAGTAGCTGGTTTTGAAGCCACATAAGTTGGGTTGTACAGCTTGCAGCAGCAATGTATTCAGCCTCTATAGTGGATGTTGAAACAACTGCTTGCTTTTTGCTTTGCCAAGAGACCAAGGCATTGCCTAGAAATTGGCACCCACCTGATGTTGACTTCCTTGTGGTTTGACGACCAGCAAAATCACTGTTTGCGTAACCTGAAAGCTCAATATTTCCAATAGTAGGGTACCAGATACCAAGTGTGGGAGCACCTTTTAGGTATCTGAACATCCTTTTCACATCTATAAGATAGAACTTTCTAGGTGATGCCTGGGATCTTGCACAGACAAAAGTGGCAAACATAATGTCTGGCCTAGATGCAGTTATGTACAATAAAGACCCAATCATACATCTATAATGTGTCTTGTCAACCAGTTCATCTTTACCATCAACAGTGAGTAACTTAGTGGTACTCATGGATGTACTACATGGTTTATAGTCATTCATGTAAAAATTTTTAAGTAGGTTTTTAACATACTTATTTTTGTGAATTAAAGATCCATTTTGCAGTTGCTTTACTTAGAGACCAAGAAAGCATTGTAGTTCAACCATGGCACTCATCTCAAACTCAGCTGTCATGAGTTTTCTAAACTTTTCACACATTTTGTTACATGTGGATCCAAAAATGATGTCATCCACATACATTGGAACAATCATTAAATCTTTTCCTTTCCATTTAACAAATAAAGTTTTATCAATTTTACCTCTTGTGAAACCAATGAATGAGAAGAAAGTGGAAAGAGTTTCATACTAGGCCCTTGGTGCTTGTTTCAAGCCATATAAAGCTTTTTTAAGCTTGTAGACATTATCAGGATGGAATGTGTCTTCAAAACCAGGTGGTTGACATACATAGACTACCTCCTGAATTTTGCCATAAAGGAATGCACATTTGATATCCATTTGATACACCTTGATGTTGTGGTTGACAGCAAAGGCTAGGAAAAGTCTGATGGCTTCCAACCTAGCTACAGGAGCAAAGGTTTCATCATAATCTATTCCTTCTTCTTGTCTGAAGCCTTGAACCACAATCTTGGCTTTATTCTTGACAACAATACCCCTTTCATCTGTTTTGTTCTAGAAGACCCCTTTTGTGCCAATTGGACATACATCCTTTGGCAATGGTACAAGTTCCCATACTTGTTGCCTTTTGAACTGAAGGAGCCCTTCCTGCATAGCTTCTACCCAACTGTTGTCTTTCAGTGCCTCTTGGTACTTGACAGGTTGTGTAAGAGATAGAAAGCCTGCAAAAAGACAAATGTTTGAGGATTGACTTCTTGTGAGCACCCATTCACTGATGTTGCCAATGATTTGGTCTGGTGGATGAGCTCTATGGAAAATTAGATCTCCTTTGTATTGAACTATGGCATTTTAAGGTGAGGGACAGAGGTTTGTGGCATCTGCTGTTGTAACATATGTTTGCACTTCTGTAGTGCCAACAGAGGTTTGGAATGGAAGTGGGGGAATAGGCCCAAGTGGTGTAGAGGTGGATAGAATTTTGTCAACTGAGGGTGGACTTTTGTCAGTAGATGACTGAACAGTGGTTGAACTTGGTGAAGCAATGGTTTGAGGGTAAGACTAGCCATTAGTCGTTGACTCAGCTGTGACAGAGTTTTGAACATCTGCTTGCCCTGATGCACAATAGACTTTACAGTGAAACTGTGGGATCATAATGTCATATCTGTAATCTTGTTGTGGAGACTGTGGCGTACCTGCACTGTCAGTTTAAACAGTGATATCTTCGAATTTGAATTTATCTAAATCAAACAGTTCTGCAGGATTTGATGGGATTTTCAAAGATGAAAGTTCATTGAACTTTACATTCATAGTTTCTTCTATTGTCCTAGTACTTGTGTTGAACACTTTATAGGCCTTGGCAGTAAAAGAATATCCCAAAAAATATCCACAATCTACTTTGGCTGCAAATTTTGAGATGAAATCTTTAGGATTTAAAATGAAACATGGGCAGCCAAAGATTTTGAAAAATGATATCAGTGGTTTGATTTTGAACAAGATTTCATAAGCAGTCTTTTGATGTCTAGAGTTGATTAAAACTCTGTTTTGAACATAGCAAGCAGTGTTTACAGCTTCTGCCCAAAAGGACAGAGGTAAACCAGAATCTGCCAACATAGTTTTTGCAGCCTCAATAAGAGTTCTATTTTTCCTTTCATCCACCCCATTTTGCTCTGGTGTTGTTGGAATTCTGTACTGGCTTACAATCCCTTTTGACACACAGAAATCATCCAACTCCTTATTTTTGAACTCTGTTCCCTTGTCACTTCTAAAGACTTTTA
Source organism: Ambrosia artemisiifolia (assembly GCA_032199755.1). Taxonomy (NCBI): domain Eukaryota; kingdom Viridiplantae; phylum Streptophyta; class Magnoliopsida; order Asterales; family Asteraceae; genus Ambrosia; species Ambrosia artemisiifolia. The sequence goes on from CM063515.1 coordinate 36,856,912, forward strand.
CAGGCAAGTCATGTTGTTTTTCAACTTTGGTGACAAAGTCCTTCAAGATACCTACAGTCTCATCCTTAGAGTGTAAAAAGTAAGTCCATGTAAACCTAGAAAAATCATCAAGAATAACAAGACAAAATCTCTTTTTCCTTAGACTCGTGATTTTTACTGGGCCAAACAAGTCCATGTGCAACAATTGAAGACATTGACTTGTTTTGGACTCATCAATGGATTTGTAGGAGCTTTTATGTTGTTTTCCTTTTAAACAGGAAACACAATGCTCATCACATTTGAATTCTTTTGCAGGTAGACCACTTACAAGGTTTTATTTTGAGAGTGAGTTGATAGTTGAAGGTTGGTATGACCCAATCTCCTATACCACAATTCTGTCTCTTTAGTTGAGGCAACAAAGAATAGACAGACATTTGCCATAGGGTTGTCCTTCAACATATCAACCACATACACATTGCCATTCTTGTGAGAAACAAGTTGTGTTTTGCTCTCAGCAATGATGGTGTTAATCTTTTCAACCACTTCTGGTCCAATAATCTTACATGTCTTCTTACTGAAGAATGACCCATAACCTTTGTCACGCATTTGTGAAAGACTAAGAAGGTTAAACATAAGATTATCAATCAGATTAACATTTTCAAACTTGAGTCTCCCAGCCTGAACAGTCCCTGAACCCAACACTTTACCTTTTGAATCATTACCAAAGGATATATCACCCCCTCCATGAGGAAGAAAGTCCAGAAGAAGGGCTCCAGTCATGTGCCTAGAGCCTCCACTATCTACATACCATAAACTATCTAAGCAAGCAGAAGCTCCCTGCACATCAGTAAATAATTAGTTTTGGTGAGTGTCCAAAGCCAAATTGGCTTTGGATGGGTTCTCAGACTTTTTAGCCTGAAGCTTAGGACAATGATCAGTGGTTTAAACTAATTTTTGAACCAAGTTCAACAACTGTTGTTGACCATTTGCCAGTGTTTGTATGTCAGCACTTGGTGCAACAGATGTTTGACCATTTCCTGTCAGATGTTGGTAACCATGAGGATGCCTGTTCACTCTTCATTTTGAAGGCCTTTTGCGCTCTTCATAAACATATGGCAGACGATGACAAGGTGGTTGTCCATGTCCTCTTGGAAACTTGTTAGAGGGTGGAGCATCCGTTACTTGAACATCTCTGGGAGCAGAGTTTTCATTCAGATTTTTGAAAACAGATGTTTGGACTGGTGTAAAAGTCTGTTTGGGTTTTCCTTTTGAAGTACTAACCACTTGACTCACTTGAGTTTTAGCTTTATACTCTTGTATCTTGACATCAAAATTTTTGAGATAAAGACACTCTTTGGTTTTATGATTCTTTTACCACATATTGAGCAATTTGGTTTACAATCACACACACTTGTTCCTTTGTTGATATCATATGCTTTTAGAAGAAAACAGTTTTTAGTAACATGATTCTTCTTTTCACAGAAATCACAAAACAAGTTCTCTTTTGGTTTCCCTTTTTCCTTCTACTTTTTGTTGATGCACTTTCTGTGGACGTCACTGTCGAATAGACTAGGGTTGAGTCTTAGTATTGTGTTACATGAGATTGTGGTGATCCATAAGGGCATTTTATGGATCTGACGCATTTGTAAAATATAGGACAATACACAAAGCCAGCTTCGACCTTTATACAAGGGGAGAATGTGGAAGTTTTCCACATTCGACCATTACAAATGGGCGAATGTGGAAATACTCCACATTCGACCATCACTAAGGGGCGGAGGTGGAACATGTGTATTGGACTATAAATAGCAATCTCATGTGTTGGTTTTCATTTGGTGATTTGAGTTTGTGCTTAGAATGCTCTCAAGGGGGAGGTCATGCCCGACCACCCCCGGCCACGAGATAGATGTTTATCCTACTGATGACAGTGTCTGTAACCGTTTTCTGTAGTAATACGAATCTGTGATGACGTTGTTATCGTTAATTTCTGTCTCGTCTCGAATCTCCCGTCTGAAACCGAGTTGTTTATGCGTATTCGATCCACGAATTTGGTTCCTAACCGGATTCACACTTTTCAACAGATGTTTGAACATCTATTGGAAGATCTTTCAAGGGAATAATTTTAACCTGTGGTGCCTTTTTACCAGCAGGAGTTTTTAAATTCATTGGTTGGAAATTTTCAAGAACATCACACTCATCTGACCAAGTTGGTTTAAATTGATATTTTTCAATTTTCGCAAATGATGAGGAACCTTCATGTTTTTCAAGAACAATTTTCTTACCATTAGGTTTAGTGACTTTGACTTCCTGGCCTTTTGAATTTGTTGGAATGACCTCAACCAACTGTGGTTCCTTTTTGTCAATGTTTTGAGAAACTTGATCAGTGGTTTCATTGAAACCAAAGCCAAATTTCACATGACTTTTAGTTTGTTGGTTTACTATCATTTCAAGACCTTTGGATGATTCCATCCATTTCTCACATTCAACCTGGGTGAAACCAAAGCCAAATTTCACATGACTTTTAGTTTGTTGGTTTACTATCATTTCAAGACCTTTGGATGATTCCATCCATTTCTCACATTCAACCTTTGGATGGTCCTTGGTTATACTTGCTTCATGTTTCAAACTGCTGATTTCAGATTCCTTCAGTTAATTTTGATTTTAACTCTTTTGTGAGTTTTTCAAACTGAATTTCATCCTCTAAAATTTTCTTTCTAAAGTTTTCATTCACCTTTTTAATGTTAGCAAAAGCTATTACACATTTGTCTGAACATAAATCATTTAAGATTTGAGGTGATACCTTAGCAGCAGCCATCAAGGCACAATTACACTTGCACTCACAATCATCTTCACCCCATGGGTCTAAGAGATTCACAACCTCAGCTTCAGATTCTTCAACTGAAACAACTGTATCAACAACATCATTAGTCACATTTTGTAGATGAAGAATTTTAGCCATAGACAGGAAATCTGATCATACAAGTCACTATTCCAGGTGCGGAAACCCTAGAACAGAACAAAATGATAATACACGAATCACAACACACGAATTACCTTTTCAAACATCATTTTTATAGATAAACATGCTTACAATACAAGCAAAACCTATTTATAGTAACTGCACGTTCGCCCTTTACTAAGGTACGAATGTGGACTTTGTCCACATTCGCCCATTCACAAAGTACGAACATACAATCCTTCAGTCAGCATCCCACATTCGCCCATAAGCTTTCCACCTTTGCCCTTGAATTCTTACCTTCGCCCTTCAAAACTCTACCTTCGACCCTCCAGAAATCACTAACATATGTTAAAACTACAATCCGAAGCATTAGTCGTATAAAGTGCATCTACACACTCCCCCTCGACTATTGCTCGGATTGCCTTCTGGCTTCGTCCATCTCTTTGTTCATTAACTTGATCCTCAACTGCTTCTTTTGGTCTTTAGTCATCTCAGGCTCCAGTTTTCTTTTCGTTGAACGCTTCGGTACTTCAGCTACCTTCACCTGCTTGCCCAACTTCTGTTCAAGGTTGCTACCGGAGTTGATATCATACGCAAAGCACACTCTGACAACCTGTTGATACTTCTTCGCTTGCGATGCATCATTGGGATCACTGTATATCGGGTTGTAGTAAAGCATGATGATGTCTTTGAATGTACAGTTAATGAGCCACATCGGGTCAAAAACCTGTATTTTCTTATACGCATCCTTCCCATCTCTCAACACTATCACAGCTTCAGCGTTCCTCCAATCATAATACGAGAAGATAAAGTCTTCACTGAAGTGTTGTTGAATCGGCATCGAAGGAATCTTTCTCATAACTTCAGGAGCTTTGTATATCAAAGTTACTAGCTTCCTACCGTCTTAGGATTAACATCTCTATGAACCTTCCTCCTCGGGTATTGCGGTTTAAACATATTCCACTTTGTCCTACTCTCCCAGATTAATCTGTCAGCAAACCATCCTACCGCCGTGTTATTCACCGATGCACCAGTCATTTGGAATCTGCAAATGTCTCTAACCGCCCAGTACGGTAGAGTTAGTAGGTCATAGAATCTGTAGAAGTACATAATTCCTGTTTCCCACTTGACTGCAATGCATTTTATCTTTCCAAGATATTTCCAACCAAGAGCTCTGCCTTAAAACTTTTGATTGTGATATCTATAGAATCCTCCTTGTGCTTCCGGCTTTGGCCTCTTATCATCTGTTTCTTTCAACTTCCTTAACAAAGTCTTTAGATCATCATTCTGTTCAGACGGTTTCTGCCTTTCTTCACCAAACACTTTTTCAACAAACTCTTCGCTTCTTTTCTCAGCTTTCTTCTTAGCTTCCCTCTGATGTGTTTCAGTGAAGTCTGGGAATACTTCATTCTCATCATTTGATCTGAAGTATTGATGACACTCTTCATGAGTAATATCTTCTATCTCAATCTCCTCCATCTCCGGGGTTTGTTTATCATCAGAATGATTTCCAATATCCTTTTCAGGAATATTTTGAATCATTTGATCTGCCATTATTGTAGTTGAAAGAATTTAGCTAAAACAGGATGTAATGATCATACAAGTCACAAATCCAGGTGCGGAAACCCTAGATATGAACAAAATGATAATACTCAAATCAAAACACGTGAAACATCATTTTAATCACCTTTTCATAGATTAACTTTCATAAAACTTGTTTACAATTGATCAACACGTTAATCTAAACCTTACACACACAATCACAAACTAGACTTGAATCTGACCTCTCAACACACTCTTACAAAAACTCTAACTAACTTACAAATGACCAAAATCTATTTATATAGACTGCAGGTTCGCCCATAGTGAAGGTGCGAATATGGACATAGTCCACATTCGCCCACTTCCATAGTACGAATGTGTCTTCTAGTCTTCAGTCTTTTACCTTCGACCAGTCATAAACTACCTTCGCCCAATCTTTCTCTCCTTCGCCCACTTCTATCTACCTTCGACCCACCATAAAACAAACTAACACATGTTAATAAAGCTAATCCAATCACTAGTCGCAAAACGTGCATCTACAAACTCCCCCTCCACTATTGATTGGATTGTCTTCGTTCTTCGTCCATGATCTTGTTCAAAATCTTGATTCTCAGTTGCTTCTTCTGATCTTTAGTCATTTCAGGCTCAAGCTTACGTTTAACCGGCTTAGGCACATCGGCCATCTTCACCATCTTGCCCAGTTTAGTATCCAAGTTGCTTCCGGAGTTTATATCATAAGCAAAGCAAACTCCGACAACTTGTTGATACTTCTTAGCCTGATCTGCATCATTGGGATCACAATGAATCGGATTGTAGAATAGCATGATGATGTCTTCAAACGTGCAATTTATCAACCACATAGGATCAAATACATAAACATGCTTGTATTTGTCCTTTCCATCTCTCAGCACAATCATTGCCTCTACTTTTCTACAATCATAATACCAGAATATAAAGTCAGCACTGAAGTGTTGAGGTAACGGCATCAATGAAATCTTTTTCATCACTTCAGGCGCTTTATATATCAAAGTCACCATTTTCCTTCCTGTTCTCGGATCAACATCCAGATGAACTTTCCTTCTAGGGTACTGTGGCTTATACATGTTCCATTTAGTTCTACTTTCCCAAACCAAACGATCTGCAAACCAACCAATAGCTGTATTATTAACTGAAGCTCCAGTCATAGGGAATCGGCAAATGTCTCTGACCGCCCAGTACGGTAGAGTTAATAAATCATGAAATCTGTAGAAGTACAAGATTCCTGATTCCCATTTGACTGCCAAACACTTCAATCTTCCCAGATACTTCCAACCAAGAGCTCTGGCTTTGAACTTCTCGTTGTGATATCTGTAAAAACTACCTTGAGCTTCAGGCTTTGGTCGTTTATCATCAGTTTCCTTTAACTTCTGTAGAAATGTCTTCAAATCATCCTTCTGATTTGAAGGTTTCTGCTGATCAGTACCAAACACAGTTTCTACAAACTCCTCACTTCTCTTCTCTGCTTTCTTTCTAGCAAGTCTGTTTGGTATCTCAGTGAAGTTTGGGAAAACCACATCTTCATCATTTTGCCTAAAATATTGTGGATATTCCTCGTGAGTAATATCCTCAATCTCTACCTCTTCCATCTCAGGCGTCTGCTTATCATCAGAATGATTTCCAATCTCCTTTTCAGGAAGATCTGGAATCATTTGATACATCATTATCTCCTCCAATGACTTCCCTACTTGCTGTGCAACACCCTCCAAAATCTCTTTAGCAACAGCAGCAGGTACTTCTCCTTCCTCCAAGTCTGGATCACTATACTCAAGTTCATACCTCATATCTTCCGTTTGGAAGATTTCAGCAAACTTGCCTGTGAACTCAATGGTCCATTCTCTTCTTTCAAGCATATCTCTGTACACTTTCTTCGCATCATCATTCAAAGATCCCACCTTTTCGTTCCAGAAAACGCTTTCATCTGAGTCTACATTCTCACCTTTCTTTTTCTTCGAACTAGACTCTCCAGCATCTTTCTGTGGTGTTCTCTTCTCAAATGTAAACTTACTCGCATCATCTCCCCCATCATCATCACTCTCATCATCATTATCATCATCTTTACTACCTGATCCCTCCGCATCATCATCATCTTTGTCACTTTCCTTACTTTCTTCATCAGAACTCTTTTCAGATTCATCATCCTCCTCATCATCCTCTTTCTCTTTGTCAGAAGGCTCATAATCAACTTGTTCTTCATCAGAACTCTTTTCAAGTTGTTTCACTTTCTTTTCAATCTCATATTGGTTAGTTTTAGATGCAACAACAATCTGTAGCATCTTCTCCTCATTCTGTTTGAATTTGCTAATCTCAGCTTGTTGTGCTACAATCATTTTCATCATGTCATCCATCCTTTTGTTAACCTGTTTCATCACATCATCTGAAACAGTAACTTTCTTTGACTTGGATGGTTCTACTTCTTTAGCCTTTTGCTTCTGAGGATTCTTAAACATATCCAACACATTATCTAAAGCAGCATTAAAATCATCAACTGGTAATGCTTCAGCTTCTTTGCTTTTCTTCTGCTTTTTAGCAACTGGTGAAGATAGCTTAGATGATGTACCTGCATCAGGTATCTTTTTGCCTTTAAGCAACTAAGCAATCTCTTTTTCCCTCAACTGCTTAGTACTTGACTTCTTTGCCATTGACTTGTGCTTTGGTTTTGGCAAATTTACAACAACAGTCTCACCTACTTCAAGTTCATCAAGATTCACACTCAAACCTTCATCAACATTAACAGTCGTCTTCTGTGAAACCTCTTCAATAGTCTTATTCAAAGATTCAGACTCACCAACCGTAGTGGCCTTACGTTTGGTGGTCTTTACTCTTTCCTCCTCGGAATCCCACTGCTCATCAACTTCAGTTTCCTCCGAATCCACTGATTCTTCATCAACCAGACTAGTGCCATTCTTTGCAGTCGTCTTCTTTCTAGTAACCTGTTGCTTTGAACTACCTTGATCAATCTTTGCCTTACCCTTCCCTTTGGCTCCGGCATTGACTACTTGTCTCTTCCTCTTAGTGTTTGCATCAGCATACACTAATGGATCATCGTTATCTGAGTCACTGTTGTCATGTCTAGCTTTGTTCTTACCAGGATTAGTGTAACCCTGATTAGCCAAAGCTCCAAATAATCTCCTATGAGGTGGCTTCTCATTGTCCGGCACACCTTTATACCCTTTCATTCTCACAAGCGTTCGAATATTCATGTGATCTTGACCTAGGATCATAGTTGGATCCTTCTTCAAATCAGGATACTTATGGTCAAAGATCATCATAAGAAACCTTGGATATAGCATAAACTGCTTCTTCTTCAAGCATTTCAGCATCTCAAGCATGTGGTCCAAAATCATACCAGATACATTGAATGGTTTGTTAAGTGTTAACGCAACCATCAATGAACTAAGGCTCTTCCTCATCATATCGTACCCGCCACTTACACACCCAAACACATGGATAATTACGTGTGCAGTTCAAGTAATAGGATAAACATCTCGGTGAAACTGAAGTTTTCGCCCAAACATAAACGTACGAATGTAGTGATTTTTCCACATTCGACCCATTTAAGGGGCGAATGTGAAATGGAAAAATCTGAAAATTTTGCCAAATCACGAATTTGAATCCCGTTCAACATTTTTCAATCCGTTAAGTCTCAAAAACCATTATTTCACTTTTAGAATGGTTTCATCAAATCTCAGAAATTGACCATCAAACACCGTCGGTTATCTAAAATAAAGCAGAAATGTAAAACTTTTGATTTTTCTGAAATTTATATCAAAACACACCTAAAATCTTTTTGGATTTTGTATCTTTTTGACAATAAAAGTAAAATGCATCAATGTAAACAAAGCAATAAACATTTTGTGATGTCCGGTAAGAGGATCATATCAGTTGTTTGAGAAATCTGATCACAGCGTTGATCTTTTTATTTAATATTAGCATTAGAAACAGTATGTGACACGGCAATTGCTGATATTGTGGTCCACGTAAGCTCACATGCAGACTATGACGCAATGCTTTAATATGATACGAGTTAGGTGTATTAGACTAACACGTTGTGGTGCCCACACACACGACATACTCCCGTATCAAGTAATTGCACAAAGCTTCGTCGTAAGGCGTGATTATGCCAGAATTATCCGTAAAAGTTACAAGTTATATAGCACAGAGGTGTACAGGTCAGCAAACGAATGCAGCAGAGTAACATGTGCATATATACCAGGTTGAGGCTGATATCAAGTTCTGATTCGCATCAGTAAATCAATACGATGTAATTATGATCATTGATCAATAAAAAACATGAAGTTCCTCAATTCGGTAACTTTCGGTTTTGGCATTTAAGCTCTTTTGGCAAATATTCTGATGAAACTAGGTCCGTAAATCAATACGACAAAAGTTTAATCAGAATATCCCGGATAACCATAACATAACGACCCGAAACCTCAGATTTAGGCAATCCTATCAAACGAAATTACGGTACTAAGACCATATGCCCATGAGGTGTTCAGCCACGATCGCGTAGTTCGTTATGTTTGTATCACTAATGCACGCAATTTTTAGTCTACGAAGCCTATCAGCACATCACACGTAGTCAACACACGCCTCATTTTACTATACATATCTTTAGCCTGTGTCAGATCCCCACTGATGTACTATCATTTCCTCTTTTTATCCTGGAAATCATTTTTGGTTTTTCTAATTTTTAGGTCTTTTTGATTTTCCAATGTTTTTGGTTTTTCTGATAAAATGACTCCCCCTAAAATATAAAACATATTTTTGGGTTTTTAATTTTTCTGAAAAACAATAAAAACTTTTAACGAAAATGTTAAACTAAAAAGCGATAAACCGAGGTGCTGATTAGTCCTGTTTTTCCTTTATGTTGTTAACTTTTAAAAGATATTCAAAGCGGGATCTGTCAAAAGCTTTAGTGAACAAATCTGCACGTTGATAGTCCATATGGATTTTGACCATATCTATCAATTCTTTAGCGTAACAATCACGGATAAAATGATATTTGATCCGGATATGTTTCGCTTTAGAATGATTGCCCGTATCTTTAGTTAATGCGATTGCGGCTTCATTATCAGAGTGTATAGAGGTTTTAAGAAACTGCAAACCGTAATCCACCATCTGCTGTTGGATCCAGAGCACTTGCGAACAGCAACTCGAGGCTGCAATGTACTCGGCTTCACAGGTAGACAGCGCGACAGAAGTGTTAGGATCTGAGTTTTGGATTGTTTTGATTAAGTATGAAATATGAATGAAGTATAAATGGAAAGTGCAGCGAAATAAGAATAAATCAAAACATAGAGTATAATTGTTTTTAATCGAATGCTTTCATTAAAAGGAAAGATTACAATTGTACAATTAACTCCCCCTCAGCCTGATCACTCAGAGAATGTTTGTCTAGAAGAGAATGACGAGTGATCAATAGAATAGTACAAGTACTGTTCTATTTATAGACAAGTACAAACCTCTGATGATCAGTTGCTGACGTCACCTAGAAAGCGACCCCTAACTGACTAACAAACTATAACATCTGTTAAACAATTAACTACTGTTACATTTAAACAACTGATAAATAAAACTCTGTTAATCTAAAGCTCTGATATCTTCTTATCATCTGTTGAACCAAAGTGCTGTCCAACAATTACCTAGCCCGGTAGGTGGAGGAAAAAGGCGGAGAACATTCTTTAATCAAAGGCGCCAATACCCATATCAGGATTAGACCCATTTCTGCTCTTCAGATCTTTGATCAGCAGTTGTTCTTCATCAGACTTTATCCATCAGACTTTATCCATCAGACTTTGTCAGCAGCAGTTGTCTTCTAACAGTTGTTAAGCAGCAGCAGTTTAGGAATCAGCAGTTCTTTGGAGGAAGTTCTATTGTAACAACTGTTCTTTATTCTTGATCAATCACTTAGTATATTTTGGCTTTCAATCATCTGTTCTTCTCCAGGTCAGCAGACCCAACAATCTCCCCCTAGAACAGATGATGCCAAAACTCTGCTTTATTCTTGATCTTTATTCCTCATCAGACTTTCTCTAATTTGCCCTTTCAGTTGTAATTCAAAGCTTAGAGAGAAGAGGTCTTCAGCATCTCTATCCAGTGTCAAATCCAGAAGTGTCTGGAGATTTTCTGCACTTAGGCCAGGTGCATCATCCATACTTAACTTCTGAATACTACCATCTGACCTGATCAGTGTCAATTCATGGGTCTCTTTGTCAGACTTCCATTTTAGAATTTTAGAGTCAGAGGAGTGTTGGGACGAAGAGGATTGACGAAACCACCTTTTGATAACCTTAGTCTTTTCCATATCTGCCTAAGTATAGAACTGCTGAAGAACAAATAGAAGAAGTACTGAAGAACAAACACAAAGTACTGAAGAGTAAATTCATCAGAAGTTCTGAAGTCTAACCAGACATTTCACTGAAGAACTACTGAAGACAAACTGCTCATCAGCAGTTTGTCACTCATCAGCACTTTCACTCAGAAGCTTCTAACCGACTGAAGATCAGCAGTTTTACTATTATATTGTTTTATTAAAGTCTTGATTTCAAGTTTCAATGTACAGACTGATGTAAGCTTATCTTAGCATAATATCTTTGTTAAATATCTTAGATTACTTCAGACTTCAGTTTAGTACATTAGTCTATAAATAGATGAGTTTGTTCATCTATTTTAGATATGTGATTTTGTGTAATATCTTTGAACTTATATTGAAATCCTTCGGGCTTTAAACTTATAATTTCCACTTCACATCTGAGAAACATAAACTGCTATTACTGCTTTATACTTAGATCATTTATTGTTTCTCATTTATTATTCAGTCAAGGGGGAGTAATAACTCCTCATCAAAGTGATCTTTTAGACCTTTGAACACTTAACTTTCCGCTGCTTAATAACTCTTATATAAATCTGATAAACACATAAGTGTTCATAGAAACAGCCACTGATCCAACAATTGGTATCAGAGCTCCTGGTTAATCTGATCAAAATCAATCTAACAAATTGAGATTCAGACACAGGCTCAATATTGATATTCAATAAAAAGGATAAAAGGCTCACTTTTTAAATCCATCACTTTAAGAAAGTATTGACAAATCCAAACTTCTTAAAAATGGATCCCTACAATACTGGATCTGCCAACAAACCTCCTATGTTAGTCAGAAATGAATATAACATATGGTCTAAGAGGTTGGCACACACTATTTCTCAAACAAACACTGGCTGTTGGAGGTCTGTAGTTTTTGGACCTCACAAACCAGTTGTTACTGATCCAGAGGGTAAGACTGAAAGACCAAAGGATCCAAAAGAATACACGGAGGAAGATTTCCTAAAGTTTGAGCTTGATGCAAAAGCTTTCTCCATGTTGGCTATGGCTCTCCCAAACGAAATTTATGCTGGCCTTTTACACTGTGAAAGTGCCAAAGAGCTGTGGGATTGCCTAAAAGAGCAGTTTGCAGGAACTGCTGAGGTGATAGCCAACATAAGAGAAATTTTGGCTCAACAATATGAAACTTTTACTCACATAGAGGGTGAAACTTTAACTCAACAATTTGAAAGATTTTCTTCACTCATCTCTGAGCTAAAAATAAACAATCAGACCTATACAACTGAGTCTATGTTACATAGATTTTTAAGGTCTTTACCTTCAAAATGGGAAACTTACTCAATAGTCCTCAGAACCAGTTCAGATTTTAACACCTTGAACCTAACTAGGTTACATGGTAAATTACTAACTTTTGAAAGAGAAATCAATCAAAAGAAAAAGCTTCAAGAATCTGGTAAAACTGCTGATGACTATACTCCGGGTAGCACAGCCTTATTAGGACATGACTCACCATCCTGTTCTAATAATTTTGGTTCTTTTGACCACATTGACATAACAGCTGGGATCTCATCAGATGGATCTTTCCCAGCTTATGACAATGAGGAACTAAGTCAAACTGCTGACAACATGTGTTTTATCATGGATGATTTAAAATATTTTAGCAGTGATGACTTAGAAGAAATGGAAATATTGCACCAACTGGCCTTGTTAAGCTTAAAAACTAACAAATTTTACAAAAGGTCAGGAAGGAAATTTCCAGGACTAAACAATTCAACAAAAGTTGGTTTTGACAAATCTAAATTGAGATGTCATAAGTGTCAAAAGTTGGGACACTTTGCTAGAGAATGTAGAAGCTCTAGCTATAACCAACAAATGTCCCCTGGAAATCAATATAACCCCTCATATAATAGGAATAATGGAACTAATGGGAGTGCTCATTTTGTACAGGCACAAGCTCCAAATGTTCAATATGTGCCACAAGTACAATATGTACAGATGCCTGCTCAACAACAACAGCAGCTCATGCCTCCATTTCCAACTGCTCAACTTCCTGCACAAACTCAACAACCCCCTCAGCAACAAAGCTTATTTACCTCAGGGTATGTTGACTGGAGCAGTCTTCCTTATGACACATCAGAATGCAGTCAGGATTCAGACAATAAGGTCTATGATGTCAACTGGGGAGAACCTGATAATGGCAGAAAGAATTTTGCCTTAATGGCCTTTGAAGGATACTCTTCAAATTCTGCTCTCATACAGGTATCACAACAATCTCTTTTAAAGCTTTGCACTAAATCTTGCAAAGAATCATTTGCTTTAATTAGAGAAACCAATGTGCATTTACAAGGCAAATCCAATGACATGGAAAGAAAATACACACAAATGAAGTGTGATTTGGAAAGAAAAGTCATGTTGAAAAACAAAGAAATTTCCAAACTAAATGATAAATCCATTGAAACAGAAGCACAAATTAAAACCATGATAGACAGCCTAGGAAAAGTCAGACAAGAGCTTGCTGACACCAAGGTTGATTGTGAAAAATGGGTTGAGTCTTGTAAAGGGTATCAAATGTTACTTAACAAACAAACTGCAGCCAATGTTAAGTTTGGCATTGGATATACCCACACTGAATCACCAACAGATTTCACCCACAAAACTGATAATGATGGGAAGAAATTGATTCAAACTTCTGATATGGAGGAATGCACATCCTACCATCAGAACTTCCTCAAAAAGGGAAGTACTGCAGAAGTTAAAACTACTGACAATAAGCCATCAGCAGTTTCAACTACATCAGGAGTTGAGACCCTGAAAACTGCTGATGACCTATTTCAAAAATCAGATTTTGTCAGTAAATTGCCTTCTAGCTCTCTTGATCTATCTAAAAGGAAAGAGAAGGCAAAAGCATGTGAAATATGTGGTCTGTTTAACCACATAACTGAACTTTGCAAATTTAGAAAGGTAAATCAGTTAAATAAACAAAGACAACAACTGATTGTGGGAAAACAGACAAAACAAGATTTTCAAAATACCTTTTTTCCCAACAAACAACAATCAAACAAAACCCTTTCTAAGAAGAAGCCTTTATCTCAACAAAGGTCATCTTCTCAAAGTTCAATTTCAGAAGTTTCACCTAACTCATCAGCAGATTCACAAACTGCTGAAGTTAAAGATTTGATAAACCTGGTTAAACTTCTGATGACCAAAGTTGATGGTGGAAACCAAAAAGAACCCACCATTGTTCTTAATGACAAATCCATTGCCAAAAAGACATGGATTACTAAAAATGGTCCACAACAAGCTGCACCTGTTCTCAAGAGCAAACCCAAAGCCAAACTGGCTTGGGTTGCCAAAACTAACTAATTTGCTATCTTGTGCAGAGAGTCTCCAGAGGTTTGAATAGCATATGGTATGTGGATAGTGGAGGCTCAATGCACATGACTGGATGCAGATACCTGATAAACAATTTTATCAGTCAAAGAGAAGGATCTGTGTCCTTTGGGAACAATGCCAAGGGATATGTGCTAGGATATGGCAATGTATCCTCAGGCAAAATGCAGTTTGACAAGGTCAATCTGGTTGAAAACCTTGAGTACAACTTGCTTAGTGTCTCTCAAATGTGTGACAAAGGATATTCTTCCTTTTTCACAAAAACAGCATGCAAGATCATATCACCAGAAGGCCAGAAGTTGATAGAGAAGATCATTGAAGATCATACTTTGCTGATTGCCAAAAGATGTGGCAATGTCTATGCAGTGGACATTGAAAAAGACAAAGTATTGAACAAGACTGCCTGTTTCTTCTCAAAGGCATCAACTTCAGAAAATGATCTCTGGCATAGGAGACTTGGCCATGTGAACTTTAAAACCATCAATAAAGTCACAAAAATGGGCTTGGTCAGAGGTCTACCTTTGAAGGAATATCAGTGCAAAGAACACTGTGTTTCCTGTCTTAAAGGTAAACAGCATAAGTCCTCTTATAAGTCTATTGAAGAATCAAAAACAACTGCATGTCTTCAACTACTCCATATGGACTTATTTGGACCAGTCAAGATTATGAGCCTTGGTAAGAAGAAGTACTGCTTGGTCATCATTGATGACTACTCAAAATTTACATGGGTCTTCTTCTTATATTCCAAGGATGAGGCAGCTGAGATCATCAAGTTCTTTATTCTACAAGTAGAGAAGCAATACTCTTTATCTGTCAAAGTCATCAGGAGTGACAATGGGACAGAGTTCAGGAACAAGACTCTGGATGAATTCTGTCTGTCTAAAGGGATTGTTAGACAGTTCAGCATTCCCAGAACACCTGAACAAAATGGTGTGGTAGAAAGAAAGAACAGAACATTAATTGAAGCAGCCAGAACAATGTTAGCTGATTCAGGCCTACCTTTGTATTTTTGGGCTGAAGCAGTCAACACTGCATGTTATGTTCAGAATAGAGTTCTTATCAACAAGAGACATACCAAGACTGCCTATGAAATTCTTCATGGCATTAAGCCCCTTATCTCCTTCTTCAGGGCTTTTGGATGTCAATGTTTTATCCTCAACATCAAAGACTCTATCTCTAAGTTTGCTGCAAAAGTTGACACAGGTTATTTTCTTGGTTATTCTCCATTAAGAAAAGCTTACAAAGTATTCAATTCAAGAACCAGGATAGTAGAAGAAACACTGAATGTCAAGTTCAATGAATCAAAACACATTCTTATTCCAGCAGATCCTGCTGAATTATTTGATCTTGACAGTTTTCATTTTGGACCTGAAAAGACTGTTGAATCATCCAAACCTCCTCAAAATGGTTTTCAAGGATTTGAAGATGATAGTCCTGCACCATGGACTCCAAACACAGTCAGAAGATCAACTCTTAAACCTTCAGAAGTTTCAATAGCTTCTACTTCAGGAACTACTGATGAACATTTTGAAACTACTGATTCAGCTGAACCTAAAACTCCTGAAGTTCAAATAACAGCTGAACCAGATATTATCAATCTCAGTGGTTTATTTGAAGAAACTGTAGAGCCATCATCCAGTACAGGTTTACAACAACTGATTGAACACAAGGATCATCCATTGGAACAAATCATGGGTGATATTGCATCAGGGGTACTCACAAGAAACCAGCTCTCCAACTTTTGCTTATTCTCAGCATTCATCTCTCAGTTGGAACCAAAGAAGTATCAAGAAGCCCTCAAAGACAACAATTGGGTGCAAGCAATGCAAGAAGAGTTGCTTCAATTCAAGAAACAACAGGTTTGGGAAATCTGTCCCTTACCTGACAACAAGCAACCAATTGGAACGAGATGGGTCTTCAGAAACAAATCAGATGAGGCTGGTATGATCATCAAGAACAAAGCAAGACTAGTGGTACAAGGTTATTCCCAAGAGGAAGGAATTGATTATGATGAAACCTTTGCACCAGTTGCAAGACTTGAAGCTATCAGGTTATTTTTAGCTTATGCAATTTCCAACAACATTAAAGTTTATCAAATGGATGTCAAAAGTGCATTTTTGTATGGAAAAATAAAAGAGGAAGTGTATGTCTGTCAACCTCCAGGGTTTGAGGATCCTTCTCATCCTGATTGGGTTTACAGACTTGACAAAGCTCTTTATGGGCTAAAACAGGCTCCAAGAGCCTGGTATGAAACACTTTCCAACTTTTTACTAAAGAATCACTTCTCAAGGGGATCCATTGATAAAACTCTTTTTATAAAACATGTTGGAAATCATGTCTTACTTGTTCAAATATATGTTGATGATATCATTTTTGGTTCAACAAATTCAAAACTGTGTGAAGAATTTAAGAAACTCATGCAATCAAAATTTGAAATGAGTACAATGGGAGAATTGCAGTACTTTTTGGGACTGCAAATCAAACAACAGTCAAATGGAACATTTATACATCAATCAAAATATGTTAAAGAATTATTGAACAAATTTTCTTTACAAGACTGTAAAACATGTTCCACTCCCATGACACCAATCACACAAGTTGAACCAGATGATCAAGGGAAACACATTGATCAAACCATGTATAGATGTATGATAGGTTCTCTTTTATATCTAACTGCTTCTAGACCAGATATCATGTTTTCAACTTGTGTCTGTGCTAGATACCAATCTGCACCAAGAGAATCTCATCTAATTGCAGTCAAAAGAATCTTCAGATATCTGAAAGGAACTCCTACTTTAGGGATTTGGTATCCTGCTTCAAGCAATACCAAGTTAACTGCTTTTTCAGATAGTGACTATGCAGGCTGCAAAATGTCAAGAAAATCAACATCTGGTGGTTGTCAATTCTTAGGAAACTGTCTGGTGTCCTGGCAATCAAAGAAACAAACATCTGTGGCAACTTCAACAGCTGAAGCTGAATACATTGCTGCTGCAAGCTGTACTTCACAGATACAATGGCTCCAATATCAACTGCTTGATTATGGAATCAAAGAGACCAAGACCCCACTTTTTGTAGACAGCAAATCTGCCATTAGCATCATTCAAAATCCTGTTCAGTTTTCAAAAACTAAACACATTGAAATCAGGTATCATTTCATAAGAGATTGCTATGAAAAAGGCAAGATTGAGGTGAAGCATGTCACAACAGCTAATCAAATAGCTGACATTTTCACCAAACCCCTTGATTCAACAACTTTTCAGAGGTTAGTATCCATGCTTGGGATGTTAAACTTAGAAGAAAGTCTGTAAGTGTTTCACTTTTTAATTCTGCACATATTTTATTTTCACTTACATACTTATCTGTCACAAACCTCTGAAGACCAAAAATTTGAGAAAAGAGAAAGTTCTGATGAACAAATTTTGAAAACTACTGATAAACATCAAAATAGGATATTTTCAAAATGGATACAACTACTGATGAAAATCAGAAGTTAGAAAAGTGTTTTAAAAGTCATCTGCATCAGCAGTTGAAACTGCTGATGAGAAAACTAAAACCACTGATGAAGAAACCTTTCTTCTTCAGCAGTTTGACTAAAAGGGTAAAACAGACTTTTCACTCGTCAGAAGTTTGACCTAGTCGGTTAAAAACCTCTGATAAATACCCTGTTCCAACACTTATCCATTCAAAAAGCAAAATTCCCTCTTTCTCTCTCAAATTCAAAGCAAAACCCCTTCTCTAACCTAAAAATCACTGTTCGATCAAAAACATCCATGGCTCTCGTGTTAAAACAGGGACACAACCAAAGAGGCTACTTTGTTAAAGATGAAGCCTGGTCCCAATATGATGAGATACTTGATCTCATCATGAAATCCCAATATTATGATGCTTTCACCATTGATCCACCCATTCATGAAGAAACTCTTAATGAGTTCTGGGCAAATTCAGAAACGGTGAAGGTGAATAATGAAGTGATTTCCCTCAAATCTTCTATAAAAGGGAAACTGATGGCCATCTCACCAGAAACACTAAGCATCAGGCTTGGTTTGAAGGATTCTGAGGCACCTGAGTATATTCCAACCTCAGATATTCATCTGACCATGACAGAATGTGGCTATCAAGGTACTTTGGCACAAGCAACAGTTTACAAAAAATATTTTGACCCACAATATAAACTGTTATTTCATTATATTATTATGTGTCTTAGTCCTAAAACTGGGTCAATAGATCAGATGCCTTCAACCTTTCAACCTATTTTTCATTCCATCATAAATGAAACTTCTTTCAAGGCATCAAAACTGTTTTTCAATGAACTGGTTTTACATCATCAAAATGATAAAAAGAGATTTTTGTTGTATCCAAGGTTTGTTATGCAGTGCATAATAAAAGAACTTGGTGAGGGAGTACTTGAGGGAAAAACAACAACTTTAAATCCTTTAACTGCTCAAGTATTCTCTAGGCACAACAAACCAGCACTTTTGCTTGAAGATGACCAAAGGGAAGAACAACCCATCCCCAAGGAACCCACATCTTCCAAACCCAAAAAGATAACTAAAAAGCCTAAACAACAAAAACCAAAAACAACCAAGTCACTGAAAAAGAAAGTTCAGGAAGTGGAGAAACCTGAAACTACTGATGTGCAATCTGCACTTGAAAAGGAAGTGGCTGAAACATCCTCTCAGCACACTCCTTCTCCACCACCCAAAAGAAAACCTGTCACAGTTATATTTAAAAGAAAAAGATTTAAGAAACAAATAACTGTTGACCCTGCTTTTGAAACTGCTGAAACCATTCCCACCCAAATTCCTGAACACCAACCCATCCAAACTACTGAACCTGAACCCTCACATACAACCATAGAAATTGCCCAACTTCTCTCAGGACTTAAAGGAACCCATTCACCACATGTCACTCCCCTTACAACACATCAAATTGGGGAGATGCCTTCAGAATTTGACATGAATGTGGATCCCTTTAGCCCAACACAGAGAGATGAGGATGAACAAGGGTTTGTAAGCCCAAACTTGCAAACTTTTGATATTTTTGAGGCTGCTACTACTCACTTATCACCCAGTGGTGAACCTGAGGACAGTAGTAACATAGCTAAGACCTCAAATCTGGCAACTACTGATGAAGGCCTAAGGCCAGAGGTAGGAAAACCTCAGAACCAAGACAAAGAGGTTCATGAGACTACTGGTTTGGGTCCAGCTCATGATATAACTGATCCTGCCCTCTCTGAGGACACTATCAGGGATTCAGATGATTCCATTAAGTTGGTTGATGAATCAAAACTTCCACAAACTGAATTGACGGTTGACATTGAAGGTCCTGCATCTAAGGTCTCCAAGCTCAAGAAGCTGGTCACCAAAGATCAGGTTAAAGACCAGTTAGCCCAAAAATCCCCACAACTGGCATCTTCAGAGCAATCTGAAGATCACCCAAAAAGCACCCCTTCACCAAAACAACCTACCCAATTCACTGGGCTCACAAGCATAGATCTGAACCAACTATGCAGCCCAGATGGTCCCCTGTATCAGGCACTCAAACAAATTATAACTGATCAACTCAAACCCTTCACAACTGCTTGGGAGTTAAAAGCTAACAATCAGTTTGGGTTGATCAACTCGAGACTTGCAGAGTTGAACAAGAAGATGGATGAAACTCAAGATCAACTTGCAAGGTTGTCTGCTGCAACATCTCATTCTATTCGGCTTCCAGAAGTGGATGAAGCCAAAAAGGGGGAGATGATTAAGGAACCAACAGATGCTACACAAAGACAAAATCCTGATCAAGAAGCTGATAGACCAATACAAAGACCAGGAAAAGAAGTAGCACCAGAGTTCAAGTTATCTAAGGCATCAGAGGGAACTGCTGATTACATTTCTCAAACTACTGAAGACAATCCTTCAGCAGTTATGACCAAACCTACCACATCAGCAGTTCTACCTCCTAAACCATCATCAGAAGTTCCTAAGGCAACTGAAAAAGACCCTGCTCCCACTCCTTTGCCTACAACAACTTCCACAGCTGTTTTAAACCCTACTCCCATCAGCATGTCAAAAGACTTATTAGAGAAGAGTTTGAAAGAAGCTGCCAAGAAGGCAAAAGAAGACAGAGTATGGAACAGCCTAGAAACTAGAGAAGACTTGACCTTTGATGAAAAATTGATCAAGTATCAAGAAAAACTTGATGAGCTTGAGGCTGAAGAGAGAGCACTTGAAGCTGCTGCTGAAGAAGACAAAAGAGCACAGCTTATAACATTCATTACAAAGAACTCCAAATCCAAACAAGTGGCCCTCAAGAAACTCTCAACACAAGAACTGACAAGAAGAGCTCAGATGCTATCTGATAGAATAGCAACTGAAAATGAGAGGAAAGCCAAAAGAGCTGAAGTAATTGAAGAATTAGTGGCTAATGACTATGGTTCAAAAGCCTCAATCAGCAAATGGAAAGAACAAACTCTCTATGAGGCTTACAAGAAATTCAAAGCAAAGAAAGTTGCTGAACCAGAAAGATTTGAAAGCCAAGAAGTCCAAACAACTTCTATTGTCAAAAGACCATCTGGTACATTAAGAAGGCCAGCCACCAAAAGAAAAGCAGATGGAGATCCCATTGTCAAGACTGACTTCAAAATGATTCTGTTAGAAGGAGATCAGTTGGTACATGGTGATTTTGATGTTGAAGAGAAACCCATCTTAACCCAATTCAGAGACAAGGCTACCTATGCTTATCAGTTACAACAATCCATCCAAGAAGAAACACATACAAGGGTTGTTACAGAGCATCACCTGCCCAATATGCCAATCCAAGGTGCTGCTGAATTACAAGGAAGTCAAGAGTCTCACCTGAGAGTCACTGAAATAGAAGACATTCCTCAATCAGGTCAACCTAAGGAAACAGGCTTGGTTTCCTATGCCTCTGACTTTGACAGGTCAAAGGTAAACATTGTGAAATGGTCATTTACTGAATCCAACTCAGTACTTGTGACCAGGAGAGACCGTTCAAGTAAGGTCTATAGAAACTCAAAGGAGTTGAGTGTTTTATCGTCCAAAGACCTTCTCACCATTCAACATTTAACACCTGAACTTGGTCCTCTCACTGAGCAACAAAGATGTACTCTTACCACCCGGATGACAGCAGAGATCTGGAGGATGCTAGAAGAGAGAAAAGGACAACAATAAAGGATAGATAAGGTTTTGGCTTCATCAATCCAGGGGGAGATTGTTGGGACGAAGAGGATTGACGAAACCACCTTTTGATAACCTTAGTCTTTTCCATATCTGCCTAAGTATAGAACTGCTGAAGAACAAATAGAAGAAGTACTGAAGAACAAACACAAAGTACTGAAGAGTAAATTCATCAGAAGTTCTGAAGTCTAACCAGACATTTCACTGAAGAACTACTGAAGACAAACTGCTCATCAGCAGTTTGTCACTCATCAGCACTTTCACTCAGAAGCTTCTAACCGACTGAAGATCAGCAGTTTTACTATTATATTGTTTTGTTAAAGTCTTGATTTCAAGTTTCAATGTACAGACTGATGTAAGCTTATCTTAGCATAATATCTTTGTTAAATATCTTAGATTACTTCAGACTTCAGTTTAGTACATTAGTCTATAAATAGATGAGTTTGTTCATCTATTTTAGATATGTGATTTTGTGTAATATCTTTGAACTTATATTGAAATCCTTCGGGCTTTAAACTTATAATTTCCACTTCACATCTGAGAAACATAAACTGCTATTACTGCTTTATACTTAGATCATTTATTGTTTCTCATTTATTATTAAGTCAAGGGGGAGTAATAACTCCTCATCAAAGTGATCTTTTAGACCTTTGAACACTTAACTTTCCGCTGCTTAATAACTCTTATATAAATCTGATAAACACATAAGTGTTCATAGAAACAGCCACTGATCCAACAAGGAGTGACTGGGATGCATCTTTATTTTGGATGAGTTGGGAGATGGAGGCCTGCCAATGAGTTCTCTGAACTTCTCTGTGATAGGGTCAGAGAAGAATCTGAGTTGGTTCAAGAGACCCTCTTTTACATAAGTTTCATTGAACTTTCTTGTATCCTCTTCAGACATTTCCTTCTGCTTCTTGTATTGTCTTTGAGCAGCAATAGAAAGATCAGAGGTTTCAAGTAAGCTATCTAATGTAAAGGCCTGTGAGGGTTTCTTGGGAGCATCATCATACACTGGTTTTCTTGGTAGCTTGGGATTGGTCTTTCTTTCTTGTTCAAGTTTCTTGTATGTTTCAATTAGCCTGACCTCTGACCATCTAGCAACAGATCTCATCTCTCCATACTTGGCTGCTACAAGCTCTTGTCTCATTCTTTTGAACTTCAAGGCTCTAGCTTCATCTCTCCCTTTACTGAAATCAGGGGCAGAGGCCTTAGCAGGAGGATTCTTGGCCATGTTCTCAATTCTGATCAGTTCTTCCCTGAGAGCATGTGTGGTCCAGCCTGTGAATTGGTTCTTTGTTGCTTTGTAAGGCTTGGTTGCCAAGATCTGTTCTAGCAGTGAATCCCTCACTTCCATTTCCAAGTGTCTGCTGAGAGGCATGGTAGACATGGAATTGCTCAGGGTCTTAGCATAATCTTCAATCCTTCTGAGTTTGCTAAGCTCTGCTGAATGGATGCCCTGAGCAGTCCTGTCATCCTTCCCTTTGCATTTCTCTTTGATGACAGCATCAGTCTGTTCACCCTTGTATTTGAGATATTTGTCCATGTTGAGTGGAACAGGGAAGCCTTTAAGAGATGGGAAGGATCTTTCTGATGGCTGATCAGTATTGTAGAAGGATTGAAGTTCCCCCTTGATTAGATCCAACTCAAGGGGATACTTCTCAGCCAATGGGGTGATGGTTGGTGGGGGTCTATGGGATTTGAATTGGGTAGTGTGTGGTGAGAAAGATGAAAGTGGAATGGCATTGACTGGTGTGGGTTGTGAGATTGGGGTGTTAGGTGGTGTGTTGTGGATGTTTTCATCTTGTATAACAAAGGTGGATTTCCTTTTTCTGCTATACAAGATTTTGGGTGAAGGTGAGGATGAGGCAGTGGTTTGGGAAGCATCTGTTGGTCCTTTTGTGAAACCAGCAGTTGTTTGGGTTTTAGGTTGTGTTGAGGTAGGTTTGGGAGTTGGTTGAATTGTGGCTGGTTTAGTGGTTGATGGTGTGGTGATTGGTTTAGTTACTGGTTTGGGTTGAGCAGATGTTTTAGCAGTGGTTTTAGGTTCAGTTGTTTTAGGTTCAGTGGTTTGTGTAGCAGAGGTTGTGGTGGCAGTGGTTTTAGGAGCAGTGGTTGTGGTAACAGGTTTTTGTACAGCAGAGGTTTCAGCAGTTAGTCTGGAAGGTGGTTTTCTAGTGTGTTTGGCTGGCATTTTCTTTCTTTTTGAAGTATTCATATCTTCCACTTCCTGCTGCTGTTCCTTTTTCAGCTGCACCAACATCTCTGCCTTTACTTCCAATGTATCAGCCCTTTTTCCTTTTGTCTTGAGCAGCTTTTTCAACCTTTTCATTAGCTGAAGTGTCAACTTCTTTTGCCTTTGATGCTTGAGCTGGTTCAGAGACAGGGATCTGAACATTTATCTAAACATTTGGTTGTTGTGTTTGTGGAGCTGATTTGGGTGACTCTGGTTTGTCAGCAGTTGGCTTCTTCCCTTTTTGTGAGGGTGGTGCACCAAAAGGATCTAGCTTTGGCAGCCTATCTCTGCCACTCTCCCCCTTTTTGGCATCATCAGCTGTGAACTCATTGTCATTCTCATCTCTGAGGATGCTGGTAGGGGCAGAGCCAGTAGTCTTCAGCAGATGTTCCTTGATCACTTTGATGTCAGCTTTGGTGTCATTGAATCTTGCATCCACCATATTTCTGATCAAGGACATGTAGGTTTCTTGGGTCTGATCTGCCAGTTTTCTGTGAGCTAAGATGATGGGTGAAACTGATTTCCATAGCTCACTGGCAATATCAGAGGTTGAGGGTTGACTCTTTGTAAAGTTGTTCAATGTTTCCAATATTGACTTGACATCAGATTTGATGTCAGCAACAGAGGATTCAAGGTTTTGAACTTTAACCGTCAATTCTTGAATTTTTGACTCATCACCTAAGTTAATAGGATCATCTGAATCCCTACCAGGGGTAGTTTTAGCTGGTTCAGTTCTAGGAGGTGAGTCCATAGAATGAGAACCTGCTGCCCCTTTTTCTTGGTACTGGGGACTTCCAACTGTTTTAGGGGACACAATTGTGGCCTCATCAGTTGTTGCCTTCAAGGAAGTCTTATCAATGGAACCACTGTCCTGCTGTGAGACAATGGTCTCTACAGCAGTAGTAGCTGCTTCTCTTGAAACCTCATCAGAAGTAACATTGACTTCTGGGAGTATAACCTCCTCTTCTGTTTGTGGGATAGTTAATTGACTTTCCTCAGCCCCAGTCACTGGTGGTGGTGTACTCTCAGTGATAGGTGAAGGAGAGGAACTGGGGTTGTCCTGAGTTTTGTCAATAGCTTCAAACAGAGGTTGCATTGTTTGTGGGACATGTGGTGGTGATGTAGGTGGAGTAAGAAGCTGATTAGCCCTGGGAGATGGACTTGTAAACATATGGTCAAGTGACTCATATGCCTCAGTATGAGGTTCCCTTTGGCTTACAACAAGATCCTTTTGTGAGGATACTTGAGGAGTTTGCTGGGGTTGAGATATCTCCAACTGTTGTGAGGAAGTAACAACAGTGGTTTCATGTTGCTTTGGTGATGCAACAGGGTTAGCTTCTGGTATCTCATCTTCCAGAAGTCCCTTTTTGGTTTTGGTGGTTGTTTTGGAGGATGGATGTTTTCTTTTGGTGGCTGGTGTGGGTTTCACAGCACTGGATGAAATGCCATGATCACCAGGAGCAGTGGGCTCACCAACAGAGGTTTCAACAACAGCTGTTGTCTTTGTCCTCTTTGGTTGTGTTTTTGAAACTTTTTGTACTTTTAATACTTTTTCTTGGGTTGAAGAACCCAGCATTCTAGTAAAAGTTTCATCAGTTAAACTTTTCATTTTGAAAGACCCACCCTTTTGAAAATCCTTTTCAGGTAAAATCTTTTGTAGAATCACACTTAGAATTCTAGGGTAGAGTAGAAAAGCATTGTTTGAGCCAGATTTTATGGCTTTCACATTTGATACCAAGTCTAAGAACAATCCCTGAGACAGATTGAAGTCAGAATCTGACAACATTGCATATCCCAAGTATTGTATCCTCAATGGGATTTCATTGAAGGATGTAGTCTTGGCAGAGGCACAGAGGAGGAGGGTGTGAAAGAAAAATTTCATGACTGGTGGGAAAAACTTTTTGTATAATGTGGAACCAGTCATTTGTGCATCATACCCTCTCTCTTGAAACTCAGTGTGAAGCTCTGTTTTTGGAAAAGTTTCCATACCTGACAAGTCATTGAGTGAGAAGGTAGTGGATATGATTTCCGGGGTTATGGCGATACTGGTGTCTCCAATTTTGGAAATTATGGAAGTTGGCTTTTTGTCTTGATATAAGACCTCAGCATTCGCCCAGAATTCTTGGAGAGTTTCCAGGTGTATGGGGGCATCAGCAATAAGAACATTTTTATACTTTGAGTTATTGATGATGTCGATGGTGGAATGGAATGGTGTGTTGTCTTCGGTTTTTACCAAATAGGGAAGAAAATTATGAGTGGCTTTTGTTTGGAGTTCCATTTTGATGGATTTGGATTGTGAAAGTGATGAACTTTGATTGAGGGTTATGAGGGAGACGAGAGCGGTTTTCAGTATTTTGAATACAATGAGACAGTAAAACTGCTGTTGGGGGAAAGAACAGGGTTTTATAGGCTCTGGTGAAACCGCTGATGTGGCAAAACTCTGCTTTTGAGAGCAGACGTGGCAAACATCTGATGGTTGAAACATCTGGTGGCATACAACTGTTTTGGTAAACCTTTGTTGCCAACCTCTGTTGTTTAACCAAAAGACTGATGAAAACAGTTGTTTTATCTGATCAGATGTTTGAAACAGATTTTTCAACCAACAGTGGTTGTTTTATCTGATCAGATGTTTGAAACAGATTTTTCAACTATCAGTGGTTTTAATGAAACAGTGGTTGTTTTATCTGAACATTGGTTTAAAAACAGATTTTTCAACCAAAGTATCATTTTAGCAAGATTTGATTTTCTAAAAACATTTTAATGTTTTTATTGAAAACATTTTTGTTGTTTTAATCCATGTTTAACATTCCAATTCGAGAAATCAGATTTGTGAAGGTAGATGTGTCTTAAGCTTTTGTCAGCACATCTGCCAACTGATCCTCTGTTGGAACATGGTGCAGAGAAATCAAACCTTTTTCATAGCTATCTCTGACAAAATGATGTCTGATATCTATGTGCTTGGTGGTTGAATGGGAGACTGGATTTTTGATGATATTTTCAGCAGCTTGGCTATCCAACATGAGTGGAGTCCTTAGTGCAGTTATCCCAAAATCTAGTAGTTGATTTTGAAGCCACATAAGTTGGGCTGTACAGCTTGCAGCAGCAATGTATTCCGCTTCAGCAGTGGATGTTGAAACAGCTGCTTGCTTTTTGCTTTGCCAAGAAACTAAGGCATTCCCTAGAAACCGGCACCCTCCTGAGGTGGACTTCCTTGTGGTATGGCAGCCAGCAAAATCACTATCTGAATAACCTGAAAGCTCAATGTTTCCATTAGCAGGATACCAGATACCAAGTGTGGGAGCACCTTTTAGGTATCTGAATATCCTTTTCACAGCAATAAGGTTAGACTTTCTAGGAGAAGCCTGAGATCTAGCACACACACAGGTTGCAAACATAATGTCTGGCCTGGATGCTGTTAAGTACAGTAAAGACCCAATCATGCATCTATAGTGTGTCTGATCAACAAGTTCATCCTTTTCATCATCAGTGAGTGGCTTGACAGTGCTCATGGGTGTACTACATGGATTACAATCATTCATCTCAAATTTTGTTAACAAGTTTTTCACATACTTGTTTTGATGAATGAAAGTGCCATTTTGCAGTTGCTTTACTTGAAGACCAAGAAAACACTGAAGTTCACCCATAGCACTCATTTCAAACTCTGCTGTCATAAGTTCCCTAAACTCCTCACACATTTTGTTACATGTGGATCCAAAAATGATGTCATCCACATATATTTGAACAATCATTAAATCTTTTCCTTTCCATTTTAAAAACAAGGTTTTATCAATTTTACCTCTTGTAAAACCAATGGATAAGAGAAAAGTAGAGAGAGTTTCATACCAGGCTCTAGGTGCTTGTTTCAGTCCATACAATGCTTTGTTAAGCTTGTAGACATGATCAGGATGGAATGTGTCTTCAAAACCAGGTGGTTGACATACATAGACCTCCTCCTGAATTTTGCCATATAGGAAGGCACACTTGATGTCCATCTGATACACCTTGATGTTGTGGTTGACAGCAAAGGCTAGGAAAAGTCTGATAGCTTCTAACCTTGCTACAGGGGCAAAGGTTTCATCATAGTCAATTCCCTCTTCTTGTCTGAAGCCTTGAACCACTAACCTGGCTTAGTTCTTGACAACTATACCCCTTTCATCAGTTTTGTTTTTGAAGACCCACTTTGTGCCAATTGGACAGACATCCTTAGGCAGTGGTACAAGTTCCCATACTTGTTGTCTTTTGAACTGAAGGAGTTCTTCTTGCATGGCTTCTACCCAACTGTTGTCTTTCAGTGCCTCTTGGTACTTGACAGGTTGTGTAAGGGATAGAAAGCCTGCAAAAAGACAGATGTTTGAAGATTGGCTCCTTGTGAGCTGTTAGGATCTGAGTATTGGACTGTTTTGATTAACTATGAAATATGAATGAAGTATAAATGGAAAGTGCAGCGGAATAAAGAATAATCAAAACATAGAGAATAATTGTTTTCAATCGAATGCTTTTATTAAACTGAAAGATTACAATAGTACAATTAAAGCTCCCCCTCAGCCTGATCACTCAGAGTTTGTTTGTCTAAAGAGAATGACGAGTGACAAATAGAATAGTACAAGTACTGTTCTATTTATAGACAAGTACAAACCTCTGATGATCACTAGCTGACGTCACCTAGAAAGCGACCCCTAACTGACTAACAAACTACAACATCTGTTAAACAATAAACTACTGTTACATTGAAACTACTGATAGTAAAACTCTAAAGCTCTGATGTCTTCTTATCATCTGTTGAACCAAAGTGCTGTTGGTTCAACAGACCTTTGTTCTTCAGATCTTTGATCAGCACTTGTTCTTTATCAGACTTTTGCTCTTCAGACTTTATCCATCAGACCTTTCATTAGCAGCAGTTGTCTTGTATCAGTTGTTAAGCATCAGCAGTTTGGGAATCAGCAGTTCTTTGGAGGAAACTTTCTTGTAACAACTGTTATTTATTCTTGATCAATACTTAGTATATTTTGGCTTTCTATCATCTGTTCTTCTCCAGGTCAGCAGACCAAACAATCTCCCCCTAGAACAGATGATGCCAAAACTCTGCTTTATTCTTGATCTTTATTCCTCATCAGACTTTCTCTAATCTGCCCTTTTAATTGTAATTCAAAACTTAGAGAGAAGAGGTCTTCAGCATCTCTATCCAGTGTTAGATTCAGAAGTGTCTGGAGATCTTCTGCACTTAGGCCAGGTGCATCATCCATACTCAACTTCTGAATACTACCATCTGACCTGATCAGTGTCAATTCATGGGTCTCTTTATCAGACTTCCATTTTAGAATTTTAGAGTCAGAGGAGTGACTGGGATGCTTCTTTATTTGAGATGAGTTGGGAGATGGAGGCCTGCCAATGAGTTCTCTGAACTTCTCTGTGACAGGGTCAGAGAAGTATCTAAGTTGATTCAAGAGACCCTCTTTTACATAAGTTTCATTGAACTTCCTTGTATCTTCTTGAGACATTTTCTTTCTGCTTCTTGTATTGCCTTTGAGCAGCAATAGAAAGATCAGAGGTTGCAAGCAAGCTATCTAATGTAAAGGCCTGAGAGGGTTTCTTGGGAGCATCATCATACACTGGTTTTCTTGGAAGATCAGGATTGGTCTTTCTTTCTTGTTCAAGCTTTTTGTAAGTTTCAATTAGCCTGATCTCTGACCATCTGGCAACAGACTTCATCTCTCCATACTTAGCTACTACAAGCTCTTGTCTCATTCTTCTGAACTTCAAGGCTCTAGCTTCATCTCTCCCCTTTTTGAAATCAGGAGCAGAGGCCTTAGCAGGAGGATTCTTGGCCATGTTCTCTATTCTGATTAGTTCTTCCCTTAGAGCATGTGTGGTCCAGCCTCTAAATTGGTTCTTTGTTGCTTTATAAGGCTTGGATGCCAAGATCTGTTCCAGCAGTGAATCCCTCACTTCCATCTCCAGGTTTCTGCTGAGAGGCATGGTAGACATGGAATTGCTCAGGGTCTTAGCATAATCTTCAATCCTTCTGAGTTTGCTAAGCTCTGCTGAATGGATGCCCTGAGCAGTCCTGTCATCCTTCCCTTTGCATTTCTCTTTGATGACAGCATCAGTCTGTTCACCCTTGTATTTGAGATATGTGTCCATGTTGAGTGGAACAGGGAAGCCTTTAAGAGATGGGAAGGATCTTTCTGATGGCTGATCAGTATTGTAGAAGGATTGAAGTTCCCCCTTGATTAGATCCAACTCAAGGGGATACTTCTCAGCCAATGGGGTGATGGTTGGTGGTGGTCTATGGGATCTGAATTGGGCAGTGTGTGGTGAGTAAGATGAGAGTGGAATGGCATTGACTGGTGTGGATGAGATTGGGGTGTTAGGTGGTGTGTTGTGGATGTTTTCATCTTGTATAACAAAGGTGGATTTCCTTTTTCTGCTATACAAGATTTTAGGTGAAGGTGAGGATGAGGCAGTGGTTTGGGAAACATCTGTTGGTCCTTTTGTGGAACCAGCAGTTGTTTGGGTTTTGGGTTGTGTTGAAGTAGGTTTGGCAGTGGTTTGTGTTGAAGTAGGTTTGGGAGTTGGTTGAGTTGTGGTTGGTTTAGTGATTGGTGTGGTGATTGGTTTGGTTACTGGTTTGGGTTGAGCAGATGTTTTAGCAGTTGTTTTAGGTTCAGTTGTTTTAGGTTCAGTGGTTTGGGTAGCAGAGGTTGTGGTGGCAGTGGTTTGTGGAGCAGTGGTTGTGGTAACAGGTGTTTGTGCAGCAGAGGTTTCAGCAGTTAATTTGGAAGGTGGCTTTCTGGTGTGTTTTGCTGGCATCTTCTTTCTCTTTGAAGTGTTCAGATCTTCCACTTCCTGCTGCTGTTCCTTTTTCTTTTGCACCAACATCTCTGCTTTTACTTCCAATGTATCAGCCCTTTTTCTTTTGTCTTGAGCAGCCTTTTCAGCCTTTTCATTAGCTGAAGTATCAACTTCTTTTGCCTTTGATGCTTTTGCTGGTTCAGAGACAGGGATCTGAACATTTGGTTGTTGAGTTTGTGGAGCTGATTTGGGTGACCCTGGTTTGTCAGCAGTTGGCTTCTTCCCTTTTTGTGAGGGTGGTGCACCAAATGGATCAAGTTTTGGTAGCCTATCTCTGCCACTCTTCCCGTTTTTGGCATCATCAGCAGTGAATTCATCATCATCTTCATCTTTGAGAATTGTGGTAGGGGCAGAGCCAGTGGTCTTCAGCAAATGGTCTTTGATCACCTTGATGTCAGCCTTTGTATCATTAAATCTGGCATCCACCATGTTTCTGATCAAAGTCATATAAGTCTCTTGTGTCTGATCTGCTAATTTTCTGTGAGCTATGATGATGGGGGAAACAGATTTCCATAGCTCATTAGCAACATCAGCAGTGGATGGTTGACTCTTTGTAAAGTTATTCAATGTTTCCAATATTGACTTGACATCAGATTTGATGTCAGCAACAGAGGATTCAAGGTGTTGAACTTTAACCGTCAATTCTTGAAGTTTTGACTCATCACCCAAGTTAATAGGATCATCTGAGTCCCTACCAGAGGTAGTTTTAGCTGGTTCAGTTCTAGGAGGTGAGTCCATAGAATAAGAACCTGCTGCCCCTTTGTCTTGGTACTGGGGACTTCCAACTGTTTTAGGAGACACAATTGTGTCTTCATCAGTTGTTGCCTTCAAGGAAGTCTTAGCAATGGAACCACTGTCCTGCTGTGAGACAATGGTCTCTACAGCAGTAGTAGCTGCTTCTCTTGAAACCTCATCAGAAGTAACATTGACTTCTGGGAGTATAACCTCCTCATCTGTTTGTGGGATGACTGATTGACTTTCCTCAGCCCCAGTCACTGGTGGTGGCATACTCTCAGTGATAGGTGAAGTTGAGGAACTGGGGTTGTCCTGAGTTTTGTCAATAGCCTCAAACAGAGGTTGCATGGTTTGTGGGACATGTGGTGGTGATGTAGATGGAGTGAGAAGCTGAGTAGCCCTGGGAGATGGGCTTGTAAACATATGATCAAGTGACTCATATGCCTCAGTTTGAGGTTCCCTTTGGCATACAACAAGACCCTTTTGTGAGGATGCTTGAGGAGTTTGCTTGGGTTGAGATATCTCCAACTGTTGTGAGGAAGTAACAACAGTGGTTTCATGTTGCTTTGGTGATGCAACAGGGTTAGCTTCCGGTATCTCATCTTCCAGAAGTCCCTTTTTGGTTTTGGTGGTTGTTTTGGAGGATGGACGGTTTCTTTTGGTGGCTGGTGTGGGTTTCACAGCACTGGATGAAGTGCCATGATCACCAGGAGCAGTGGGCTCACCAACAGAGGTTTCAACAACAGTTGTTGTCTTTGTCCTCTTTGGTTGTGTTTTGGAAACTTTTTGAACTTTTGTTGCTTTTTCATGGGTTGAAGAACCCAGCATTCTTGTAAAAGTTTCATCAGTTAGACTTTTCATTTTAAAAGACTCACCCTTTTGAAAATCCTTTTCAGGTAAAATCTTTTGTAGAATTACACTTAGAATTCTAGGGTAGAGCAGGAAAGCATTGTTTGAACCAGATTTTATGGCTTTCACATTGGATACCAAGTCTAAAAATAATCCCTGAGATAGATTGATGTCAGATTCTGACAACATAGCATATCCCAAGTACTGTATCCTCAATGGGATTTCATTGAAGGATGTAGTCTTGGCAGAGGCACAGAGAAGGAGGGTATGGAAGAAAAATTTCATGACTGGTGGGAAAAACTTTTTGTATAGTGTTGAACCAGTCATTTGAGCATCATACCCTCGCTCTTGAAACTCAGTGTGAAGCTCTGTTTTTGGAAAAGTTTCCATACCTGACAAGTCATTCAGTGAGAAGGTAGTGGAGATGATTTCAGGGGTTAAGGCGATACTGGTGTCTCCAATTTTTGAAATTATGGAAGTAGGCTTTTTGTCTTGGTATAAGACTTCAGCAGTCGCCCAGAATTCTTGGAGTGTTTCCAGGTATATGGGGGCATCAGCAATAAGAACATTTTTATATTTTGAATTATTGATGATGTCAATAGTGGAATGGAATGGTGTGTTGTCTTCAGTTTTAACCAAATAAGGAAGGAAATTATGAGTGGCTTTTGTTTGGAGTTCCATTTTAATGGATTTTGATTGTGAAAGTGATGAACATTGATTGAGGGTTATGAGGAAGACGAGAGCGGTTTTCAGTATTTTGAATACAATGAGACAGTAAAACTGCTGTTGGGGGAAAGAACAGGGTTTTATAGGCTCTGGTGAAACCGCTGATGTGGCAAAACTCTGCTTTTGAGAGCAGACGTGGCAAACATCTGATGGTTGAAACATCTGGTGGCATGCAGCTGGTTTGTTAAACCCTCTGTTGCCAACCTCTGTTGTTTAACCAAAAGACTGATGAAGATAGTTGTTTTATCTGATCAGATGTTTGAAACAGATTTTTCAACCAACAGTGGTTGTTTTATCTGATCAGATGTTTGAAACAGATTTTTCAACTAACAGTGGTTTTAATGAAACAGTGGTTGTTTTATCTGAATCAGTGGTTTTAAACAGATTTTTCAACCAAAGTGTCATTTTAGCAAAATTTGATTTTCTGAAAACATTTTAATGTTTTTATTGAAAACATTTTGTTGTTTTTAATCCATGTTTAACATTCCAATTCGAGAAATCAGATTGGTGAAGGTAGATGTGTCTAAAGCTTTTGTCAGCACATCTGCCAACTGATCCTCTGTTGGAACATGGTGCAGAGAAATCAAACCTTTTTCATAGCTATCCCTGACAAAATGATGTCTGATATCTATGTGCTTGGTGGTTGAGTGAGAGACTGGATTTTTGATGATATTTTCAGCAGCTTGGCTATCCAACATGAGTGGAGTCCTCAGTGCAGTTATCCCAAAATCCAGTAGTTGATTTTGAAGCCACATAAGTTGGGCTGTACAACTTGCAGCAGCAATGTATTCAGCTTCAGCAGTGGATGTTGAAACAGCTGCTTGCTTTTTGCTTTGCCAAGAAACTAAGGCATTCCCTAGAAACTGGCACCCTCCTGATGTGGACTTCCTTGTGGTATGGCAGCCAGCAAAATCACTATCTGAATAACCTGAAAGCTCAATGTTTCCATTAGCAGGATACCAGATACCAAGTGTGGGAGCACCTTTTAGGTATCTGAATATCCTCTTCACAGCAATAAGGTTAGACTTTCTAGGAGAAGCCTGAGATCTAGCACACACACAGGTTGCAAACATAATGTCTGGCCTGGATGCTGTTAAGTACAATAAAGACGCAATCATGCATCTATAGTGTGTCTGATCAACAAGTTCATCCTTTTCATCATCAGTGAGTGGCTTGACAGTGCTCATGGGTGTACTACATGGCTTACAATCATTCATCTCAAATTTTGTTAACAAGTTTTTCACATACTTGTTTTGATGAATGAAAGTGCCATTTTGCAGTTGCTTTACTTGGAGACCAAGAAAGCACTGAAGTTCACCCATAGCACTCATTTCAAACTCTGCTGTCATGAGTTCCCTAAACTCCTCACACATTTTATTACATGTGGATCCAAAAATGATGTCATCCACATATATTTGAACAATCATTAAATCTTTTCCTTTCCATTTTAAAAACAAGGTTTTATCAATTTTACCTCTAGTGAAACCAATGGATAAGAGAAAAGTAGAGAGAGTTTCATACCAGGCTCTTGGTGCTTGTTGGAGTCCATACAATGCTTTGTTAAGCTTGTAGACATGATCAGGATGGAATGTGTCTTCAAAACCAGGTGGTTGACATACATAGACCTCCTCATGAATTTTGCCATATAGGAAGGCACATTTGATGTCCATCTGAAACACCTTGATGTTGTGGTTGACAGCAAAGGCTAAGAAAAGTCTGATAGCTTCTAACCTTGCTACAGGGGCAATGGTTTCATCATAATCAATACCCTCTTCTTGTCTGAAGCCTTGAACCACTAACCTGGCTTTGTTCTTGACAACTATACCCCTTTCATCAGTTTTGTTTTTGAAGACCCACTTTGTGCCAATTGGACAGACATCCTTAGGCAGTGGTACAAGTTCCCATACTTGTTGTCTTTTGAACTGAAGGAGTTCTTCTTGCATGGCTTCTACCCAACTGTTTTCTTTCAGTGCCTCTTGGTACTTGACAGGTTGTGAAAGGGATAGAAAGCCTGCAAAAAGACAGATGTTTGAAGATTGGCTCCTTGTGAGCACACCTTCTCTGATGTTGCCAATGATTTGGTCTGGTGGATGAGCTCTTAGGTAGATTAGATCTCCCTGATATGGTACGATGGCATTTTGTGGTGAAGGACAGAGGTTTGGAGACTCTGTTGACATAACATCTGTTGGCACTTCTGAAGAGGCAACAGATGTTTGGAATGGAGGTGGAGGAATGGGTCCAAGTAGTGTAAGATTCGATTGACTTTTGTCAACAGATGATTGACTCTTGTCAACAGATGATTGAACAGTGGATTGGCTGGGTGAATCAGTGGATTGAAGGTAAGACTGGCCAACAGTGGCTGACTCAGCTGTGACAGAGTTTTGACAGTTGTTTTG
Organism: Ambrosia artemisiifolia; assembly: GCA_032199755.1. Taxonomy (NCBI): domain Eukaryota; kingdom Viridiplantae; phylum Streptophyta; class Magnoliopsida; order Asterales; family Asteraceae; genus Ambrosia; species Ambrosia artemisiifolia. The sequence goes on from CM063515.1 coordinate 36,892,124, forward strand.
AACCACTGCTTCCTCTGATGCAAGATAGACTTTGTAGTGGTCTGGAACCACAACATCTATTCTGTAGTCTTGTTGTGAAGATTGTGGAGTACCTGCAGGGTTAGTTTTGACAACAATATCTTCAAATTTGAATTTATCTAAATCAAACAACTCAGCAGGGTTTGCTGGGATTTTCAATAATGAAAGTTCATTGAACTTTACATTCAAAGTTTCTTCTATAGTTTTAGTCCTTGTGTTAAACACTTTATAGGCCTTTGCAGTAGAAGAATACCCCAGAAAATATCCACAATCCACTTTGGCTGCAAATTTTGAAATGGAATCTTTAAGATTTAAAATGAAACATGGGCAGCCAAAGACTTTGAAAAATGATATCAGTGGTTTGATTTTAAACAGAATTTCATAAGCAGTCTTTTGATGTCTAGGGTTGATTAAAACTCTGTTTTGAACATAGCAAGCAGTGTTTACAGCTTCTGCCCAAAAGGACAAAGGTAAACCAGAATCTGCTAGCATTGTTCTTGCAGCCTCAATGAGAGTCCTGTTCTTCCTTTCAACCACCCCATTCTGCTCTGGTGTTCTTGGGATACTGTACTGCCGTACAATCCCTTTTGACACACAGAAATCATCTAACTCCTTATTTTTAAACTCTGTTCCATTGTCACTCCTAAAGACTTTTACTGGCAAGTCATATTGTTTTTCGACTTTGGTGACAAAGTCCTTCAAGATACCTGCAGTCTCATCCTTAGAGTGTAAAAAGTAAGTCCACGTAAACCTAGAAAAATCATCAACTATGACAAGACAAAATCTTTTTCTTCTTAGACTCATGATTTTTACAGGGCCAAACAAGTCCATGTGCAACATTTGTAAACACTGACTAGTTTTGGACTCATCAATGGATTTGTAAGAGCTTTTATGCTGTTTACCTTTTAAACAGGAAACACAATGCTCATCACATTTGAATTCTTTTGATGGTAAACCTCTGACAAGGTTTTGTTTGGAGAGTGAGTTGAAAGTTTGAAGATTGGTGTGACCAAGTCTCCTATGCCACAATTCTGTCTCTTTGGTAGAGGCAGCTGAGAACAGACAGACATTTGCAGTAGGATTATCCTTCAACATATCACCTACATACACATTGCCACTTCTGTGAGCAACAAGTTGTGCTTTGCTCTCAGCAATGATGGTGTTAATCTTTTCTACAGCCTCTGGGCCAACAATCTTACAAGTTTGCTTAGTGAAGAATGATCTAAAGCCTTTGTCACTCATTTGTGATACACTAAGTAGATTAAATTTTAGATTGTCTATTAGATTAACATTTTCAAACTTAAGCCTCCCTGCTTTGACAGTACCAGAACCCAACACTTTACCTTTAGAATCATTACCAAAGGATATATCACCCCCTCCATGAGCAAGAAAGTCCAGAAGAAGGGCTCTACATCCAGTCATGTGCCTGGAGCCTCCACTATATACATACCATAAACTGTCTAAACAAGCAGAAGCTCCCTGCACATCAGTAAAGATTTTAGTTTTGGTGAGTGTCCAAAGCCAAATTGGCTTTGGATGGGTCCTTAGCTGTCTCAGCCTTAAGTTGAGGAGAATGATCAGTGGTTTGGACTAGCTTTTGAACTAGGTTCAACAGCTGCAGTTGACCATTTGCCAGTGCTTGTATGTCAACACTTGGTCCAGCAGATGTTTGATCATTTCCTATCAGTTGTTGAAAACCATGAGGGTGTCTGTTCACTTTTGGTTTTGAAGGCCTCTTGGGCTCTTCATAAACATGTGGCAGACGATGACAAGTGGGTTGTCCATATCCTCTTGGTAATCTGTTAACAGGTGGAGCATCTGTTACCTGAACTTCTCTGGGAGCAGAGTTTTTGTTCAGACTTTTAGTAACAGATGTTTGAACTGATTCAAAAGTCTGTTTGGGTTTTCCTTTTGAAGTACTCACCACTTGACTTTCCAGAGTTTTAGCCTTATACTCTTTTATCTTTTCATCAAAATTTTTGAGATATAGGCACTCTTTTGTTTTGTGATTCTTTTTCTTGCAGATTGAACATTCTTTAGATTTTGAATCATTTAAACTTGTTGTTTTGTTGATGTCATATGCTTTTAGAAGAAAATAGTTTTTGGTGACATGGTTCTTCTTTTCACAAAAATCACAAAACAAGTTGTTCTTGACTTTCCCTTTTTCTTTCTTCTTTTCAACAGATGTTTCATCATCTGTTGGAAGATTTACTAAAGGGATTACTTTGGCCTGTGGTGCCATTTTACCATCAGAGGTTTTAAAGGTCATTGGTTTGAAATTTTCAAGGACTTCACACTCATCTGACCATATTGGTTTGAATTGATATTTCTCGATTTCATCAAATGAGGGTGTACCTTCCAACTTTTCAAGAATGATTTTCTTGCCATTGGGTTCAGTAACCTTGATTTCTTGACCTTTTGAGTTTGTAGGGATGACCTCAACCAACTGTGGTTCCTTTTTGTCAGTGGTTTATGAAACTTGATCAATGGTTTTAAAACCAAACCCAAATTTCACATGACTTTTAGATTGTTGGTTGACAATCATCTCAAAACCCTTTGAAGATTCCACCCATTTCTTGCATTCAACTTGGGTGGACTCAAGCTCCTTTTTACAACTATGATATTTTGTTATCATAGTCTGAAGCTGGTCTTTGGTTATGCTTGCTTCATGTTTTAAACTGCTGATTTCAGACTCTTTTTCAGCTATTTTTGATTTTAACTCTTTTGTAAGTTTTTCAAACTGAATTTCAGAATCCAAAATTTTCTTTCTAAAGTTTTCATTCACCTCTTTTATCTTAGCAAATGCCACAATACATTTGTCTGAGCACAAGTCATTTAAGATTTGAGGAGATACCTTAGCAGCAGCCATCAAGGCACAGTTACACTGGCAGTCACAGTCATCACTACCCCAGGGGTCTGAGAGATTCACAACCTCCACTTCAGATTCTTCAGCTGAAACAATCTCACCAACAACACCATCAGTCACATTTTCAGACATAGACACCATTTCCTCAGAATCAGTCTCTTCAACAATTGTTTCTAGTGCCATAAAACAAAAATCCTTTTCAGTGTTAGCAACTAGAGCAATGTTGTCATCTGTTATCTCATCTGGTAGACTGCTCCAATCAACAAAGCCTTGAGTAAAGAAACTCTGTTGACCTGGTTGACTGGTCTCTGCAGGAGCAGAGGGAGGAGTAACAGTCATTGGCACAGGTGCCTGAGCAACAGGTGTTTGGACATAGTGATACTGAGGAACAGTGGTTTGGACATAATGCACAGGAACAGTGGTTTGGGTCTGTGCAAACTGAGCAGTGTTTTGCACATTAGGTACATTAGGGATGGTTTGATCTGTGGTCTTTGATTTGGATAGGTAATCATAGGGACTCCATTTTGACTCCTACACTCCCTAGCAAAATGACCCATTCTGTGACACTTGTAACACTTTATCTTTGATTTATCCAACCCAACCTTTGACCCACCATGTAAACCTGGGTATCTCCTGCCAGTTTTCTTATAGAAGTTATTGGTTCTAATACTGAGCAGGGCAACCTGATGTAAGATATCCATTTCTTCTAGGTCCAAAGGGTCAATGTATTGCAAGTCATTGTACACAAAAGATGAATTATCAGAAGCCTGGATATCACCACTGGCTGTGAAAGCACAGTTGTTTGGTGATGAGTAAGAATCATTATTGAAACCAGTTGTTATGTCAATGTAATGATCATAACTCTGATCCTTACTACTTCCAGAACCATCATCCTGACCCAACAGTGCAGTATTACCAAATACATAGTCATCTGACACTTTGCCAGAGTCCTGGAGCTTCTTTTTCTGGTTAAGCTCCCTTTCATAAGTCAGGAGCTTACCATGAAGCTGGGTCAGGGTTAGGTCTTTGAATCCGATAGAGTTTCTCATAACTATGGCTATAGTGTCCCATTTGTCCTGAAGTGATCTAAGAAACCTATGATTCAGTGTTGAATTAGGAAAAGTTAGACCAACCAGTTTAAGTTCACTAATTAGACAGTTAAACCTTTCAAACTGCTGTGTTAATGACTCCCCTTTTATGTGACTAAACGTTTCATATTGTTGGTTAAGTATTTCACGGTTGTTTTCAATCACATCATCAGTTCCCCCGAATTGCTCTTTGAGAGCATCCCACAGTTCTTTAGCACTATTGCAGTGCAAGAGACCGGCATAGATATCATTCGGCAGTGCCATGGCTACTATGCTGAAAGCCTTGGCATCTAGCTCGATTTGTTGAAAATCTTGCTCTGAGTAGTTCTCAACACTCTTTGGTACTTGGATCTTTGGATCCTCGGCACTCGGTACCATTGGAACATGTGGTCCAAATACTACCGATTTCCAGCACCCTGTGTTCTGTTGTGCTAACACATGAGCCACCCGACGCTGCCAGATGTTGTATTCTGACCTGACAAGCATCGGAGGCTTGTTGTGTGTGCCAGTGTTGTGTGGATCTTGATTGAGTGAAGTCATTCTCTTGGTTTTTCAAAAACAAAGTCTGTTTACTAACTGTTGAAATGAAAATAAACTATTACTCTGTTTTAACCCGACAAACAAACGATATCAATGATTATGAGCTGATCTGTGTATTATATTGATTGATTAGATCAGATTTAATTGACCAAGCTCTGATACCAATTTTTAGGATCTGAGTTTTGGATTGTTTTGATTAAGTATGAAATATGAATGAAGTATAAATGGAAAGTGCAGCGGAATAAGAATAAATCAAAACATAGAGTATAATTGTTTTTAATCGAATGCTTTCATTAAACTGAAAGATTACAATAGTACAATTAAAGCTCCCCCTCAGCCTGATCACTCAGAGTTTGTTTGTCTAAAGAGAATGACGAGTGACAAATAGAACAGTACAAGTACTGTTCTATTTATAGACAAGTACAAACCTCTGATGATCACTAGCTGACGTCACCTAGAAAGCGACCCCTAACTGACTAACAAACTACAACATCTGTTAAACAATAAACTACTGTTACATTGAAACTACTGATAGTAAAACTCTAAAGCTCTGATGTCTTCTTATCATCTGTTGAACCAAAGTGCTGTTGGTTCAACAGACCTTTGCTCTTCAGATCTTTGATTAGCACTTGTTCTTTATCAGACTTTTGCTCTTCAGACTTTATCCATCAGACCTTTCATTAGCAGCAGTTGTCTTGTATCAGTTGTTAAGCATCAGCAGTTTGGGAATCAGCAGTTCTTTGGAGGAAACTTTCTTGTAACAACTGTTATTTATTCTTGATCAATACTTAGCATATTTTGGCTTTCTATCATCTGTTCTTCTCCAGGTCAGCAGACCCAACAAGAAGTCTGCTTCTTACATTGCCAGGTGACTAACCTGCTCCCTAAAAACTGGCATCCAGCTGTAGTGGATTTGCTATCCTTGTCACAGCCGCCCCAATCTGCATCACTAAAAGCGATAAAATCAAAATCATCATCATTAGGGTACCAAAGTCCTCTCGAGGGACAACCCTTCAGATATCTAAGGATACGTTTGACCGCCGTCAGATGACTTTGTTTCGGCTTTGATTGATAGCGAGCACAGAGACACGTTGCAAACATAATATCTGGCCGAGATGCTGTCAGATACATCAGAGATCCGATGATTGCTCTGTATGTAAATGGGTCCGTCAGCTCCCCTTAGTGTCCACTCCAATCCCGTGATTGGGTTGAATGGGGGTATCCATCGGCTTGGAATCCTCCATCTGGAACCGGCTCAAGACTTCGGATACGTATTTCGTCTGGTGAATGAAGATCCCCGTGGGTCTTTGGTCCACCTGCAAGCCTAGGAAAAACTGCATCTCCCCCATTGCACTCATCTCAAACTTTTCCTGCATGACAGTTTCAAACTCCCTGCATAAAAGTTCGTTAGTTGAGCCAAATATTATATCATCAACGTATATCTGCACTAGAAGCAAATCATCCCCTGATTTCTTTGTGAATAGAGTGCAGTCGACGAGTCCGCGTTTAAAACCCTTTGCCATGAGATATGTACTTAGCTCCTCGTACCACTGTCTCGGAGCCTGGTGCAAACCATATAAAGCTTTGTTCAGCACATAAACCTTATCCCGGTGGATAGGGTCCTCAAAGCCTGGTGGCTGCCCGACATAAACCTCTTCTTTGACTTTCCCGTACAGAAATGCACTCTTGACGTCCATTTGATAAACTTTGAACTTCTTATAGGACGCAAACGCAAGAAACATCCGAATAGCTTCAATGCGTGCTGCAGTGCATAGATTTCGTTATAATCAATCCCTTCGATTTGATGGAAACCCTGTACGACCAATCTGGCTTTGTTACGAACAATTACTCCACGATCATCCTTCTTGCACTTAAACACCCATTTAGTGCCGTTCTTCTTCCTTCCAGGCGGTAAATCAGTGAGCGTCCAAACCCCCAATTTCTGAAATTGTAATAACTCCTCCTGCATTGCTTCAACCCAGGCGTCCTCCAGCAAAGCGTCCTTGTATGTCCTTGGCTCTACCTGCGACACATAACACGCAAACGACCAATCATTTTGACTACCAGATTTTTGTATTTTGGCATATAAAGCTAAAGCACCAAAACTCTCTGGCGAATTAACGCTTCGCAGCTGCCCTCTTGTCATCACACTGCTTCCAGGATCACCGATAACTTGCTCCAGCGGGTGAATACGATGAATCCGAGATTCCGGATGTTCAGGTACAGTAACTCCCGTCTGAATAGTCAAGTTCTCTACAGTATCCAGATCGTGACCCGTGTTAGACGATGAAACAACATCTGGAGTTGGAGTTGGGTTCACTGGCGGTGCCTCTGGTTCTTCTGCATGTTCAAGAATAACTTCTTCAAATTGTTCATCTTCAGACTCTGAAGAATCTAAAGTAGTAGAAGCCTCTTGAAACACTTCTTCCTCTGGTACAGGAACATTGGTATCATTAGAAGCTGGTGGGGGATTTACAGTGATCGGACGCACCAACGGTGAAGTCGCCACGTTTTCACACTCGTAAAGTAATCTGATAACAGCTTCTTCAACCAAGCTATCTAGATTGAATGATTTACAGGACCAATCCCTTGCACATTTTGTGTATACCGTTGAACTTCCACGTTAGCCCAATCCTCCACCTGACGAGTTCGCTTGTTGTATACCCGTTTGAGCGGGGTTGCATATCCAACAAAGTATCCCTCTTCAGCTTTAGGACTAAACTTCTCGCTTGGATTTAACATCGTGCATGGTGCCCCAAAAGGTTCTAGATACTCTAAGTTCGGCTTTTGTCGGTGTAACAGCTCATACGAAGTTTTACCAAACTTCTTTACCGTTAAAACCCGATTGAGTGTATAATTTGCTGCATAAATCGCCTCGTTCCAGAACATTACTGGAAGATTCGAGTCTGCGAGCATTGTTCTTGCCGCCTCAATTAGAGTCTTGTTTTTGCGTTCAGCAACACCGTTCTGTTGTGGGGTGTACGGAGCCGAATATTCATGATGAATTCCTTTGTTTTCACAAAGTTCATCCATCATTGCATTTTTGAACTCCGTCCCATTATCACTCCGAATTCTCTTGATTTTTAGATTATAGAGATTTTCCAATCGAGTGAACAGAACTTTCAAGTTGTTAAAGGTGTCACTTTTATGCTGTAAACACACCACCCAGGAAAATCTTGAATAGTCATCAGTGACAACTAAACAGTAAAGCTCCCCAAGATGACTTTTGCGCTTGACAGGTCCGAATAGGTCCATGTGCAATCGCTCAAGTGGCATCTCAACAGAGTTAACTTTCTTCACTTTGTGGGACTGTCTGTGTTGCTTCCCCTTTTTACAGCTCACGCACTTGCCATTCAAATGGAAATGTTTCACGTTCACTCCATCGACAAGTCCATTCTTTACTAGATGATTCATTTTTCTCAGATGAATATGCCCCATTCTTCGGTGCCACATTATCGATTCCTTCTCGGTTGCCTTTGATAGAAAACATGTTATTTGCCCCTGGGATGTCATTGCCTTGGACATATCAAGAATATAAAGTTTGTTGACGCGAGGTGCCTTCAACATTACCCACTCCTTTGGAATTTTGAAGCCCGGTTTGAGAATGTAGCAGGATTTGTCATCAAAATGAACAATAAATTGTTTATCACAGATTTGACTGACGCTCAACAGATTATAATCTATCTGATTCACATATGAAATCCTTTCAAAGCTTACAATCCCATTACTCACACTCCCTTCCATAATGATATATCCGCCTTTGTTCCCAGCAAATGCAACATATCCACCATTAATGTTCTTCACATCGAATAATAACGCAAGATCCCCGGTCATGTGGCCTGAAGCTCCACTATCAACAATCCAAAGACTGCTAATAGGGCCAGCTGAAGCTCCCTGCACACATCAAGTAAAACAGTTAGTTCTTTCGGGGGACCCAAGCCTGAGTCTTGGGTCTTTGAATATCATCGTTCAAAGAAACATTCACTTCAGAATTTTGTTTTGGATCGATCTTTTTGGAATCATTCAAAACACTTTCCTTTTTCTCATTTGATTTTGAAGTTGAGGCACCTGGAGAACCATTTGGTGTCCAAGATTGTTCAGATCTTTTCAATATACGAATCTGAGATTTTGGGGTCTCAGTCGGTTTCTGAACATTGTTTGCAAAAGAAACTTTCTTGGTTAACCTCTCTGATTTAACAGATTTAGGTCCAACATTTGACTTGACAATAGGTTTTGGTGGAACCCTTTGCCTATCATTTGTTGTGTTCACCACTGGTTTTCTCCATGAATTTTCCATAGCTATCCGGTTTCTACGATCATACTGAAATGGACGATTGTTCCTCATTTGATAAAAATTGTTTTGATTATAAAATTGTTGTTGTTGAGGAACACTTCTGAAGTATCTAATGTAGTTGAAGCCTCTTGAAACACTTCTTCCTCTGGTACAGGAACATTGGTATCATTAGAAGCTGTTGTAGGAGACACGGTGATCGGACGCACCAATGGTGAAGTCGCTGCGTTTTCACACTCGTAAAGTAGTCGAATAACAGCCTCTTCAACCAAGCTATCTAGATTGAATGATTCAAAGAAATCTTTGTAATCAAACATCCAATCGGGACTATTTCCTTGCACATTTTGAGTATACCGTTGAACTTCAACGTTTGCCCAATCCTCCACCTGTCGAGTTCTTTTGTTGAATACCCGTTTGAGCAAGGTTGCATATCCAACAAAGTATACCTCTTCAGCTTTCGGACTAAACTTTTCGCTTGGATTCAACATCGTGCACGGAGCCCCAAAAGGTTCTAGATACTCCAAGTTCGGCTTTCTTCGGTGTAACAGCTCATAAGAAGTTTTGCCAAACTTCTTCACTGTTAAAACCCGATTAAGAGTATAATTTGCCGCATAAATCGCCTCGTTCCAGAACATTACTGGAAGATTCGAGTCTGCTAGCATTGTTCTCGCCGCTTCTATGAGAGTCCTGTTTTTCCGTTCAGCAACACCGTTCTGTTGAGGGGTATACGGAGCCGATATTCATGATGAATTCCTTTGCTTTCACAAAGTTCATCCATCTTGGCATTTTTGAACTCCGTCCCATTGTCACTCCGAATTCGCTTGATCTTTAGACCATTGATGTTTTCCAATCGAGTGAACAGAACTTTCAGATTATTAAAGGTGTCACTTTTCTGATGCAAACACATTACCCATGAAAATCTTGAATAGTCGTCAGTAACAACTAGACAATAAAGCTCTCCAAGATGACTTTTGCGTTTGACAGGTCCGAATAAGTCCATGTGCAATCGCTCAAGCGACATCTCAATAGAGTTTACTTTCTTCACTTTACGGGATTGTCTGTGTTGCTTTCTTTTCTTACACACTTGTCGTTCAAATGGAAATGTTTAACATTCACGCCGTCGACAAGTCCATTTTTCACTAAGTGATTCATCTTTCTCAAATGAATATGCCCCATCCTTCTGTGCCACATGATTGATTCTTTCTCTGTAACTTTCGATAGAAAACATGTCACTTGCCCCTTGGTCGTCATCTCCTTAGACATATCAAGAATATAGAGATTTTTGACGCGAGGTGCCTTCAACATAACCCACTCTTTTGGAATTTCGAAGCCCGGTTTGAGAATATAGCAAGATTTGTCATCAAAATAAACAGTAAATTGTTTGTCACATATTTGACTGACACTCAACCGGTTATAATCGATCTGTTTCACATACGATATCCTCTCGAAACTCACAATTCCATTACTCACGCTTCCTTCCATCGTGATATAACCTCCTTTGTTCCCAGCAAATGCAACGTACCCTCCATTTATATTCTTCACATCAAACAGCAATGCTAAATCCCCTGTCATGTGGCCTGAAGCTCCACTATCAACAATCCAAATACTGCTAATAGGGCCAGCTGAAGCTCCCTGCACACATCAAGTAAACATGTCAGTTTTTTGGGGGACCCAAGCCTGTGTGGTCTTGGGTCTTTGAATATCACCCTTCAAAGATTCATTTGATTCAACATTTGGTATTGGATCGATCTTTTTCGGATCATTCAAAACTTTTTCAGTCTTTTCATTGGATTTTGAAGTAGAGGCTCCCGGAATACCATTTGGTGTCCAAGACTGTTCCAAACGTTTCAAAATACGAATTTGAGATTTTGGAGTCTCAGTCGATTTCTTAACATCGTTCACAAATGAGACCTTCTTGGTTACCTTCTCTGATTTAACATATTTAGGTCCAACATTTGACTTGACAGCAAGTTTTTGTGGAACCTTTTGTCTATCAGCCGTTGTGTTCACCATTGGTCTCCTCCACGGTTTCTCCATGGCTATCCGGTTACAACGATCATAATGAAATTGACGTTCATTCCTCTTTTGATAAAAATTGTTTTGGTTATAAAATGGTGTTGGTTGAGGAACAAATCGTCTTTGTCGATAATACTGATTGTCAACTGGCTTTCTCATGGATTGCCTCACTTAAACTTCGTGCCTTTTGTGCCTCACGTACGGGCAGTGAGCAAGTAAATGCCCTCTCTCCCCGCACTTAAAGCATGCACGGTATTCTTCAAACACGTTTTGAGCATTCGGCTTTGCATATGTTTTGATGGGATATTGTTCATCAATACATCTACGCCTTAAACTCTCAGGAACTGGGCCCTTAGAGTAAGCTGGCTCATGAAAACCGTTTGATTTTTGTTTCAGTTTGATGAATTGGGGGACATGAACCTTTGGTTCTTTTGGAACATCCAAATACAGTTCTTTAAAATTTCGGGTGGAATATCATTTGATATTTCATGTTTTGGAAACCATAGTGTGCTTTCTTGCCAAATTTTCTCGATTTTAGAATAGTTAACAAACTTGATTGGATATTCCTCGTCAGAGATAATCTTATCGGATCCTTCCATCCGATAAAATACCTTGACTGGTTTGTCACCTGAATCCTTTTTAATTTCATTCTTTTCAGACTTTTTATCACGATGTGCATTAGCCATCGGATGAACATGCTGAGACGATGACACTGGTTCATTCGTGATAATGTGACTTTCTTTTGGAATATCACTCACATTATCAGATTTGTCACTCTCAGAGTCTGAATCATCATTTTCAGCTGTAACTCCTTCATCATTCAAACCTAAAATCGGTCTCACATCGGAATTAGGATCACCAACACTAGAAGTATTGGATTCATCTTCCGATGCGGAGTCTGATTTTACTGGGCTCTCCGGTGTCACTTGATGACAATTGTGATTTTCAAAAAGCACCGAAGATGGCACAGACTTATAACTTGTGGTTTGAGATGGTTCATCAATGATGTGGTCAACGACATAAGCAATGTGCTTGTAACTTTCAAGCTTCTTGTTGACCTTTTCAGCAAAACACTTGATGGTGGCCATTTCCAACTTAGTGTTTTCAAGTTCATTAATATAATTGTTAATTGCTAATTGTTTTAATGATAGAGTTTTCCTTAGGTCAGAAATGTCCTTTTTGTACCCATCAAGTACTTTGTTGAATGCAATCACTTCCTTGCGAGCAGATTGACAGTTAATCACGGCACTATCACGTTGAACGCGAAGTTCCTTGTTTTCTTCTGTCAATCTGTCACAAGTGCCACAATATTTCTTACTATGAATGTCAGTGGTTGATTCGGAACTTACCTGTTTTGGAGGATCTGTCATGGCCATTAGAGCAAAATTAGCTTCCTTCCCAACAAAGAACTTCGAATAGTCAATTCTGGTAAAAGCGTCATCCACTATACATGACTTCCTCGTCTTTAGAAAATCAGCTTCAGCCAACAATTGATCTATGTCATCATCCAAAGAATTCACACTGGTCTCTGAATCTGATTCACTGTCTGAATCCGAATATACCGACTCACTCTCCTCAGGAACGTCTGTGACTGAGTCAATCACAACTCCCGAACTTGTTTCTTCAGCCTAAACTTCAACAGGTTCATTCTCTACATTCATCTCTTCAACTGATTCCTCAACCTCAACCTCAGTTTCTTCACCTTGGTCAACTATCACCGACTCCTCGATATCAACCTGTTGTGCAACACAAGCCACGTTCCCACCAGTACTAATCTCCTCAACACCAATTTGCATACCAGTCCAGTCAAATCTCTCATCATTCTGTATCACCAAAGCTTGATTCTGATTGTTATTATGTGGTTGTTCATTTGGTGTAGTGATGGGTATAACTGTTCTGTTTGTGTTATTTGGTTGTTGAGTTTGATTCTGGTTGTTTGTGTTTAGTTGTCTATTTGGGTTGTTTTGAGAGGTGTTTTGTCGGTTTTGATAATTGTTTTGGTTTTGATAATTGTTATTTTGGAAAGAAACTTGGTTTTGGTTTTGAGATTGGCGGTTATGGTAGTTTGAGTTGAATGGGTTTCGGTTACCTTGTTTAGCAGGCTGAGTACATTCTCTCTTAAAATGACCTTTTCCACCACAATTAAAGCATGTGACTTTCTCCTTGTTAAAACCATATGTGGTGTTTGGAGAAGTTCCCAAATCAGTTCTCCCGGTCTTTTCTATGAATTCGGTTGCCCGTCTCATAATGCTTGCGAAAGCCCACTGAATGTCTATGAGCTCCATCTCCTCTTTATCGATTTGTGCATAGTCTTCATTGGTTAACTTGTTATTCCCAATTTGACTTGCCACTAAACTGTTATACGAAGCAACCATTGCTGAGACTAGAGCAATATGTTGCTGAGCAACCTCTACAGTAACGTTATTCATATTGGATGTTTCCAATAATACCGGTTTCTGATTGGTCTGATTCATTTGAGTCATATAAGGTTGTTGTTGAGGTTGTTGTTGTGGTTGATTAGCAGAATAACATGCAGCTTGCTGCATTGGAGAAAATGGTGAAATGAAAGAAAATTGTGTATTGTTGTGGTGGTGGTGTTTATGATGGTTGTGAATAAGATGAGGTTTGTGCTAGGTAGTTGATCGGTTGTTTGGGTGGTTCCATAACACTAGAAACACATGCTATATGAGGAGCCATTGTTCCTCCATGATTTGAACTACCCACAGTTGATGAAGTACCAGCATGATATAACTCTGGGTTCTGAGGAATTTGAGATCTTTTTGCTTTCCTCTTCTCCTCGAGTTCTTTGTTCTCCAACTTCTGGATAAACTCGTTGATGGTCCAGTACTAATAAGCATCTTTCTCTTTAAGTACCTCGTTGTGTTGATCCCAGTACGGTGGTAAAGCATCATCAAATTTGTCCACCAGATCAGACATAGGAATCTGAATGTCATAGTTTGACAATTCAGTTAATAAATGACAATAACTGGGAGTCAACTCTTTCAACGTCTCATTCCCAACATAGCTGAAGTTCTCAAATTCTTTCCTCAGCTCTTCCATTCTCAACCTTCTCGTCTTCTCGTTACCATCATGACGATTCTTAAGCACATCCGATAACTGTTTTGAAGTAGTGCACGACCCAAACTGGTGTAGCAAATCGTTTGTGATCGCCTGGGTTAGCTGAGAATACGCCTTTTTCTCCACCGCGAATTTCTTCTTCTCGTCGTCAGTCAAACTTTCCAAAGGAATCTGCTCACCGGTGTTATCTAATACTGGTGCCACATATCCTTTTGCTATCATCTGCCACGCCTCCGTTCCTTCCAACCCCATGCCTTCAAGATGAATCTTGAATTTCTTCTGCCACTGGTTGTACTCCTGCATCTCCATTAGCTTGGGTGGCCTATTCCCGCTACCTGAAGATAAATCATTGATTAGTGTAGAAATAGCATTAGTAGTTTGAGTATTTATGTCACACCCCGACTTTTCCCCGAGTCGGTTGTGACGTTTGGTGCCTTTGCCAACGCAGCGGAAAGATGCATCTAAGACTCTGGTTCCCTGAACGCCAATTCTAAACCTCTAGGATCCCCGATCCCAAGTGTCACCTACTCCAACCGTGCCGTTACCAAAGTTTAAACCTGAAAGACATACTTAAAAAGTCAACATAAAGTTGGTGAGTTCATAAGTTTTGCAAAATGTTATCAAACATTACCAAGTTCCAAAAGTGTTACCATGTTCACCCTGTCCATACTATGAAAAATGTAAACCAAAGTACGCTAGCTAGGCGTATGTTCCATTACTACTACGATTGGAAAACCATTACTAACTCGCAAACCAGATGTTGTGCCCGAATAGTAAACTTGTTCCTGTTTGAGACAATATGCACCCGCCCGGCGCTCCATGCCGACGGGTGGGGTTGGTCACTCCCAATAGCGCTATTCACATTTCCCCGTTGTGCAAACCAGCACATTCATGGTTCCCCCCGGGACTTCCAAAGATCGTATAGTAAACCGTTTGAAAACCCATAGTATGACAGTTGTTACCAAATAGTTGTTTAACACATGTTTTCTCCCCCAAAAAGTGAAAACCAAGTAAAGTGGGGCCGTAAACTCACGCAACCCGTTTCATTTTCCAAAACTTTGTTCGCTTTAAGTTCCTCAGTTTTTCATAACAGAAGCATGTCTTCCCCCCGAAAACATTTACAAAAACAGTAAAGAGTGGGGTATGAACTCACCTTAATGTCCATGCTAAGCTAGCAAACAAAGCCTGAAACCTCGACCGACTTCCTCGTGCCCTAATTACCAATAAAGGACACCTTAACAGTCTATCACACATAAGCCTAGCTTATTAACCAACACGAGTCTCAAAACGTTTCAACTCGACGAACCGATCATGACTTATCTTAATTCTCGTGTTAGATACAACATAATACCCAAGTTCCATACTTGTCACTATTTGTATGTAACCAGATTGGACTAACACCCTGAAACGTATAATTGTCCTGAATCCTACCTCGTCTCGTAATCCGTATAAATGTGTGTCCAATATAATTACCCTTAGGAAAATGTTCTTTAAAGAAATACACGTTTAGTTATTAAAACCGATTAATAACAATTGTCACTTTAACTCAAATATTGTTTGAAAACCATCTTTATTGCTACAATAGCTCGTCTTTAAAAATATTTCAATTTGTATAAAATGTACTTGTCCAAAACACTTAGGGAAACTTATTTATAGAAATAACAGTTCGTTACTCTTTGATTTTATAAAAATTCGGGCAGAGTTTCCTTTGTTTTTGTACCAACCAGACAACACCCGTTGTCTACAATTTTCCCCAAAATCATCTTTCAAACATAAGTTATCAAACCCTTTTATCCAAGACTCCGATTCACGAGACTATACGTTTCGGCATCTATCTATACTTGATCCTATAAATATATATATATATATATATATATATATATATATATACCAATATATATATAAAATATAGTCCGACAATATAGTCCAATTATATTTAGTCCGAGTTCGAAACCATAAGTCATGTCAAGTTAATCGTTTACCAAATCATTCGTTTATATAGTTACCGTTTATCATTATTATCGGTCCATTCGCGAGTCAAAACTATTTCATCCATATTAATATATTTATAAATATATAATATTCATAAATATAGAATATTTACAAACATACAATATTTATAAATACATAATATCTACAAATAAATAAATAGTAAACTCGAACACAAGTTATACCGAATCGTATGCGCGTAACCCGAATCTGCTCGAAAGCCGTGTTGACCGAAATGTTGACCCGTTGATCAACTTGACTGCTCGCTGACCGAACTGAACCACGAGACCAAGGTTGACTGGTTGACCACTCTGCACCTGACCCGAGCCCCGAGATCCGAAATGAACCCGAACCGGAAGCTGGCCAGAATAACCAGATCTGACCAATAGTTGACCCGACCCGAACACAACCATAACCACGAGCCAAGGCCTGACCCGAAACCAACCGAACCACCATAACCCGACCCAGATTAGACCAGACTTGAACCCGTCTTGAATCGAGACCCGAACCAAGATCCCAAATCATCATCGTGACCCAACACCAACCTGACCGACGTAACCGGACCACCACCACTTGACACCGATGATCAACCAAAACATGACCAGACCGCTACTGCTCACCCGGAACCCCATCTAGATCTCTGTACCCCACCTGTCAACTTCTGCACCAAAACCGAGCCACAATCGGAACCACCAACCATCTGCCTTGAACCCACGGCCACAAACCAGGACCAAACTGAGCTTGAATCTGAGACGAGGCTCTCAACGAACCCGACCTGACCCGATCTATCAACTCCACCTGCAACCACCACCGCCGCCGTCTTCTTACCAGTAACCACCATCATCGCCCTCAAACACGAGCACAACCATTCAAAAACCACTTGGAACCACCATCGGCCATGCCCACTTGAAAACCCGAGCAAACCCACCACAATCGGAACATCATAGCCCATTTCTGGGCCTGGAGACCACCGTGCCGCCACCACAAAGCTGTGTGGTGGCCGGCCGCCGCCGCAACAGAGGGAGGAGGGAGAGTGACGAGGGAGGGGAGGTGGTAGAGAGAGAGACGAGCGGAAGAGAGTGTAGAGGGAGAGTTTCTGTGTGTTAGGTTCTAGAGAGAGCTTTGTGTGTGTGGCGGCTGATAACAATGAGGGAGATGATAAGATAATGTGTTTTTATACCTAGGGTTCATTTGGTAGGTGGGTGTCGCGTATATGAACCCGTATTAACGTAAAACGTCTCGGTTTTATTCTAGTCCCGATAATTAATTATAAAAAGTAGTCGGTTTTGTTCGAAAAACAAAACCGAGCTTGAATATAAATAATTTCGATGTCCGACACGTGTTTTCAGAACACGCGTTTAAATCGCGTTAATTAGATCGGTCGTAGTTTGGATTGTAAAAACGGTCAGTAAACTTCCGAAACTTAGTAATTAGCAATATTTGAAATAAATATTTATTTGTTTTAAATCATGAAAGTCACGTCAGTGTAGATCGGAAATTGCCGGGTGTCACATCATCCCCACGTTAAAAGAATTTTCGTCCCGAAAATTGCACAAGTACCAAAAGGAGTAACAAAAGAAACAAACAAAAGATAGAAACCAAGAGAGAGATTTACCCGAGTTGTTACATCATCCCCACGTTAAAAAGGAATCTCGCCCCGAGATTCATTCAGCTACAGTGGTAACATATCTCGATTCGAATTCCAGTGGAACAATAAGAGACTCGTCAGCCAGACACTTCTTTAAGTTAGACACATGGAAGACGTTATGTACGTTGCCGAGCTCCGTCGGTAAATCAAGTCGATATGCCACCGGTCCAATCCGTTCCAGGATCGTAAATGGTCCGACATACCGATGGTTAAGTTTGCCACGCTTCCCAAAGCGTATGACGCCCTTCCATGGTGAAACTTTCAGGAGTACTTTGTCATCAACTTGGAATTCTAATGGCTTGCGACGCTGATCGGCATAACTCTTTTGCCGATCCCGTGCCGCTGCCAACCGGTTACGAATCTGTACGATCTTTTCCGAAGTTTCGTACACTAGCTCAGGCCCAGTGAGTTGACTCTCACCCACCTCAGCCCAACAAAGAGGGGACCGGCATTTCCCCCCGTACAGTGCTTCGGACGGAGCTGCCTTGATGCTCGTGTGGTAACTGTTGTTGTACGAGAATTCTACTAACGGTAGATGAGCTTCCCAACTTTTGCCAAAATCGATCACACATGCCCGAAGCATGTCTTCTAGGGTTTGAATCGTGCGTTCACTCTGACCGTCAGTCTGTGCAAAGACTTCCAGAAGTGAGAAGTAAAGTGGGAGTCACGATCCGAAATGATAGAAACCGGCACCCCGTGCTTAGAAACAACTTCCTTCAGATAAAGACGAGCCAAACGATCCATGGTGTCGGTCTCCTTAATGGCGAGAAAATGGGCTGATTTCGTCAACCGATCAACAATCACCCATATCTTATCACGCCCGCTCGGTGTCTTAGGTAGTTTCGTGACAAAGTCCATTGTAATCCGTTCCCATTTCCACTCTGGAATTTCAGGTTGTTGCAAGAGACCCGACGGTTTCTGGTATTCCACCTTGACCTTAGCACAGGTCAAGCATTTGCTCACGTATGAGGCTATATCCGACCTCATGTTTGGCCACCAGTAGAGCACCTTTAAATCTTGATACATCTTATCCGAACCAGGATGAATGGAATACCGGGATTTGTGAGCCTCATCTAAGACAAGCTCCCGAAGTCCCCCGAATAAGGGAACCCATATGCGTTCTGCGAAGTAGTGCAGGCCATCAAGCCTTCGCTCGAGGTGCTTGTCGGCACCATGCATAGTCTCAGCTTTAAGGTTTTCCTCCTTCAAAGCTTCTAACTGGGCAGAACGGAGTTGGTCAGGTAGAGAGGAATGAATGGTGAGCTGCAACGCCCAAACGCGACGAGGGTTTGTTGGTTCCTTCCTGCTCACGGCGTCTGCCACCACATTCGCCTTGCCAGGATGGTACTTAATGGCGCAATCATAGTCATTCAGGAGTTCAACCCAGCGACGCTGTCGTATGTTCAGGTGTTGTTGGTCGAAAATATACTGGAGACTCTTGTGATCGGTGTAGATGGTGCATTTGGTACCGTACAAGTAATGTCTCCAAATTTTCAACGCGAATACCACTGCACCCAACTCCAAGTCATGGGTGGTGTAGTTCCTCTCGTGCACCTTGAGTTGACGAGAAGCACATGCAATTACTTTCTCGCGTTGCATCAACACGCAACCGAGACCACGAATAGGAGCATAACAGTAAACAACGAAATCGTCAGTGCCTTCAGGCAAGGACAGAATAGGAGCAGAACAAAGTTTAGACTTCAGTTCTTGGAATGCTTACTCTTGTGGTTCACCCCAGTCGAATTTTCTATCCTTCTGAGTAAGAGTGGTGAGGGGTTGAGCGATCTTCGAAAACCCCTTAATGAAACGACGATAATAGCCCGCAAGGCCTAGGAATTGCCGCACCTCAGTTGGCGTCTTTGGTGCTTCCCAGTCCTTGATCGCTTCGATCTTAGCTGGATCGACATGAATTCCTAGTTCATTAACCACATGTCCTAGGAATTGAACTTCGCGTAACCAAAAGTCACACTTTGAGAACTTAGCGTAAAGTTGTTCCCGTCGCAAAAGTTCCAAAACCAAACGCGGGTGTTCCTCGTGTTCGGCCTTGTTCTTGGAGTAAATCAGGATGTCATCAATAAACACGATGACGAACTTGTCAAGATACGGTTTGCAAACGCGGTTCATCAAATCCATGAAAACCGCCGGTGCGTTAGTGAGACCGAAAGGCATGACCAAGAACTCAAAATGGCCACAACGTGTCCGAAAGGCAGTCTTTGCAACGTCAGCTTCCCTTACGCGTAACTGGTGATAACCGGACCTTAAATCAATCTTAGAGTAGTAGCTAGAACCCTGGAGTTGATCGAATAGATCATCAATACGGGGAAGAGGATAACGGTTCTTGATGGTCACTTTGTTCAATTCTTTGTAATTGGCCGAATAACCCTTCCGAAGATACTTAAGGGCTTCATGCTGGAGATGAGACTTAGCGGAGCACCGCTCTTGATACCGTACACAGAAAGAAATTCTCCATCAGGGAGAGGAATCCGAATAACCTTGTCGTAGCAAACAATCTCAGCGCGATACAAAGACAACCAATCCATGCCTACAACAACATCAAAACGAAGCAACTAGTACGCCAACCTTTCATTACACACCGCAAGGCGTGTCTCGATTTAAGACAATAACAAACAAACTGATGAAAATGAGGCAAGCCAAATAAAACCATCCACTATCACTAGTCGAGTTCACCACAAGGTGCTGTATCAAATTCCAACAATTCGATTTAACTGGAGTATCGACTCTAAAGAAACTCATCGACGAAGTATCAAAAGATTCATTGCCCACAACGGCGTGACATATCAAGACTAGAAAACAAGCATTACGAGCAACGTAATGATAAACAAATCATAAATGAAACGGTTGTTCGATGTGAAGCCCTACAATGGACCTTCACAAGTTTAAAGAATCCAAGCATACAATAGTTGACACGTGTGTACAAAAGACGTGTCTAGTTCTGTGAAAAGAATAAGGAATCAACAAAAATTAGATTCCCTTACGATTGAATGTTGAAGGCCACAAACACAAAAGAAGAGAAAAGTGAATCATACCCAAAAGATATAACTAGGTTCTAAAACAGGAACCTTAGAAGTTCAAGGAACAAGATCATCAAGATCTTAAACTGGTTCAAGAAAAACGAAGTCACAAATGACACGAACAGGGGAGAATTGGCAATCACGTCCGCAACAACAAAAGAATGATCACCACTTATCCATTATTTATATATATAAATATAAATATTTACAACAACACATAACAATATAGATACCCTCACGATAGAAATTCTTAGAACTACCAAGTGCCTGTAGATTTGCGATAACGTGACGTCTACGTTATCGAAAATTTACCTCACAAGATCATCCTATTAACCTCCATCATGAGTTGTATCACAAGCAAGCGTCACATTTACATAATAGCACGTATATATCACATAATATAATGTTTGTCGTGTGCGCCACCTTTCCGAGGGCTTCTCCCGACTGCATTCCAGCTTCGCAACATCATTGGCAAAACCCGTCCAACAAACGTGACACATGTGTGCGTTCCCAATACGTCCAAGATTGAGTCGACAACCATTGGCGATACGTACTATATATACTTTACATAAATACACACAGTATATAAACAAGTAAATTGTTTCTCATACCAAGAAACAATGACTCAGCTACTCTATGTGAATAACCACTCTGATATCTAATGCGATGACTCACCAGTCACCCGTGAAGTACACAAGTCATGTAACACACTTGGCAACGGTTGGAATTTCAGTTCCTAGGCGTTCATGCTAAATATTACGTCTTAGAAATTTTGGTCCCTACTTCAAAACAAACTCAGGTTAAAGCCTAGATATCTACCCAGACACCTAATTCGCTAAAACCTATGGCTCTGATACCAAACTGTCACACCCCGACTTTTCCCCGAGTCGGTTGTGACGTTTGGTGCCTTTGCCAACGCAGCGGAAAGATGCATCTAAGACTCTGGTTCCCTGAACGCCAATTCTAAACCTCTAGGATCCCCGATCCCAAGTGTCACCTACTCCAACCGTGCCGTTACCAAAGTTTAAACCTGAAAGACATACTTAAAAAGTCAACATAAAGTTGGTGAGTTCATAAGTTTTGCAAAATGTTATCAAACATTACCAAGTTCCAAAAGTGTTACCATGTTCACCCTGTCCATACTATGAAAAATGTAAACCAAAGTACGCTAGCTAGGCGTATGTTCCATTACTACTACGATTGGAAAACCATTACTAACTCGCAAACCAGATGTTGTGCCCGAATAGTAAACTTGTTCCTGTTTGAGACAATATGCACCCGCCCGGCGCTCCATGCCGACGGGTGGGGTTGGTCACTCCCAATAGCGCTATTCACATTTCCCCGTTGTGCAAACCAGCACATTCATGGTTCCCCCCGGGACTTCCAAAGATCGTATAGTAAACCGTTTGAAAACCCATAGTATGACAGTTGTTACCAAATAGTTGTTTAACACATGTTTTCTCCCCCAAAAAGTGAAAACCAAGTAAAGTGGGGCCGTAAACTCACGCAACCCGTTTCATTTTCCAAAACTTTGTTCGCTTTAAGTTCCTCAGTTTTTCATAACAGAAGCATGTCTTCCCCCCGAAAACATTTACAAAAACAGTAAAGAGTGGGGTATGAACTCACCTTAATGTCCATGCTAAGCTAGCAAACAAAGCCTGAAACCTCGACCGACTTCCTCGTGCCCTAATTACCAATAAAGGACACCTTAACAGTCTATCACACATAAGCCTAGCTTATTAACCAACACGAGTCTCAAAACGTTTCAACTCGACGAACCGATCATGACTTATCTTAATTCTCGTGTTAGATACAACATAATACCCAAGTTCCATACTTGTCACTATTTGTATGTAACCAGATTGGACTAACACCCTGAAACGTATAATTGTCCTGAATCCTACCTCGTCTCGTAATCCGTATAAATGTGTGTCCAATATAATTACCCTTAGGAAAATGTTCTTTAAAGAAATACACGTTTAGTTATTAAAACCGATTAATAACAATTGTCACTTTAACTCAAATATTGTTTGAAAACCATCTTTATTGCTACAATAGCTCGTCTTTAAAAATATTTCAATTTGTATAAAATGTACTTGTCCAAAACACTTAGGGAAACTTATTTATAGAAATAACAGTTCGTTACTCTTTGATTTTATAAAAATTCGGGCAGAGTTTCCTTTGTTTTTGTACCAACCAGACAACACCCGTTGTCTACAATTTTCCCCAAAATCATCTTTCAAACATAAGTTATCAAACCCTTTTATCCAAGACTCCGATTCACGAGACTATACGTTTCGGCATCTATCTATACTTGATCCTATAAATATATATATATATATATATACCAATATATATATAAAATATAGTCCGACAATATAGTCCAATTATATTTAGTCCGAGTTCGAAACCATAAGTCATGTCAAGTTAATCGTTTACCAAATCATTCGTTTATATAGTTACCGTTTATCATTATTATCGGTCCATTCGCGAGTCAAAACTATTTCATCCATATTAATATATTTATAAATATATAATATTCATAAATATAGAATATTTACAAACATACAATATTTATAAATACATAATATCTACAAATAAATAAATAGTAAACTCGAACACAAGTTATACCGAATCGTATGCGCGTAACCCGAATCTGCTCGAAAGCCGTGTTGACCGAAATGTTGACCCGTTGATCAACTTGACTGCTCGCTGACCGAACTGAACCACGAGACCAAGGTTGACTGGTTGACCACTCTGCACCTGACCCGAGCCCCGAGATCCGAAATGAACCCGAACCGGAAGCTGGCCAGAATAACCAGATCTGACCAATAGTTGACCCGACCCGAACACAACCATAACCACGAGCCAAGGCCTGACCCGAAACCAACCGAACCACCATAACCCGACCCAGATTAGACCAGACTTGAACCCGTCTTGAATCGAGACCCGAACCAAGATCCCAAATCATCATCGTGACCCAACACCAACCTGACCGACGTAACCGGACCACCACCACTTGACACCGATGATCAACCAAAACATGACCAGACCGCTACTGCTCACCCGGAACCCCATCTAGATCTCCGTACCCCACCTGTCAACTTCTGCACCAAAACCGAGCCACAATCGGAACCACCAACCATCTGCCTTGAACCCACGGCCACAAACCAGGACCAAACTGAGCTTGAATCTGAGACGAGGCTCTCAACGAACCCGACCTGACCCGATCTATCAACTCCACCTGCAACCACCACCGCCGCCGTCTTCTTACCAGTAACCACCATCATCGCCCTCAAACACGAGCACAACCATTCAAAAACCACTTGGAACCACCATCGGCCATGCCCACTTGAAAACCCGAGCAAACCCACCACAATCGGAACATCATAGCCCATTTCTGGGCCTGGAGACCACCGTGCCGCCACCACAAAGCTGTGTGGTGGCCGGCCGCCGCCGCAACAGAGGGAGGAGGGAGAGTGACGAGGGAGGGGAGGTGGTAGAGAGAGAGACGAGCGGAAGAGAGTGTAGAGGGAGAGTTTCTGTGTGTTAGGTTCTAGAGAGAGCTTTGTGTGTGTGGCGGCTGATAACAATGAGGGAGATGATAAGATAATGTGTTTTTATACCTAGGGTTCATTTGGTAGGTGGGTGTCGCGTATATGAACCCGTATTAACGTAAAACGTCTCGGTTTTATTCTAGTCCCGATAATTAATTATAAAAAGTAGTCGGTTTTGTTCGAAAAACAAAACCGAGCTTGAATATAAATAATTTCGATGTCCGACACGTGTTTTCAGAACACGCGTTTAAATCGCGTTAATTAGATCGGTCGTAGTTTGGATTGTAAAAACGGTCAGTAAACTTCCGAAACTTAGTAATTAGCAATATTTGAAATAAATATTTATTTGTTTTAAATCATGAAAGTCACGTCAGTGTAGATCGGAAATTGCCGGGTGTCACAATTTACCACCGCGGCTGCTACTCCCCAATAATCTGTTGCAGGTTGTTGTGAAGATGATGCAACACTCTGAGGCATCGAACTCGTCATCGCTAAGTAGTTAATTGGTTGTGACGACTGAGTGATCGATTTCTGAGCTGCCACTGTCCATGGGTCCATGGTCACTTGCTGCTGTTGTTGTGTCGTCCCCGGTATCGGTGTAGTTGGAAATCCCCACATGATGTTCACAAAGTTAGAAATATCACACACTTAGAAAATTTCACCAAAAACTTCCTACTTTCGTCCTGGGAAACTCTACTTTCGCCCAAAAACACTAACCCGAAGGTAGAAAATAGATGATAATTTCCAAGTTCGTCCAATAACCCTCACTTTCAACCAATAAACTTCACTTTCGTCCCTCTCAATTCCACGTTCGTACCCCCGATGCACCGAATGTGGAATATAACACCCGAAAGTGAAAACTTCAACACAACAAACCTAGGTTTGACCTGAAAATGACTACTTTCGTCCATAAATAATCCAGGTTTGCCCTAAAATGTCCAGGTTCGACCCATGCTCTCTAGATTCGACCCTTTTATGTTTAAAAAACGGTTACACTTTGAAAAACGGTTATTTTGATCTGAAATTTTCAAAAGTTAATGGATTTTGATGATCTTTATCAGGTTATGATTCGGAATTGATTTAGAACAACTTTAATTCTTGGAAATATTGATTTTAACCACGAATTGTTGTCCAAAACCTTCAAATTGTATCAAAAACCATTTTCAATGAAAAACAGAGAAAATTTGATCAAAATAGGGTCCAAATCAGTTCTGATATTATCAATTTGTTGTTGTATGATCTCTATGGCTCTGATACCACTTTGTAGATGAAGAATTTTAGCAATAGACAGGAAATCTGATCATACAAGTCACTATTCCAGGTGCGGAAACCCTAGAACAGAACAAAATGATAATACACGAATCACAACACACGAATTAGCTTTTCAAACATCATTTTTATAGATAAACTTGCTTAAAATGATTACATAAAGTGATTACAAGTTGATCTACACACTTTCACAAAACCTTAATCTAGAGAGCAACAACCTGACTTAAACACACACATTTAACCAACTGTTCTAACTTACAAAACAAGCAAAACCTATTTATAGTAACTGCACGTTCGCCCTTTACTAAGGTACGAATGTGGACTTTGTCCACATTCGCCCATTCACAAAGTACGAACATACAATCCTTCAGTCAGCATCCCACATTCGCCCATAAGCTTTCCACCTTCGCCCTTGAATTCTTACCTTCGCCCTTCAGAACTCTACCTTCGACCCTCCGGAAATCACTAACATATGTTAAAACTACAATCCGAAGCATTAGTCGCATAAAGTGCATCTACACATTTTCAGACTTAAACACCACTTCCTTAGATTCAACCGCTTCATCGATTGTTTCTAGTGCCATGAAGTAGAAATTTCATGGTTCATTTTCTGATTAGCAACTAGAGAAATGTTTTCATCTGCTAACTCATCTGGTAAGCTGCTCCAATCAACAAACCCTTGGGTAAAAAAGCTCTGTTGGCTTTGTTGACTGGTCTCTGCAGGAGTAGAGGGTGGAGTAGCAGCTATTGGCATTTGTGCCTGAGCAACAGGGGTTTGAACATAATGAATCTGGGGAACAGTGGTTTGGACATAGTGCCCAGGAACAATGGATGAGGACTGTGCAAAGTGAGCAGTGTTTTGCACATTTGGTCCAGGGGTATTTTGGAAAAACTGATAAGTGTTTGTCTGGGGCCTTTGGTTGTAATAATCGGTGTACCATTTTGACTCCTACATTCCCTAGCAAAATGACCCAATCTATGACATTTGTAACACTTAATCTTAGATTTATCCAACCCCACTTTTGACCCACCATGTAATCCTGGATATCTTCTGCCAGTTTTCTTTATAGAAATTATTAGTTCTAATACTGAGCAGAGCCAGTTGATGCAAAATGTCCATTTCTTCTAAGTCCACAGGGTCAAAGTACTGAAGGTCATTATACTTAAAGGATGTGTTGTCAGATGCCTGGATATCACCACTTACTGCAAAAGCATAGTTGGGTGAATAAGAATCAGTGTTAAAACCAGTAGTTATGTCAATATAATGATCATAACCCAGATCCTTACTACTACCAGGCACCACATCATGACCCAAAAGTGCTGAAGTACCAAACACATAATCATCAGACACTTTTCCAGAATCCCGAAGTTTCCATTTCTGACTAAGCTCTCTCTCATAAGTCAAGAGCTTACCATGAAGTTGGGTCAGAGATAAGTCCTTAAATCCAATTGAGTTTCTCATTACAATTGCAATAGTGTCCCATTTATCTGGTAATGATCTAAGAAACCTATGGTTCAATGTTGATTTTGGGTAAGTTAGACCCACCAGTTTTAGTTCACTAATTAAGCAATTAAACCTCCCAAATTGTTGAGTTAATGACTCTCTCTTCACATGACTGAATGTTTCATATTGTTGATTCAATATTTCTCACACTACGTCAAAAATTGTCTACGACCACACAAGAAAAGTGTGACCATATGCCTTTCGCCACACTTATTTTTTTCAGGTCAAGTGTGATCAAAGGTCGAGTCATCGTAGGTATGATACGACCACATTCCAGTTTAGTGGTCGTAGCTACTAAAAAGTGTGGCTAAATGGTACCAACATTTCTTGGTGGAATTAAGCACTTCCTCGATTAAGTGTGGTTAAAGGTTAGCAATAGCCACAGGAAATTACGCTAAGTGTGACTATTTCTGTTATATAGTCACATGAATTTACTAAAAAGTTCTTTTTAGCCACATCAATTAAAAATAAGTGTGGCAAAAAGGGTTGTTGTGATCAAACATTATGTCCATTAAGTGTTGCTAAATGGTACTAATGGTCACATGAATTCTTATAAGTGTGGTTGGTTCTATTATATAGTCACGTGAATTAACTGTAAGTGTGGCTAAAAACTATTTCTAAACACACAGAAAAAAAAAAATAATTTTAAGTCTAACTATTGTTTAAGTGTAGCTAAAAACTATTTCTAAACGAACATTTATTTCCCATGACGTACACAACAAAAAACAAATTGACGATAGTGTGGCTAATGAGTCTGTACAGCCACATGTTAATTTAAGTGTGGCTATTAAATAAAATTTGGTCACACAATTTTTTTCCCATGACGCTTGTTATCATTCTGTCACATTAAGAAAAAACAATGTGACAATGGTATGGCTAAGGGGTATGTAAAGTCGCATGAAATTTGGTAATTTTAGGTGTGGCTATTTTCTAATCTTTGGTGACACATAATTTTTTTTCCCATGACGTTTATTATCATTTCATCACACAACAAAAAAATAAACTAAAGATGGTGTAGCTAATGGGTATGGAAAGCCACATGAAATTTGTTAATTTTTAGTGTGACTATTAGTTAACCTTTGATCACACCTAATTTTTTTCTATAACATTTGCTATCATTTGGTCATAAAAAATAAATGAAAATGGTATGGCTATTGCCTAGCCTTTGGTCACATATATTAACTGTGGTTCTATCTTGGTTATTTTTTACTTCATTTTTTGTAAAATAAAAACAACGATAAACAATACAACCTAAAAACAAAATTATATTATTAATAATGGGGAGAGATAACGTATAAAGCCACCTTAACGTAAGAAGCGTAAGAAGCAATCTCAGCCATTAGATTAAGGATGCAGATTAAAAACCCTAACCATACCTGGGTTAAAACAGACGCACTCATCAATTTTCAGACGCACTCATTAAAATTCAAACGCACTCATTAAAATTCAGACGCACTCATTAAAAATTCAGACGCACTCATCAAAATTTCAGACGCACTCACCAAAAATATCAGACGCACTCATTAAAATTTTCAGACGCACTTTACAAAAATTTTAAACGCACTCATTAAAAAGTTTAAAAGCACTCATTGAAAATTTTAGACGCACTAATCAAAATCCAAAAAAAAAAAAAACAAACGCACCTTTACCTTATAATCAAACGCACCTTAGAAACCTTCATCACAAACAAACGCTCATGCTCTGTTTTTGTAGATGGTTGCTTGATGTTGCAGATCTGGAATAGGTAAGTTTGCATCAAAATTTGTATATCGTTGCTTGATGTTGCAGATCTGGAATAGATGTGGTTGTTCAAAAACCAGGTATTATTCATTCCCTTGGTGGTGCTGTTATTGCAAGTTTGGTGGTGGTGGTGGTGGTGGTGGTGATGGTGGTGGTGGTGGTGGTGATGGTGGTGGTGGTTAGATCTCGATCGACTTTTGTGAAGTAAAAACAGAGACGTTTATAAACTTTTGTGAAGGTACAGGAAGATGGTGGTGGTGGTGGTGGTGGTGGTGTTGGTGGTGGTGGTCGTGGTGGTGGCGGTCGTGGTGGTGGTGGTGTTGGTGGTGGTGGTCGTGGTTGTCAGATCTAGATTGTTATGTTTTAAAATGAGAATGGTTAAGATTTGAACAGGGAAGATATGATTTATTGTGTTTAACTGTGGTTAGGTGTGGTTAGGTTAGATTGACATGTGTCAATCTCTGGTGGCTTCTTATGCTTCTTATTTTAAGGGGCTTTATACCATATAGTTTCTCATTAATAATAAACTAAATCTATACATAATATTTCGATTTAAGTACAATAGGCATAAACTTCTAATCAAAGTTATCTACAAAAGTTAGATGATAATGCGGTATCTATAATCTATAATCTATAACTTATAATAAAAGAATTGAACTTTGGTGATGTGGCATTCAATGGAGGCCTTAACCCCTCCTTGAATTGTCCACGTGGCATCATGTAGGATTTTTTAATTTTTGAGTTTTTTTAATAAATCTATATATATTATAATTATTTTAGGAAAAGATAAGAATTTAAAACAAAATTAAATTTTCTCTCTAATGTTTCCTCCCATAACTTTTAAACGTTAATATCTTTTATATACGAGATTTTTTAAAGAAAAAAATTACACCAAATTAACGAGCGTTTTATTATCTTTCCAACGAGTATCATAGTGCTATATAAAAAACGGAGAAAAAAATAACTATTTTGTGGGGTTTTGTTTTCAAATATATTTTACTCTACTAATAAATCACAAACGATAAACATAACTTCATAAGAAGAGATTCTTTTTTTTATATTTGAATATAACTTATAATAAAAGAATTGAACTTTGATGATGTGGCATTCAATGGAGGCCTTAACCCCTCCTTGAATTGTCCACGTGGCATCACGTAGGATTTTTTAATTTTTGAGTTTTTATAATAAATCTATATATATTATAATTATTTTAGGAAAAGATAAGAATTTAAAACAAAATTAAATTTTCTCTCTAATGTTTCTTCCCATAACTTTTAAACGTTAATATCTTTTATATACGAGATTTTTTTAAAGAAAAAAATTACACCAAATTAACGAGCGTTTTATTATCTTTCCAACGAGTATCATAGTGCTATATAAAAAACGGAGAAAAAAATAACTATTTTGTGGGGTTTTGTTTTCAAATATATTTTACTCTACTAATAAATCACAAACGATAAACATAACTTCATAAGCAGAGATTCTTTTTTTTTATATTTGAATATGATAACTTATGGCAGAAATTAGCACTATGATACTCGTTGGAAAGATAATAAAACGCTCGTTAATTTGGTGTAATGTTTTTCTTTAAAAAATCTCGTATATAAAAGATATTAACGTTTAAAAGTTATGGGAGGAAACATTAGAGAGAAAATTTAATTTTGTTTTAAATTCTTATCTTTTCCTAAAATAATTATAATATATATAGATTTATTAAAAAAACTCAAAAATTAAAAAATCCTACATGATGCCACGTGGACAATTCAAGGAGGGGTTAAGGCCTCCATTGAATGCCACATCATCAAAGTTCAATTCTTTTATTATAAGTTATAGATTACAGATTATAGATATGATAACTTATGGCAGAAATTTGTTTAAAATAAATAATAATAATAATATTATTATTATTATCATAATAATAATAATATTATTATTATTATTATCATTCATTAATCATGTATTGGCAAGTCATTAATTATATTGTCATATTAGATATTTTATTATGTTATATTATATATTTCAACCCCGGGACACTCCCAGACAAAAGCTAGTATATTATAAACAGATATTTGTGTCTTTTAAGAATAAAACTATGACTTTATGAGCAAGAAGCTGCATGTGATTGAATCGTATTACTTCATATCGTATCGCTTCATCAATCTCTGAAGGGCGATTAGTTGTAGCAAGTACCATCACTCCAGCATTTTCTACATAACCCACAACTTTAAACTTTTATAAAGAACAAATATTGGGAGCCTTTTTATAAAGTAGAAAGGAAAAAAAGAAACTTACAATATGTGATGAAACCATACCATAATGCCACAAACCTGATCTTCATATTATGGTCTGTAGTTCTGCGTTGACCGATGAAACTGCCGACCTTGTCAAAAAATATTATTGCATCTGGAGCTTGTAGGCTACTATGCGTCAATGAGGAATATTGTGTGCAATTAGCTAGTTCCAATCAACAAAAGATTGGAATAATATGAATGAAATAACTGCAATGCAAGGGTTCAAAGTAATTACCTTGCTAGGGGTGTTAAACGGGTCGGGTTCGCAAGTTGGTGGATCCAACCTGACACGAACCTACACACGACCCAGACCCGAAAAATGTGTTGTCATACGACCCAACACGACTTGAATTTTCACGGGCTAACCAGGACCTAGCCCGTTTGACCCGAACATTTAATTATGTTCAAGAATATTTTTTAACATACCTTGGCTTTTTGAGTTTTTCTACATTGTATACTAGAAGAGCAGACCTTGCAACCAAAAATAGGCATATATCAGACCTTAAACTGAATATAAATAAAGAGATGATCAAGATCAATCGGAAATTCACACCCCTATGATTTCCCATTCCCTTTATAGTACTTATTCTTAGATGACCCATTTGTTCATAAGTAATATTATAAAAAGCTATCTCTGCACATTCAATAAAAAAATAATAAGTGTCAAACACTAACCATGTTTTGTGCACCACCCAACCATTTGCTCATCAAATCTTATACTCTCACATTGATGAAGAAGCACCACAGGTATTACTAAAAGCCGAAAGCCAAACCAGAGAAGTCGAAGGACAACGAAGTCACCAAATGTTAAAACTTTCATCGAATTCTGAAAACATCGTCGATTGCTTCTTCGTCTTTGTTCTAATCATAGCATAGATTACTGAAAAGAGACCTAACAATTGAACAAAAACACGAAACCTGGGCGGCCTTATAAGCAATGGGAGTGTTCTCAGCAACGAGAGTGTTCTCAGCGGCCTTATAGATACATCTGTTATTTCATTTACACAAAGTAAAAAGACAAATGATGCATCCGAACATTTTCTGTCTTAAAACTTGTAGTTGTTCTTACCTTGAACACTTGGCCATAACCGCCTTTGCCTATTAGATACTCTTCACGAAAATTGTTTGTTGCTAGATTCAAATCCGACTCATCACATGATAGACAAACAGTAATTCATTTTATTAGTAACTGGAACTAGAGAAATCAAACATGAAATTATACATTTTTGTGTTGGTTCAGGCCCCACTCCACACACAATACACAACACACTTACGTATGTATTATATATGTATATATGAATAACTCTCAAAATATGAAAGGAAATGGGTATACGTAAATGAACAGAATGAAAATGTGAGGGCTGCATTTATTATGAATAATAGAGTTGGCTTTATATAGCCTTACAATAATGAAAAGATGTAACGAAAATAAACGAACTATATGCTAAAACTTAGTCACTGCCCCAATAGAATCGGACCCTTTGCATGACCAAGTAGCCCAACGTTCCAATTCTTCCCATGAATTCGGTGAACTCATTATAATCCCATTATTTGATCATTTACTAAAACCAACCAAAAGCTAACCATTTGACCCATACCCGTGACTCGCGACCCGCGAACAACCGATTAACCCAACATTTTGTACATAATAATGGGATGATAACTCAAGACTTACTGCCTAAAGGATTGCTTGGTATGACAAAGTAAGTGTCGTACCGCTTACACAAATGTATGATCGTAGGCATACACATATATAAATTAACCAATGTAGTATTTTAGTTCTTTTGAATTCTTTCATGCAAATGATATATCGCAAACATAGTATCTATAGGATAATTGTGTGACTCGTATAAAGAATAAGGCAAGGATAAGCAGAACATGACCTACACTGCTGCTTACTCCTATGACTATGACAGATTTACTTGAACTCCCTACATAAATCACACATCAACGTTTTTCGCTCTAGATTGTTTGACAGATTAGCAGATTGCAAAGTTGGAAAACATTGAACTAAAAACATTAAAATGGAAAAAGCAAAGCCTCACCTGTACCTAAAAAAGGTATGAGATTAATTTTTTGGTTATTCTGAAATAATGGAAACTCAGAATACCTCATAAAACATGCCACATTGATGGCTCTTCCTTCACTAGCTGGCACACAACTGTACAACTTTTCATATGCTGTACTCAAACAGTTCTTGCATATAACCTGGCCTGCGTTCTCAAAACATTGCGCAATCGCATAGATTGTTGCATTCGCACCACTAGTCAATTGTCTTGTAGATGGAATGTACAAATCAGAAGTTCTTGGGGTAGCAACTATGATATCTGGTAATAACTCTTGTACTGCTTGGTTGAAGGCTATTACTGGCTGAGATGTTGACTCATTACCACATATTTCGATGACATCAACATCCTGATTACTTTGCGGGTTGTTGTAGAACTCATTGTAGTTCTCGAATCTTAATTAACCCAAAAAAAGCAACCTTTTTGCTATCATTGTATATACGTAAGTACTATCAAGCAAAATGAATGTTCAATACAAGTGGCCAAAAAGTTCATTGCTCGTTAGTTTATAACTAAATTGTGCATGGCCTAACACCATAAATTTTTATAAATAGAATTATTAACTTTGTTCAAGGAAATAATAAATATATGCGTAGGGGTGCTGAAAGGGTTGTGTTCATGGGTTGGCAGGCCCAACCGACACAAACCCAAACATTTGACATGAACCTGTATACAACATGAACCCATCTTGTCAAACATATGAAACTGAACAGGAAAACGAACTCTCACGTGTTGCAGTTGACACGACCGGTTTAAACCAAATTTTTTTTTTACATACCAATACTCTAAAATTACTAGCCAATAACAAAAAAATACAAACTTATTTTAACAAGTAAGTCTTGTAATATTTTTTTGTTATAACTTTTAAATTGCACCCAACCAGTTTAATTACATGTAACATTTAAATTTAGAATAAAATAAAAGGTAAAATAGGGTCAATCTGCAAACCTGCCGGTGTGAGATCACAGGATCGGTGAGGGTAAAGGAATTTGAGAGAGAATCTTGATATGCAAAGAAACAATACATACACTAAATGAATGAAATGTTAAGGTATTTATAAATGTGAAAGGGTGTGACCCTTGACTAACAACCGACACACCGGTTGGTTTAATAACCGACACAACTATAATCTAACTTAGGATAAAGTATTATACTTAGGATATATGATATATGTGTGACATATCGAAATCAGGAATTATAACTCCAATATTCTCCCCCTTAATTCTTGATTTCCCCAAGGTCTTCAACTCCTATGAGACTTCGCATCTCTATGAACTTTATCCTTGGTGATGCCCTGGTGAGGATGTCGGTTTTCTGCATCTCTCCACTGATATGATCAACTTGTATCTGCTCGTTCTCTATGCATTCTCTGATAAAGTGATACCTTGTGTTGATAGGTTTTGATCTTCCATGTAACACAGGATTCTTTATGAGTTGTATTGCTGACTTGTTATCTGCTCGTAGAGTTATAATCTTCTTTGCTCTTTCACCTGTGAGCTCGCTTAGTACTCCTTGTAGCCATATTGCTTGACATGCTGCTGATGTTGCTGCCATAAATTCTGATTTACATGATGATAAAGCTACTGTGCTTTGCTTCTGACTTTTCCACGTGATAGGTGAATCTTTGTAGTAGAATATCGTTCATGTGGTTCCTTTTCCATCTTCTTGGTCTCCATAACTGCTGTCACTGTAACCAATGATTTCTGCTTCTTTTCCTCTGCTGTATTGAATTTCATAATTCAATGTGCCTTTGACATATCTTATTAAATGTTTAACTGCCTTCATGTGAATCGTTTTCGGCTTCTCCATAAATCTGCTCACGTATCCAACTGCATAGGTGATATCTGGTCTGGTATGTGTAAGGTACCTTAAGCTTCCAATTAGCTTTCTATATTCTGTCCCGTTGACTGTTTCACACTGATCTTCTCTAGTGAGCTTCAAACCTGGTTCCATTGCACACTTTGTTGGATTGCAATCTTCTAGTCCTACATCCTTAATAAGTTTCTTTGAGTAGGCTGATTGCTTCAATTGTATCCTTCCCTGTGCTTGGCGTACTTCTATCCCTAGATAGCAAGTGATTGGTCCTAAATCACTCATCTAAAACTTGCCTTGCATTTCCTTCTTGAAGCTTGATATGTCCTTCACTCAACTTCCTGTCACTATTATGTCATCAACATAAACTCCTATAATGATTATTGACTGTCTTGAAGTTCTCTTATACACTGCTTGTTCTTGAGGACATCTTATAAATCCAATCTCCTTTAGGATGTTATTCAGCCTTAAATTACATGTTCTTGGTGCTTGCTTCAAATCATATAGAGCTTTCTTTAGCTTGTAGACTAGGTTCTCTTTCCTTTCTTTACGAATCCATCTGGTTGTGATACGTTGACATCTTCCTTTAATTTTTACATCTAAGTGATGTACTTGCCATCCTTTCTGTGTTGTCCAATGCTAGTAGTAGCCTGATTGTTTCCATTCTTGCAACGGGTGCAAATACTTCATTGTAGTCTATACCTTCTTGTTGTACATACCCTTTTGCTACTAATCTGGCCTTATGTTTGGTGATCTGTCCACTTACGTATCTCTTGACCTTAAATACCCATTTTAGACCTATTGGTTTCTGACTAGAGGGGAGTGTAGTCAGTGTCCAAGTGTTATTTTTTTCTATAGAATCTATCTCGCTTTCCATTGCTTCTATCCATTGTGGGTAATCTGCTGCTTCTTTGTAATTTGCAGGTTCTTCATCATATGCTAAATATAGATGTTCAAATTCTTCTGCTCTAAGAGGTTCTGTGGCTGCATAGATGTCACTAAGTGATCTAAGGGCTCATACTAATCTATGTTGGGAGCCTGGTGAGTCTTCTAACTCTTGAGTACTTGCCTCAACTGCTGGATCACTTATCAGTGTCTCTTGAACTGTTATTGGAGTCTTGTAGCTGTGATTAGACTACTGAAGAATTCATTATCACTTTCTTGATCTTCATTGTCCTCATTACTTTGCTCTTGTATAGCTTCACATTCTTGATCTCCATGTATCTCAAATCTCGTCCAAGATGGTTCGTCTTCGCTTCCTTCTTTCAAGTAGTTGTCCCTATCCCATGGTTCATTTTCTATGAATTGGACATCTCTACTGATATGTATCTTCTCTTCTATGGGATCATATAATCTATAGGCTTTTGAACCATTTTCATTTCCTAGATGTACCATTTTCTGACTTCTATCTTCTAACTTCTTCAAATAGGGCGTTGTTACCTTCACATGTGTTGTGCATCCAAATACTCTAATGTGCCTGATATTGGGTGCTTTCCCATGCACTGCTTTGTAGGGTGTCATTCCCTGAAGTGCTTTAGTAGGTAACCGATTTAGTATGTAAGTCTCTTGTCTTTTGCTTTTGCCCATAAGTTCTGTGGTACGTTCATAGCCTTTAACTTGCTTCTTGTCATACTCATTACTAAACGGTTTCTCCATTCTACTACACCATTCTGCTGACGTGTGTAAGGTGCTGTAAGCTGTCTCAGGATTCTTTTGTCCTTACAATACGTGGTAAGTGCTTTAGAAGTAAATTCTCCTCCACAATCCGTTCTTAATCTCTTGAGCTTGTGACTTGTCTCTGTCTGAGCTTCACTTAGAAATTTCTTGAATTTCTCATAAACTTGATCTTTTGACTTAAGCATGTAGATCCACATATATCTTGAATAATCGTCAACTATCAGGAAGAAATAGTTGTTGCCTGCTAATGATGTGGGTGTAATCGGTCCATATAAGTCTGCATGTACTAGTTCTAGAGGTCTCGTTGCTCTAAAACTTGCTTGAGAGGGAAATGGAAGTCTGCTTTGTTTTCCCGTAATACATGCATCACATACTTGAGATGGGTGCTTGATTTTTGGTATTCCATGTTCCATTCCTTTTATGCTTAATTGTCGTAGTGAATCAAAATTCACGTGTCTCATACGTGCATGCCATAACCATGCAGGTGAAACTATTCTCGCTTGTAAACAAATCGGACTTGTTATTCTGAGCCTTACCTTGTAGAGTCTATTCTTAGGTCTTGGGACTTTCATCAATAGGTTGTTGTAGGCGTCATAAATCCATAGATACTCATTCCCCATAATCACTTTACATCCTGATTCTGTAACTTGCCCGAGACTTAGGATGTTGCTTTGGAGTGTTGGAATGTAGTAGACTTCTGTAACTAGTCTTTGTTCTCCATTGTTGCATTCCAATAGTATTGAGCCTTTACCTTTGATGTTGACACATGATCCATCTCCAAACTTTACACTTCCTGCTATTTTTCATCTAACTCTGTGAAATATGAGCGTCTTCCTATCATATGATTTCTTGCTCCATTATCTAAATACCATATCTCATTTCCAGTATCTTCACTGTGATAACGTTCTGGTATGATCTTCTTCTCTTCTAGAACTACATTTCTTTCTTCACCAACTGCCATGAGTAATGTGGGATCCTCTTCTTCCATTACTAGGTGAGACTCTTCTTGCTTACTTCGACGTTTAGGACATCTGAGAGCTATATGTCCTAATTCATTGCAATTGTAACATCTTACACTGTTTGCATCTTTCTTGGGCTTGTTACTGTCATCATGACGATTCTTAGTGGGATTTCTGTCACTTCTCTAATCTTGATGGCCATTTCTGTCAAAGTTCTTCCTCTCATATCTTTGACTCTTATTGAACTTCTGTCTACCTCGATTCTGATTGTAGTTCTTATAATTTTTGTAAGGCCTTCTCTCTTGCCTTGTAAATAACAACTTCTCTTGACCCGATGGTCCAAATTTCTTCTCATCTCTTGACATAAGGCGTTCCTCATAAGCTTTAAGTCTTCCAAGCGCTTCATCTAGCGTCATGTTATCCAGATCTGAATATTGTTCTATGGATGCAATAATCTGTAGGAACCTTTCTGGTACGGAGTCCAACAATTTTCGTACCAACACTGACTCTTCAATTTTTGTTCCTAGGGTTTTTGACTTTGTTCTAATCGTACTTAACCTACCAACAAACTGGTCTATGGTTTCTGTCTCTCTCATTGATAGCATCTCAAATTCTGTGCGTAATGGTTGAAGTCTTGCTTTCTGGACTCGGTCAGTTCCCATAAATCTTGTCTTTAATGCTTCCCAGATCTCTCTTGCCGTAGGATGTGACGCCACCTGCATCACCATATCCTCTGGAATTGCCTAAAAGAGATAGGCAATCGCTATCCTATCCTTCTTTACATATACCGTTGACTTTCCTTCTCCGGGTTCCACTACTTCCCAAAGATTGTTGGCATTCAATATTGCCTTAACACGAACAGCTCAAATCGTGTAATTCGTAGATGTTAACATCGGTGTTTGGAAGCTAAAAGTGAGAGTCTCCTTCGTGACTGTCTCCTTTTCTGTCATTGTGGGTTTAACGGGCGTCTTCTGTGTACTTTTGTTCTTTTTCTTCCGTATCGTCCAAATCTAATATGGACTACTCCACACTTCAATGGAACTTTTGCTTGACTACCCTTGTCAAATTTCTACTATGATATCTTGAAAATACTATTTGCTTAATAAAGTTTTGATATTTTGTAGGCGCCTTTAACAAAGTACAAAGACCTTTGTTATAATATTCTTGTATATTACTACCGTTCCCTTCAAATGATTTCTAAAGTCAATCCTTTTGACTTGATAATCCTCCAACAATAATTGATTAGTGTTCTTCTAATAACACCCTTTGTCAATCTTAAACACCCTTCTAAAAACAAACCACTTTGTTTTTTTTTTTACAAATTTTTGACTCCAATCCTTTCTTTTCTTTTTGTTTTTCTTGATTAGTGAACCACAACCCAAACAAAACACTGATATAAATTCCTTTTTACACTGTACCCTCAAAATATAATAAACTCTTTAAAAACTTTTCGTGGGTTTGACTTTTCACAAGTCAAATTCTTCTTTTCCTTTTCTATTTTCTTTCCCACGAACCCTCTACCCAAACTTAAACAAACTTCTTGATCTTCTATTTAATCAAACAACTAATGGAACTTATAATCTTTTGTTCCACAGAAGCTGCTTTGGATCCTTATCTAAAAACCGATGATCGAATACCGAAAAAAAAATCAGAAGGTTTGGGTTCATCCCTAAACCCGATAACAAAATCTTAATCCCTGGTAAGTTTTTTTTATAAGACGACTCTATTTGTATGTAGGATTGTTCGGAAACAACACTGAATGATGATAAACTCGTTTGATTTAGGAGAAAACAATTTTGGCGGGAAAAAGGTTTATCAAACAAAAACAGAGTAATCCTTCGACTTTGATTTTTTTGATTTGCATTAAGATATGCGTATTCGATTTCGACTATAAACGAGGGGCAGGGATAGATATAACCGTTTAATCGCGTTCTAAACGATTCTTCTGTAAATCCGGTGACTCGCCGAAAAGTTCTGGTTTGGCCGGAACTTCTTCTCCGATCTTTTCTTTTCTTTTCTTTAACGGTTATAAAACTTGATGTATTGATCTTTCTTCAATCCTTGTTGGCCTTAAATGATTGTTCCAACAAATTTCGATTATCTTTTGTATGCCTCTGTTTCGGATACAAGAACAGGGGATAATTGTCTTCTTTGTTGTGTCTTGTATAATTGATTGAACAATAATAAACCTTCGCTCTAATGCCAAATGTGAAATCACAGGATCAGTGATGGTAAAGGAATTTGAGAGAGAATCTTGATATGCAAAGAAACAATACATACACTAAATGAATGAAATGTTAGGGTATTTATACATGTGAAAGGGTGTGACCCTTGACTAACAACCGACACACCGGTTGGTTTAATAACCGACACAACTATAATCTACCTTAGGATAAAGTATTATACTTAGGATATATGATATATATGTGACATGTGGAAATCAGGAATTATAACTCTAACAGCCAGATCTACTATTAAATCTGTCCCATTAATTTGTACGTGTTTGCAGGGGTGCAACCCAAAACTAAATAGAACTGTTTTAGTTTAAAGTCAAATCCACAAATGTTTGTTAGGTCAATCTCGTGTCAACAATTCACACCCTTATAAATATATGTACGTGTAACGTGTGATTGTGTCTACGCTTGGTGTCCTTGCATAAAACGGAGTTCATGTATAATTTCACAGTAATGCAACATAAGATATCTATAATACACAGTCAATGTTTGATTACCATTTACCTAAATAGTAACACATATAGTTATCTTGGAAACATTATAATTTTTTAAGTACGTATGCATAAGTTGACCATATCAAGTGTATTAACAGAGTCAAGGTTTATTGACAGATAAATATGTAACTTGGTACCTGCCATAACGCCACCACCTATTTAAATAAACATACAATCATTTCTATTGTCAGATGTAACAATTTCTAAGTAAGTATTTATATATATTGGGGGTATGGGCGACCGGAGACAAATAAAAGGGCAATCAAACGAAAAAGACAATACAATCAAGTACTACATCGCGAATCTCCCAGACGGCTGTAGCGGATCTAATCTAGAGAGACTGTTGAAGGACCATGGGGAAGTGTTGAAGATATATATTTCCAGAAAACGTGATAAGACGGGTCGACGATTCGGGTTTATCACTTTCAAAACTCCAAGAAACAAGGAAGAATTGGACGATAAGATGCAGAGTTTATGGATGGGTTCATACAAAATAAGAGCAAATGTGGCTAGTTTACTGGTACAGAAGAAGTCAGTCAAGATGTTGAGAATAAGTCGGTGGAGACTACTGCCAAGAAGACTGCGGATATTCCATTGAAGAATGCTCCAGTGGTTGATCGTTTCTATCAAGCGGAAGGCAAAGGAAGCTCGTTTAAGGAGATGTTGACAGGGATTAAAGATGACATTAGAGAAGAGATAGTGTTGATGCGTTTTGTGCGACTAATGCTTCGGATTGTAAATACAAAGTTTGTCTTGATTATAGTAGGGGCGAAGGTGGCAATCTATAGGTCGAATGTAGAGAAAAAGGGGCGAAGGTAGATATGTACTGAAGATGGTTTTAGGTTCGAGCTTAACAGAAGGTCGAATGTGGAAGAATTCCACATTCGCACCCACGACATGGGCGAACCTGCAGAGATATAAATATGTGGAGTTTGTTTTATTTGTTAACTTTGGTCATTGTGAGAGGTCTAGGTTTGAGTTTAGCTCTCTGGTGTTTGTGTGAGTGAATTGTTGGCCAAGTTAACTTGTAAACGTTATTATCATCATATTTTGAACAAGTTATCTATGAAAATGAGATTTGAAAAGCTTAATTCATGTGTTTGATTCATTGATTATCATTTTCTTCTGTTCTAGGGTTTCCGCACCTCGAATAGTGCCTTGTATGATCAGATTTCCTGTTTTTAGTAAAAACGATTCATTTACAAAGTGGTATCAGAGCCAATAGAGATCATACAACAACAAATTGATAATCTCTGAACTAATTTGGACCCAAAATTGATAAAATTTTCTCTGTTTTCATTGAACAATGGTTTTTGATGCAATTTGAAGGATTTGGATAGGATTTCGTGGATAAAAACAATAATTCGAAGTATTAAAGTTGTTCCAAATCACTTCCGAATCAAAACCTGATTAAGATCATCAAAATTCATTAACTTTTGAAAATTTCAGATCAAAATAACCGTTTTTCAAAGTGTAACCGTTTTTTAAACATGAATGGGTCGAACTTAGAGAGCTCAGGGGTCGAAAGTGGGTGTTAGGTCGAACCAAGGAGTTTTTGTGGTCGAAAGTAGCCGTTTTTGGTCGAACCTAGGTCTGTGTTGTGTTGAGTTTTCACATTCTGGTCAAAAATTCCACCTTCGGTTCGTCGTGAGGGCGAAAGTGAAAAAAAGAAGGATGAAAGTGAAGTGTTTTAGGTCGAACGTGGGGATTTCCGACTTCGAGAACAACATGTGGGGATTTCCGACTACACCAAGGCCGGGTACAACACAACAACAGCAAGTTACCATGGACCCGTGGACAGAAGTTGCTCAGAAATGGAATACTCAGTCTTCGCAACCAATTTACTACTTAGCAATGACGAGTTCGATGCCTCAGAGTGTTGCTTCATCTTCACAACAACCAGCAGCAGATTACTGGGGTGTAGCAGTCGCAGCGGTACACTCAAACCACTAATGCTATTTCTACTCTAATCAATGATTTGTCTTCAGGTAGCGGGAACAGACCACCCAAGCTAATGGAGATGCAGGAGTACAACCAATGGTAGAAGAAATTCAAGATTCATCTGGAAGGAATGGGACTTGAAGGAACGAAGGCTTGGCAGATGATTGCAAAAGGATATGTGGCACCAGTGTTAGAGAATACCAGTGAACAGATTCCTCTTGAGAGTTTGACTGATGACGAGAAGAAGAAATTTGCTGCGGAAAAGAAGGCGTATTCTCAGCTAACCCAAGCGATCACAAATGATTTGCTACATCAGTTTGGATTGTGTACTACTTCCAAACAACTATGGGATATGTTGAAGAATCGTCATGATGGTAACGAGAAGACGAGAAGGCTAAGGATGGAAGAGCTGAGGAAAGAATTCGAGAACTTCAACTATGTTGGGAATGAGACACTTAAAGAGTTGACTCCCAGATACTGTCACTTGTTAACTGAATTTTCAAGTTATGACATTCAGATTCCTATGTCAGATTTGGTGGATAAATTTGCTGATTCTTTACCACCTTACTGGGATCAACACATTGAATACTTAAGGAGAAAGATGCTTAAAAGTACTGGACCATCAACGAGTTTATCCAGAAGCTGGAAAATAAAGAACTTGAGGAGAAGAGGAAAGCAAAAAGGTCTCAAATTGCTCAAAACCCAGAGTTGTACCATGCTAGTACATCATCTACTTTGTAAACGAAGAATTTTAGCAATAGACAGGAAAATATGATCATACAAGTCACAATTCCAGGTGCGGAAACCCTAGAACTGAACAAAATGATAATACGAAAATTACAACACACGGATTACCTTTTCAAACATCATTTTATAGATTAACTTGTTCAAATGTTTACATAAAGCAAATACAAGTTGATCTACACACTTTGACACAATCTTAATCTAGAGAGCAACCTGACCTTAACACACACACAATAACCAACTTCTCTAACTTACAAAACAAGCAAAATCTATTTATAGGACCTGCACATTCGCCCCAATACAAGGTACGAACATACAAATATACTTTCAGCATCCTACATTCGTCCATCTTCAGTCTACCTTCGCCCTCTAATATCCATCTTCGCCCTTCTACAAATCTTCTAACATATGTTAAACTACAATCCGAAGCATTAGTCGCATAAAGTGCATCTACAAAATCCCCCTCGACTATTGCTCGGATTGCCTTCTAGCTTCATCCATCTCTTTGTTCAATAACTTGATCCTCAGCTGCTTCTTTTTTTCTTTAGTCGTCTCAGGCTCAAGTTTTCTCTTCGTTGATCGCTTCGGTACATCAACCACCTTCACCTTCTTGCCCAACTTCAGATCCAGGTTGCTACCGGAATTGATATCATACGCAAAGCACACTCCGACAACCTGTTGATATTTCCTCGCTTGCGATGCATCATTGGGATCACTGTATATCGGGTTGTAGTAAAGCATGATGATGTCTTCAAATATACAGTTAATGAGCCACATTGGGTCAAAAACATGTATCTTCTTATACTTATCCTTCCCATCTCTCAACACTATCACAGCTTCTGCATTCCTCCAATCATAATACCAAAAGATAAAATCTTCACTGAAGTGTTGTAATGGCATCAAAGGAATCTTTCTCATCACTTCAGGAGCTTTGTATATCAAAGTCACTCGCTTCTTACCCGTCTTAGGATCAACATCCCTATCAACTTTCCTCCTCGGGTATTGTGGCTTAAACATAATCCACTTTGTTCGACTCTCCCAGACCAGTCTATTAGCAAACCATCCCATAGCCGTGTTAGTCACAGATGCACCAGTCATTGGAAATCTGCAAATGTCTCTAACCGCCCAATACGGTAGAGTTAATAGATCATAGAAACTGTAAAAGTACAGAATTCCGGTTTCCCACTTGACTGCAATGCATTTAAGCCTTCCAAGATATTTCCAACCAAGAGCTCTGCCTTTAAACTTTTGATTGTGGTATCTATAGAATCCGCCTTGAGCTTCCGGCTTTGGCCTCTTATCATCAGTTTCTTTCAACTTTCTTAACAAAGTCTTCAGATCATCATTCTGTTCTTTTATGTTCAGATCATCAGTCTTCAGATCATCATTCTGTTTTCATAGATTGAAACATGAAGCCGGAGATGCCTAATAAGGAATGAAGCATAACGCCGAAGATGACTATTAAAGAATGAAGTATAATGTGTTCTTTTATGTTACTTTATGATAGTTTTGTATCATCTTTTTACTTGTTTAGATTTATATGAAATTAATTTGTTACACTCAATGTTGATTGAAAATAGTTGGTCGGCCAAAAATATCATTGACGTTGCGAAGGGGAAAATAAAGTCACAAAGCAAAAACATAACTTT
Source organism: Ambrosia artemisiifolia (assembly GCA_032199755.1). Taxonomy (NCBI): domain Eukaryota; kingdom Viridiplantae; phylum Streptophyta; class Magnoliopsida; order Asterales; family Asteraceae; genus Ambrosia; species Ambrosia artemisiifolia. The sequence continues at coordinate 36,936,627 of CM063515.1, forward strand.
TTATGTGAGAATGAGATTATAACATGTCTTAAGTTTACCTATTTTTCCAGTTGTTTGATAACTTTTTAAGTTTTTTTACTTTTGAATATATTCAAATTTGGAGATCCATGTACCTTGTTTTTGTTACCACATATTTATACGTTATAAGGTTTCTAAAAGACATACATATGGAGATCCATGTACATTAAATTTTTATGTCATGTATCCAACAAAAGACATATATATGTTAGTAGGTTTCTAAAAGACATACATAGGGTTGCTAGGTAACTAAAACAAGGGATCCTTATCAATCCACACTTGTCCCACTTACCGGAAATGACGTTTTCCCAAGCTACCAAAACATACACAGGTCACAATGCATATGTTAGCAAATACATTGGTCACAATGCATATTTTAGTAAAGTGGCAGGAGGGTGTAGTCTTAATGTTTCTTTTATCACCATTTCCAAGCATGTCATGTTTGTGATATCCAATAGTTAAGTCACAATACATATGTTAACATGCTGGGAAAAGACACACATATGTCATTAAATCTTACATAAGACAACTGTTAACAGTGTACGAATACTTAAGTCACTTACATAAGTTTGATCATCAACCATACATATATTAACAGTTTACTAATACACATGTTACCAAATCTTACACATGACATGCATATGTTACTAAAACACATAATAATGAAACAGTATATTATACGTTGAAGTTACAAGGTAATATTTCTTAAAATCAACGTTCTTTTGATAAATCCTCTTCTTCTTCTCATCCAATTGTAGGTCCTTTGAATGGATCGATACAAGCTTAGATCAGATCTATCAAGGTGCGGAATCCCTTGATAGATGTTTATGCAAATCGATGAATCGAACAAACGTTGAACACGATGAATAACTGTTAAAACCGGCTTGTCTATTGATAAACTTTTAGTGGGAATAATATCAATTACAAGCAACAAAAGACCTAACCCTAGCCTACACCCCAATGCACATATTTATAGTGCATGGGCCTGAGAAGATAGACTAATGAAGATATTCGAAAAGATAACTATCTTCTCGGATATCTTCTCGAGATATCTTCTCGGATATCTTCTCGGATATCTTTTCGGATATCTTCTCGGACTAACTTTTGGTTGCTAGGGTAAAATGTAAAATACTATCATGCTTGACTTATAATCACGTCAAACATGTTACAATAAACTTATCAACCGAATATAAAACGATACTAATCTAGAGAAGCGTTTGTCACACAAATATGGACTAACAATCTCCCCCTTGACAAGTGCTCTCTAGATCTTCAACCTCCTGCAGTCTTCAGTCTTCAAGACAATACCAGCTGCTGCCAGCATAAAACTTTTTCTTCACGCAAAGATCCACAACTCCCTGATAGCGATAACCCTGATGTCTCCAGTCGTCTTTGTAGTAGATTTGCTGTTTGTACAGCTTCTTCAAGTTAGCTCTGGAGAGGTTCACAAAATGAATAGGGTCATAAATTCTCAGTAGGCACTTTTCTTTCTGGTCTTCCATCATTGCCTTTGCTGTAATGCTATCAACGTACAGAATGTCTTGAGGTAGCTTCTAGGCCTCTTCCCAATTTTTGCTCCAGTACCCGACTCCCCCTGAGTTGTAGCTTGCTCACCAAGTGTTGTTGAAGCACTTGGAGGCTCACTCCCCGCATAGTGGTTAGGATCATTTTCGGGATCATCATTAACACCTCTTCGACCTCAATTCATCACCCTTACACGTCACATTCTCCCCCTGAGCCTTCAATTGCTTCACCAACTCAGCATTTTGTTCATGAAACGTCTATATCAAAGCTCTGTCTTTTGCATGTAAGTGGTGGTGGTTGTGGTACTATGACTGTTAAGGTTGCTGATGGCATCTGTGAGCGTGGCTCACGAATAATACTCTTCCTTTCTTCCTTTGACGAGTCCGGAGAGGTGGAACATCATCATCATCATCATCATCATCATAATCCTCTGGCTGATAGTCTTTGTCAGTCTCATCATCATCTCTCTTTCATTTCTCCCCCACATTGTCAGTAGGAGGTTCCAACCTCTGTGGTGAGTCTGCAACAATCTCACTTTCCAAACATTAACAGAACAACTTAAATATTCATTAATTAGAATTTGGCCTTATGGATTGAAAACAATTTTCGAATAACTTAACCCAACATTTTTCAGAAGTGGGCCTTGAGCATAAATCTAAGGCCGAAAAGTTTCAGTTTTGGAGATTTGTAACGAAACAATGACTTGGCTTTTGAGAAAATTTGGTTGGTACGAAAACTAGACGTTTTCCCGAACAGTACGAGTACTCCCTTACATGACCATTTCCCGTGCATTAAGACCTGAAGTGGAAAATAGAAAATCTTTTTGTCATTTTTGATTTTTTTTTACTAAATAAATAAAAAAACACTAATAAAGTGAACATAAAATAAAATAAAATGAAAATTCAAAAGCAAACACTCTATTTTTGATAAGATGTCACCGGTGAAAGGATCATATCAGCTAGAACAAGACTGAACACACATGTTAGTATTGTTCAATGTGAATTATTAAAAGCACAGTTGCAGTCCAAGGCGATTACCAGTATATCGATCCACTTAAACAAACTTACAGCATTGTCTTCAAAGCCTTACTTTACTTTTTACGATTATGAGTATTTGACTGTAGGTACTGCGTGTCGCAAAACATGGCATACCCCACGATCAAGGTATGCACAAAGCTTCATCGTAACAGGTGAGTACATTGTTGGTATCCGTATAATTTACAAGGTACGAGACACACGGTTGTACAGGTTAGCATATTTCTGGATGCAGCAAAGTGACCGGTGTGTTCTCAACCAGGGTTAGAGCAAATACCATTTTGGTACGAATTTTAGCTTTGGGCTTTTTGAGATATCCTTTTAGCATATAGGGTTTTGGCATTTATCCTTTGGATTTGCTCTCTTAAGATATCTTGGCTGTGCCTAGGTCAGCATATATCTGGATGCAGCAGAAGGGAAGCCAGGTTATCCCCGAATAGATCAACAATATAAAGACCCGAAACCTCTGATTTCGGCAATCTATCAAAGCAAGAATTAAGATCATAAAATTGTACGCCGATGTTATGTTCCCCACATGTACCACAGTCCTGTTATATTATTAGTATTATAATATGGGCCGAGTACGCGTTGTAAGTCTGCCTACTGGTGTATCACATGATGGAGTTGCGGCCGCACTTAGCAGTTTAGGTTCTCTGTTCTATTTTAAGTTTAATAGTTAAGCAGCTGATGTACTATCATATCCTTTCTTTTACACAGTGACAGTTTTTTTTGTGTAGGAAAAATATTTACAAAAACTTCAGAAACTTATGGGAAACGTAAAATCATTCAGGATTCCTCATCTCGTTCAGTTGCACCAACAGTTCAAAACGAGCCCTGTCAAATGCCTTAGTGTAAAGGTCTGCCAAATTATCTTTCGTGTCAACTTTTTCTAAATTAATCATTCTCTTTTCAAAACAATCTCTTATAAAGTGATGTCTGATATGAATATGTTTAGTTTTAGAAAAGTTGGTTGGGTTTTCAGTGATGGATATGGTAGATTTGTTATCAATCATAATGGGAGTATTTAGAAAATTCAAACTGTATCCCGCATTTTTTGCTGTATCCACAAAACCTGGGAACAGCAGCTACCAGCTGCAACGTATTCAGCCTCGCATGAGGACACCGCTACAGAAGTTTGCTTCTTGCATTGCCAGGATACGAGTCTCCCCCCAAGTAGTTCACATCCACCAGTCGTCGATTTTCTGTTCTGGTTGCATCCTCCGTAGTCTGAGTCGGTGTAGGATAGGAGATCTAATCCACCATCCGATAGATACCAGAGACCTAATTTGGGTTTCCCTTTAAGGTATCTCATTATCCGTTTGACCGCAATCATATGTGACTCCTTTGGATCCGCCTGAAACCTGGCACAAAGACGAACTGGGAACACAATGTCAGGTCTAGAAGCAGTTAAGTAGATGAGTGATCCAATCATTGCCCGGTACTCTGTGGGGTTGACATATTTGTCGCTTTTGGTATCTGGACCGAGACCGTGGTTGACCGGTAGAGGAGTATGGTAAGGTGTGCAATCATTCATCTTGAAACGAGTTAGGATGTCATGCACATACTTGGTTTGATGGATAAACATTCCATCTGCCTTCTGATCCACCTGTAGACTAAGGAAAAACTTTAACTCCCCCATAGCACTCATCTCGAACTTCCTTTTCATGACCTGCTCGAATTCCTTGCATAAGTCGTCATTTGGTGACCCGAAGATGATATCATCAACGTACACCTGTACCAGCAGAAAATCTTCTCCTTTTCTCCGAATGAAAAGTGTACTGTCAATCTTTCCTCTCTCAAAACCATTGTTCAAGAGGTAAGAAGACAGTGTCTCATACCATGCCCTGGGTGCCTGATGAAGTCCATAAAGGGCCTAGTCAAGTTTGTAGACCTGATCTGGATATTCTGGATCAGTGAACCCAGGTGGTTGGGAGACATACACCAGCTCTTGGACTTTTCCGTACAGAAAGGCGCTTTTAACGTCTAACTGATAAACCTTAAATCCTTTGTGAGACGCGAATGCCAGAAACAAGCGAATTGCCTCTAGCCTAGCAACTGGTGCAAACACTTCATTGAAGTCAATTCCTTCCTGTTGATTAAACCCTTTTACCACAAGACGAGCCTTATTTCTGACCACTACACCATTGTCATCTTTCTTGTTTCGAAAAACCCATTTGGTGCCAATTTCCTGTGCACCTCGAGGGAGATCGACCAATTCCCAGACTTTGAGCTTCCTAAACTGAGAGAGCTCTTCTTGCATAGCTTCTGCCCACGCATTGTCCCGAAGAGCCAATTGATAACTCTTAGGTTCAATTTGCGAGATAAAGCACTTCAAGCATTTATTCACAATTCCCGAGTCAACGATTCTTACATACATGCAGTTGGCATTAGCAAAACTTCTCCTAGTCTGAATACCCGCATTAGGATCCCCCAGTATAAAGTCAGCTGGATGAATTCTATTTGCGCGTGTTAAAATCACAGTGTCCACCGGCAAATCTTCATCTAAATTGGAGCCAATATCTCCTGCAGTCACTTCATCATCAGTAGAATCTATCCCGAACGGATTCGTGAAAGGTTCTTCTTCGTTTTCAGTGACCTCTTTTGTGGATGAAGACTGGTTTTTTCCCGAAGAGCTGGTACTTGCATCTGTCTTGGCCTTTTCTGCAGAGATTGGGACTATTGATCGAGGTGAAACAAAGTCATCATCATCCTCATCAACAATCACTAGTTCTTCTTCATGTGGATCTGCAATAAAGGACTTAAAGACAGAGTCATAATCAAACATCCAACTTGGTTCCTGTGCACTATCTGGTGGTGAGTAACTTGTTATTTCAATATTAAAAGCAATTTCAACTACACCCTTTGATTTATTCCAAACACGTTTGTTTGGTGAGCCGGGAACATAACCAAGGAAGAATCCCTCGTCTGCCACCTCACCAAATTTTGGTTGGTTTTTATTTTTCAAGATAGTGCAAGGCATTCCAAATGGGTCAAAATCTTTGATGTTGGGTTTACGACCGTTTAAGAGTTCATAACACATTTGTTGTGTTTCTTAACGGTCAAAACCTATTCAAGACATAACATGCTGTGTTCACAGCCTCCCCCCAAAAATGGACTGGAAGCTTAGAGTCAGCTAGCATGGTCCGAGAAGATTCAATCAAAGTCCTGTTTTTCCTCTCGGCAACTCCATTTTGTTGAGGCTCATAGGGAGCACTGAATTGATGTTCAATTCCTTTGCGAATGCAAAAGATTGAAAAAGTGATGTTCTTGAACTCCGAGCCATTGTCGCTTCTGATCCTCTTCAGTGTGGTGTTGAACAGATTCTCTGCTTGAAGAATGAAATTCGTCAAGATTTCGGCAGTTTCATCCTTCGTAGCTAAGAAAAACACCCACGAGAATCTAGAAAAATCATTAGTAATCACAAGACAATAAAATTTTCCACCAATGCTCCTAACGTTCACTGGACCGAAAAGATCAATGTGAAGCAATTCAAAAGGAGCAGAAATGGAATTAACAGTTTTTGGGTGATGAGGCTTCTTGTGTTGCTTTCCCTTTTTACAAGGGACACATTTGTCCTCAATCCCAAAACTCTTTAAAGGAACACCCGTTACCAAACCGTGTTTTACAATGTAGTTCAGTTTCCTGAAATGGATGTGTCCCATCTTTCTATGCCAAAGAAGTGAGTCTGATGCAGATGCTCTGGACAGTAAACATGTAGTCTCCGATGAAGAATCGTCATGCATGCTCATATCCATGATATATGTGTCATTTCTTCTAGGAGCCCTCATAATTATCCACTCTTTTGGAATTACTACTCCTGGTTTCAACACTAAAGCCTCAGTCTTGGTGAAGTGAACCGATTGCCCTTTGTCGCAAATTTGCGAGACACTCATGAGATTGTGTTTAAGCTCCTCAACATAGTTCACTCCTTCTAGGGTGATCGTGCCATTTGTGACCTTCCCCTTTCCAGAGATGTGCCCGCCTTTGGCGCCAGCAAAGTTTACAAAACCTCCATCACATTTCATAAATTCAATCAACAATCTCAACTCCCCTGTCATATGCCTGGAACAGCCGCTATCAACATACCACCAGTTGATAACCCTCCTCAGCAGCTCCTGCATTCACAAAGAAGATTAGTTAGAGTAGGGGACCCAAGCTGTGAACGTCTTGGGTCGTCCCATTTCATCAACAACAGTGAACTCCCTCCAGTATCCATCACTCCCCACTGGAGTCCTGGATCTTGGTGGGTTGTTTCTGTTCATTTGGTCAAATTGCCTTTAGGGCCTTTGATTCTGAGAATTGTGATATCCTCTTTGATTCACTGGCCCGTTATTGTGATTTTGAGGATAACTCCCTCTGTTGAAGTATCCCGGATTGTAATTATTTCTTGAAAAATGTTGGTTATTTGAATACGGTCTATCCCTATAACCATTTTGATTATTATAATTGTTCATAGAATTAAATTTGTCACCTTGTGGACTTTGGTGACGTTGTTGCCTATGAGGTGGTTGGTATTTGTTGGCATTTGCAAGTGCTGCCTGCTTAGATGGTTGAGCACCAGATGTGCTTGCCTGGCCAACACTTACCTGTCTAAGGACAAACGCAGGTTTTTCAAAAGTCTTGTTTACTGGTCGTTTTCCTGGATCCCTAGACCCACCATCTGATTCTCTTTCTAGTTGTCTCTGCAAAGATTTCTTCACAGAGTTGCTTACCTCTTTCCTGCTTTCAAACTTAACAGGAGTCTCGCCTTTCTTTGCATCAGTTGATGCAGTGCTATTCTTCTTTTTGACAGTACACATGCTAGCTACATGACCTTTTTCATGACATTTAAAACACGGTCACTTCTCAAGGGGCTTTTGTACTGTCCCCTTGAGGTCGATCCCTCATTGCTAGAAGATTTGGGTGAGGTGTTGCCTGAACATTCAGCATTACCCCTTTTTTTATCTGTCTTGGCTTCACCTTTCTTAACAAATTTAGGATTTTGCAAATTCGTTTTTGGTTTAGCCTTTTAGGGTTGAGTCTTTGATTCTGTTGAGTTAATTTTAACTGGATTAGTTTAATTAACCCCCGACCCAGTACTGTTCTTGCACACTTCACCTATTTCTTAATCCTCAGACACACTGGATGAACTACCACTCTCAGTACTGTTCTCATTTTCGTTCACATCAACTTTCTTCTCATCTATCTTAGGCTTACAGATTTCTTCAATTACCTCCTTCTCAGTTGGTAGAAACGTATAGTTTCCTGTTAGAGGAGGAGGCACATCTTGGTATCCTAAGCCACCATTTTCATCAGCATTTTTCTTAGCAATTTCTTCTTGTTTATCAACTAGAGCCAACTGTGTTAGATTCAGATAATCTATCTTTTCACTAAGGGAATATTTGAGTTCTTTTAGATCTTTCTTAGCAGCACTAAGGGAAGTTTTTAGATTCCCTTCTCTAATCTTATTGCCTATGTTAAACTCTTTTTCTTTGTCTTGAAGCACAACTAATGCTTTATTATGCTCAGCTACTTTATCATTTTCTTCCACTAGCAACAAGATACGCTCAGCATAATCAACACACTTATTACAGGCTTCTACAACTAAAGGTAGAGGAAGGAGTACCTTTTTCTCATTGGAAGACAAGTCTGCCATCTAAGCCATGAATTCTTTAGCAGACATCCCCTCAGTTGATGCTGTCAGATCCAGCACCTGTGTAGTTGACTCCTTAACAGCTTCCTCTTCAGTCTTTGTTGCATCAGCCTCTTCAGTTGCACTTTCTTTCACTTCGGTCTCGACACCAGATTCTATGTCATTCTCAGTCTTTTCCTCTACTATCTCAACCATGAATGCCTGATTGCTAGATCCATCAGTTCCATCGAGCACACAACTCCAGTCATACGTACCATCAGGTTTTGCCACCATTAGGGCCTTAGGGCTAGTGTTGCTCTAAGATGGCCCCACTGACAAGCTTTGCCTGACAGTATTACCTTGGTTTTGATTCTGGTTCTTCGGTCTAGAACATTCCCTTGCAAAATGTCTGAAGTTGAAGTAGTTGTAACACTTCACTTTTGATTTGTCAAATCCGGCTCGACCTCCCACCAGTTTTCTTCCAGTTCTGTCCATGAACCTTTTTGCTCTTCTGGAGATCATAGCAAGATTCCACTGCAAATCCATTTCCTCTAAGTCATCCGGATCTATTTGATCATAGTCTTCATCAAAAACTGCCGGATCATTTATCTTCCCTTGTATGTAGTTTTCGTAGGAAGCTACAAAGGAAGACAAAACTGCTAGCTGCTCTTCAGCTGATTTGACACTCATAGGCATTGACTTGTTTGACTTGTGGTCACACCCTGAGTGTTCATTGCTCTTTCCCTTGTCTTTTCCTGAGGGAATATCCTTCACTTTCATAGACTCACCTGAAACAGAAACAAAACAAACTTCACCATCAGAGTCCAAAATAATATAACCGAGTTATCACCTGAGAAGAATGCAGTTGCATACCCACTGCTATTAGACGAGGCTTTAGATGTCGATTTTCCATAGTATAATCCTGGATCTTGAACCTGATCATAACCGGCATCCTTTCTTTTCATAGCCAAGTCATAAGCTCTTAGCTTCCCGATCACTTCATCAAGAGTAGTATTGTCAAAATCTGTATTCTCTTTTATAAGAAGAGTATAAACTTCCCACTTTGCCGGTAGAGAATCCAGAATTTTTGTGCTCAGTTCAACCTCAGTGTACTCAATCTTGTGATTTCCCAACTCGGTTAAAAGATGATAAAATCTTGTTATGATTTCTTCAAGTGACTCATCTTTCATCCCCCTGAACACAGCAAATTGTTTCTTTAGCAAATCAGACTTGTTTTTCTTTATATTGTCATTTCCTTCAAACCTCCTCTCGAGAGCATCCCATAAATGTTTTGCCTCGTGATATTTTCTGAAGGTATGCAATATTTCCTGAGGAAGACTCATCGTAATTGCTGCATGTGCTTTATTCTCAGCTTCAAGCATAAGTTTATCCTCCTCTTCCATGTCCTTAAAAGCCACTTCTATGGTTCTACCGTCCACATTCCTAGATGGTTTGAAATAACCATCTCTAATACAAATCCATATCCTCATGTTGAAAAACCGAGCCCATTCTTGAAACCTACCCTTCCACCAGTAATAGTCATTTACAGATATTAATTTTTGTGGAGAGTTTGACTTTCCAACCTCATGGTCCATTTCAAGAAACTTGTTTAATGTAGACATTTTAAATTTTGTTTAATATGAATTAAATTAATTTAAATGTCCAAGATCCAAGTAAAGGTCCAAAGTCCAAGTCCAAACGTTCAGCTTCAAGTAACTGTTAAAGTCCACGTTTTTTAAATTAACTGTTAAAGTCCAAAAGGATAAGGTTCAACACATTGAATAAAGAAACAGGTCAAGAGTCAAGGTGTGGTTCAAGTGTGCAGTGCAAAGATAGGACTAGGTTCAAGAAGATGGTATGTGAAGATGGTTATGTGAAGATGGTTATGTGAAGATAGTTATGTGAAGATGATTATGTGAAGATATTTGAGAAGATGTTGTGTGAAGATATTTGAGAAGATGGCTACGTGAAGATAAGTCTCTGAGAAGATAAACCCTAATAGAAGTTAATATGCGAAGATATTTTTATGCGTAGATAATTAACGTTAACAAAATCCCTATCCCCGTTCAACAACTATTCAGATCTTTTCGATTTTTTAAGCGAAGATTACAGTACCACTAAATTAACCAACAAACCCTATCTTTGTTAAACTTGGCTGTTCGAAACTAAATAATGATTTACGATTGAAAATAGTTTTAAATCGATTACCACTTTCAAAACATCACAGTTAATGACTGAGAACAATTTTTAAGAGACGAAATCAGAAGTTTTGAACAAAAAAGCACGTTTCAATCGAATCAATATTTGCAAGAATCAAGCTTGAACCATACAATCTTTTGAGCCTAATGCTCTGATACCAATTGTAGGTCCTTTGAACGGATCGGTAACAAGCTAGATCAGATCTATCAAGGTGCGAAATCCCTTGATAGATGTTTATGCAAATCAATGAACACGAAGAACATGAAGAACAGAGGATAATAATAAAAACTGGCTTGTCTATTGATAAACTTTCAGTAGGAATAATATCAATTACAAGCCTCAAAACTTCTAACCCTAGGCTACACCCCAATGCACATATTTATAGTGCATGGGCCTGAGAAGATAGACTAACGAAGATATTCGAGAAGATAACTATCTTCTCGGATATCTTCGCGAGATATCTTCTCGAGATATATTCTCGGATATCTTCTCGGATATCTTCTCAGATATCTTGTCGGATATCTTTGAGGATATCTCCTCGGACTAACTTTTGTTTGCTAGGGTAAAATGTAAAAGACTATCATGCTTGACTTATAATCACGTTAAACATGTTACAATAAACTTATCAACCGAATATAAAACGATACTAATCTAGAGAAGCATTTGTCACACAAACATGCACTAACACATGCATATGTTACTAAAACACATAATAATGAAACAGTATATTGTACGTTAAAAATACAAGGTCATATTTCTTAACTCAGCGTTCTTTTGATAAATCCTCTTCTTCTTGTCATCCATGGAAACTGGGTTTCCATTAAGAAAATAACACAGTCTGTCCCATTCCCTGTTGTTGCCCAGTCAAGGTCCGCTTTCTGTATTGGCGTATCAGCTATTGCACCCGCCTTTGGGTGTTTGATCTCCTCCAGGTACTTCACATTTATATGCTTCTGGATCATTAACAAATATACCAATGCTTCTAAACAAAAGGTCACTGCATTCGTGGGTAGACGACATTAACATAAGCAATTAACATAAGTAATTAACATAAAGTTAAGAATTTCGGTAGACGGTATTATTAAAAATAACACTTGCTTAGCAAGTGGGTCACCAGCCACCTCGTCGTTAATACTCCCTTCATCGATCGGTTTGCCTCTTTCCCTCATATTAAACAAAAATACACCAGTATGCAACATATGATAATAGGCATTTTTGTGATGAAAATAGAATTCTGCAGGACAACTCTATAACTTACAAATTAGCCTCAGCTGGTTACTTCATCACGTAGGCCCCATTCAACAAACATTATCAACATATGCAAGCTACTAATTAACGCAGGCAAGCAAAATTATTAACACAGGTTAGCAAATTATTAACACAGGTTAATTTGTAAGGGTTTTCAGTCTATCCACTATAACAACACACCAATCCATGGACACAAAATATCAAAATATCATCATCGCCCTATCATAACACACAAAGTTGTGTGAACACTAACAAAAAAAACCAATAACAACACTTTTATGCATCAACTACTATAACAACAATAACAAAAAATGGTCACCAATCTATCATCATACACATAATCACTAATTTTATGAACAATAACAAAACCCTCCTGTACCCTCAATAACAAAACCCAAAACTATGTAACACCCCTATAACAACAAAAAACTATTGTTAACCCCTATAACAACTATAAATTAAACTCTATTACCTACCATAAGTTTGTGATAAAAGTTTACTAATACATGTGTCACCAAACTGTTAAACAAGACAATATTACCACATTTCATCCTTTATGAAACACATCAAAGGACTTTGCATCAACAAAAACTAAAAAAACCAAGAAAAACAAAAAACTTTGCATCAACAAAAACCAACAAAAAACTAGTAGAAACTAATAAAAAAATCAAAACCAGTAAAAACGTGGCTAACCAGTTTAACGATCATATTACCACTGCTGACCATCGTATATCACCATCAGATCCTCCATCAAAACTAGTACAAACGTGGCTAACCAGTTTAACGACCATATCACCACCGCTGACCACCGATCTCTGATCTTCATCTCTTACTCTTTCTCTCTCTCTCTATATATGTCTCGACACTTTCTCTCTCTACAGTCTTCTCTCTCTCCTCCTCTTTGTCTCTAAACTTCTCTGGAAGGTGTGAGTGTGTGATAAGTGGGTGTGTGTTAGGAAGAGATATATATGCTGTAAATGAATCAAAGAGGGAGTAATTTATATTTGATGTATGATTTGGCTCTGTATTGATGTTTAAGAGAGAGGGTGAAGGGGAGGAAGAAGAGTTATATAGAGAGAGGGATGATATCATGGCTTCCCTTTATGGTAAAGAGTTCTATACCCAATGCAATGCCAATTACCCAAGATACCCTTTTCCTAATATAATATCAATTAATGTCTAGTATTATAGTCAAATGGTGGGACCATGCTTCACAACCATTGATCATGCTTGATCAATGGTTGTGGTAAGGTTTAATGGGTTTTCTCAAATAGTATATATATAGGGCATGGATCCGTTGAGAACTCCATTGAGTTGAGAGAACTCGAGAACTCTTGTGGACCATTGATCTTGATGATCTAATGGTTAAGATCAAAAGATGGAGTTTTTTGTCTTGACTTGATTAATAAGTAATTTTTTAATCTAATAAAGTACATTAAGGGGCATTAAGGTAAAACACTCATGTGAGAGAAATAATTAATATAATATCATATTAATTTTTAATTCAATTATTAAAAATATTCATTTTTTAAAACTTTATTTTATTTTTTAAATTAATTTATTTTTATAAAACAAAAAATCAAAAATATACAATCTGTCATCTCCCCCCCCCCCTCGTTTTTACACTGTGTTTTTTACACTACTGTAAAAAAAAATTGAATTTTACACCAAATGACTATACATTCATATTTACACCAGTGTCATCTCCCCCCCCCCCTCGTTTTTACACTGTGTAATTATTTACACCAGTGTTAATTTACGTCTAAAAAAACCAACCATCCATAAATTTGTTTTATTTACGCTGCTATAATTATTTACACCAGTGTAAATCTGCCATACACAAAGTTTATACAAGTGTTCTCTTACATCAAAACGTCAATACATTCATATTTACCCTGGTGTAACTGATATTTACACCAGTGTTTTCCTACAAAACATACTAGACCATCATCTTCTTAAACCAAAAAAAAATAAAAAATTCAACATAAAAATCCTATATTTGTGTTTAACATCATCGTCTTCACATCATCATGTCCTGACCAAAACCAAAATTTCAACATAAAAATTCTATCTTTTTCACAAAAAATATCATTAATAATAATAATAAAAATAATAATAGAAAAAATAATACTAATAATAATAACATGTAGGCATCATGTTTTGGATTTAGGAATGATGTTTTAGGTTGTTTTAACTTGAAAAACACGAAACACAACAATATAAAACACAATGCAATGTATTATAGTTATTAAATTTAAAAAACAACTAAAATAAACTACTTAACACTTAAAACACACTGTTTAATGTTCTTAGCATGGTGTTTTAAGTTTTAAACCTAAAATACATTGTTTTTGGTTTTTAATTGTTATATTTGGTGTTTTTCTAGGCAAAACAATCCAAAACATCATGAATAAGTTCAAAAATTGATGCCTAAGTATCAATTTTTAATCCTTCTCACACTTCTCACGAAATATAGCCTTTGTACAGGAACCTCACTATATATATATATATATATATATATATATATATATATATATATATATGTTTAGGTTCCTGTACAAAGGACATTTTTCGTGAGAAGTGTGAGAAGGATTAAGAATTGGCATTTAGGCATCATGTTATGGATTTAGGAATGATGTTTTAGATTGTTTTAACTTGAAAAACACCAAACACAACAATCTAAAACACAATACAATGAATTATAGTCATTAAATTTAAAAAACAGCTAAAACACACTACTTAACACTTAAAACACACTGCTTAATGTTCTTAGCATGGTGTTTTAAGTTTTTAGCCTAAAAAACATGTTTTTGGTTTTTAATTATTATGTTTGGTGTTTTTCTAAGCAAAACAACCCAAAACATCATGACTAAGTTCAGAAAATGATGCTTACATATCAAATTTTAATCCTTCTCACATTTCTCACGAAATATAGCCTTTGTACAGGGACCTCACCCTATATATATATATATATATATATATATATAGGAAGTATATAGAGAAAACACTTGTTATATGGTAAACTCTGGAAACTCTAACTTCCCGACTTTTTTATGAAAATTTTAGGGTATGTAATATACATTCTTTTAAGCATTTTAAGCCAAAAAAAATCGAAAAAGCGTCGAACGGTTTTTTTTTAAAAAACAAAAAACGTTTACTGTTAACATATAATTAACACATGGTTAACACCTGTTATTTTCGCTTAACATGTGTTAGTCAAAATTTTATTTTATTTTTAAAAAAAAACTACTCGGCGCTTTTTTAATTTTTTTGGCCCAAAATGCTTAAAATCATGTATATTACTTGCCCTATTTTTTTCAAAAAAAAAAAAAAAAATTGGGAAGTCAGAGTTTCCAGAGTTTACCGAATAAGGATGGGTTTCCAAAATATCCTAACCCTATATATATATATATATATAATTCAAGCTTACCCTTGAAAATTTCCTAATATTATATCTATACCACAACAAAAGTAAAGTCAAATATACATCAATCAAAATATTTAACTTTATATCCACCTTACTAATTAAATACAATGTATAAAGATAAAGTTAAGAGTAAAAAGTACACAATTGTACAAAGTGTAAGAACCAAGGATAACTTCGAGCATACGGTTTTTTTGAGAACCGGCAATTAAGTACGCTAGTCCAAGGGTAATATAGTCTTTTTCACTATCCCTGTAATTACGTTGCAATCCTTTATCAAAATATAACTGCATGATCACGTTTAAATTCAAAATCATAATAAACCTAATTCTACGTTTAGTCATTCGGCGATTTTCAATAGTTGTATCAAAATTCATAAAGTTGCATTAAAAAATGAAGATTCATACATCTTGTTTGATAAATAATAATTGAAGACTCATATATCATGTTTGCGTGATTGATCCATACTTGATCAGAGTCCAATTGATATGAATTATATTTATGTTTTTGCAGATCTTAATGAAATTCCAGATATCAACATCAATGTAGATGGAGATTTTGAAAGCAATGTGTTAATTTAACTTATTTGATAGCTCGATTATGTGATATATGATTCATTTGTTCTTTTTGTTTTCAGATATTGTTCATGATGATCCAAATCATGAAGGTCAACTGAATTCGAACGATGATTTTAAATTTATCGAAGAACACCGATGAGTTCAAGGTTTTTTTTATTAGATTTAATATACAGTCATTTGTGATCGTATATTATAACATTTTCTAGATATAATATGTTTTTTATAATTTAGTGAATGTTTTTTTATTAGTTCAGATTTAATTGTAAGGTTCCTGCACGTCAATGTCATTTTATTAACCGTTTGTTTACTCGCGTTTAATTATTAGTAATTGCGTTTAAATGTTTTTTAAGAATTCAAGGTGTTGTTATTAGATTTTTATACAATCATGTACTAGATTTGGTATGTTTTGATATACCGGCGTGAATGTTTTTTTTTTTCAGTTTTTTGATAGATGTGTAATGGAATTCTAATTGTAATTAGTTGTTTTATTTTTATTTTTTTTCAAATTGTGTGGTTTTTTTATAATTTATTTTTGTTTTTTATGCATGTTAATGTCACTATTAATCATTTGTTTATTTGCGTTTTATTTTTTTACCAACCTGCGTTTAATTTTTTTTTAACTGATGATTTGATTTTTTTATGTTTTGGTAAATTATACTTCGCGTTTTAATCTTTAAAATTTGTAGATTTGTGCGAAAAAGATGTTGGAGAAAAAGTACAACAAATTTTTAATCCAGAGGTTGAAGGAATTCCCAAGCCAGAAGTTTGAATGATTTTCGACAAATTAGAACTTGCATATGAGTTTTATAAAGAGTATGCAAGGAAGTCAGGTTTATGTGCCAGGAAAAGTACTCAACATGTTGCTGGGAATATTATCACCATTAAGTATTTTACATGTTACAAAGAGGGATTTAAGAGAGGCAGTAGTGATGATTTAGTTATTCATGGAGACAGTTCCAAAAAGACCAAAAAGCCGAGGAAAAGACCGTCTATTCGCACGGGATGCAAAGCACATATTTGCTGTGGTTCTGAGGATAGAAAGAAGTAAAAGATTTATAAGTTTGTTGAACGCCACAATCATCCTTTTGTGTCCCAGTCTGATATGCATTTGTTAGAAGCTAATAGGCACTTAACATATGTCCAAGAAGAAATGATTTGTGAGCTATCTTCATTGAACCTTGGTTCGGTCAAAGCATTCAATATTATGCGGACAAAATATGGTGGATTTGATATTGTTGGGGCAACTGCTGTTGATTGTAAAAATTTTAAAAGTGGATTAAACAGTTTTCATTTGGTGAATATGATGCTGATATGATTGTTTCTAAGTTGAATGATAAGAAAAAGTACATCCCGGACTATTCATTTGAGTATTCAACTTACGCTAATAATGCTCTTACTGAGTTATTCTGGGCTAATGCTTTATGTAAGAAGAACTATATGGAGTTTGGAGATGTTATATCATTCGATGCGACATTTAACACCAACAAGTATGTAACATCCCATTTTGAGATTTCACAAGATTAGGAAAATGGAAGCCGTAGTTTGGGTCCATGATGTCAAAGACCCAAACTACAAGGATTATTTGTGTAATTTATACCCTTTCCATTATAAGCATAACTAGATATGGAGGTAAACTCATAATATAGTTAGTGGGACTAAAAACGCTTATCAAGTTGTAAGAAAGTAAAGGTTTGAGCTAAAAGTGGGAAGTACCTTACTACGAGGACTAAACTTGTAATTATGCCTAACTTGGCTAAATTCTTGTAAGTTTATTTTAAAATGGGGTTGGCATGTCACATGATGTAATTATAAGGGTAGATATGGGTGAAATTGGAAGTGTTTGTTTTAATTAACAAAAAAACCCAAAGTAGAGGGACTAAAGTTGACAATAGGGGAAACTTCACAAAAATCTGCATTTTTATGATGGGGGTCAACATTTTTGGATAGGGTTTCATCTTTGGGAAGCTTCTCATAAACCTAACACACATACAAGCACTAACCCAAGATGAATTCATGATATCATGTGGTGCATGTATAAATTAAAGCCAAGATTGGATGATTAAGAGGGTTTCAAGCTAAGGTATGAATTATTTAACATTAGATGATGGATTCTTGGTTAAGAAGGTATTACATGATGAAATAAGTATAGTTCATACAAAATTGATATGTGAATCCATGTAGAAATTAGTTGTAAGAGAAGATTGGAACTTGTATTACATTAATCTTGTATAAATTATGTAAATGGGAGAAAATCTCATAAGGTTGGAAGTGGGTGTTGGTCTTGGTGTAATCCAAGATCATTCTTAGTTAAATTATTGGATACTTTGAAAAGAAAGTGATGATTTGCTATGTTTGATAACTATTGAATAAAGGGTATGTGATGTAGGTAAATAATATGATGATTGATGTTATGAACTATGAAAGTAGGCATGAAACACTTGTACATTGTGACTTAAATGTTGTATGCACACCAAGTATTTGATGAAATGTCTAGATGAGTATAATGTGTGAATTTGTATGCAAGACTCGACAAGTATGAAAGTAATGTGATAATTGGTGCAATTGATAGTAGTTTAACAAGAGGATTGCGTCTTAGAGAGTAATCATGTGGGGATTTAGTTGATTGTAGGATTTGGTAAGAAGTATGCATTAGTAGTGTGTACACTATGCTTAAATATTATGATGCACACAATGTGTTGGTTAATTGGTATGATGAATGATCTTGTATGTTAATGAGATAGGAATATGATATTTATGGTGAATTTCATACGATCTAGCATAACAATATGGACATATGTTTGTTAGAAGAAAGTTTGTATTGTTGAAAGTTGACTTCCTAGAAAGTCAATTGATGTGGAAATAATGTGGTATGTTTTCTAGCATGATTATGAGATTGAGGATTCCGTCTGAGACACATTAGCTTGGTTATGTGACATATACGATGTTAAGTAGAATTGCATGAATGATGAATCAAAAAGGGTGTGAAGCTATGTTTTGTGCATGTTAGAAAGTGACATATGCAAGTCAATGTGATATATGAGTTAGATATGATTGGTTTATGAATGAACATGTATGCTAACAATGATGTGAAAATGATGATATGAAAGGATAGGAATGATGGACTCAAGCATGGGAAGCTAATGGGTCAAGATGAGGCAAGTAAACAAGCATGAACTTCGAGGACTTAAGGTAAGTGATTCCCGAACTTAACTTGCATTTTGATATCGATATTATGTGTTAATGTAGCTTGGGAATCTTGAAAGAAACAAATAATTAATGGTGGTGCCAAGGTAAGAAACTTGGTGATGGGTCAACCATAGATTAAGCCATTTTTGGTTTCATATAAAGGAGATAATGGGTCATCAAGGAAATGTCACGCCATTAGCGACGATACCACGTAATCCGAGTAGTTTAACTCCTAGGAAAATCATGGGGAATGACCATAGAACCTTGTGAGCTTTGGGTTTTAAGATATGCCATTAAAGCATGAAAAGTGCATAGTAGGCGCAACCTCACATCAGGACCGGGCGCAAGGTGACCTGAACGGGCGCAACCTGACTCTGATGGACAAGTTTAGATGATTTGCGCCCTATGGGGGCGCAACCTCCCCCTCTAGGGGCGCAAGCTTGTGCCCCCCACTGGTTAATTGTTTGTTTTTATCGTATTTTGATGTTTCGCTTATATGCGCAACCCGTATTCGCGTTTAACGCATTGAACAACATCGTTGGACTTCGTGAATGCTAGGTATGGGTGTAGCAAGTAATAGGAATGACGAATTTGCAAATATGACTCAAGTACGGAATGATGCGTGTGTGTAGTTAAATGGATATGTGTGTATACATGGTAACAAATACGGTAAGTAGATTTGTTATGCTTTTGTAGATTGAGAATGTGATGTATTTATGGGTACTTATACCTGGGTTTGTGTGAGACTTTTATGTATGTAAAGGTTAGTCATTATGTGTAGATTAAGTATAGGATTGGAAACGTCATGCTTGTCCTAGAGAATACATGAAGGAAGAATAGTATGACTGGTCAAGGTAGGTTGTGTGTGGGAATTGTACGCTTGTATTTGATGTAAGGTTATTAACCTTTAATTATGAGAATGGAAATGAAGATGCAGGTATGTAAGTATGAATGCATGGGACTTGGAGGTTCGGATCGGGGTATCACACCCGAATTTGCAAGAAGGCGTTTGAACAAGATCACGGAGTATTGTTGGATGTTGTTTCCTCATCGTGAGTAATTTACATGAAGTCACCTATTGAACTAACGAAACGGTTATGAAACGGTTATGTGGTGATTGCAGGTTGTCTTGTCTACCTAATGAAGTAAGGAAAGGATGGAGATCAAGCGAGGGAGCGGATTGTACGTGGTCACGGTCACATAATCTAATAAGGATGGGTTGCATTGAATGTAATAAGAAATATTAAAAGATGTAACACCAAAAATATCTCTTAGATGTGTTTTCCATACATTTTTGAATGCTCTGTAAGAAAGAAATTTTCTAGTCCGTATTTTCCGCTGCATATTTTCTGTAAAACGGTTTAGGGTGTTATAAGATGGTATCAGAGCCCTGGTTTGAGTGAAATCTCGTACAAGGAAGTAAGTACTTGAACTCAAACTTGTGTGCTATTGAAATCAGTGACCCGTACAATCCAAGACTCGATCAAGACCCAAAGGTAGAATTTAATATTAACTCACATGACATGTTAAAAACTACTTGTGGTGTTTATATTAAGGTGAGCTTTTGTGGATCATGAAGAGGTCCCAAGGACACGATCCAAGATAGATCTCGGAAATTTTGGAAAGGATCGAATGCTCGCAGGTACGTAGTATTAATACATTGGTACCAGTGGGAGAGAATTCTCAGGGATGGTAAAATTTAGATGGAAAACAACCATGTTGTTCGGGAAGGAAATTGAAAATGTAGCACGAAGCTGAAAACCAGTTCCCAAGCATAAGGTAATGATTACATGAAGGCACGTGGCTAGCATGTGGACTGCGCACCTGGCCAGTGCACAAATAGCATGCGATACACGTGAGACCATGAGAATCATCACAGGTATGCCTGGTAAAATTGGAAAGTAAGTGGTCGTGTGGGTGAATTGGTGGAATAAAACTTCTATAAAAGTGTGAATGTGAAGGGGGTTCTCTTAGAAGGTATCAAACTAAACGTATGTATGTTGTGCCTATAAATTAATTATGGCAATGAATGAATAAGTAACTAGACGTCAGTTGTGGGTAAAGTAGATGAGTCTCAAGTGATAGAGAGCAGTCTGTATTGAAAGGAAGGGTTGGAATGAAGGGTTTGAATCCGTAGGTAAGCACAGATCAAACCTATATAAATGAAAGGATGGAATGAAAGGTTTGAATCCATAGGTAAGCACGGATCAAACCTATATAAATGAAAGGATGGAATGAAAGGTTTGAATCAGTAGGTAAGCACGGATCAAACCTACATAAATGAAAGGATGGAATGAAAGGTTTGAATCCGTAGGTAAGCACGGATCAAACCTACATGAATGAAAGGTTGAAATGAAAGGTTTAAATCCGTAAGTAAGCACGTATCAAACCTACATGAATGAAAGGTTTAAATCCGTAAGTAAGCGTGGATCATACCTATAGGAATGAAAGGTTGAAAAAAAAATCTGTAGGTACGCACGGATTAAACTTATATGAATGAAGGGTAGAAATGAAAGATTCGCATCTGTAGGTAAATACGGATCAAACCTATATAAATTAAAGGTAGGAATTAAATATATGAATCCATATGTAAGTAACTCCACTTACTCATTAGTCGGCTCATCCTTAATAGCATAAAAATGTTGAATGACCTTAATGGGTCAAATGGGTGGAATTGTAGAAATTGTAGAAATGACCCTGAACGGGTCAAATGGTGGAAATGTACAAATATAGAATAACCCAAGTAATGGGCCAGGTTAGTTGGAATGTTGTAGAAATATAGAATAGTCTATGGAGCGGGTCATTTGGATAGGAATGAAGAAGAGAATACATTTTTCTCTAACCAAGATAAAGCACAACGTTAGTAACTTAGTTTAGATATGCATGTTGCGTGACATATAAAAAAATGCATGTATATGTAATGGAAGATGGTAAGGCATGGTATTAATGTGAGTTTATTTCAGAAACCTATGGAAACGAATGAACGGTTGATCTTTTGAAGGATTCGTACCTCCTTATGCAGGAAATGAATGATGTTATGAGATGCAAGAATATAATGTAGAAATTATAATAAAGTAGTAGAATATGGCGCATTTACTTTGAAAAGTCAAATTGTAGAAAATTTGCAAGATAGTGAATAAAATGTAGGGATCTTGCGTAAGAAAATGAAATAAGTAATGTAGTATAGCACGTAAACGGGAGATCAAGAAGGGAATGTATATAATTAGACATTTCAGGTGAAAGAAAACTTGGATGGGCAATTGAAGGTCAATTTTCATGAATGTAAGGTATATGTCTAACCAATGGTTTTGTAGATACGAATGGTCAAATTTTTTATATGATAGAATCTACAAGATAGGTGATATGATGTTAACGAGTTGGAACTCGTTGTGAATGAACTAAACCAAGCTAAGTATGGCGTGGACTTGTGAAGGAGCAAGTCAAGCCGACATATGGATGGTTGGTTAATATTGTGAAAGGAAGGTTAGTACATTTGGATATTTTGTGATTGTTAAATAGAAAATTGATATGTTGAATAGTAACCCCGTATGAATGAATGGTAGCTCAATCATGATGTAGTTCGGAAGGTTTGACTTTTAAAGGTCAAAAGATGGATGAATCTTAGCTTAGACTTGGTGTTGTTAAGCGATGGTCATATGTGTCTAAAGTAAGTAGTGCATGAAATGAACTAAGAAACAAATAGGCATGACTAGAATGGCTCTGAAGTTTACCAAAATGGGTGGGGTGTTTATGGTAGACGTATCGGTTCGGTAGTGACTATAGAACGATGTTTAACTCTCAAGTTAAGTGAGAATGAATGGGGAATGAAATGGTATGTATGCTGTGAAAGTGATAACCATGAATTAAGGATTGGGATATACGCATGTAGATAGTCTAGCTAATTATGTGATTGAAGGGATTTAGAAGGAATACTAATAGTGGAGTATTGTAGTAAACCCGTGATGGACGCCTTGTGACTAAAGAAGGAGTGAAAGACTAAGTAGGATTTATGGGTTAAATTTGGAACTAATCGATTTATTATGTTTAATAAATGCTTGTAGGCCTCTTGTAATATAAGAGCTTAAGAACAAAACATACACATATGCTTTGCCACGAGTAAAGTTATTTCATAGACTATATGTGGGCTTGCGACATGTCATTGTTCTTTTTGAATGAAATGAATAAGTAAATAAATAAGTAGTGAACTCCTGATATGGTAGTAATGAAAGAGGTTTCGGGGACGAAACCTTCATTAAGGGAGGTAGACTTGTAACATCCCATTTTGAGATTTCACAAGATTAGGAAAATGGAAGCCGTAGTTTGGGTCCATGATGTTAAAGACCCAAATTAGAAGGATAATTTGTGTAATTTATACCCTTTCCGTTATAAGCATAACTAGATATGGAGGTAAATTCATAATATAGTTAGTGGGACTAACAACGCTAATCAAGTTGTAAGAAAGTAAAGGTTTGAGCTAAACGTGGGAAGTACCTTACTACGAGGACTAAACCTGTAATTATGCCTAACTTGGCTAAATTCTTGTAAGTTTATTTTAAAATGGGGTTGGCATGTCACATGATGTAATTATAAGGGTAGATATGGGTGAAATTGAAGGTGTTTGTTTTAATTAACAAAAAACCTAAAGTAGAGGGACTAAAGTTGACAATAGGGGAAACTTCACAAAAATCTGCATTTTTATGATGGGGGTCAACATTGTTGGATGGGTTTTCATCTTTGGGAAGCATCTCATAAACCTAACACACATACAAGCACTAACCCAAGATGAATTCATGATATCATGTGGTGCATGTATAAATTAAAGCCAAGATTGGATGATTAAGAGGGTTTCAAGCTAAGGTATGAATTATTTAACACTAGATGATGGATTCTTGGTTAAGAAGGTATTACATGATGAAATAAGTATAGTTCATACAAAATTGATATGTGAATCTATGTAGAAATTAGTTGTAAGAGATGATTGGAACTTGTATTACATTAATCTTGTATAAATTATGTAAATGGGAGAAAATCTCATAAGGTTGGAAGTGGGTGTTGGTCTTGGTGTAATCCAAGATCATTCTTAGTTAAATTATTGGATACTTTGAAAAGAAAGTGATGATTTGCTATGTTTGATAACTATTGAATAAAGTGTATGTGATGTAGGTAAATAATATGATGATTGATGTTATGAACTATGAAAGTAGGCATGAAACACTTGTACATTGTGACTTAAATGTTGTATGCACACCAACTATTTGATGAAATGTCTAGATGAGTATAATGCGTGAATTTGTATGCAAGACTCGACAAGTATGAAAGTAATGTGATAATTGGTGCAATTGATAGTAGTTTAACAAGAGGATTGCGTCTTAGAGAGTAATCATGTGGGGATTTAGTTGATTGTAGGATTTGGTAAGAAGTATGCATTAGTAGTTTCTACACTATGCTTAAATATTATGATGCACACAATGTGTTGGTTAATTGGTATGATGAATGATCTTGTATGTTAATGAGATAGGAATATGATGTTTATGGTGAATTTCAAACGATCTAGCATAACAATATGGACATATGTTTGTTAGAAGAAAGTTTGTATTAATGAAAGTTGACTTTCTAGAAAGTCAACTGATGTGGAAATAATGTGGTAGGTTTTCTAGCATGATTATGAGATTGAGGATTCCGTGTGAGACACGTTAGCTTGGTTATGTGACATATACGATGTTAAGTTGAATTGCATGAATGATGTATCAAAAAGGGTGTGAAGCTATGTTTTGTGCATGTTAGAAAGTGACATATGCAAGTCAATGTGATATATGAGTTAGATATGATTGGTTTATGAATGAACATGTATGCTAACAATGATGTGAAAATGATGATATGAAAGGATAGGAATGATGGACTCAAGCATGGGAAGCTAATGGGTCAAGATGAGGCAAGTAAACAAGCATGAACTTCGAGGACTTAAGGTAAGTGATTCCAGAACGTAACTTGCATTATGATATCGAATTTATATGTTAATGTAGCTTGGGAATCTTGAAAGAAACAAATAATTAATGGTGGTGCCAAGGTAAGAAACTTGGTGATGGGTCAACCATAGATTAACCCATGTTTGGTTTCATATAAAGGAGATAACCGGTCATCAAGGAAATGTCACGCCATTAGCGACGATACCAAGTAATCCGAGTAGTTTAACGCCTAGGAAAATCATGGGGATTGACCTTAGAACCTTGTGAGCTTTGGGTTTTAAGATATGCCATTAAAGCATGAAAAGTGCATAGTGGGCGCAACCTCACATCAGGTCCGGGCCCAAGGTGACCTGAACGGGCACAACCTGACTCTGATGGACAAGTTTAGCTGATTTTCGCCCTATGGGGGCGCAACCTCCCCATCTAGGGGCGCAAGCTTGCGCCCCCCACTGGTTAATTGTTTGTTTTTATCGAATTTTGATGTTTCGCTTATATTCGCAACCCGTATTCGCGTTTAACGCGTTGACTAACATCGTTGGACTTCGTGAATGCTAGGTATGGGTGTAGCAAGTAATAGGAATGACGAATTTGCAAATATGACTCCAGTACGGTATGATGCGTGTGTGTGTAGTTAAATTGATATGTGTGTATACATGGTAACAAATACGGTAAGTAGATTTGTTATGCTTTTGTAGATTGAGAATTTGATGTATGTATGTATGGGTACTTATACATGGGTTTGTGTGAGAGTTTTATGTATGTAAAGGTTGGTCATTATGTGTAGATTAAGTATAGGATTGGAAACGTCATGCTTGTCCTAGAGAATACATGAAGGAAGAATAGTATGACGGGTCAAGGTAGGTTGTGTGTGGGAATTGTACGCTTATATTTATTGTAAGGTTATTAACCTTTTATTATGAGAATGGAAATGAAGATGCATGTATGTAAGTATGAATGCATGGGACTTGGAGGATCGGATCGGGGTATCACACCCGAATTTGCAAGAAGGCGTTTGAACAGGATCACGGAGTATTGTTGGATGTTGTTTCCGCATCGTGAGTAATTTACATGAAGTCACCTATTGAACTAACGAAACGGTTATGAAACGATTATGTGGTGATTGCAGGTTGTCTTGTCTACCTAATGAAGTAAGGAAAGGATGGAGATCGAGCGAGGGAGCGGATTGTACGTGGTCACAGTCACACAATCTAATAAGGATGAGTCGCATTGAATGTAATAAGAAATGTTAAAAGATGTAACACCAAAAATATCTCTTAGATGTGTTTTCCAAACATTTTAGAATGTTATGTAAGAAAGAAATTTTCTAGTCCGTATTTTCCGCTGCATATTTTCTGTAAAACGGTTTAGGGTGTTATAAAGTAGGCCCAATTTTTTATAATATATATGTTTGCATGTTATTTTTTATTTTTTATTTTTTTTTTTGTTCTAATAGAAAATTTTATTGTTTTTTTAGATACAAGATTGTATTTGTCCCATTTATTGGTATTGATAAACATTGCCGGAATGTAACCTTTGGTGTTGGTTTGTTGTCTTCAGAAACTGCGGAATCATACAAGTGGCTTTTGGAGATGCTTGTTAAATCATCTGGAAAACATCCAAAGGTAATTGTTATTGATCAGGACCCTGCAATGAAGAATGCTATACAGTGTGTATTTCATTCTAGCAGACATAGACTTTGCATGTGGCATATAATGAAAAAAGTTTCTGACAAGGTACCCTTTTAGATTTGTCCCATACTTGCGTTTTATTTCATTTTACATTTGCGTTTAAATTTTATCATCATTATAATATTTGCATTCAAACTACCTTAAAGTTGCGTATTTTTTATATTTTATCCTTTTTTAGGTTCCCATATTGGTTATGCTTGTTGAAACCCATTTTTTTTGTTAGGTTGGACCTGCGTTATGTAGTGACGATGAATTCAAACGTCGCATATGTAGTATAGTTTGGACAAATTCGATTAGCCCGGAGAAGTTTAATTTTGAATGGGGTGTTATAATGACTAGTTACAAGCTGGATGACAATAACTGGCTTACTGACATGTTTCAGATGAGATCGATGTGGATTCCAGCTTTCTATCGTGACGAGCCTATGTCTAGTCTAATGCGAACAACTTCAAGATTAGAGAGCGAGAACCACTTCTTCTGTCAAGATGCTAATTCTCAACTAACACTTGTTGAGTTTTTAAATCATTTTGAAACATCAACGGAGGCCCAAAGGTTTTCCCATAGGAAGAATGATCATGACTCTAGGCACGCTAAGCCTGATCTTTAGATCGACAATCCACTTGAGGCGCAAGCATCCAAGATTTTCACACGTACCATTTTTTTTACATTAAAGACGAAATATATGCCGCCAATGATTTGATCAATGACCAAACAAAGAAACATGATGAAGGGTTTTTGAAGAATTTTGACGATGATCCCAAGGCATATGGAGAGGGTTTGCTACATGTAAAGTTTTTTCTGTTTTTGCGCCAAAATTTTAATGTTTGCGTCTTAACATTATTGTTTGCGTTTTAACAAAAAAACACAGGTGCTGTTCAAGAAGGAAGAGAAGGATCCTGAAGGGGCAATTGGCATCTGCACATGCAAAAGATTTGAACAATATGGATTGTTATGCAGACACATTTTCTTTGTGTTCAAGTTGTATAGAGTCAAAACTTTCCCAAATAGATATGTATTGAAAAGG
Source organism: Ambrosia artemisiifolia (assembly GCA_032199755.1). NCBI lineage: Eukaryota > Viridiplantae > Streptophyta > Magnoliopsida > Asterales > Asteraceae > Ambrosia > Ambrosia artemisiifolia. The sequence continues at coordinate 36,964,127 of CM063515.1, forward strand.
TGGATACAGGAGGTTATTCCTAATGAGATCAGTCACGCGTTTGATGCTGCTGATTTTGGGGATGACAAAATCAAGCAGGCTAAACAACTTGCGCGAGAAATTGTTTTTGCTGGTATCTTGCCAACAATCTAATATCAGATGTGGATGAGCTTCAAAAAGTTAGGGATCAGATGAAGGCGATGATGGATATGTTTGATCAGGTTAGGGCTAGTAATCCGGGCAGTGTAAATATGATAGAAATGCCAGTTTGCTCAACTACAATAAACCGTTGGAGGCAACTATCCGATTACCCAACGGTATAAAACACAAAGGTCGAGGTAGATAAAAGAGGATCATGTCACAGAAAGCGAAGTCTATAAGTCGTAGTGGCAAACAACCAAGGGCGTACAAGATTTGTGGTGAAATAGGCCATGATAGACGTAAGCATGTGAAGGAGCAAGTTGGTCTGAATCTAGAGCTTGTTGATGAACCTGACGAAGATGTTCAAGTTTGTTGGGTCTGCAGACCTAGAGAAGAACAGATGATTAAAAAGCCAAAATATACTAAGTGTTGATCCTTGAATAAAAACAGTTGTTACAATAAAGCTTCCTCCAAAGGTCTGTTGATCCCTAACTGCTGCTGCTTGAATCAACTGTTAGAGATAACTGCTGTTGATGAAAGGTCTGATGAACAAGGTCTGAAGGATAAAAGTCTGATGAAGAACAACTGCTGATCAAAGAACTGAAGAACAAAGGTCTGTTGAACCAACAGCACTTTGGTTCAACAGATGATAGAAGACATTAGAGTTTAGCTTACAGAGTTTTGTATTATCAGTAGTTTCAATGTAACAGTAGTTATAGCCTAGCAGATGTTAGAGTTTGTTAGTCAGTTAGAGGTCACTGTCTAGGTGACGTCAGCAACTGATCATCAGAGTTTTGAGTCTGTCTATAAATAGAACAGTACTTGTACTGTTCTATTCATCACTCGTCATTCTCTTTCAGACAAACATTCTCTGAGTGATCAGGCTGAGGGGGAGTTTTAGTTGTACAATTGTAATCTTTCAATTAATGAAAGCTTTCGGTTAAAAACAATTATTCTCCATGTTTTGATTTATAGTTTATTCCGCTGCACTTTCCATTTATACTTCATTCATTATTCATACTTAATCAAACAAATCAAAACAAACCAGAACTCAGATCCTAACAATTGGTATCAGAGCTTGGTCAATTAAATCTGATCTAATCAATCAATTTAATACACAGATCTGCTCATAATCATTGATATCGTTTGTTTGTCCGGTTAAAACAGAGTAATAGTTTATTTTCGTTTCAACAGTTAGTAAACAGACTTTGTTTTTGAAAAACCAAGAGAATGACTTCACTCAATCAAGATCCACACAACACTGGCACACACAACAAGCCTCCGATGCTTGTCAGGTCAGAATACAACATCTGGCAGCGTCGGGTGGCTCATGTGTTAGCACAACAGAACACAGGGTGCTGGAAATCGGTAGTATTTGGACCACATGTTCCAATGGTACCGAGTGCCGAGGATCCAAAGATCCAAGTACCAAAGAGTGTTGAGAACTACTCAGAGCAAGATTTTCAAAAAATCGAGCTAGATGCCAAGGCTTTCAGCATAGTAGCCATGGCACTGCCGAATGATATCTATGCCGGTCTCTTGCATTGCAATAGTGCTAAAGAATTGTGGGATGCTCTTAAAGAGAATGAGAATCCGGTTACGGACCGAACTCGCGGATCGATTACGCGTAAACAACTCGTTTCAGACGGGATGTTCGAGACGAGACAGAAATATAACGATAACAACGTCATCACAGATTCGTATTAATACAGAAACGGTTACAGACACTGTCATCAGTAGGATAAACGTCTATCTCGTGGCCGGGGGAGGTCGGGCATGACCTCCCCCTTGAGAGCATTCAAAGTATAAGCTCAAATCACCAAAATGATCACAAACACATGAGATTGCTATTTATAGTACAAGACCCAAGTTTCAGATTCGCCCCTTTTGGATGGTCGAATGTGGAGCATTTCCACATTCGCCCATTTGTGTTGGTCGAATGTGGAAAGCTTCCACATTCGCCCAGTATATATATGGTTCGAACCTGGCATGGCTTTGTCCGATATTTTGCAAATGCGTCAGATCCATAAAATGCCCTTATGGATCACCACAATCTCATGTAACACTATACCTAGACTCAACCCTAGTCTATTCGACAGTGACGTCCACAGAAAGTGCATCAACAGAGCAATTCGGGGGAACTGATGATGTGATTGAAAACAATCGTGAAATACTTAACCAACAATATGAAACGTTTAGTCACATAAAAGGGGAGTCGTTAACACAACAGTTTGAAAGGTTTAACTGTCTAATTAGTGAACTTAAACTGGTTGGTCTAACTTTTCCTAGTTCAACACTGAATCATAGGTTTCTTAGATCACTTCAGGACAAATGGGACACTATAGCCATAGTTATGAGAAACTCTATCGAATTCAAAGACCTGACCCTGACCCAGCTTCATGGTAAGCTCCTGACTTATGAAAGGGAGCTTAACCAGAAAAAGAAGCTCCAGGACTCTGGCAAAGTGTCAGATGACTATGTATTTGGGAATACTGCACTGTTGGGTCAGGATGAAGGTTCTGGAAGTAGTAAGGATCAGAGTTATGATCATTACATTGACATAACCACTGATTTTAACAATGATTCTTACTCATCACCAAGCAACTATGCTTTCACAGCTAGTGGTGATATCCAGGCTTCTGATAATTCATCTTTTGTGTACAATGACCTGCAATATATTGACCCTTTGGACTTAGAAGAAATGGACATCTTACATCAGGTTGCCCTGCTCAGTATTAGAACCAATAACTTCTATAAGAAAACTGGCAGGAGGTACCCAGGTTTACATGGTGGGTCAAAGGTGGGGTTGGATAAATCAAAGATAAAGTGTTACAAGTGTCATAGAATGGGTCACTTTGCTAGGGAATGTAGGAGTCAAAATGGAGTTCCTATGATTACCTATCCAAACCAAAGACCACAGACCAACACTTATCAAACAATCCCTAATGTACCTAATGTGCAAAACACTGCTCACTTTGCACAAACCCAAACCACTGTTCCTATGCACTATGTCCAAACCACTGTTCCTCAGTATCACTATGTCCAAACACCTGTTACTCAGGCACCAGTGCCAGTGACTGTTACTCCACCCTCTGCTCCTGCAGAGACCAGTCAACCAAGTCAACAGAGTTTCTTTACTCAGGGCTTTGTTGATTGGAGCAGTCTACCAGATGAGATAACAGATGACAACATTGCTTTAGTTGCCAATTCTGAAAATGATTTCTGTTTTATGGCACTAGAAACAATTGTTGAAGAGACTGATTCTGAGGATGTGGTGTCTTTGTCTGAAAATGTGACTGATGGTGTTGTTGGTGAAGTTGTTTCAGCTGAAGAATCTGAAGTGGAGGTTGTGAATCTCTCAGACCCCTGGGGTAGTGATGATTGTGACTGCCAGTGTAACTGTGCCTTGATGGCTGCTGCTAAGGTATCTCCTCAAATCTTAAATGACTTGTGCTCAGGCAAATGTATTGTGGCATTTGCTAAGATAAAAGAGGTGAATGAAAACTTTAGAAAGAAAATTTTGGATTATGAAATTCAGTTTGAAAAGGAGTCTGAAATCAGTAGTTTAAAACATGAAGCAAGCATAACCAAAGACTAGCTTCAGACTATGATAACAAAATATCATAGTTGTAAAAAGGAGCTTGAGTCCACCCAAGTTGAATGTCAAAAATGGGTGGAATCATCAAAAGGTTTTGAGATGATTGTCAACCAACAATCTAAAAGTCATGTGAAATTTGGATTTGGTTTTCAAACCACTGACCAAAGTTCACAAACCACTGACAAAAAGGAACCCCAGTTGGTTGAAGTCATCCCTACCAATTCAAAAGGTCAAGAAATCAAGGTTACTGAACCCAATGGCAAGAAAATCATTCTTGAAAAGTTGGAAGGTACACCCTCATTTGATGAAATTGAGAAATATCAATTCAAACCAACATGGTCAGATGAGTGTAAAGTCCTTGAAAATTTCAAACCAATGACCTTCAAAACCCCTGATGGTAAAATGGCACCACAGGCCAAAGTAATCCCTTTGATAGATCTTCCAACAGATGATCAAACATCTGTTGAAAAGAAGAAAGAAAAAGGGAAAGCCAAAAACAACTTGTTTTGTGATTTTTGTGAAAAGAAGAACCATGTCACCAAAAACTGTTTTCTTCTAAAAGCATATGACATCAACAAAACAACAAGTTTAAATGATTCTAAAACTAAAGAATGTTCAATCTGCAAGAAAAAGAATCACAAAACAAAAGAGTGCTTATATCTCAAAAATTTTGATGAAAAGATAAAAGAGTATAAGGCTAAAACTCTTGAAAGTCAAGTGGTGAGTACTCCAAAAGGAAAACCCAAACAGACTTTTGAACCTGTCCAAACAGTTGTTACCAAAAGTCTGAACAAAAACTCTGCTCTCAGAGCTGTTCAGGTAACAGATGTTCCACCAGCTAACAGATTACCAAGAGTATATGGACAACCCACTTGTCATCGTCTGCCGCATGTTTATGAAGAGCCCAAAAGGCCTTCAAAACCAAAAGTGAACAGACATCCTCATGGTTTTCAGCATCTGATAGGAAATGATCAAACATCTGTTGGACCAAGTGTTGACATACAAGCACTAGCAAATGGTCAATTGCAGCAGTTGAACCTAGTTCAAAAACTAGTTCAAACCACTGATCATTCTTCTCAACTTAAGGCTGAGACAGCTAAGGACCCATCCAAAGACAATTTGGCTTTGGACACTCACCAAAACTAAAATCTTTACTGATGTGCAGGGAGCTTCTGCTTGTTTAGACAGTTTATGGTATGTAGATAGTGGAGGCTCCAGGCACATGACTGGATGTAGAGCCCTTCTTCTGGACTTTCTTGCACATGGAGGGGGTGATATATCCTTTGGTAATGATTCTAAAGGTAAAGTGTTGGGTTCTGGTACTGTCAAAGCAGGGAGGCTTAAGTTTGAAAATGTTAATCTGATAGACAATTTAAAATTTAATCTACTTAGTGTGTCTCAAATTAGTGACAAAGGCTTTGGGTCATTCTTCACTAAGCAAACATGTATGATTGTTGGCCCAGAGGCTGTTGAAAAGATTAACACCATCATTGCTGAGAGCAAAGCACAACTTGTTGCTCATAGAAGTGGCAATGTGTATGTAGTTGATATGTTGAAGGATAATCCTATGGAAAATGTCTGTCTGTTCTCAGCTGCCTCTACCAAAGAGACAGAATTGTGGCATAAGAGACTTGGTCACACCAACCTTCAAACTTTCAACTCACTCTCCAAACAAAACCTTGTCAGAGGTTTGCCATCAAAAGAATTTAAATGTGATGAGCATTGTGTTTCCTGTCTAAAAGGAAAACAACATAAAAGCTCTTACAAATCAATTGATGAGTCCAAAACTAGTCAGTGTTTACAATTGTTGCACATGGACTTGTTTGGCCCTGTAAAAATCATGAGTCTAAGAAGAAAAAGATTTTGTCTTGTCATAGTTGATGATTTTTCTAGGTTTACATGGACTTACTTTTTACACTCTAAGGATGAGACTGCAGGTATTTTGAAGGACTTTGTCACCAAAGTTGAAAAACAATATGACTTGCCAGTAAAAGTCTTTAGAAGTGACAATGGAACAGAGTTTAAAAATAAGGAGTTGGATGATTTCTGTGTGTCAAAAGGGATTGTAAGGCAGTACAGTATCCCAAGAACACCAGAGCAGAATGGGGTGGTTGAAAGGAAGAAAAGGACTCTCATTGAGGCTGCAAGAACAATGTTAGCAGATTCTGGTTTACCTTTGTCCTTTTGGGCAGAAGCTGTAAACACTGCTTGCTATGTTCAAAACAGAGTTTTAATCAACCCTAGACATCAAAAGACTGCTTATGAAATTCTGTTTAAAATCAAACCACTGATATCATTTTTCAAAGTCTTTGGCTGCCCATGTTTCATTTTAAATCATAAAGATTCCATTTCAAAATTTGCAGCCAAAGTAGATTGTGGATATTTTCTGGGGTATTCTTCTACTTCCAAGGCCTATAAAGTGTTTAACACAAGGACCAAGACAATAGAAGAAACTCTGAATGTGAAGTTCAATGAACTTTCATCTTTGAAAATCCCAGCAAGAAATAATAAACCCTCCAATTAAGTTGGGCCTTGGGTTTAGAATCGTGACAAAGAAAAGTCACGTTTACACTTTTTTTTTTTGGTATTATTATTATTATTATTATTATTATTATTATTATTATTATTATTATTATTATTATTATAACTCTGCGCTGTGGACTCGGGTGTTTTTGACTTGACCAAAGTTACTCGTTTACGCTCAAACGTCCATGAACACCTACACAAAATATAAAATAATAGATAAATACTAAAAAAGACCCAAAGCTAATAAAAATATATAAAAACCTATACTAAATAAAATAGACAAGTACAAGCCTAGAACTAATAAAAACACTATCTAAACGACTCGAAAACTACACAAACTTTACACTGGAAATAGATGTATTTTACAATACATCATTAGGATTTGATAAACACAAAACTTATTATTAAAAAGCAACACAAAACAAAATTGGAACCTTAAATCGTACCATGATATAAAGAGAGGCCTATTAGGAGTGTCGTGGAGGATGATCGTCGGTTTGCTGTAGTCGATGATGGCGCAGAGGTTAGCAGGAAGTTGAAATTTTGAATGATGTTCGTCGGTTTGCTCTCTTTATACTATTTCAAAACAGAGGTAGGAAAGTACAGCTTCAGGTGAAAGTTGATACCATGTATCAGAGAGATTTAAGCTAATCAAACTCATATCTCAAGCCGGTGCAAGTTATGTTGGAGCATTGTTCATCATCTTCTTCTACTTTCTTTCTCTTGATCTTCACACTTGCTTTTGGAGCTCTGATCTTCTTCCTATTATCTTTGTTTATCACAACTTAAAGCCCTGATCATGGGTCGCATGATTGTGTTTATGTTCTTTTAAAAGATGTTGGGTTCAGTTGAGACCACAGTTACCAGAACAAAGACTTTTTGTAGCTTATTTTGTAGTTTGATAGTTAGAGGACTAGTTATGTAATTCTTTGTTAGTTTATGTGTAAACCCTAGAGTGTGAACTTAGGAGATGGGCACTGCGAACTTAAGCTTAAGTTCGCAGTCCATCAGGTGCTCACTATATAAAGTTCACTCATATGCACACTCTAGGTGAGGGTTTTTGGTTATCTTTCATTACACAAGAATTCTTGTAATCCATGGTGCTTTGAAGATCTATTGTTAATGGAATCAAACGTTTTGAGTTTCTTGTGTGTCGGTTTTACTTTGTTCATCTAGTTTCTTTTAGTTTTCATAGATTAATCACTTGAAACACCTAAACAATAGGTGTTTCTAAGTGTTAACAATCTTGTGCACACTTAAGATCTAGTAATTTTGGGACTACAATTTGGTATCAGAGCCTCTGTGCTCTAGATTGTATCTGATTAAGATACCAAAACCCTCAATTTGTTAATATTTCTTAGTATTTTTTTAACTTTTCAAGTTTTTATCAAAAAAAAAAAAAAAAAAAACTATTTTTCTTGCTTCTGATTTCTCGTAATCTGGTGTTTCTATGGTGTTAAAACGTGTTTATCTCAATTAGGAACATCATTTGAGCATTTCAGATTGATTGAAATAGGCTTGGATGAGTTTCTGGAGTGTTTAAAATCATTCAGAAGAAACTGCATACTTATTCTGCGAACTTAGCTCATAAAACTGAGTACTTGTTTCAAGAGTTGAGTACTTGTTTCAAGAGTTGAGTACTTAGCTCATCTTAAAGTGCAAACTTAGCTCATAGAGTGTGAACTTGTTTCTTGCTTGTGAGTACTTGTTTCAAGAGTTGAGTACTTGTTTCAAGAGTTGAGTACTTAGCTCATCTTAAAGTGCGAACTTAGCTCATAGAGTGTGAACTTGTTTCTTGCTTGTGAGTACTTGTTTCAAGAGTTGAGTACTTGTTTCAAGAATTGAGTACTTAGCTCATCTTAAAGTGCGAACTTAGCTCATAGAGTGTGAACTTGTTTCTTGCTTGTGAGTACTTGTTTCAAGAGTTGAGTACTTAGCTCATAAGTTGCATACTTGACATTTCAAGGTGTGCACTTATTAACAGCCACAACTGCGCACTTAAGCCAAAAGTGTGTGCACTTGTGTCTGTGTGAGCACTTAAATTTACACAAGGCTTTACAGCTTTCTCTCTCCTGGCACCACAACTAGGGTTTCTGCATACTTATCTGAAATCTCTAGTTGGTGTGCGAACTTACTGAAAAGGTGCATTTTCTGAGCACTTGGCTAGGGTTACTGCGAACTTAAATCTTAAACGAGAGTTTAAGTGTCTGTGTACTTATACAAGTGCGCAGGCTGATCAGTCAAGACTGAGCACTTGTGCTGCTCTGACTTGGTTGAACTGCGAACTTAAGCCAAAAGTGTGTGCTACAGGGACTGCGTACTTAACAGGAGAATCAGGGACTTATCATCTTTGCTTCTTATTTGTTTCAGGTTTCCAAGGAACTGCGAACTTAGTGACTGCGAACTTAGTGACTGCGAACTTAGTGACTGCGAACTTAGTGACTGCGAACTTAGTGACTGCGAACTTGTGGACTGTTTGAATTTTTCAAGGACTTTGGACTGTAACTTGATAATCTAATTAATCAAAACCCTAAAATCAGTCTAAAATCAATCTTAAATCATGTCTGGTAACAACTCATTTCAAGTTAACCCCATAACTCAAGCTGAACTTGAAACCGGCACTATAACACGTATTCCCAAGTTGATGGGTGCTGAAGACTATGGGACATGGAAAAACAGAATGAAAGCTTTTTATTTTGTTAACGATCACACCCAATGGAACTCAGTTCAGCTCGGACCTCACATTCCCACAAGAACCACTGATGCAGGAGAAGTGTTCAACACTGATCCCACTACATACACTGATCTCGACAAACAACTGATGCAGCGAGACCACAAAGCCTATGGTGCTCTCACCATGGCTTTGTCAAACGATGTATACAATATGTTTGAAGAATACGGATCAGCGCACGATCTGTGGTTCGCTCTGAGTGAGTATTATGAAGGAAATGCAGAGATGAGGCAAAACAAGCAGGATATGATTCAAAAGGAATACGACATGTTTGGAAGTATCCGTGGTGAGAGTCTGTCGTCACATATAGACAGGTTCATGAATCTGTTGACTAAGATGAAGAAAGCTGGTATTCCTGTAAACAACCGCAATTCCATCAAGAAGCTGCTCGATTCTCTCCCAAAGGAGTGGAGTGTCCAATGTATGTTGATCAAAAAGGACTACTTGGATGCTCAGTCTACTTTGGCTGATCTTATAAACACTCTGAAATCGTTTGAAATGGACATCACAAAGAGAGAGATGAATCAAACAGTGTCAAAAGTTACTCCAAGGAGCTCTTTAAAGAATCTGGCTTTAATGACTCCAATTGGACAGAAGGCACTGGTGGTTGAAGACTTTGGCTGGGGAAAGGAAGCTGTTGCAGCTAAAGCAGATGTTAACAAAGCATTGATGGTAACGATATGCACCAAATCCGCAAATGGTGTAAACTCTGTGGAAGGATCTTCAGTGGGAGTGCCAAAAGGAGGAATGCAAGAGAGTGCGGGTCTGAAGAGTGTGCTGATTGCTGAGAAGAAGAAAGATCAGACTGGAGAGGAGGCTTTGATAGCTGAGAAGACACCCACTGAGAAAGCAGCTGAAAAGATGGAAAGTGCACCCAAGAAAGCTGAGGAGAAAGATATGGTAAACATTCCTCTTGAAATAAAATCAAAGCTGTGCTCACCTAGGTGCGTTACAGCTGTTGCTTACTGTTTGTCACACAACAAAAGGGTTTTGAGAGAAATGGATGATATCCAAAGAATCAATTCTGAAATGAAAGAAAATGAGTGGGCATATCAGCGAAAGTTAAATGCAACTCTAGCTGAAATGCAAACTTTAAAAGAATTTGTGCTTAAGAAAGATTTTCTGATAAATGATTTAACCTCAAAACTAGAGAAATCTAGAAATGAGACAACTCGTCTTCAAATTGTTGTGGATAAATGGAATGTGAGCAAACAGGCTCATGCTGATATAATCGATTGTGGAAGACAATCATTCGTAAAGGATGGAATTGGGTATAAGGATAAGAATGGAATCGAAAGATCTCTATTCTTGCCCTTGAGCCAAAGTGAATACATACCCATTCCAACACCTCATCCTAAAAATGATCTTTTTGAAAACAAATGTGATGAATCTGAGTCAAATGCTAACATAAGTAAAAGCGATGCAGATGTGACCCAACAGGGTAGGGTGGAAGATGATGAGAGTTGTGGTGGGCAGACAATGGGGTTAGGACATCCAGGTGCCAATTACTCCACAGTGAATTGGTTCATCTGGAACAATGAAAAGTCTAAAAACAATTTGATTTCGGATGACTGTAATACTTTAATTAATATGGATAAATGTAATAGTTTATCTAGGATGGATAACTGTAATAGTTTATCTAGGCCGGATGACTGTATTAACTTGACTTCTAAACTAGATTTAAAGGGTGCTGTGGCCCCTGATGATAGGAAGAATCCTATCAGACGTTCAAATGTTTGTGTTGACAATGTTATGCCTGTTTGTGTTGATCTTAATGCTGCATTCTCTGATGATAAACATACGTGTAAACCACCTATGTTTGTACCAGAACTAAAGCTTAACAGGTTTGGGAAATTTCTCACTGAGGAAATCCCAGAGTTTATCCCTTCATCCACAGATGTATCAGGTTCTGAAGAATCACAAAGTGAAACAGGTAACTCAAGTTCTGAAGAATCACTAAGTGATACAGAGAGCAACATCAGCATACCTGACTGCAACACAAATGAAGAATCAAGTAGCAGCAAGGATGAATCATGTTCAAGAGAAAGCTCCTGCTCAAACAAGATCAAGAAAAGAACATCACAATCATCATCATCCAGATCTTCTCCAAAGATCAAGCCTAAACACTCAAAATGCTTTAGATGTGGAAAAGAAGGACATGTGGTCAAAAAGTGTCATTTAAAACCTAAACCACAAAATGATGTCAAAACTCAAAACTCTTTTTCTGATCAGATCAAAAATCTTCAAGAAACAGTAAAAAGTTTTGTTAAAACCACACAATTTTGGAAGAGAAAAGAGTCAATGATGGGTGAAAATCACGACAGATCAAAACTAAAACAAACTTGGATTCCCAAAGTCACTTGATTAAATGTCTGAGTCGTGATTGTACATAGATTTTCTTTAGTTTATCTTTGTATATTATTATTTTTTATATAATTCTTTTTTTTAGCTGGATGCTGTGCTCGCTTTCAGTCAAATCCCAAGCAATCTCATGACACTGCAGTCAAAAGAATCTTCCGCTACCTCAAAGGAACACCAAAGCTTGGTTTATGGTATCCTGAGAGTGATAATTTTGATTTAATCGCTTACTCTGATAGTGGTCATGCAGGTTGTAGAATTGATAGAGAATTTGTCTCTGGTGGATGCAAATTTTTGGGGAATCGGCTTGTATCTTGGCAAAGCAAAATGCAGATAATAGTGTTTATCTCCACTGATGAAGCCGAGTACACTGTTGCGTCCAGTTGTTGATGTCAAGCTTTGTGGATCCAAAATCAGTTGCTGGATTACGGTTTGAATGTCATGAAAACCCCAATCTTCATTGATAATGATGCTTGTCGTGACATCGTGAAGAATCCTATCGACCACTACATATTGAGATCAGGATTCACTCTATTCGCGATGCTCACGATAAAGGATACATTCAAGTGTTATCCATTCATACTGCTGATCAAAAGGCAGATATCCTCACAAAGGCTTTCGACAAAACTCGTTTCCTCCAATTGGTCACTTGGCTGGAAATGATAAATTTTGAATGAGCTCACATTATGTCATGGTGTTAAAAAAAAAAAAAAAAAAAAATCCTATTGTCATACAAAACAAGATTTTTGGGGGAGAAAGTATATCTCTATTGCAAATTAACAAGAAATGATAGGGACTAATCATATTTTGTCAGCATGTGAATAGGATCCAGAGGATGTTGCGGCTTCAAGCAACGACATGTCGGTAGATTCAGCTTGGAATCGAGTAAACTGCTAATAGGTGATTAACAGAATAGATCTACACGGAAAGCTGGATTCCCACTGTGTTTTAGGTCTGCACAAGCTGAGTCCGGTCATACACAGGTTGAGAGATCAAAAGACACAGAAAATTTTGTGCATATGTAATCAAAAGACACCTAAGTGTGCAAGCTACCAATGCGGGGCTATTCAAACAAATGAGCAACAAAAGACACGCAATGTTAGTGACGTGCAAACATATAGATAGCTCAAAAAGCAATCAGATGATCATCTTCTCTGCTTATGGGAACATAGACCTGAAGCTCTCATCATCTGATTGACATAATGATCATCTTCTCTGCTTATGGAAACATAGACCTGAAGCTCTCATCATTATATCTCAATAAACCTTGAGGATTGGTAGGCTTACACCTAGCACAAGTGGGGTCCACTAACTTTCCGTCAATATTACCAAAACATGATAAATCTCATCACCAAACGTATGTTGAAAGACGAGAGGCATGGATTTAAGTGGACAAACATACCGACAGTTTTTCTTGGGCTGCAGCTATCCAACGGAAAGTTGAAATGTGATGTGGCAGGTATGGTTAGTATGATCTTGTATGCAAAAGGTGAGAAACAGTTAACCCCTCCTTGTTGTGTCTGTTTTTATTAAAAAAAAAAAAAAAAAAAACACGTACAAAATATAAAAAGTTTAGGGGGAGTATTAAAATATGTGTTAGAATGTGAGATGTGTTTATTGCATATAATCCTGATCATCATCCAGTCTGTGATCAAGAACAGTGCAGGGGACTAGATTGTGAGATTCTTCGATCTGGTAGATGTATTCATGTTTTATCTGTTAGAGTTGATGTAGCTGTTTGGGAACACATTCAGAGTTGGAGCCGGTTAGACACTGCTGGAAGAAGGAATGCTATTTCAAAGAGCAGTAGATCCTGCTAAAGAAAGGAAGCTGGAGATGCTAGAAATTTTGGAAATGATCGAGGCTGCAGACAAAGAGAAGGAGCTTGGAGACAAAGACAAGGAAATTGCTAACAAAGACAAAGCTGACAATTAAAGAAAAGCAGCCAGAAACTCTGAAGCTCCAGAAGTGATAGTTCCAAAACAACCAGTGCGGGTAAAGCAGGAAGAAGGTGAATCGAGTGATATCTCGGTTTGAAGCTAACAGACGAAGATCTGGTATCTGTGGTCTAGGGGGAGTATTGTTGGGTTCAGTTGAGACCACAGTTACCAGAACAAAGACTTTTTGTAGCTTATTTTGTAGTTTGATAGTTAGAGGACTAGTTATGTAATTCTTTGTTAGTTTATGTGTAAACCCTAGAGTGTGAACTTAGGAGATGGGCACTGCGAACTTAAGCTTAAGTTCGCAGTCCATCAGGTGCTCACTATATAAAGTTCACTCATATGCACACTCTAGGTGAGGGTTTTTGGTTATCTTTCATTACACAAGAATTCTTGTAATCCATGGTGCTTTGAAGATCTATTGTTAATGGAATCAAACGTTTTGAGTTTCTTGTGTGTCGGTTTTACTTTGTTCATCTAGTTTCTTTTAGTTTTCATAGATTAATCACTTGAAACACCTAAACAATAGGTGTTTCTAAGTGTTAACAATCTTGTGCACACTTAAGATCTAGTAATTTTGGAAAAGATGAAAATTTTGCCGGTCCGACTGTTGATTTATTTCCGCAACCAGTACAACGAACTCTGTATGGATGATTGTGACACACGCCACTTAGCCAGGTCAAAATCCGTACACTTTCTAGTCAACATTTAATTTTACATGCATTATTGACGTGTGCGGATATACACATAATTTTCAATGGATTTTAACACACGTTTTGCTTTAATATTTATAAAAATGGTTTCGACCTTAATATTAAAACACACACAATAGGGCAAGTGTACCCTGTCATATATGTAGTAAATACAGATAAGAACCAAGTATCGATCCATGGACGCGCGCGGAGCAATGGTACTAAAACTCTATCCCCGATTTACCAGTAGGAAAAGATAAGTTGAGTTTGTTTAAACTAGATTAATTCTAACATATGTAAATAACTTAACTACGACTCCAAATAGAAAATATAACTATATAGACTATAATACGCCAATCCTAGCATGTCATCTATATATAATAAGAAATAAAGGCGTGATCAACATTCCCATTTTCCGACAGTTAGTTTCCCTCTCGGGCATCCTAACATGACAACTATACAGAAAGCTAACACGAATACACATGTTAACCACTTCAAGTTGTTCATTAGTGCGCAGCTGATATGATCTCATGAGAATCTTTAAAGATAGGTTAGTATCACCCTTCGGGAGTCCTCAACTGCACTAGTTAAGGAAAGCAATATCGAAAACACAATACGACCACCTATACTAGCATAAAGTAGAGCATTTCACAACCTATTCCAGTTTACCAACTTTGAACACAAATCTACTAAGATCGCCACTTTCACCAAAACAACTAACAAAGATCATTAACCGTGTCAAAGATTGGTAACAACACCATTAAGATTTTAAGACTCTTTTACGTGCCGGTAAACATCTATAATCGTTATTCAAGTGACTTTAACCAAACCAATACCCTGTTACAGTTTCATGGTGTAAACTTTATTAACAAGTTAACTAGTCTACTATCGGACGATTAAACGGACGGTTTCTTCAACAAGTAATCCGCCTAACACATTCGACAATCATCAAAGTCATCCAAACACAACTACAAATCTAACAACAATGAAACAAGGTTGCGCTATGATCATCAAGATTCAAACATGAAAAACGCCAAATTCATACAAAACTTGATTTCATACAAACGATTGTTTTAACTACTAACTGATACTAATGTTCTTGCCCGTAGGCGTACGATTAACTAAAATAACATCAAAATAGCAAACAAAATCAGATTTGGATCTAAGAAAGCTTAAAGGATCAAACCATAAGATTGCTAAAGAGATGGATTGGATGATGAAGGATGGATCGGATGGATTCCCGAGCTTGTTCCACGCCTATTCAGCACTTCTTTAGCCCGAAAATCGCCAGAAATCGCCCCCCAAAGGTCCAATAATCGATCAGTGGCTGAAATGGAGTATTTAAAGCTGAACAGGTCATGTGAGCGGCCGCTCGGAGGGAGTGAGCGGGCCGCTCACTTTACAGGCAAGTGGCAGAGCTGACGTAGGGCTTCTGGAAGGTTTCTGGAAATATCTGGATGAGCGAGCGGGCCGCTCACAGAGAGTGAGCGGCCGCTCACAGAGCCTGAGTTCCCGTTTCCGCGCTGAAATCTCCGTTTTTTCGTCTGTTATGCTTCCGGGACATCGTTTAAGACCTGAAATCGCAAAGATACCCAAATAAGTACCAATTCATGTGTATAAGGTCAAAAACGTCTGAAAATGGGAGTAAACGGGGACGTTTATATGTGTAAATTAACGTATATCAAACCTCCCCACACTTGAACTTTGCTTGTCCTCAAGCAAACAACAAAACCGAAATAAACGAAAAACTCGCCAAGTGGCAACAAAGACAAAATATAACCTGTACAGACGATAATAATCAAGCCCACGGTAGATATAAACAGGTGATTAGATAACTGAAAAGCAACGACTCACTTCCAATCCACAAAGCACGCTAATCCGTACACGACTCACAATGTTCACACACACTCGGTTTTATTTATGATACATACGTGTAGTGTGTATGTGTAGATCGCTCCATTGCCAAGACAATGAATTGTGCAATGTCATAAGCTTGTCATAAGATCTAATCTTCACCAACTATCGTGTGAAGCAGTATAAATCACGAGGTCTTATAAGGGGGTGTAATGTCAGGCAGAGGTAAGGGTGTGGAATGGATATATATATAGTGACGAATCGGCTAAAACTCGGCGGTTAAGCCTAACTAAACACAAACAACTGCAACTGTACAAGACACATGCGAATATAACCGATTTTTATTTAAATCGAGCTAAACATACAACTTCTAACTTTATTGCCCCGAAAACTGCTCGAACACTACTAATTCACCCTATTTTTGGGTGTTCTATTTTTCTGGAATTTTCTGGATTTTTTTTATAATATAACTGATAACTAAAACACAAATAAACAACAAACGGGCTCTAAATATACAAACCCGAACAAGAACTATTTACAACGTAAAAACGAGTCAAACATTAACCTAAACCGAGTTTCAACACAAAAGGTTTAAAAGAAAAAAAGGCTAAATTTGGTTAAGTGGTGAAATGGTGTGGTAAATAAGAAAAAACACGGATTAGGCTCAACAGGGTAAACTAGGGGATAATGTTTAGGTGCGGGAAACAGATAAAACGAAAAGAAAAGGCTAAATCAAAAGGGTATCCTAAATGCCTCAATCATTTTCATACAATCTCACACGAATCTGGTCTAAACAAGCATGCTAATGACAAGTTCTAAATGGCACAAAACATCCGGCTCACTCGATAAGCATGTCAAAGAAATGAAATCTATACTAATAGGCTCAAATGCTCACGTAACCGGAAGGAAATGGGTGCAAATGTACAGATTTAGTATGCTAGTTTCACGTCCGTTTGTCGCGCCTCAAGTTATTTTTATCAAAAATTTGTTAGGCTTGATGTTTATTATAAATATACACATATATGTACTTATACAGTTTTTTTTTTTTTTGATATATATAAGTAAAAACACAGGAGGACAAACTAGAACATTATATAATCCCTCCCCACACTTAAACGTCACATTGTCCCCAATGTGAAAAATAGAAAGTGTTTATGAATTAGCTAACTATTGTGTGAAAAGGCAGAATAATACTCCCCTAGTGGTGATATCCCGAAAAGCATGGTGACTGCATTGAGCATCCATACCGGTGCTCGTCTGTTCCTGCACTACCACCATTCTTGACAAAAGCATAAACACATCAAAGCTATCCATTCATCACATTTATTCAAACAAAACTATCTAAACTACATTCAAAACACTAACAATATTAAAGTTTTGGGGTTTTGTTAAACATTTATGAAGGAAACCCCAAGAAATGAAGATCATGAACAACAAATTATAACCTAAAACATGAGAAATTTGGGGTTGTTTAAACATTTATGAAGAATCCCCAAAATTCCAAGAACAAACCTAAATTACACTAACATCTACACTAGCAAAGCAAACAATCCATCTAATAACATTAGGGTTTATTAAACATTATGAAAGAACCCTAAAATCATGAAAAGATTACATATAACTAAACTACATTACACTAGTGTAAGAGAAATTGCAAGAAACAAGAATATTCATACCTTGTTTTTGAAGATTTGGGGTGGATTTTGCAAGGTTTTTGGTGGTTCTTGAGAGCAAGTGCAAAGGAATGGGGTCAAAAAAAACTGAAGGAGCGGCCGCTTATAAGTTATTTAGGGTTAGTTTGTGAGTTTTAAATGTGAAATACCAACTTTACCCTTGAAAAACTTGTGCAGGCATCTCCGAGCGGTCGCTCGCGCCCTTGGAGCGGCCGCTCAATTTTTTTTTTTTTTAAGTCCTGAGCTTTTTGAGCGGGCCGCTCGGAGCCTCCGAGCGGCCGCTCACTGCTCACTGATGTGTTATTTCGCTGCAGTTTTTCACCTAAACGCGCCTGCACTTATCCGTTTTGACCCAAACAACCAACATACCTGTTTTGTGATGCTTCTTAGTATAACACCTTAGTTATGAAGCGACTTTCCACATCTTCATTTGGCGCGAATCAATCTTGTAAAAACTAAAAACAAACTAAACAACAAGTTAAAAACTTTATGAAGTTCATTAGGACATTTCTGCCCCTACACATCTAAAACATTATGAAGTCGTTTAGGATATTATGAAGTTGCTAAGGACATGAATGCCCCTTCGAAGCTATCTTTTTGCACGAGTCGATAGCTTGACTCGCTTTTCCATGCGCGTTTAAGCGCGCGGTCGTGGGATTCGAGTACTTCCACATCCGGGTCAAACGGGCCTGAATTGAATGGCCTTGATCGCTACCCATTGACTTTCAAACTCAGTCCAACTTGGACTTTAACTTCTAGGAATGGCCGTTTTCATTAAAGATTTTCTTTAAGATCGCTTTCGCCCGAATGGAGATTGAGTACAGGCGAGAAGATCGATCGAGCAATGAACAGACATCGGCCATCCCCACACTTAAACTTACGCAATGTACGAAATAATTACAGACAAAATAATTAAAGACTCGATCTAAGAAAAACGGAAGGAATATACACAGATAAACATACTAAAAACTATACACTAACTTAAATTATGATAATATATAAATACGAATATATACAAAAACATTTTAGCGAAAATATGAGTCGCTCGCGCATCCCGAAGAAGTATAGACCGCTTCTCGCGTGGCGCAAGTGAGCACAATGACTCAAGGTGCTCGCGCGTTGCAACAAGATAAAGACCGTCTTTTTGCTTGTGCGAAAACAACATTTTTCACCGAAAAATAATATAACGGAAGTTGATTAATAGAAACGATGATGGATGACAATGTATTGAGTTAAAAACGGAAGATAGCGGTTATTCACGTCACACGAAGGACTCTGGTGATCCTGTTCGCGTATCGCGAACAATAAAAGATAAAACCCGGGGTAATTAGGAACTCGCTTAAAGCGGACCCATAAGCCCAGCTTCTTTGCAAATCGCAAGGAAGCATTTTTCACAGAAAATTATTTTTATTAAAACCACTTCTATATTAAATAAATTTCCCAATTTTTCTTAACCCAAACCTTTCATAAAAGCATCCAAACCATCAAATTTAAACATAGCATACCCAGACTTCCATTGTATATTTAAGTAAAATAAAACGTATATATACATAACAATCAAATAAAAACCAATAGAATCAATAAAATGAACATAAACAAACAGACAAAGCATAAAACTATTCAAAGCATGAAATTAATAATTAGTTCAAATACGAACAAATAAATCTAATCAATCAAATAAAGAATAAATCAAATTCATAAATAAACCAATAAATCCAATAATCAATCAATTAAATCTATCAACATCCTAATGAACGAATAATCAATCAAACAATCCTATAAGAATATAAATGAACGAATATATGTGTAAACCTATGAACCAATCTAAAATCAATCCAAAATCTCAACAGACAGATAAATCAAATAAACAATCAAAGAATCATATATGCAAATAAATGAATGAAATAACAAATCAACGAAGTATAAACAAGTATTCACAAGCATGTACACTGGTAAAAAGTTGACTCGGTTCGTTCCTAAAGCTCGTCGCGTCCCCGGCAACGGCGCTAAAAACTTGACGTGTGCGGATATACACATAATTTTCAATGGATTTTAACACACGTTTTGCTTTAATATTTATAAAAATGGTTTCGACCTTAATATTAAAACACACACAATAGGGCAAGTGTACCCTGTCATATATGTAGTAAGTACAGATAAGAACCAAGTATCGATCCATGGACGCGCGCGGAGCAATGGTACTAAAACTCTATCCCTGATTTACCAGTAGGAAAAGATAAGTTGAGTTTGTTTAAACTAGATTAATTCTAACATATGTAAATAACTTAACTACGACTCCAAATAGAAAATATAACTATATTGACTATAATACGCCAATCCTAGCATGTCATCTATATATAATAAGAAATAAAGGCGTGATCAACATTCCCATTTTCCGACAGTTAGTTTCCCTCTCAGGCATCCTAACATGACAACTATACAGAAAGCTAACACGAATACACATGTTAACCACTTCAACTTGTTCATTAGCGCGCAGCTGATATGATCTCATGAGAATCTTTAAAGATAGGTTAGTATCACCTTTCGGGAGTCCTCAACCGCACTAGTTAAGGAAAGCAATATCGAAAACATAATACGGCCACCTAGACTAGCATAAAGTAGAGCATTTCACAACCTATTCCAGTTTACCAACTTTGAACACAAATCTACTAAGATCGCCATTTTCACCAAAACAACTAACAAAGATCATTAACCGTGTCAAAGATTGGTAAAAACACCATTAAGCTTTTAAGACTCTTTTACGTGCCGGTAAACATCTATAATCGTTATTCAAGTGACTTTAACCAAACCAATACCCGGTTACAGTTTCATGGTGTAAACTTTATTAACAAGTTAACTAGTCTACTATCGGACGATTAAACGGACGGTTTCTTCAACAAGTAATCCGCCTAACACATTCGACAATCATCAAAGTCATCCAAACACAACTACATATCTAACAACAATGAAACAAGGTTGCGCTATGATCATCAAGATTCAAACATGAAAAACGCCAAATTCATACAAAACTTGATTTCATACAAACGATTGTTTTAACTACTAACTGATACTAATGTTCTTGCCCGTAGGCGTACGATTAACTAAAATAACATCAAAATAGCAAACAAAATCAGATTTGGATCTAAGAATGCTTAAAGGATCAAACCATAAGATTGCTAAAGAGGTGGATTGGATGATGAAGGATAGATCGGATGGATTCCCGAGCTTGTTCCACGCCTATTCAGCACTTCTTTAGCCCCGAAAATCGCCAGAAATCGCCCCCCAAAGGTCCAATAATCGATCAGTGGCTGAAATGGAGTATTTAAAGCTGAACAGGTCATGTGAGCGGCCACTCGGAGGGAGTGAGCGGGCCGCTCACTTTACAGGCAAGTGGCGGAGCTGACGTAGGGCTTCTGGAAGGTTTCTGGAAATATCTGGATGAGCGAGCGGGCCGCTCACAGGGAGTGAGCGGGCCGCTCACTTTACAGGCAAGTACTTAGACTAATAACCCGTAGCTTAGTTAGTCCCTAGATGCCCAAACCATAACCAGGTTCGTTTGAAAATGCGTTGACTGTTAAACTGACCAAATGTACAAGACTCGACATCCCATTGGTGACCCGAGACTCCACGTGTTCATCTCATACTCAAACATACACAAATCATGCAACTTAGTACTTAACATGCGTTAAAGTTCAACGATTCTAACACATAGGTCAAATAACGTACAAACAAGTCCAAACACGTGTTACTAGGTTACTAGGCATGTCACGGGGTTCCTAGCATGTTCCTAGGTGTCAAATCGGGTTTCGAAATGTCAAAATACACTTATAACAGCATTACACGCGATTAGGAACTTAGCATGCAATTAGGAAAGTCAACATGTGATTAGGGATGGTCAACAGGCAATTACAGAGGGTAATCGCCCCCTATTATATGCGATTAGGGCTATCCACATACATTTCAGGCGATTATGGTCATAAGGTATGCAATTCAGGGCTTAACTAGTGATTAGGGTCACAATTGCATGAAATGAAGGCAATTAGGATCACAATTGCATGAAATGAAGGCAATTACACTCCCAAACGCCTATACATACACGATTAGGCCTTCATATCAGGCGATTGGGCTCCCAATCGCCTATAGCATAGGCGATTAGGATCCCCAATCGCCTATAGCCCAGCTGTTCCGGTTTTTCGCGTGTTTAACCCTCCAAATCAGATCCGAAACGTGTAAAAACACCCAATAACAATCCTAACACATTAACAAACATATTTCAAGCAAAACCCCTAAGTTTTCATCGTTCTAACAGCCCCGAATGCGAGCGTTTTCCCAAAATAGCAATTTAACATGAAAACATCACATCAACATGCAAGAACTTGCCCTAAATAGCAAATATCCTGATTTAATCACATAACCACGTTGTCCGATAGCATCCTACTGTTCTAGCATCATCCTAGAGCAAACCCTAACATCAAACAATCAACAACATACCTCATATCATCCTTAATCATTCATAATCTTTCAAATGGGTCAAAACACCAAGTATCAACAATACACAACCAAAACCATTCAAACTCCTAGAACATCATCATACTAACTTGTAACAGCCATAAACATCATAACAATACAAAAACAATGATGATTCAATCCTAAAAATCCTATCTTTAATCACATATAACACATATAACACAAGTAAAGGTGTGGGTTTGTTTAAAAACGGTTTTAAATGGATTTTCAAAGACAAAATCATTTATAAGTCAGGTCTGGACGTTTAGGGAGTAAAATATAATCATTTAAAGGTTTGGGTTTGAAGAACACACCTTGGATTTAAGAGGAGATGATGGAATAAGCTTGGAAATGGTTGTTTTGATGTAAAAATAGGTTCCAGAGGGTGTTTGTGGGTTGAGATAGGTTATGGGATGGCTAGGGTTGCATAAATGGTGTTTTGGAGGTCAAGGGTCGTATTTATAGGCGTTTCTAGTCGTCAGGTACCTTATAGGCGATTATGCAGCTTTATCAGGCGATTAGGGCTGCTAATCGCCTTCACTATAGGCGATTAGCCCCATAATCGCCTATAACATAGCCCAATCGCCTATAGCATAGGGCTAATCGCCCTCATGAAGGCGATTAGGGTCTGCTAATCGCCATCAGGGCCTGGTCCTTGGTATTTTGCGCGTTAAACCCCGTTTTAACATATGTTAACATGTTTTCACATACCGACAAGTCACATAATGATTATAAACACATAATACATGAAAATAAACACGTTCACACTCGTTCACCAATTCCCAGGACTCGAGACTTGCGTGTGTTAAAACCCCAATGGTGTGCGACTCGACTCGACTGACCTTGTTATGTGTAACGTATGCGCGACTCGCTAAGGTAGACTTACTAAGTTTTCAAAAGTTAGTTACCGGAATTTGCCGGGTGTCACATCATCCCCCTGTTGAAAGAATTTTTGTCCCGAAAATTTCCCGAAGTCGAAGAGAGAAATCAAATAAGAAGAAAAATTTTCCGGGTCGTCACATCATCCCCCTGTTGAAAGGAATCTCGCCCCGAGATTCTTTCGGTCCCAACAGTGATGAGTGTCGACCTCTGTGTGTGCCCAAGTAACGTTTCCCCAAAAGAAAACTAGTGAAGGTCATGAATCAAAACGCGACAATAACAACCGGGAACCCGCCTCCCCAAGTGTGAATATGAGACAAAAGACTCCCCCGACCGAAGGCCTACTGGAGACTACTATGATCGGTATAACTAACCCACCGGTACCGTCCAAGTAGCATCCCCAAAGGACCCTCGTCGACCCAAAGAATGAGAAGTAAAGGCCAACCCACAAAGAAAACACCCGAAAACACGAACACACAATAATGCGGATAAAAGTAGAACCAAAGCGTAGCAAGAGATAAGAAAGAATACGTACGGGTAACAGTGTCCGGGTCTTCCTAGTTCTCTCTAGCCCCAATAACATAAGCACGAGCAGCTACACCACCGCCCTTGTTGTTTCCTCCATTCCTTGCTGTACCTGCCT
Organism: Ambrosia artemisiifolia; assembly: GCA_032199755.1. NCBI lineage: Eukaryota > Viridiplantae > Streptophyta > Magnoliopsida > Asterales > Asteraceae > Ambrosia > Ambrosia artemisiifolia. The sequence continues at coordinate 36,987,647 of CM063515.1, forward strand.
CTCCCTGATTTAGCTTTGGGCAATTTCGCTTGAAATGCCCTGTTTCACCACAATTGAAGCACCCTTGATTCCCCCGAGGAGTAGGAGTGGGGGCGACTGCTTGAACCTGTCCTGCCTGAATGCTGGCCCTACAATCCTTGGCCAGGTGACCATAGCGATGACAATGATTGCAACGAAACGTATCGCAACCCCCAACATGATGGTACCCGCACTGGTTGCACTTAGGGTTCCATCCAGTTTATCCACCCTGATTCTGAGCCGACGCTGCCCCTGAAGCTTCAACCTTCTTTGCCGTCGGTTGTCGCTGAACCATCGCTGAACTCTTCTCCACACTTTCCCACTTCCTCTTGTTCTCCGCCGACGCCTTCACAGAAGAGCCTCTAGGAGGCAAGACACCCTCAGAAATCTTCAAGTTGGTCATCTTAGTGGCCGACCGCACCGCCTCTGACATGGTAGTAGGATCCCTAGCAGACACCAACCCCGCAATCTCTGGCACCAAACCCGCAAGATACTGCTCTACCCTCCTGTACTCTGGTGTCGACAAACCTGGACACATCACCGCTAACTCGTTGTGCCTGATCGTGTACTCCTCAACCTCAGAACCCACCATCTTAAGATTCCCATATTCCTGTTCCAACCTCTTAATCTCCTCTCGCGGGCAGTACTCGTCCTTCAACCTATGCACGAAATCCGCCCAAGGCATGGCGTTGGCCTCCCCAAGACCAAGTGTCTGAGTGACGCAGTTCCACCACGTCAAGGCGGGTCCTAAAAAGGTTCCCGAAGCAAACTTCACCCGATCCGCTGCTGGAGTCTCACATAAAGCAAACACCGACTCCGTCTTCTCCAACCACCTGAGCAACTCCACAGCTCCCTCCGTACCACGGAAGTTGAGGGGCTGACAATCCTTAAACCGCTTATAGGCAACTCCCGCCGGAACCGGAGGAGCAGTAGCACCCATGAAAGTCTGCTGGGCAGCCTGAAAAGCAGCCAATGCAACGCCCAACTGTTGCTGCATCATCTCATTGAGCTCATCATACGTCAAGGTGATGTTACCACCACCTCTACCCCCACCAGTGCGGCCTCCACGTCGTCCCCCAGTACGTCCACCAGTGCGTCCTGACATCTTCTGAGAAGAACAAGAAACAAACACTCAGACCCAAAACCAACGCTAAACCAAGAAAATACGAAAAAGTCCAGGATTGGGTCCAATGTGACCATTAATCCCAACCCGAGATCCACCAAGTCTTCCATGCATTTCAACTTATCATTTCGTGTGCACCCGAAATGATAAATTGCTCTACATGGTCCTCAAGGCGTGCCCCGAGCTCGAACCTCAAGTCACCCGACACCCACATCTTAAGAAGATATAACCAACTCAAAAGATCAACAAACAAGTTCCCTCGACTGTAAACCCGAATACGAAGATAAAGTGAAGCTAGGAATAACCAAGAATAAGATAGGTAATGTGACACTGTGTGGTAAGGATACCGACACCCCGACAAAGTTAGTATGTTTACCAAAAGACACGACTCAAATGTATGTGACCGTCTAGTGTGTGAGACTCGGCTATAGTCTAGACTCTACATGCAGTCCTAGTTCACTATAACCATTGGTTTTGATACCAATCTGTCACACCCTCAAATTTCCACCTGCGGAGTTCTACCGCGAGGTGTGTGACACACCAGGATCCAAGTCAACGGTCACAATAAACAACACTATATGAGACATAAGTAAATTCAAAACACGAATTCAAACCATTTGAAATAACAGCGGAAGCATTGTTTTACAAAACTAAATCCAAAAGTTTCCCAACTTGTTTGATAACAAAACCATGAAACCTAAACTAGACGCCGTGCAGACGGGTGCGCCTAAGCCCTGAGATGCTGCTACCTTAGTGACCTGAGAAATCATGCCAAAAACGGGTCAACATATAATGCTGGTGAGTTCACAGGTTTTAAGTTTACAATTAGTTTCCGTGTGTTGAGCGTTGATCACAAAAATACCATGTCATGAGATGCGTTAAACAAACAAACAAAAGAACAAACAAACAAGCGTTTCCTACTACTACCACGACTGTGATGCTGAAACCATTACTGACAGCGTTGCTTGAGTTGCTGCCCGTGTTTGAGTTGCTTGTGATGCTAAACTAGAGACAATATGCACCCGCCCGGTCCTACCGTCGGGTGGGGCTTGTCAGGCCCAATAGATCTATCCACATTTCCCCGTTGTGCCCGGCACATTCATGGTTTCCCCCAGGGACTCCTTTTTTCGTCGTGTAGTAAATAAAAGTGTTGCAAATCAAAGAGTTGTGTTTCAAAAGCGTTGCATACAAAAAGTGTTGCTTTCCAAAGTGTTGCATTTTCAAGAACGTTTCAAAAGCGTAGCGTGTTTACCACAAGTTGCTTTCCAAAAACAGTTGCGTGTTCAAAATGAGTAAAGCGTTTCCAAAAAGAGTTACATGTTTATACAAAAGCATTGAGTTTGTTAAATTGCGTGGCATGTTTCTCCCCCGAAAGAAAACATATAAAAGAGGGGCCGTGAACTCACCTTGGGTTGCGTTACTTCGAAAATGATTTAAACCAACAAGCTATGCTAGCCCCGTAAAGCGGCGACCTAACATATGACAGTTACAAGTACTTAGACTAATAACCCGTAGGTTAGTTAGTCCCTAGATGCCCAAACCATAACCAGGTTCGTTTGAAAATGCGTTGACTGTTAAACTGACCAAATGTACAAGACTCGACATCCCACTGCTGACCCGAGACTCCACGTGTTCATCTCATACTCAAACATACACAAATCATGCAACTTAGTACTTAACATGCGTTAAAGTTCAACGATTCTAACACATAGGTCAAATAACGTACAAACAAGTCCAAACACGTGTTACTAGGTTACTAGGCATGTCACGGGGTTCCTAGCATGTTCCTAGGTGTCAAATCGGGTTTCGAAATGTCAAAATACACTTATAACAGCATTACACGCGATTAGGAACTTAGCATGCAATTAGGAAAGTCAACATGTGATTAGGGATGGTCAACAGGTAATTACAGAGGCTAATCGCCCCCTATTATATGCGATTAGGGCTATCCACATACATTTCAGGCGATTATGGTCATAAGGTATGCAATTCAGGGCTTAACTAGTGATTAGGGTCACAATTGCATGAAATGAAGGCAATTAGGATCACAATTGCATGAAATGAAGGCAATTACACTCCCAAACGCCTATACATACACGATTAGGCCTTCATATCAGGCGATTGGGCTCCCAATCGCCTATAGCATATGCGATTAGGATCCCCAATAGCCTATAGCCCAGCTGTTCCGGTTTTTCGCGCGTTTAAACCTCCAAATCAGATCCGAAACGTGTAAAAACACCCAATAACAATCCTAACACATTAACAAACATATTTCAAGCAAAACCCCTAAGTTTTCATCGTTCTAACAGCCCCGAATGCGAGCGTTTTCCCAAAATAGCAATTTAACATGAAAACATCACATCAACATGCAAGAACTTGCCCTAAATAGCAAATATCCAGATTTAATCACATAACCACGTTGTCCGATAGCATCCTACTGTTCTAGCATCAACCTAGAGCAAACCCTAACATCAAACAATCAACAACATACCTCATATCATCCTTAATCATTCATAATCTTTCAAATGGGTCAAAACACCAAGTATCAACAATACACAACCAAAACCATTCAAACTCCTAGAACATCATCATACTAACTTGTAACAGCCATAAACATCATAACAATACAAAAACAATCATGATTCAATCCTAAAAATCCTATCTTTAATCACATATAACACATATAACACAAGTAAAGGTGTGGGTTTGTTTAAAAACGGTTTTAAATGGATTTTCAAAGACAAAATCATTTATAAGTCAGGTCTGGACGTTTAGGGAGTAAAATATAATCATTTAAAGGTTTGGGTTTGAAGAACACACCTTGGATTTAAGAGGAGATGATGGAATAAGCTTGGAAATGGTTGTTTTGATGTAAAAATAGGTTCCAGAGGGTGTTTGTGGGTTGAGATAGGTTATGGGACGGCTAGGGTTGCATAAATGGTGTTTTGGAGGTCATGGGTGGTATTTATAGGCGTTTCTAGTCGTCAGGTACCTTATAGGCGATTATGCAGCTTTATCAGGCGATTAGGGCTGCTAATCGCCTTCACTATAGGCGATTAGCCCCATAATCGCCTATAACATAGCCCAATCGCCTATAGCATAGGGCTAATCGCCCTCATGAAGGCGATTAGGGTCTGCTAATCGCCCTCAGGGCCTGGTCCTTGGTATTTTGCGCGTTAAACCCCGTTTTAACATATGTTAACATGTTTTCACATACCGACAAGTCACATAATGATTATAAACACATAATACATGAAAATAAACACGTTCACACTCGTTCACCAATTCCCGGGACTCGAGACTTGCGTGTGTTAAAACCCCAATGGCGTGCGACTCGACTCGACTGACCTTGTTATGTGTAACGTATGCGCGACTCGCTAAGGTAGACTTACTAAGTTTTCAAAAGTTAGTTACCGGAATTTGCCGGGTGTCACATTAAATGTCTTATTTTCTATTAAACACTTGGAACATCATCAATGTAGTGTCATGTCTTATTATTCTTTCTAAGACTATTAAATACAAGATTTGGTGGCTTAACTATATAAGGTAATATTCCTTAAACACCTAAGATCAAGAATGTTGGTTTACCCCATTTATTAAAGTCCACGTTTTCCTTCCCCTTTTCTTTCTTTTTCGGCCGAGAACCCCCCCCCCCCCCCCCCCCCCCCAATGACACATTATTATTTTTTTCTAATCCATCACATGTTGGTTTAGACCTCTAAGAATCCCCATGTGTTGTCACATTAGCTTTAGTCTTGTTAAGTTAAACATCATCATGGAGTGTAGTCAACCATAAGATGTTATTAGGACCCATGATTTGCTAGTAAGATTCGAGACAAAAGCAAGATCATTAACCAAACATGGTAAGATTCCTTTAATCACCAAGAACCATGAAAGATCATTACCACATTTGGAGACAACTCCCTTTCCTTACACCCTCTAAACCGTCCCCCCCCCCTATGTCCCTCTAGTTCTTTTTTTTTTTAAGCATAGCCAACCTCTATAATCACATGTGCTTATTTGTTCCATAAGTTAACATTCATGTGTGGTCAATCATGCTTAGAATCCATCCAACACCAACACAAGACTAGTCACTTTACATGACATGATTTAGACGCTAGATTTGCCACTAAGATATGGAACATATGGAGATTACTAGCCTAATAAGGAAGGATTCTCTAATCACCCAAATCCATAGAAGTTGACTTACCTAAATTGTTGATCATCTTCCTTCCACCTTCTCATTCCCACCTCTATATAAGGAGGCTTTGGGTGCTCATTTCACCACACCACAGCCTCTCTTGCTCTCTCACTATACTCGAAACACACACACACAACACAAACTTTAGGAGCAACCAACGAAGTGCTAGCATTTTGCCTTCTATCTTGGAACCACTAGGAGGTATAAACCTTAATCTAGTTACTTCTTTACTTTATTGATTATCACATGGTTCACCTTAGTTCCTAGTAATGATTTACAATAAAACAACACCATAGATGGTAATGTATGTGTGTATGCATATAAATGTATTTGTGTGCGTGGATATGCATACACATGTATGTATGTATGCATGACATACATAGGTATGTGCACGTGGGTATATGTGTATGTATAGATGTATAAGAAGTTAAGGATCATGTTACTTTCCTTAGGTAGTGAAAACAAAGTCCATTTGTATACATACATACGTGTGCGTGTATATATATGATGTATGTGTAAAGCAAACTCATAAGCATATGTATATGGGTATGTATGTACAAGTGTAGATTCCTTAGACATCCCTACATATGGTTATGTGTGGAAATACACATATGTATTGATATAATATAGATACACGCATGAGTATGTATGAATACATGTGTATATGATATATGAGTAGAGTAAAGATCAATGTGTTTATGAACTAAACAACACTTTTTCAAAAGGAACATATACTTTATGGAAAGTATCATATGTTGGAAAATAAGATATATTTTCTTATACAAACTATAATTTTCAAGTAATATATAGTTGTCACCAAGAAAAGCTAAACTAACATACCGCTAAGGATCGGGTGAACCACGAGTACCAAGGATTACATATTTGTATCAATCTAAGGTACCATGTATGTATATAGGACGAGATATCTAGTTGTTGGACATACACTTAGATTACACGCGGACTAGAGGTGAGTTCTCACAACCCCTTTTTACTGTTTTATGTTTTGGGGAAAAGCATGCATCATTACTCGTTTTTAGAATGAATTCCTAGCCGACCGGTGTACATGAGACGATGTGTATAAGAGTACTCGCTAAAGCCCTCGTATATTAGTTTATCATAACCATTAACTATGGATTTAGCCAGAAACGCATGAATAGATCTATTGGGTTGACACCCTCACTCTCGGTTAGTCGCTCTAACCGGTATATGATATATGAGAGTGCTTGCATTTCTTTTATGACGATTCATTGCATTGATATGCAATGTGCGAGGCACCACTCGTCGAGGCTTGGTTATGAACTCATGATGGTTTATCATCATTGCTCCTAGCTAGGCAATGATGGGTCATTCAAGGAATTCATTGAACTTTTCATTTTACAAAAACTCGTGAACTCACCAACATTTTGTTGACAAAGTTTTCATGCATGTTTTTTAGGTAACTAAAATCATGGATGGAACTTGGGAAACGATTAGGCTCACATTCACGACCACCACACAACGTGTCATTAAAACTTTTGACCCCGCTAAGGGTTTTAAACTGTATCTTGTGAAACTTGTTGTCATTGAACACGTGTGGTATTTTTATAAATAAATAAAAATGAATGTTTGCTCATATCTTGTGCTTGAAAACCTTTCGTGGTTACACCTCATGTTTTCGCCTAGGCGGGGTGTGACAATGATATCAATTAAACCTTCATAAAACAACCAAACCACCATTCGAAACCATAACTTATTACATTATTATTATTATTTACATTATTATTATATTTGCAACACACACATTCAACCCGTTCCTCGTAAACCAAGTAAAAAATGGCTATAGTAAAACACTTCAAGATGATGGTTTTGTTTTGTGGATCAGACGAGAACTTGCCTAACACGCATGAGACGAATGTTGCAACATGAGTTCGACCAAGATGACACGCGAAGCTTTAGACTCCAAGCGGATCCCTTGATTGCCAACTCACCTCCCGTAGAACATAGGCCTCTACAAAGTTTGACCAATTCGCCGTTTTCACTTATTTAATAGAATTTAACGCGCATACCGCATTCGAAGATCAAGGTCTTCACATTTTAGTAACATTTCAGACTAACTGAGATTCGAGAACAACATTCTCAAACCTTTCTAAAAGTGGAAAAAACTAGAACATTAACAACTAACAAATATTGTAGAATAAAAGAAGAAAGTTTTCCTCTCTGTTACCAAGCATGTTAAGAAATGATAATTTTCAAATATTACAAATCAAGGTCTTTATTAGTACTTTAGAAAGAGAGCAATGACCAGTCACATTAGTACTTTAGGTCAAAAGATGTAATCAGTGATAATAATTCATCTCACATAACGAGTATTTACGCATTTTATGTTTCTTAAGCTTAACGATGGTGAATAGTTGTTAGTAAATTGAATTCTTCCAGATGATAAAGGATAACGAAGATTAACGTTGTATTTTTCCCGGAAGTACTGAATTTTCATTTAGAGTAGAATCTAGAAAGGTATATTAGAGATGACAAAGGAGAACGAAGATTAATGTTGTATCTTATAATAATGTTTTTGTAGTTAGCTCGTGAAATTAAGAGGGTGTTTGGGATTGAGTTTGGAAATGCAAAAGTGTTTTGGTCAGAAGTGCTTATTGGCTTATGACTTTTTGAAAATGAGTTATAAAAAATGTTTAGATTAGCTTTTGGGATTAGAAATGTCAAAGTTAATATATTGTTTTTTTTAAATGTTTCGCTTAACTTATTGTGAATATTGGTTGTATGAGTAGTAGATTTGTAATTTTTTTCCAAAAGTCAAAAGCTAAAAACCAAAAGCCATGATTTCAAACTTTTCAAAAACAGTTTTTCCACCCTTAAAAGCCAATAAGTCAATAAGTTGTTTTGAAACTCAATCCCAAACACCCTCTAAGTGTAGAGATGGATTGGATTTCACGACTTCCTAAATCTATTGTTCATCACATACTCTCTTTTATTAATAATACTCCTGCAAACCTTGTTCGAATGAGCATACTATCTAAGACGTGGTTTCGCCTTACCGCGTTTTTCCCCTTTCTATATTTCAATATCGATTGTTTTATTAAATAAATAAAAGGTAGAATTTTCATTTGGGTTTATGATATTTTGATTAGGGTTATTATTATTTTTTTAAAAAATAAAACAAAAAAAAATAAACATTATTAGAATTACTAACAATAGTTTAATTAGGGTTATTACTTTGTTTTTAAATTTTTTTTAAACTTTATTTTTACAATAATTAAATTAAAAAAAACAATCAAAACGACTCAAAATAAAACTTTGATCCGAAACGCCTCGCTTTAGCCATAGCGAGTCGCTTCGCTTTAGCCATAGCGAGTCGCTTCGCTTTTAAAACTTCAGCTTTTCCTGACCTCGTACCGACGGTCGTTGAAAAGGGAGCCAAGCGCCTCGTTTTGGGCAAAGCGAGGCGGCTTCGTGAGGGGTTGAAATAGAAGTAAGGGGTGTGAATAGCCCATGCCTTTTTTTATGAGTATATAAATAATTTAGAAGTTCAAAATATAAATATGCAAAAAAAAGTAAAAAGAAAAGATATTTTAGTTGCATTACCAACTTGAGTACCAAGTACCGGAAACGACATACTAGATTCACTCTTCTGGGACTTCTAATGCTCAAAAAAACAGATTGTTGTATCTGTCTGGGCCTAGAGCAGAGCTCGAATTATCTGTATCTTGATACTGAGACTGGAGATTAGTCACAGCAGTTTACTGGAAGCTTTTGAATTAAGTCTAATGGAGTTTTGGTTGGGATTGAACAGGTAGGTTATTGGGTATGAATGCTGACAAAAAAAAATAATAGACCGGTTTTAAGATTTAAACAGCTCGTTTTAAGCAGGTTTAAAATTTCTATGGTTCCTTTCTCGGTTAAGGGTTATGTTTGTTCAAATTTTAAAAGCATGTATATATAACTTCACCTATTCAAATCACCCAAACCAACGAATCCAACAGTATTAAACGGTTCAACCCACAACTTAACACCACCAATATAGAAGCAAACTCCAATTTTATCTTTCCGCCACATAAATATGAAAATTAAAACACCAAAGCAAAAATAGTAAACAAGAATGTGAAAATTAAAACATCTTTTGCAAGTTTTGGATAGTCTAAATAAAATGTAACAAAGTACACGCACGCTTATATGATGAAAAGATGACCAGGCCGTAAACAAAAAGAGAAGAATAATAATACCTCGACTTCAAAATTCCTCATAGCTTGTCCTCAAACTCGGAGAGTGGTGTCATCTGCTCCTTCAAACCCTTCCTTTTCCGGATCTGTGTGACAAGTGTGCTCGCCTGTGACCCAGCTTCCAATGGATCTGACCCCATCATATCCCAATGATCAAACACACATTGTGGGAAAGCTTGACCAGAAGTGGATGCTCTCAAAGCACCAGAAAACCCAAATGATTCCACCACAGGGAGATAAGCCTTAATGTTGTAAAGCGGGGTACCCGGCCTCTGCATTTCTTCAAACACATGCCCACGCCTTTGATTCAACACACTGTAGATTCCACCCAAGGCTTGTTCAGGTGCCTGAATTTCAACCAGGTAAACTGGCTCAAGTAAACGTGGCTTGGCGGTCAGCTGGGAGGCGTATATGACTCTCCTGGCGGTGGGAATAACTTGACCACCACCTCTGTGAATAGCATCAGCATGGAGAACAACATCACACACTTCGAAACAGATACCTCTCATGTTCTCTTCAGCCAACGCACCTTCTTTAGAAGCCCATTGGAATCCAGCCACCACTGAATCCTTGATTTCGTTCAAATACTGAACTCCCTTACACATATCAACCACCATGTTGGGCCCGGTTGTTTCAGGACCGAAACACCAGATCTTTTTAGCCAAATCCTTGTCCCAACCGAATTCCTCGGATAAGATCTTGCCACGAACCTTGGGGTCATCACGTGGACCGACCCTTCCTTCGTCTATAGCCTCAGCTAGACCATCCTCCATAGGTCTAGCTTCCATGTAGAGACGGTTGTGTTTGTTGGGAGACTTGCTCATCACAGTTCGGGAGGATTTCTCAAGAACAGTTTCACGGAAAGACACAACAGGGTCAGAAACAACGATTTCAGCACCACCCATGAAGTCGTCTTGCAAGTCCTTCAAACAGATTTCAAGATGCAGCTCACCAGCACCGGCAATGATGTGTTCACCAGACTCCTCGATGGTACACACAACCATAGGGTCAGACTTAGCAAGACGTTTCAGACCTTCAACCAGCTTAGGAAGATCAGACGCAACCTTGCACTGAACCGCAACACGAACCACGGGTGAGACGGAAAACTTCATGGCTCTAATTGGGTGGGCATCGACCTCCTTTTCGTTTGTCAGTGTTGCATTCTTGGTGATGAACTGATCCAAACCAACCATAGCAACGGTGTTTCCACATGGCACGTCCTCAACTGTTTCTTGCTTCTTTCCCATCCAGATGACAGTTCTCTGAACACTCTTCACATACAGATCCTTCTTCTCACCAGGAACATAGTTGGGACCCATGATCCTAACTTTCAAACCAGTAGAAACCCGACCAGCAAAAACACGACCAAAGGCAAAGAATCTACCCTTGTCAGAAGCAGGAATCATTTTGGAAACATAAAGCATAAGTGGGCCATCAGGGTCACAGTTTCTGATGGCATTAGCATACTGATCATCTAGGGGACCCTCGTAAAGATTCTCAACACGGTATCTTTGGGCAGTGTGAGGAGACGGCAAATGAAAAATCATCATTTCAAGTAAGGCAGTAGCAGCAGGAAGCCAATTCTGCATAACACGTTTCATCAATGCCTTACCCATCAACTCCTTCTCTTCAGACTTCATGGTAACACCAAGCTTAGTCAACATAGGCCACAATTGATCTTTCTTGTCGTTCATGCATGTGTTAATAATCTGCTTAATTGGTTCATAACAGAACTGAACAAACCCACGCTTGCAAGTTGCAGAGCCGGTGCTCTTAGTGGTCCACTTCTTGGTTTTTGGGTCAAAATAGTTCTCTCCCCAAAGCCTTTCCATCATTTTTGCCTCATCAACACCAAACTTTGATGCGTACATTTTTGCAAAATTTGTTAAAGTAAAGGCCCAACCATGCAGCCCAGCGGAGAAAGCGACAGTACCTTTTTCAGGGTAAACCATGACATCACCAAGAAGTGGGTCCTCATAAGTAGCCATGATCACATTAGCATTTTCAATAACCCTTTGAAATGTTTGATATGCTTCTTCACCGTCAACTTGAAGCTCAAGGAAACACCTGTCCATCTTGTTGACAGTTAAAACCGGTCGAATTCTTTCTCCAAGTGCTTGACGAAGAACGGTTTCTGTTTGAACACAAACACCCTCGATACAGTCCACCACAACCAGTGCACCATCAGTGATACGTAGGGCAGCAGTGACCTCAGAAGAAAAGTCAACGTGCCCAGGTGAGTCAATAAGATTGATCAGGTACTCATTCCCGTTACGTTCTCCTTTGAAGCTTTTTAACGCTTCATCGGTCATCTCATAGTAAAGTGAGATACCAGTGGACTTGATGGTGATACCACGTTCTGCTTCATCAGCACGGGTATCAGTCATACGAACATCACCAGCAACCTCTTGGGCAATGATACCAGCAGCAGCCACAAGGGAATCAGTCAAGGTGGACTTTCCTGTTATAATTAGCAAACAAAGGTTATATTAGTATTATTTAATAAAACATTATCGCTTCACAGATGCAACATAAAAATAAATCAACAATGCTTGACGAAAAAACTAAACAAACAAACTAGGTTGAGCTGTTTCAGTACCGTGATCAACATGAGCAATAACAGACATATTACGAATGTTATGCTTGAAGTCCATAATCCTACGAAGCTCTTCAGCAGTAAACTTCACCTGTTAAGTTGAAAGAAAAGGTTAGTAACAAGCTTCTCAGGTAACAAAATAAAAGAAGGGTAACAGAAAAAGAAAATAGAGAAATGTAAAATTTACCATTTTGTCGAGTTTTTAGATCTCTGATAAAGATATAGCTGTAAGGCTTCTAAAAAAATCCTGCTGAAAAATAACAAACAACACATAGATAACAGGATGAGCGGATGAAATTATACTACAAAAACATATAAATAACAAAACTTTAAACATACAAAACTTTAAACATACAAAACTTAAATATAATAATTCAAATTAGCAAAAATATATCACACAGAGACATGTTATGGCCATCAAAAACAAACATTCATATATGGCACGCATTTAACTGTTATTCAACTTATCAGACACAATAAAACAGTAACTATGAGACAATCAGAATATACCAGCACACAAGAATAATATATTCCAGGTGATACAAAACACATAACTAATTAGCAAACACGTAAATTAATGTTTAATCATGAAGCATCAAGAAAAAAAATAGATCTACAGTTCCAATCAATGATGTTCAACAAAATTACTGAGTTCAACAATTAGAACATAAAAACAGATGTTGCATCAAAATCATTTCTTTATGAATCAAATAACAAAGCACGAAATTCACAAAAAAATCATTCAGGATGAAAAGAATATTAGCCGCTGACCGTTAAAAAACAAAATAAACCAAACAATAAGACTGATGAGAAGGAAGATGAAATGAAAAGAAAAGAAAGATGCGTTAATAAGACTTTACCTGCAAAGAAACGAGAGGAAGCAGGCGGCTAAGAAAGGAGAGCACACCAAGAAATATAATGTTAGCGGCGGTTGCTACTATCAAACCCTAATATATCCCTCTACCCTTTCCTATCTTTTTTTATTTATCTTTTTTTATTTATATTTTACTAGATCTTTGCCCGCGTTACACGCGGTTCACCAACGTACAAATATTTTGAGGGGTAAAACATATAAAAAAATGTAGCTGAAATATTTTATTAAGATTTAAAAGAAACCAATACACATTGTATTCAAATATCACTAAATATTTCTTTATACACCACATTTTTTGTTTTAGTCTTCACTTTCCCATCAGCATCAAGTATAAGTAACTTCACGCCTGCCCTGCTTTTAACTCTTGACAATGCGACATAAAGCTGGCCATGTGAGAATACAATAACCTCAAGTACCATTGACCAAGCCGTACTCTGCAATCTGCATCGTTCTGCAAAAAATAACCGGATACAAATTCATACTCTATTTTACAACTCCAAATCACGCTTCGCAGCGGAAATTCGGTTGGTACTGTTTCGCTTCTCTACGCTACCTACTCTACGCGCTGCGGTAGAGTAGCATGTGACCGTAACACAATTAACACAACAAAATTTGTAGTTAACTTCTATCTATTCTAAAAAAAATTAAGCAGTTATCATCCAAAATCGGCGCGCGCGTTGCAGCGCGCCAAACCGAATATTTTTCGGTTTGTTAACATGTGCATACACTATAGATACAAACATATAACAATTACTTCACGCCCTGCCTATGGACATTTAACCTATACTTTGCATATTATGGAAGATCATCAGGTAATAAAAGCTTCATGAAAACTTTAATGTGATGTTAAAATGAAGCTCTCGTTTTTTAATCGTACCTTGAAAAATATAATATTATCATTATAAGATTTGAGATATTGATGCTCACCAAAGCAATAAGGAATTCGTAAAAGCTTACAGTTATATAGAGAACACATCGCCTATAGATTAACAAAGACTGACAGTTCATCAGTTTTGCAGTAAGCTTCACATGCAACAAAAGTTGGTAAACATTTAAACTTCATTAACCTACCATTCATTGTTTTCTAACATATTGAAACAAAAAGACCAAAATATACTAACAATAAGTCATACCAAGGAATTTCAGTTGCTACCATTTACCATAAAAACCAGCCACAAGATATATTATATTCAGTAAAGGCTAACGTAATAATTCCATTAAAAAGTTAACTATATTTTAATTTTGATAATTGCCAACGTACCTTCACTTATCACAAATATGCATTCATAACCTACATATATTCCATTATTCTTCATGAACAGGGGCCATTTTCTCAAAGCATACCTAAAAGTCTTGCCTTTTAGTTTATCTGGTCTAGCATCCATCCAGATATGCTCCCCTTGCAAAGCTCTTATCCTCACCCTTAAAGAATCAACAACTCCCAAATGATCAGCATAGTGCTTTGCCAAACGATGAATCACACAAAAAAAATGGGCAATTAAATTCATATATATAATAGAAAAAAGAAAAATTATTGTATTAAACTTGAAATAACTTACAATGTTGGTTCAGGCCCTCTCTAAACACACACCAAAAACAACACTCACAATTGTTTAGATGTAAATATGCAAATAAATGAAAAGTTGATCGATGTACAGTAAAGAAAAAAGCATAAAACAAACTTGCTGCACACATTTTATTTACTTACCAAAAGAAACCTTAAATAGGCATACAAGCTACTTGCTTTCAAAAGAAACTTTCAACAAACTACCTATTCAACACGTATATCCTAAAGACCCGTAAAACTAATAACTAAAACCAACGGATGCTTTGACTTCTAATAAACTAACACATGACTAACAAACTTCCTGATGACTTGTTCTAAATCCATGACCCGTAACCGTCGACCCAACCCGACACATCAAGATTATCCAACATACATGATGTTTATCCTTTGGTATGATATAAACATATGGGACAACATCAAGACATCGCAAATCAACATCCTTGCCATCATCAATGTCATTTAAACTTTTTCCACATCTTCCTGTTCATCATCAGTTTCAAGATTAACAACACATGGAGCATGAACAGGAACAGGAACATCAATTGGTTATTGATTAGGAATTTATTTATGTGGATCATCAACTGCATCAACATCTACATGTAAATCTACCTATCATCATTTACAATAAAAAGAATAGAATAAACTAATTATATAAAAATATTAAATGTAAAAAAATGATAATATTAATATCATGCTGGAAGAGAAACTGGTGGAACTTTTGAAATAATATATTGACTTCCATTACTATTGAAAAGGATAACCTTGAATGTAATACTGACCTCTATAATTAACAACTGACACCTTCAAGTACCCTCTTGTGATTAACCTTTGCCTAGTATGTCCCCTTCTAAAAAAAATAATCAAAATAAAAATAAATTCAAAGGAACCATTCTACGTAGAGTATTATAATGATCCCATATGTACCAACTTATGCAAGGCTAGAACCTATATGAACACTTGACAGCCAAGCCATTATATTTGATGAGTTGAGCCCAAGACTTGACATTCTGACTTTTTTAAGAACCACTTAATTGGAGCCCTATTCTACCAAGGGTAAAGTCATTTATATAAGTCATGCATTCATGAGAAAGTTTAAGTTTGAACAGATAATAGTTTTTGTTCTATTGATCAATTTTAGGCTTAGAAGAATGTGTAAATGAATATATAGAAACTGTACCATAGTGAGAAGATGATCATCAAAACCATAAAGAACAACAAAAAACACCTAAACATTGAAGTAAATGAGAAACATGAACCATAATCGCACAAATCTGAAAAGTAAAACATAAACCACTAAATCGAAACCTAAAACACAAATCCATTCGTAGCTTTCTTAAAACATCAATTGAACCCTAACTCGAAACCTAAAACATTTTTCCTAAATACAAATTTAAAACATAAAGGCAGAATTATTCTGAATAATAATAAACGAAAACTAAATAACAATTAGTCAAACCTTATAACATCAGTTGAACCCTAAAATCCCCTATATCGATACCTAAAACATAAACCCCTAATCGAAACCTAAATCATAACGGACCATTCGTAGCTTTCTTAAAACATCAATTGAACCGTATGTTAGGATCTGAGTATTGGATTGTTTTGATTAAGTATGAAAGATGAACGAAGTATAAATGGAAAGTGCAGCGGAATAACAATAAATCAAAACATAGAGAATAATTGTTTTTAATCGAAAGCTTTCATTAATGGAAAGGTTACAATTGTACAATTAAACTCCCCCTCAGCCTGATCACTCAGAGAATGTTTGTCTGAAAGAGAATGACGAGTGATGAATAGAACAGTACAAGTATTGTTCTATTTATAGACAAGCTCAAAACTCTGATGATCAGTTGCTGACTTCACCTAGATAGCGACCCCTAACTGTCTAACAAACTCTAACAACTGTTAAGCTATAAACTACTGTTACATTGAAACTACTGACAATACAAAACTCTGTTAACTAAATCTCTGATGTCTTCTTATCATCTGTTGAACCAAAGTGATGTTGGTTCAACAGACTTTTGTTCTTCAGATCTTTAATCAGCAGTTGTTCTTTATCAGACTTTTAACCTTCAGACTTTGTCCATCAGACTTTTCATCAGCAGCAGTTATCTCTAACAGTTGTTAAGCAGCAGCAGTAGTTTAGGAATCAACAGATCTTTGGAGGAAGCTTTGTTGTAACAACTGTTCTTTATTCAGGATCAAACACTTAGTATATTTTGGCTTTTAATCATCTGTTCTTCTCCAGGTCAGCAGACCCAACAATCTCCCCCTAGAACAGATGATGCCAAAACTCTGCTTTATTCTTGATCTTTATTCCTAATTAGACTTTCTCTTATTTGCCCTTTTAGTTGTAATTCAAAGCTTAAAGAGAAGAGGTCTTCAGCATCTCTATCCAGTGTCAAGTTCAGAAGGGTCTGGAGATCTTCAGCACTTAGGCCAGGTGCATCATCCATACTTAACTTCTGAACACTACCATCTGATCTGAGCAGTGTCAATTCATGGGTCTCTTTATCAGACTTCCATTTTAGAATTTTAGAATCAGAGGAGTGACTGGGATGCATCTTTATTTTAGATGAGTTAGGAGATGGAGGCCTGCCAATGAGTTCTCTGAACTTCTCTGTGACAG
The DNA here is from genome assembly GCA_032199755.1 of Ambrosia artemisiifolia. Classification (NCBI taxonomy): domain Eukaryota; kingdom Viridiplantae; phylum Streptophyta; class Magnoliopsida; order Asterales; family Asteraceae; genus Ambrosia; species Ambrosia artemisiifolia. The sequence continues at coordinate 37,004,869 of CM063515.1, forward strand.
GGTCAGAGAAGTATCTGATTTGGTTCAAGAGACCATCTTTTACATAGGTTTCAGTGAACTTTCTTGTATCCTCTTTAGACATTTCCTTCTGCTTCTTGTATTGTCTTCTGACAGCAATAGAAAGATCAGAGGTTTCAAGTAAACTGTCTAGTGTAAAGGCCTGTGAGGGTTTCTTGGGTGCATCATCTTAGACTGGTTTTCTTGGTAGTTTGGGATTGGTCTTTCTTTCTTGTTCAAGCTTCTTGTATGTTTCAATTAACCTGACCTCAGACCATCTAGCAACAGATCTCATCTCTCCATACTTGGCTGCTACAAGCTCTTGTCTCATTTGCTTGAACTTCAAGGCTCTAGCTTGATCTCTCCCTTTACTGAAATCAGGGGCAGAGGCCTTAGTAGGAGGATTCTTGGCCATGCTCTCAATTCTAATGAGTTCTTCCCTGAGAGCATGTGTGGTCCAGCCTGTGAATTGATTCTTTGTTGCTTTGTAAGGCTTGGTTGCCAAGATCTGTTCTAGCAGTGAATCCCTAACTTCCATTTCCAAGTCTCTGCTGAGAGGCATGGTAGACATGGAATTGCTCAGGGTCATAGCATAGTCTTCAATCCTTCGAAGTTTGCTAAGCTCTGCTAAATGGATGCCCTGAGCAGTCCTGTCATCCTTCCCTTTGCATTTCTCTTTAATGACAGCATCAGCCTGTTCACTCTTGTATTTAAGATAGGTGTCAATGTTGAGTGGAACAGGGAAGCCTTTGAGAGATGGGAAGGTTCTTTCTGATGGCTGATCAGTATTGTAGAAGGATTGAAGTTCCCCCTTGATTAAATCCAACTCAAGGGGATACTTCTCAGCCAATGGGGTGATGGTGAGTGGTGGTCTATGGGATCTGAATTGAGAGGTGTGTGGTGAGAAAGATGAAAGTGGAATGGCATTGACTGGTGTGGATTGTGAGATTGGGGTGTTAGGTGGTGTGTTGTGGATGTTTTCATCTTGTATAACAAAGGTGGATTTCCTTTTCCTGCTATACAAGATTTTGGGTGAAGGTGAGGATGAGGCAGTTGTTTGGGTTTTTGGTTGTGTTGTGGTAGGTTTGGGAGTTGTTTGAGTTGTGGCTGGTTTAGTTGTTAATGGTGTGGTGATTGGTTTGGTTACTGGTTTGGGTTGAGCAGATGTTTTAGTGGCAGTTGTTTTGGTTTCAGTGGTTTGGGTAGCAGTGGTTGTGGTGGCAGTGGTTTTAGGAGCAGTGGTTGTGACAACAGGTGTTTCAACAGCAGAGGTTTCAGCAGATAGTTTGGAAGGTGGTTTTCTTGTGTGTTTGGCTGGCATTTTCCTTCTTTTAGAAGTATTCACATCTTCCACTTCTTGCTGTTGTTCCTTTTTCAGCTGTACCAACAACTCTGCCTTTGCTTCCAAAGTATCAGCCCTTTTCATCTTATCCTGAGCAGCTTTCTCAGCCTTTTCATTGGCTGAAGTGTCAACTTCTTTTGCCTTGGATGCTTGAGCTGGTTCAGTGACAGGGATCTGAACATTTGGTTGCTGTGATTGTGGAGCTAATTTTGATGACCCTAGTTTGTCAGCAGCTGGCTTCCCTTTTTGTGAGGGTGGTGCACCAAATGGATTTAGCTTTGGCAGCCTATCTCTGCCACTCTCCCCATTTTTGGCATCATCAGCTGTAAACTCATTGTCGTTTTCATCTCTGAGGATGGTGGTAGGGGCAGAGCCAGTAGTCTTCAGCAGTTGTTCCTTGATCACCTTGATGTTAGCCTTTGTGTCATTGAATCTGGCATCCACCATGTTTCTGATCAAGGACATGTAGGTTTCTTGGGTCTGATCTGCCAGTTTTCTGTGAGCTATGATGATGGGTGAAACTGATTTCCATAGCTCACTGGCAATATCAGAGGTTGAGGGTTGACTTTTGGTAAAGTTGTTCAATGTCTCCAATATTGACTTGACATCAGTTTTGATGTCAGCAACAGAGGATTCAAGGTTTTGAACCTTAACCGTCAATTCTTGAAGTTTTGACTCATCACCTAAGTTAATAGGATCATCTGAATCCCTACCAGAGGTAGTTTTAGCTGGTTCAGTTCTAGGAGGTGAATCCATAGAATGAGAACCTGCTGCCCCTTTTTCTTGGTACTGGGGACTTCCAACTGTTTTAGTGGACACAATGGTGGCCTCATCAGTTGTTGCCTTCAAGGAAGTCTTATCTATGGAACCACTGTCCTGTTGTGAGACAATGGTCTCAACAGCAGTAGTGGCTGCTTCTCTTGAAACCTCATCAGAAGTAACATTGACTTCTGGGAATATAACCTCCTCTTCTGTTTGTGGGATAGCTAATTGACTTTCCTCAGCCCCAGTCACTGGTGGTGGTGTACTCTCAGTGACAGGTGAAGGAGAAGAACTGGGGTTGTCCTGAGTTTTGTCAATAGCTTCAAACAGGGGTTGCATGGTTTGTGGGACATGTGGTGGTGATGTAGGTGGAGTAAGAAGCTGATTAGCCCTGGGAGATGGACTTGTAAACTTATGGTCAAGTGACTCATATGCCTCAGTATGAGGTTCCCTTTGGCTTACAACAAGATCCCTTTGTGAGGATTCTTGAGGAGTTTGCTGGGGTTGAGAAATCTCCAACTATTGTGAGGAAGTAACAACAGTGGTTTCATGTTGCTTTGGTGATGCAACAGGGTTAGCTTCTGGTATCTCATCTTCCAGAAGTCCCTTTTTGGGTTTAGAGGTGGTTTTTGAGGATGGACGTTTTCTTTTGGTGGCTGGTGTGGGTTTCACAGCACTGGATGAAGTGCTATGATCACCAGGAGTAGTGGGCTCACCAACAGAGGTTTCAACAACAGTTGTTGTCTTTGTCCTCTTTGGTTGTGTTTTTGAAACCTTTGTTACTTTTGATACTTTTTCTTGGGTTGAAGAACCCAGCATTCTAGTAAAAGTTTCATCAGTTAAACTTTTCATTTTGAAAGACTCTCCCTTTTGAAAATCTTTTTCAGGTAAAATCTTTTGTAGAATTACACTTAGAATTCTAGGGTAGAGCAGAAAAGCATTATTTGAGCCAGATTTTATGGCTTTCACATTAGAGACCAAGTCTAAGAACAATCCCTGAGACAGATTGAAGTCAGAATCTGACAACATTGCATATCCCAAGTATTGTATCCTCAATGGGATTTCATTGAAGGATGTAGTCTTGGCTGAGGCACAGAGGAGTAGGGTATGGAAGAAAAATTTCATGACTGGAGGAAAAAACTTTTTATATAATGTGGAACCAGTCATTTGTGCATCATACCCTCTCTCTTGAAACTCAGTGTGAAGCTCAGTTTTTGGAAAAGTTTCCATACCTGACAAGTCGTTTAATGAGAAGGTAGTGGATATGATTTCAGGGGTTATGGCGATACTGGTGGCTCCAATTTTGGAAATTATGGAAGTTGGCTTTTTGTCTTGATACAAGACCTCAGCATTCGCCCAGAATTCTTATAGTGTTTCCAGGTATATGGGAGCATCAGCAGTGAGAATATTTTTGTATTTTGAATTATTGATGATGTCAATGGTGGAATGGAATAGAGTGTTATCTTCGGTTTTTACCAAGTAGGGAAGGAAATTATGAGTGGCTTTTGTTTGGAGATCCATTTTAATGGATTTTGATTGTGAAAGTGATGAACTTTTGATTGAGGGTTATGAGGAAGACGAAGGCGGTTTTCAGTATTTTGAATACAATGAGACAGTAAAACTGCTGTTGGGGGAAAAACAGGGTTTTATAGGCTCTGGTGAAACAGCTGATGTGGCAAAACTCTGCTTTTGAGAGCAGACGTGGCAAACATCTGATGGTTGAAACATCTGGTGGCATACAACTGTTTTGTTAAACATCTGTTGCCAACCTCTGTTGTTTAACCAAAAGACTGATGAAAAACAGTTGTTTTATCTGATCAGATGTTTGAAACAGATTTTTCAACCAACAGTGGTTGTTTTATCTGATCAGTTGTTTGAAACAGATTTTTCAACTATCAGTGGTTTGAATGAAACAGTGGTTGTTTTATCTGATCAGTGGTTTAAAACAGATTTTTCAACCAAAGTGTCATTTTAGCAAAATTTGATTTTCTGAAAACATTTTAATGTTTTTATTGAAAACATTTTTGTTGTTTTAATCCATGTTTAACATTCCAATTCGAGAGATCAGATTTGTGAAGGTAGATGTGTCTAAAGCTTTTGTCAGCACATCTGCCAACTGATCCTCTGTTGGAACATGGTGCAGAGAAATCAAACCTTTCTCATAGCTATCTCTGACAAAATGATGTCTGATATCTATGTGCTTGGTGGTTGAATGAGAGACTGGATTCTTGATGATATTTTCAGCAGCTTGGCTATCCAACATGAGTGGAGTCCTTAGTGCAGTTATCCCAAAATCCAGTAGTTGATTTTGAAGCCACATGAGTTGGGCTGTACAGCTTGCAGCATCAATGTATTCAGCCTTAGCAGTGGATGTTGAAACAGCTGCTTGCTTTTTGCTTTGCCAAGAGACTAAGGCATTCCCTAGAAACTGGCACCCTCCAGAGGTGGACTTCCTTGTGGTATGGCAGCCAGCAAAGTCACTATCTGAATAACTTGAAAGCTCAATGTTTCCATTAGCAGGATACCAGATACCAAGTGTGGGAGCACCTTTTAGGTATCCGAATATCCTCTTCACAGCAATAAGGTTAGACTTTCTAGGAGAAGCCTGAGATCTAGCACACACACAGGTTGCAAACATAATGTCTAGCCTGGATGCTGTTAAGTACAATAAAGATCCAATCATGCATCTATAGTGTGTCTGATCAACCAGTTCATCCTTTTCATCAACAGTGAGTGGCTTGACAGTGCTCATGGGTGTACTACATGGCTTACAATCATTCATCTCAAATTTTGTTAACAAGTTTTTCACATACTTGTTTTGATGAATGAAAGTGCCATTTTGCAGTTGCTTTACTTGAAGACCAAGAAAGCACTGAAGTTCACCCATAGCACTCATTTCAAACTCTGATGTCATGAGTTCCCTAAACTCCTCACACATTTTATTACATGTGGATCCAAAAATGATGTCATCCACATATATTTGAACAATCATTAAATCTTTTCCTTTCCATTTTAAAAACAAGGTTTTATCAATTTTACCTCTTGTGAAACCAATGGATAAGAGAAAAGTAGAGAGAGTTTCATACCAGGCTCTTGGTGCTTGTTTCAGTCCATACAATGCTTTGTTAAGCTTGTAGACATGATCAGGATGGAATGTGTCTTCAAAACCAGGTGGTTGACATACATAGACCTCCTCTTGAATTTTGCCATATAGGAAGGCACACTTGATGTCCATCTGATACACCTTGATGTTGTGGTTGACAGCAAAGGCTAAGAAAAGTCTGATAGCTTCTAACCTTGCTACAGGGGCAAATGTTTCATCATAGTCAATTCCTTCTTCTTGTCTGAAGCCTTGAACCACTAACCTGGCCTTGTTCTTGACAACTATACCCCTTTCATCAGTTTTGTTTTTGAAGACCCACTTTGTGCCAATTGGACAGACATCCTTAGGCAGTGGTACAAGTTCCCATACTTGTTGTCTTTTGAACTGAAGGAGTTCTTCTTGCATGGCTTCTACCCAACTATTGTCTTTCAGTGCCTCTTGGTACTTGACAGGTTGTGTAAGGGATAGAAAGCCTGCAAAAAGACAGATGATTGAAGATTGGCTCCTTGTGAGCACACCTTCTCTGATGTTGCCAATGATTTGGTCTGGTGGATGAGCTCTTAGGTAGATTAGATCTCCCTGATATGGTATGATGGCATTTTGTGGTGAAGGACAGAGGTTTGGAGACTCTGTTGACATAACATCTGTTGGCACTTTTGAAGAGTCAACAGATGTTTGGAATGGAGGTGGAGGAATGGGTCCAAGTGGTGTAAAGTTGGACTGACTTTTGTCAACAGATGATTGACTCTTGTCAACAGATGATTGAACAGTGGATTGGCTGGGTGAATCAGTGGTTTGGAGATAGGACTGGCCAACAGTGGCTGACTCAGCTATGACAAAGTTTTGACAGTTGTTTTGAACCACTGCTTCCTCTGATGCAGGATAGACTTTGTAGTGATCTGGAACCACAACATCTATTCTGTAATCTTGTTGTGAAGATTGTGGAGTACCTGCAGGGTTAGTTTTGACAGTAATATCTTCAACGGTGTGATTAAATTTCTTGTAAACTGATATGATCCTCTTACCGGAAATCACAAAATGTTTATTGATTTCAGTTTTTACTTTTTCTCATATATACAAAAAAAAACTCAAAAAGCTTTTTGGTGTGTTTTAGCATAACTTTCAAAAAATCCAAAGTTTTTACATTTCTGTGTTATTTTCGATAACCGATGTTGGATGATAGTCATTTTCTAAAGTTTGACGAACCAATTTGAGTTTTGTATCATTTAAATGGAAATTTTTGAGAATTTGAATGTTTAAATGTTTGAAAATGCCAAAACGGGAATTGAATCGGACAAAATGGTAAAAATCAAATTTCCAGATTTCCATTCGACCTTTCGCTAGGTCGAATGAACTTCTGAGAGATTCATTCGAACCTATCACAATGGTCGAATGAGAGTGGTTCTTTGTTAATTTTCATTCGAACACCTTTCTTTTTCATTCGAACCTTTAGTTAGGTCGAATGAAACAGAAAGTTTCTCATTCGAACCCTGTAAGGGTCGAATGAAGCATTCCTATATATACTTCTTCGTTCATTCGAACCTCCCATAATTTTTCTCAGATTTTTTATCATATCACCACTGTTTTGCTTTTGATTTTTAGACCTTTGTTTCTTGTTCCCCTGTGCTTTCTGATCATTTTCATATCAAAATTAAAGGTAATGATTTCGTTTTCGATTCAGAATCCTTGAGTGAAGAACTTGAACCCTAACTTGGATTTTATTGGACTTAAACATGTTGTTAATCAGAATTGACCATATACAAACAATAATCGATGGTTTTAGGGGCAAATTATGACAAAATCCAGTGTTTAAACAGATTAATGTTCATTATCGATTATTTGAAACCCTAGATTTTCGGAAAACCATCAATGATTGTTTGTTTGATAAAATTGTTGATCATTTAGTGTTTATCGGTCATGTTAGGATACATTTGAATCAAAATGTGATGTTAATATGGATTAAATTAGGATTGGTAATTTCAAAATTCAAACAGGTCTCATTCGACCTAATTAAAGGGTCGAATGAAGACATTTTAGGTCGAACGAAGAGGTTTAATGTTCATTCGATACAATTCAAATTCATTCGAACCCACGTTGGGTCAAATGAACTTGAAGTTTTGTCCATTTTTGAAATTTAATCCAATTTGACGAATTTTTGTATGTTTTGTCTATGTTTTTGCAGATTTAATGGCTGAACAACAACAAGACGTTCCAGAGTAGGCAGCATAGAAATAATTGAAGTTTGAACCAAAACACAATTGCTGTGCATATATTGATCCGAAAGTTGATGACAAATAAGCAGAATTTCAGGGAATGATTGATTTTCTAAGAAGATCCAGAATTGTATATGCCATTGCTCAACCAATCACCATATACAAAGACCATCAAGGGGAGTTATGGGAGAATGCTGGATTGACCTTCTGGGAAGATCGTTCAGTAATTCAGAGCAAAATTCATGGACAATTGATCTTGGTTGGAGAACAGGATCTCAGAGAGGCATTACAGTTAAATGATTCATATGAAGATCCAATTGAGTTATCCTAGACTGAACAGCGAGGATGTTTCCTTAGGATGAAATAGAATGGTCCTATCACAGATTGCTTATTACACAAAGCAAAGTTGTGTCCACAGTATAAGTATCTACTTCATGTGATACTACATGTTTTCGGACTAGTCAATGGAGGATATGATGTTTTGAGGAAGACATTGTGTTCATTAGTGGTTGCCTTAGTTTTGAACAAACCGTTTAATGTGTCTGGAATGATCTTTCATCACATGAAATAGGTATTTCAAGGATTGAAGACTGATAAGTTTTTGATGTATCCGAGGTTTTTGCAAATGGTTTTTGATCGTAAGTACAAGGAGTTGAGAAGAGATCCACTGCAAGTAGTGTATCAAGAGCACATGAATGCAACAACTCTGAATAGGATGAGGATTTATAAAGGAAAGAAGGATGAAGAAAAGCCACATCACAAACGTCTGTTTGGACATTTGTGTTCGGTTGCTTATGAAGATCCAGGACAAGATAAGGCAAGACATGCTAATAGTAATTCAGATTATGACAGTCCATTGTTTCCAGTTGATAAAGATGCTAAGAGGAAACGACAAGTTGTGAATAAAGGTGCTAAGACTAAAGGCAAAGGCAAACGGAAGGTGATTGAGAAACAGACAAAGACAAAGAAGGTGTCTAAGAAGAAAAAGACTTTGTTAGTTGATGAAGATTCGGAAGAAACTGAAGAAGATGAAAAGTGGGATTCTCAGACTGAAACGTTGAAGGATACTGATCCCAAGGCCACTGAGATGAGTACTCCTGAAGCGTTAGAGAAGATTTTTGAACAACAAAGACAGAAGAAGGTGACAGAAAAGAATTAGGAGTTAATCTTAGACCTTGATGCAGATGTTCAAGGTTCTCCTATTCCAGAAGCAAGTGTTAAACGTGGAAGAGTAAAGTCTATATCCAAGAAAGAACCTCCAAGGAAGAGAAGGAATAGAGAGATTGATCTGTTGATTAAAGGGCAGAAAGTACCAGCAGTTGGTAGTTCTAAAGACATATCACCAACAACATCCTCCGTTGTGAAGAAGAAAAAGGATGTACAGGAAGTTGTTACTATTGATCCTGCATCACAATTGAATCCAGAGAATATATCAGTAACACTGAAGAATGTCTTGGAGAGTATGAAGGCAAAAGGTGCAAAACCAAGTGCTGAATCTAGTTCTACTCCTTAAGCTATAGTTTCAAGTGATGTGATGGAAGCTTTAAATAGACAGATTGCCAATGTGATGAAGGCATTCAATCAACGACAAGTTGATATCAGACAAATGAATGAGAATGAGAAGGACATGCTACAGATTGTATTGTCTTCTAAAGCATGAGTAAGGGAAGTCGTATCTTAGGGTTCGATACTCGATACTTGCTATTACCTATACTACACTCGATAGGTCCACTTGCCTATCGTGTGGTTTTAGACTAGTCAGCAGATATCGTTTTATTTTGATAAATTTAAAACTTCGATAAGTGTTTTAATTTGAAGGTCACCTTTAATCACCCTTTTTCACCAAGTCTTCACTTTTCCTTCGGGAAGGTGTTGGCTGTAAAAAGAAAGTTTAAAAAAAGACCTAATCCACATGACATCAGTTTGCCAGTGTTGTGTTGACGGCTTGTAGTGGGAAAGCAAGCCCCAGCCTGCGTTTGGCTATGGACTCACTCAGAAGTGCATACGATTAACCCATGGGAAGCCACTGTTCGATGTATGGAGTGGTTACTTGTGGTACAACACCCCTTGCAACAGCGCTGGATCGTATTCCGGAAGATAATTCGGGGTAGACCTATCAGTGATGCTTATGTCATACTACTTTCTTGAGGTGAAAAGGTCACCGTAAGACTCTTCTACCCATCTCCTGTTTGTTTTTTTTTTCTGGGATTATTGGTAGTCTTGCTTCAGTCAGTGAACGCCCGAGTATGTTCGATGCGTGTGCTGTGTCTGAATCCATCATAAATCATGGGGAGTGAAGTCACACTTCGGTAGCCATAATCGTAAAGTGTGTGTTCCGTAATTGTCAAATGTCGCAAGACACCTTCCACTGACATTGAAATCCCCTCGAAGCTCAAATGACTGACTACTGGGAGTGGTCATGTTATTCGGTTAAATTAAATTTATCCATGGAAAGACAATCCCATTGTTCTTGTTGCAATGTTGAATATTCGTCACCCTCGTCACGACGACGAGACTATTTATCTATCTGGGGCGACAATTGATGCGAAGTGTTTCCATCAATCTCCCTAGATATTGAGACGTTGCGTCCCCTCGTCATGGTAGTTTATAAACTAAGGTTGCGAGATCCATTCATTATGGACAATGTGACATGTCTAATCTCTTGTCGTATTTCAATACTCTCACTGCATGGCCTATCAGGAAGGAAGTCCATCAGCCTTGCCTAGATGATGGAAAGACACTTAATCAGATGACTTTTGATGCTTGTTCCAGAATAACATGGAAGAGGATCCCAACGAGAAGAACGACTCAACTGATCATCAGAGTCTATATCATCTCCATTTTATCATGATGTCTTGATAAATCATAATACTTCAACCTCTACTTGTTGCTATTCTCGTTGTGACCACTATCTTTGATATTGGGAAAGATATTGGTTGGTTTCTAGGTCCTATGGATACTATTTACCACACATCTATTAACTACAACGAGTCTGAGGCTCCCACCGAGCCTGTTGTTGCTACTACTGTTATTGTCCTATGGCTCAAGCGAAACCCTGTGTTTTTGCTAAGTGTGTAGCTCTTGCTGAGGGTGTTGTTTCTATGGCTCTTGTCGAGTTTGATGTTTCTGTGGATATGGAGGCTCATGCTGAGGTTATTATCGTTGACGTAGATGTCTCTATGACCCTTGCCAAGCTGCTATGACCATGTCTATGTCACGGTGGAGTTTGTTGCTGTTACCTCCATTTTCTTTGAGGCTTTCGTTGAACCACTCGTTATCATTCCTTGGACTCCTACCAAGACTAATATTGGCGGTAGTTCTCAGGCTTGGGTTAAGTCTGTCAATGCTGCAGTTGCCATTATTCGAGTGACTTATATCGAGCCTACAGTCGTTCTCTATATGAAGAATATCGGCTTGATAAGTCAGCTTAATTATGTGGAACCCATCGTTCCCATTTCGGTTGTGATGACGGAAGCCCTTGTTGATCCAACTGTTCCTACCAATGAGCCTATGGAGTATAGGTTTGTGGCTGAGGATACGGATAAGGATTCCGCCACCATAACTGAGCTGAAATGCACCAGGATGCGTGCTCACCGTAATGGATCTTCATATAGCTATGTATAGTGGACTCGCTAGGTTGTATGTCACCCGGCTGTCATGAATTTATGTTGTGGTGTTACGCCTAGCAATTGTGCATTCTTGTAGTTGCACAGTTTTGCCGACTACGTATCCATGTGGTTGCGTTGCGCTGTCGATGATGCATGTCCGTTGTTGTGATGCTCCCGATGCGGTATTCCCTCATTGATGTGTTTCGCGGACGTGTTACTATCATTGTCGTGTAGTCCTTACTGTAGTGATGCACCGTGAACGTATTGCTACAGCTGTTGGATTGACTTGATGATGTTATTACTTGTTGTTTATTTCACTCTGGGTTCCCTCGAGATGGAAACACCACCTCAAACCCCTTGTTGCTGTCGTGGTTCTGCTGATTCATTGTGTAGTGTCGACATCGATAATATGGGATTTTGGGTGTCTAACGGACTTTTCTGGAGTCATACTAAGACACTCTAGTCTTAGTGTTAGTATGTGTATCCCCCTAAAGTCCGAATCTCGTGGTCGTTTGAGTAGCTGACCGAATCATGTGTCGACCTCTTTTTATGCTCATGTGTTTCGAGCATTACCTCTTCAAAATCTAAGGCATCAGTGATGCCATGTCCAGCCTTAACCTTTTAAGCGCATTTTGGTCGACTAACCACACTCGAATCATGTCGGAAAGAAATCCCATGATCCACACATGACGAGGCGAGGCTCGTCTTTGTGATAAGGGATTTCAAATGCATCTCGAACCCCGAAGGTGTCGAGTGATGGTGAGCAATATTATAACCCATACCATTGGGACTAGCATGAGTTGAAAGACTCGACTCATTTATTGCTCGTCCCACTAGGTTCGTCTGACATCATACCTGCCGATGACTACGGAAAGGCCAGTGTGGACCCACCCAAGGCGTGTGCATTGGTGGAGTCCCTGGTACATGATTCGGAGGTCTTATGAAACCCTGAATCCAGAAGGGCGTGTAGCATTGTCTACTCTATAAGGGTGCTACCCTACCGATATGAGATGGTCGATCAACTTATCCCTCGATTAATGTTGTTATTCCTCTGATGGTAGGTTTATCTTGTGTTAGTGTCATTGCGTAGGTTCTTGGAATAGTGGAACCATTTCGACCTTGAGTCGATACTGGTGTTCCCATTTATCCTTAGGTAGCATTGCTCGCGCTAGAGTAAAATCCCTTGTCCTTGACAGACACTGTTGGAGACACCATAGTAATGTGAGCTGCCAGGTTAGTGCGTTTAGTACCTGACTAATCAAGATGAGCTCGAAAGCTTACATATTGCACCCATATGTGTGACTACCTGAGTCGTTGAATGGGATGTTTTATGGGAAGGCTCCATACTATTGCTTATGGTGCGATCTCGGTCGTTTGTTTGTTTTAAGTAACGACTTTGGCGCATGAAGCCGTCAAGCCCAAACGTGAAATCTATGCCAAATGCATTCATTTATGACTCGATTTCACCTTTTACCTCGAAAGATCCCGAAAAGATGGAACCTTCGGTGAGTGAGGGTTCCGGTTTCAGGACTCCTTTCACTCAGATCTCTGCATATATATCATGATGATTCATATACATCATTCCCGTGTTGCGGCAACTATATCATGATGATTCATATACATCATTCCCGTGTTGACCAATGTGATGAGGTTATGTGAGCCCCTGGTTACTTGTGTTTAAGTCGGCTTTTAATTCTCGCGGATTGTGGAATTCTACGGCCCGTGTGTCGAATATACACTGTTTACTGTTTGGGAAATGATGGGTGAAAGTGACGCAAAAGCTTTCAACCTCCATCAGTCCATACTAGGCGCCCTAGTATCATTAACCACAATAGCTCATGCGAAAGGTTGTAAGTTAGTACATAGTGGATTCCAGTCCATGTGAGGACACGGGAATACCATCCACAACTACAAACAACCTTGAGTGCCCTCGAGAATGTCGACCATTCTACGATCTGGTAAGATCACCCGTTTAGTGAGTTTTGGATGAGCGAATCTAATGGTCATGTCGCCTGAGGTGTCCTGTGGCTGTGATGGGACACAGGAAATAATTGATCGCCATTTGTAGTTACGATGTGAGCCACCTACACTCGTGGAGAGTCGTGGTTAGACACTAGATGCCAACTTCTACAATATCAAATTGTAGAGGTCATCCTACCTCAGGGTTCGCCGAACCTTGAACACAAGCCTGGGATACTCAATTTGAAATGATTATGGCTTATTATTCTCGAACGAACGAATTGAATGTCCTTGACAGAAGTGTCCCGTGTGATACTATTGAGGTCTGTGGCAAATCAAGTTCGTGTACTTCATCGCCAAAATTTCCTATGTGATAGGAATTATCACCCCCAATGTTCGGGGTGTACTGCTCAAAGACCTTGTAGGGAATACGTGCACGTCTCCAGTACGTTAAATGACAGACGGAGATAGACACATAATCTGGTTTGAGTTGCTTAGAGATGGCCAATAAATCTTGCAGATTTGACGCTGCTTGAATGAGATGCAAATCCATTGAGAACTTGTACGAACAAGTAGGAACTTCGAACTGGTAATAGGCTTTCATTGAGAGTTATACCTGAGAGGGTGTTGACGAGCTTGGAAATTGTAATAAGTCAAATTCTTGATACTCCAGCGGCATGGAAGTATCGTTTAAAAATTGGTCTCGCAGCGAATAAGCTCGAGCTATCGCCAGAGCTTAGCGGGCTCTTGACGAATCCGTAAGTCTAGTCTGAGGAAGCATTGTCAATTCCTCGACTGATAGGATCCAGGTTGACGATAAGCTTTACGATTTTGGGAAAACCAATATATGTGTCGAATTGCGTAATCCAAGAGCTTGGTCATATCCAGCTCATGACATTGGGTTCGTTAAAACGTTAAGCGTGAACCTGAGTACACATAGAAAGAAGGAGATCGCATGAGTCGCAAACATCCCGCCCTGTTCAAAGATACTAATGTATCGGATGACTTGAACTGAATTCCGGGACGGAATTCTCCTAACGGGGGGATAATGTGACAACTAGCAAATTCCGTACAACGATTAACGTGATTGTAATCATGTTTTCAAAGTAATTAACATGGTTTAAGGTTAATTATGGTTAGTTGAGCCGTTACGAGTCCTACGATGTCCTTCTCAAAGTTCGTAGAGGCCTTTATGCCTTTAAATGAAGACTTCGCGTAATTAACGTTAACGAACTGACATCAGTAAAAATCCGTCAAACCAGAATAACATAAGCTTATTCTATATAAATACAATAAGTATTTGCTATTAATGCGATCGGACGTGAAATCAGCGCGAAAAACGGTAAAAAAACGCAGCATTTTAGAGAACGCGGAGAGGAACTAACGTGGGAATCGGACGTCAAAATGCGTGGATTTAACCGTTATCGAACTTTTGGAATAATTATTTATGGTAAATAAAGTCATTTGTTAAGTTTCGAATGGAAACAGATGGTTTAAATGATTGAAACAACAACCGATCTAATTAACGCGATTTAAGCGCGTGTTCTGAAAGCACGCTTCGGACTACAAAAATAATGTTAAAATAGCTCGGTTTAGTTGTGATTTAAATTACAAACATAACCGACTAAGATTTGTGTTTATTTACCAAACCAAAAATAAAACCGAACGGGATACGTTATAACAGGTTTGAGTATACGGTACCCACCTTCCAAAGAACCCTAGGTATAAAACCCACCTTATCTCCTTTCCACCTCATTTTGTTCTAGCCATAACCCTCCAAACCCTACCCGCCTCTCTCTCTAAAAACCACTCTCTCTCTTATCTCGAGCTTGTTGATGCACTATTATGTGGACGTCACTGTCGAATAGACTAGGGTTGCGTTTTGTATTGTATTACATGAGATTGTGGTGATCCATAAGGGCATTTTATGGATTTGTTGATTTTGTAAATATAGACCAAGATTTTAAGCTTGGCTCGACCTTTTTGAAAGGGTCGAATGTGGAAAAGTTCCACATTCGACCTAATCATAAGGGCGAAGGTGGCTTCAGATGTTGGACTATAAATAGCAATCTCATGTGTTGGTTTTCATTTGATGATTTGAGTTTGTGCTTAGAATAATCTCAAAGGGGAGGTCATGCCCGACCTCCCCCGGCCCCGAGATAGATGTTTATCCTACTGATGACAGTGTCTGTAACCGTTTCTGTAGTAATACGAATCTGTGATGACGTTGTTTTCGTATGTTTCTGTCTCGTCTCGAATCTCCCGTCTAAAACCGATTTGTTTTCGCTTATTCGATCTGTGAATTCGGTTCCTAACCGGATTCTCAACTGGTATCAGAGCTATGGTACCGATTTGAACGATCTAACAGTCGTTTGAATCAATCACAGCTCAATTTCATGATTTCAAACGTTAAAATTCAGTTTTTGATTGAAAGGTTGAAACCCTAGAAACCCTAGATTCTTAATTGAAGCCAAAATCATATGATTTCTCCATGTTTTTGTGAATTCGAGGGTTAGGTATTCATTTCCGCACCTTTCTGAACAAGTTTCATCATCAAATTCGAAGTGTTAGAGTGTTTATGGACTGATTTGCAGAAAATATTGAAGAAAAACATGTTTTTCTACAAACGGGCGAACGTGCAGAAGATTTTTGACTACGAGAGGTCGAACGTGGAGTGTATTCGGTCGAACGTAGGATTTAGAGGTCGAACGTGGAAATTTTCCACATTCGAACCTCACGACAGGTCGAACCTGGAAATTTTTCACATTCAAACCTTACTACTGGGCGAATGTGGAATTTCAATCAACATTATTACATTCGACCTTACTCAAGGGTCGAACGTAGCTTTATTTCCACATTCAAACCCTCGTGATTTGGAATGAAAAATTGGTATTTTAAGGGTTAAATTTTTTTGAAAATATGGCAATTTTTGAAGATTTTCGGGAGAATGGTGATGATATTTACCCAAATTGTTGAAGAAATGATGATGATGAAACGTTTTATTGTGGGGTAGTCATGAGAATCAATAGTATTATAATCAGATTCAAATGACTATTATGGGCCAGAAAAATCAGATATATTTTTATTCCGCAAGATGAGAACAGTCAACCCAGTTCCAGAGTGATTGAAGGAACTTGTTCAAACAAAGTTGTTGTTTACAAGCATATCAAGAGTGAGATCTCAATGTTCCGAAAGTAATGAGGGATCCTAGTAGGAGTCATGTGGCACGTAGATTCAACGAAAGTTTCAAGGTTACAGTCCTGAAGAATTTCAAGAGCTGTTGGTGGTTATTGTTGGCCCTATAGAAAACTTCAGTTTCTGAAGCATTTCAAGTCCACAATTGTACCGATAGTTCCTGCTGAAAACTTCTGATTGCTTGATCCACTCGTCTACGGCTAGTATTCTGTCGAACAGATGAAGTTACTCAAGAACATTCAAAGAGAAGAAAGTGTTAATGCAATCACAGTCAGCACAGATGAAAATTTTCATAGAAGTACCAGTGTCCAAGTGGATTGTTTTGCACATAGTCACATTTGAGATGTGTAATTGGGTATTGACAGTTAGACTTCTCCAGTTGGTGTGAAGGGTGATGGAAAGGTTAAGTGCAGATATGAGACATGAATTAGTGGTGGTACCTACGTGTTACGTTGAATATTTGATTGGTCAGTATGGAATCCTTCTAGCAGGGGTCTTATCAGGCTAGTTGAATTGCGTGTGATGTACTTGGTCAAGATGACATCCCTGGGTACTGATGCTACGAGACTGCAGTGCATTACATTGTCGACTTCACATTGGCGTAACTAGGTGATCTGGTTGTAATTCAGCAGCTCGCTGATTTCACAAATGATATACGTGGTCTAACTGACTTTTTGCGTATTGATGCTGAGGATCCGTAGTGCATTACTTGGTCGGTTCATGAAGGATATTGTTTTTCTAACTCAATGCAATAGTGCATGTATTGAGGGGGAGACCTGTGATTTTGACTGTTGATGTGCAAGAGATTTGTGGATTCGCCAGCAACGTCCAAGGGGGAGATTGTTGATGCACTATTATGTGGACGTCACTGTCGAATAGACTAGGGTTGAGTTTTGTATTGTAATACATGAGATTGTTGTGATCCATAAGGGCATTTTATGGATCTGTTGATTTTGTAAATATAGACCAAGATCATAAGCTTTGTTCGACCTTTTTGAAAGGGTCGAATGTGGAAAAGTTCCACATTCGACCTAATCATAAGGGCAAAGGT
This sequence comes from Ambrosia artemisiifolia, assembly GCA_032199755.1. Lineage (NCBI taxonomy): Eukaryota > Viridiplantae > Streptophyta > Magnoliopsida > Asterales > Asteraceae > Ambrosia > Ambrosia artemisiifolia. The sequence goes on from CM063515.1 coordinate 37,022,099, forward strand.
GGCTTCAGATGTTGGACTATAAATAGCAATCTCCTGTGTTGGTTTTCATTTGATGATTTGAGTTTGTGCTTAGAATGCTCTCAAAGGGGAGGTCATGCCCGACCTCCCCCGGCCCCGAGATAAATGTTTATCCTACTGATGATAGTGTCTGTAACCGTTTCTGTAGTAATACAAATCTGTGATGACGCTGTTTTCGTATGTTTCTGTCTCGTCTCGAATCTCCCGTCTGAAACCGAGTTGTTTTCGCTTATTCGATCCGTGAATTCGGTTCCTAACCGGATTCTCAGAGCTCTCCTCTCTCTCGTCCTGTGTGCAGCGGCGGCCTACCACCATGACCTTCGGTGGCGGCGGTGCTTCAGATTAAGTCCAATATTGGGATGTAACACCAGGGTAATGGTGGATTTTGGTGATGGGGCGGCTCGGGAGGACTTTGGCGGGCAGAAGTCGACAGGTGGTGGTGGTAATCAGTCGTGGTGGTGACTATTCGTGGTGGTGACGGGTTGCTTTTGGTAGATCCGGTTGTTGATGGTGGGTTTAAGGTGACGGTGGTGGTTGTGGTCACCAAAGGTGAAGGAAGGTGGTGGTTCGGCTGGTGGATGTGGAGTACCGAGGACACACGGTGGCGACTCAGGGCTGCTTTGTTGTGGCAGCAAAGGTTGTGGAGGTGGTTGTTGGTGGTTGCTGGTGCGGGCCTAGAGATGTTGTCGGGTTTGGTTTGGGTTCGGTTTGACCTAGTCAAACCTGGTCAACTTGGGTCAGACTTACTTCCTGTTCGATTCAGATCTGGCTCAGTCGTGTCTGATCTATTTTGGTTTGAGTCAGATCTGGTTTAGTTCGTTCCTTTTTCTGGTCCTGGTCGCGGACCTAGCATGGAGGTTCGGGTCTTGCTTCGGGTTCGCGTCACGGGTCTTGGTTTAGATCTGTTCAAACCCGGTCAGGTCTGGTCAACCCACCTTATCTCCTTTCCTCCTCATTTTGTTCCAGCCATAACCCTCCAAACCCTACCCGCCTCTCTCTCTAAAAACCACTCCCTCTCTTATCTCGAGCTCTCCTTCTCTCTCCTCCTGTGTGCAGCGGCGGCCTACCACCATGACCTTCGATGGCGGCGGTGCGTCGGATTAAGCCCAAAATCAGGATGTAACACCAGGGTAATGGTGGATTTTGGTGATGGGGCTGCTCGGGAGGACTTTGGCGGGCAGAAGTCGACAGGTGGTGGTGGTACAGGTCAAATGGTGGTCCGTTCTTGTTAGATATATGGGTTTCGAGTGGTTAATCAGTCTTGGTGGTGACTGTTCGTGGTGGTGACGGGTTGCTTTTGGTAGATCCGGTTGTTGATGGTGGGTTTAAGGTGTCGGTGGTGGTTGTGGTTGCCGAAGGTGAAGGAAGGTGGTGGTTCGGCTGGTGGATGAGGTGTACCGAGGACGGACGGTGGTGACTCAGGGCTACTTTGTTGTGGCAGCGAAGGTTGTGGAGGTGGTTGTTGGTGGTTGCTGGTGCGGTGGTAGGTGCGGCCCGGTGCTGGAGGTTATGGCCTAGAGATGTTGTCGGGTTTGGTTTGGGTTCGGTTTGACCTAGTCAAACCTGGTCAACTCGGGTCAGATTTACTTCGTGTTCGATTCAGATCTGGCTCTGTCGTGTCTGATCTATTTTGGTTTGAGTCAGATCTGGTTCGGTTCGTACCTTTTTCTGGTCCTAGTCGCGGATCTATCATGGAGGTTCGGGTTTTGCTTCGGGTTCGCGTCACGGGTCTTTGTTTAGATCTGCTCAACCCGGTCAGGTCTGGTCAACCCACCTTATCTCCTTTCCTCCTCATTTTGTTCCAGCCATAAACCTCCAAACCCTACCCGCCTCTCTCTCTAAAAACCACTCTTTCTCTTATCTCGAGCTCGCGCTCTCTCTCCTCCTGTGTGCAGCGGCGGCCTACCACGATGACCTTCGGTGGTGGCGGTGCGTCGGATTAAGCCCAAAATCGGGATGTAACACCAGGGTAATGGTGGATTTTGGTGATGGGGCGGCTCGGGAGGACTTTAGCGGGCAGAAGTCGACAGGTGGTGGTGGTACAGGTCAAATGGTGGTCCGTTCTTGTTAGATATATGGGTTTCGAGTGGTTAATGAGTCATGGTGGTGACTGTTCGTGGTGGTGACAGGTTGCTTTTGGTAGATCCGGTTGTTGATGGTGGGTTTAAGGTGACGGTGGTGGTTGTGGTCGCCGAAGGTGAAGGAAGGTGGTGGTTCGGCTGGTGGATGAGGAGTTCCGAGGACGGACGGTGGCGACTCAGGGCTGCTTTGTTGTGGCAGCGAATGTTGTGGAGGTGGTTGTTGGTGGTTGCTGGTGCGGTGGTAGGTGCGGCCCGGTGGTGGAGGTTATGGCCTAGAGATGTTGTCGGGTTTGGTTTGGGTTCGGTTTGACCTAGTCAAACCTGGTCAACTCGGGTCAGACTTACTTCGTGTTCGATTAAGATCTGGCTCAGTCGTGTCTGATTTATTTTGGTTTGAGTCAGATCTGGTTCGGTTTGTACCTTTTTCTGGTCCTGGTCGCGGATCTAGCATGGAGGTTCGGGTCTTGCTTCGGGTTCGCGTCACGGGTCTTGGTTTTGATCTGCTCAACCCGTTCAGGTCTGGTCAACCCGGTCAACTACTGGTCAACGGGTGAGATTTCGGATTTGGTCGAGACCCGGTCAACTCAGTCAACTTCGGTCAAGCGTTTCGGTATAACTAACTCGTGATTATTTCGTTGTATTATTATTTATACATATATATTTCTAAAATATATAAATATAAACGACTAACTCGCTAACGAACCGATATGAATAATAAGCGATAAGTATAATCGGAGTATCTACTATTATATATAAATAAAAGTAGATGAGGGACACTTGGCACCTTCTGAGGGCTTCATTTTACTTTTTCCCGCTCATTTTAATGGGTCAAGAATATGGGTTATGGATACTCCTAATACTAAGTATTAAGGTCCCATTTAAAATAGGGGTTTTTGTTATTTATTCTCAGAAAACTTAACAAAAACCTCTCACATGTCAGTTTTGTATATGAGGAAAAACCCTAACAAACCAATTCACTGATTCTACTCTACTTCTCAAGCAAGTCTCTTTCTTTAAAAAAAACCCAAAGGTCTCTATTTATTTCAATTCTAAGGTTCTAAATTCATGTTACTTTCATCTGATTATCATGGGTGCCTTTATTACAGATCTTTGTAACTATCCAATTGATGGATTCTCCACCTGTTTTGTTGACGAAAACAATATGTTTGAATGGAGCGTCACAATTATTGGACCGTTTAACACATTATAGTATGACTATTCTGTTATTTTTGTTTGTTTAATATTTGGTTAGACATTGATTTTGTGGAATTTGAGATGTTAGGATTTGTTCATCACGAATAGAATGGAGATGGAGATGATAATTCTGGTGAATTAGCGGGCATCGGGCGGTGTTTGCGATGGGGTTATAAATGTAACTTCCGATTTTGTTTCCCTAATTTTTCAGTTTATTATCTGTATTATCGGTTCTTGATTTGGTTGTGTTGCTTCTTAAGATTTTTTTGTGTGAAATTTAGTAATTTACTGGCAAATTCTAGATGGAAATTTGTGTCATTGAGTGTGTATGGATTATGCTACGTTGAGATTGGGATATTAAAACGATGAAATTAGGGAAACGAGGTTTTTTTTTTTTTTTTTTTGTAAATTTACATTGAGAAGCCATGTATGTGGTTTGAATTGCATGTGATGGTGTCTCAGCCAACTCAATGAGAAACTTTACTTTTAGGCTATGTTAACTAACGTAAGAATATTGGCAGCAGTCTTAAATTTTTTGAGGACGTATTTGCATGATAATCACACGTATAAAGAATACTATTTACTAGGTTGAAGAAAATACATTTGCATGGTTTGTGGGAATATTTGGAGTAATTTGTGGAGTGTTTTGTTAGAAAATGATGACATTTGTCATCTTTGCTTTGCGTTGTCCATTTTGTTAGAACTCAGCAAGAGAATACAGGTCATTTATACAAGTTTTACATATTGATATTTTTTGTTCAGGAAGGTGGAGATGGCTTCTGGTGGTCAAGATTTGATTTTTGGCACTAAAAGAAACAGTCAGATATGGTCTCTTCCTTGGCACCTTTGCTGGGACATTTGTTTCAGTTGATGAGATAATAGCTGCTTTGGGAGGACACCAGAGGCATATCTCTCTCTCTCTCTCTCTGTTCCCTCTATTTCTTATTTATGACCAAGTGTATTTTAATCTTCATTTTAGCTATAAACTGCTTCTACTTCTACTTGATTAATTTATGTAGCAAAGCTGTAAGGATAATTTAATCACCAAAGGGGAAACAGAGTGAATTAAAAAATGTTACAATTATTAAATGAAAATACAATTGGCTCTTTGAATTAAGAGAGGAATGTAACTTATATAGTTATATAAAGGTTAAAAGGACAAATATGCTACCCAATTTTTGAAAAGGTCCAATTGGCCACTAAATATTGCAAGAAGGCCGTAGGCACAAGTTTGTCATTGAGACCGTTGAGGTCGCTAACAAGGATCAACATAGAAAAATGTGGCATCTGGTGTGGATTCCCATGTTATTAGGTGGCAATGACACAGAAAATACAATGATGAGCTATTTCTTATATTCCATAAGTTCTTGAGGAAATCAAATCAATTTCTTCAATCTAATAAAAGAGCACTAGATATTAATTTGATCTTGCGTTGAGTTGCGCATGACCCCTTGGGTTCTTTAGTGGTGTTATCTATTACGTGTGTGATCCAATTTATATTTAGTCTATAAATTGCGTAAAAAAGCATTACCCTTTACGTGTGCGTGTAGGAGTAATCTACGTTTGTTGCTAAAAATATTACTCTAGAATAAAAGGACTATCTTAATATGTAGGCTTTTGGAAGGATTGGGAACCATTATTTTGTAAACGTTATACAGTTCAGTTCATCTCTTAGATAATATCCATAAAACCAAGCGTATCAATGTTGTAATTGTAGTGGTATATGCAATGGTCCAATATGTTTAATGGGAATCGTATATTAGCTATTTAATGTTTGTTAATGTATTTGTTGTGATCTATTGGGTATTACAGGGAAGATATGATTTTTGGTGTCTATTGATGTCATCACGGATATGCATAAAGCTTGGCTAGAGGTACTTCACTATTTCATACAAGCTACATAATGATCAATTTGGGATTTGATTGTTGAAGTTAAATTATTTCATATTGAGCACACTTATATTCAAAGGTTTTGATCGCTATAAATATTTTAATCTTTTGACACGCATCTGTTAACCATCAAATTCTCTATGATGCACAAATGGATTGTGATATTTTTTGATGTGAAACTAGGTGCTTTTAGATGCAGGGCATTCTGGACATAGCATCAACTGGCAAGCTGAACAACATTATTAGGATCAAGTGAAATCATAAAACACAAGTTGTTCATTTGTAGTTGTTCGGCAAAATATGTTTCTATTTATTATTTGGTTTGGTTTGGTTTTGTCATTGGTGTTTTTCATTGGTGATAAAACACATGTTCCTTAGTTTTTTATGGCCGTTCAAGGTCGGAACCTCTCTATTTTCATATGATTTTGTTCATTATTTACTCTTGAGTTCCTTAGTGATAATCGTTCGATCCTCATGGCCAATCGGTAAGCAAATTTTTAATGTTTGATAATTACATCGTATTGTCTTTTTCCATGTTTTTTTATAGTAAGATTTTTTTTTTAATACTGGCTACTATGTGAACTTACCAATGCAGCTATGACATTATGTTTGGTTTTATTTTTTCATGGTACTTGATTGTTTGTTTTGATATTGCATGTTAATATTATGTTGGATATATTTATAAAGGTCTCAAAAAGGTTAATTGAATCGCAAAAGTAATCAATTTATACAAATCACTTTGTGTCAATCTCCTCGGTATAAGTTGCTAAGAGTTATATTAACACTCATTAGTAAAATAGATAGAAATCATGTCAAGTTATTTAGAATATTAATTTAATCCGAAAAATATTCGTTAATCTGAAAATGTCAATAATCAACATTCATCGTAACTTACTTCCTTTTTATAATAAATTATATTCGTTATGAATAATAATGTAGGGAATCCCGTGCATCCCACGGGTACTAAGCTAGTTTGGTAATTGTAAATAAATGCGTGACTTGTGTTGTTGTCGGACTACAACTGTTGGACTATATACGTATATATTAATTATATTTATGCAAGTTTAATTTAAAAACCGGTTATCCAAACGTATACTATCTCGTTGATGAAGCTACGGATAAATAGATTGTAGTCTTGTTTGGATTTGATTTTGGGAAATTTGTAGACAACTTGTGTTGTCTGGTTGGTACAAAAACAGAGAAAACTCTGCCCAAATTTTTAGAAAATCCAAAGCACAACGAATGTTATATTGTCGTGCGTTTTATAAATGATTTACCATTCCATGTGTTGGACAAAGGTGATTTTAGACAAAGTCGCGACGTGTTTTTGGCAAAGATTATTTATAAAAATAACAGTCAATCCCGAACAATATTTCAAAACAAGAATATGGTTTTCACTAAGTGTCAAATATTGACGAGATTTCAAAGGATTGTTCTAACTAAATAATGTGTATTGATTGGATTCAAAAATTATATCAACGTTCGACTTCACTTGGAAACCTTTATAAAAATTTAATTTTTGAAACCTTTAAAGGCAAACAGATTTAGGAAGGGACGTAAAAGTTGTTATTAAAAGGAATTAATAACAAGAATTTTATTTTGCAAAATATATTTTCCTAAAAATAAACGTACAAGACAAATATATTTATCCGACTAACGAGGCGAGCTACGGCTCGGGATTAGTTATACGTTTCGTGATATTAGTCCAACATGGTTTACACACGAATAGTAACAGGTGCACAACTTAGGTACTATGTCGTATGTGAGTCGAGTTAAACACTTAAAGACTCGGGTTCGTACACACGAGTCTAGATAGTTGAATAAACTATCTTATAACCGGAAAATAAGCTAGGCTTCTATACGATGGACTTTTAAGGTGTCCTTTATTGGTAATTAGGGCACGAAGAAGTCGGTCAAAAATTCATGCTTTGTTTTCTAGCTAAGCAAGGAAATCAAGGTGAGCTTTACGGCCCCTTTTTTACTATTTTGTTTGGGGGAAAGATATGTTTTGTCAAATATTTTACATGACAAAAGGTTTTCAAAAGTTAAAACGTGATAAGTGGCATGATGAGTACTTGGGTTTTGTTGTTCATACACCACTCGAGGTGAGTCCTCGCTACTGTAACCATTTACTCGTGTGTTGTGTGTGTGTTGAAATCGAGAACCGAAGGAATATTTGGATAGCGCTATTGGTGCCTGACAAGTCCCACCCCTAATCGATAGCGTCGACTATGCAACTGTGTATGCCAGGGGTGCACGTATTCTGAACTAAGTTGTTATTTTCCGAGAAACAACTTTTGCTCGTGGGGCATTATTATTAGTCTTGGTTTGGTTATGGGCTCAAGGGATTGCTCGTCATAGTTTGTAGGAGTTAGCTACTCTTTACAAAGGTCACTGCTTATGTTCGTTCTGCACATGTTTTTGTTGTTAAATTGTTATTGTTAAAATGTTGTTATGGAACTAAAACCTGTGAACTCACCAATATTTTATATATTGACGTCTTTTTAAACATATCTTTCAGGTAACTAAGTGCTTCAGAGATATGAGGCTAGTACGGTGGAATTTTGGATGTCAAACATTGGTTGGGGGTTTCATCTATTGTTACCATCGGGTTGGGACATAAACGGAAACACCCCATATTGGAACTTAATGTTTGTTGTTTTATGTAATTTTGAAACAAGGTACTTTTTCGACATCTTAATAAATTGATCTTTTCTAATTAAATATAGTTATTGTTAATCTTGACTTTGATATGATTTCGAGCGTTGCGCCACGTGTTTCCGCCATTGGCGTGGTGTGACATAAACCTTTATTACATTAACATAAACTGTGGGGTACAAAAGATGGAACTTAAAAACTACATAGCTTTATCAAACTATTCCTTGCTAGAGGTATATTCTTTTGCCAAAACACACGAACTTGTATATTCTATTCCACTAGTCACATAGTTCCAAGATACACAACATGCACAAGAACTAGCCCTCACTACCTGTGACACATGCTTAAAAATCACTTCAGACAATGCTGGTGAGTTCATGAATATACACAAGTTGTAAATCACATTATTTCAATCATTCATGACTTGCACCCGCCCATGACATTATAACCCAAAGTCACTCGGCACCCTCACTGGGTTGCCACCCTCACCAGGTCCGTGACTATCACTCGACACCCTCACCGGGTTGCCAACCTCACCGGGCCCGTGACTAAGATCCCATATAGTTAATGCCCACTATATACAGATATAGTACCGGAAAATCCTGCCGTAGCAGCACGTATAAGGGTCCCCAAATATCATGTGTATGTATGCTCAGATTATATACATGCGTACAACAGTCATGAACACAATTATAACAATCACCAGTTTAGACAAGCATGCTCACATTTGAAAACATTCATAGAACTCATCTGTTTAACGATTAGTTACACTTGCTAGTCTAATCAGATACTATCTGAGGGTCCTTATACAATTTCATAATCCTAGGTTAGGGAATGGTACACCTTACTAGTTCTTATCATGGTTGGATATTGGTTAACACTGCCTTGTTTAAGCATGGGTGATCAGTCCATGCCTAACTAAGAGTAGGCTACCCCATACCCACTCCTAATAATAATCCTAAGACCTAAAAATAGTAATACTAAAGTACTACTAATACTAATAAAAATAATAATGAACTCAACATAACTTAAACGAGAACACACCTCAAAACTATCTACGACACCTTGATGTAGAGTCTCCCTACTCGTGCTCCTACTCGTACTCCAGAAAACGACAATTAACAACACCCAACGGGGTATCGTATGCTAGGGATTCCTTTATACTAGAGCGTTCCCAAAAACTTATGTTTTAAAACTCACCTATATGCTCCTATTTATACTAAGAGGTATGCAGGTCCTGTCCTTTATATAGTCGATGTGGGATGGATATATAAGTTAGCACACAAATACCTCTATATTTTCTAAGATTCGATGCGGGACACTTTTCATATATTTTCGATGTGGAACTGAAGTTCTTTTCATTGTTATTTTTTTTCTTCGATATGGGACTACAAAGAAATGCAAGTGTTGGGACAAAGAGGATTGAAGAAACCACCTTTTGATAACCTTAGTCTAATTCATATCTGCCTAAGTATAGAACTGCTGAAGAACAAAAGAAGAAGTGCTGAAGAACAAACACCAAAGTACTGAAGAGTAAACTCATCAGAAGTTCTGAAGTCTAACCAGACATTTCACTGAAGAACTGCTGAAGACAAACTGCTCATCAGCAGTTTGTCACTCATCAGCACTTTACATCAGAAGCTTCTAAACCGACTGAAGATCAGCAGTTTGTTTATTATATTGTTTTGTTAAAGTCTAGATTTCAAGTTTCAATGTACAGGCTGTTGTAAGCTTATCTTAGGATAATATCTTTGTTAAATATCTTAGATTACTTCAGACAACAGTTTAGTACATTAGTCTATAAATAGATGAGTTTGTTCATCTATTTTTGATATGTGATTTTGTGTAATATCTTTGATCTTAAATTGAAATCCTTCGGGCTTTAAACTTATAATTCCATTTCACATCTGAGAAACATAAATTGCTTTACTGCTTTACACTTAACTGTATTTATTGTTTCTCATTTATTATTCAGTCAAGGGGGAGTAATAACTCCTTATCAAAGTGATCTTTTAGACCTTTGAACACTTGTAATTCCGCTGCTTAATAACTCATACATAAATCTGATAACACATAAGTGTTCATAAACTAAGCCACTGATCCAACAATTGGTATCAGAGCATCTGGTTAATCTGATCAAAATCAATCTAACAAATTGAGATTCAGACACAGGCTCAATATTGATATTCAATAAAGGATAAAAGGCTCACTTTTTAATCCATCACTTTAAAGAAGTATTGACAAATCCAAACTTCTTAAAAATGGACCCCTACAATACTGGATCTGCCAACAAACCTCCTATGTTAGTCAGAAATGAATATAACATATGGTCTAAAAGGTTGGCACATACTATTTCCCAAACAAACACTGGATGTTGGAGGTCTGTAGTTTTTGGACCTCACAAACCAGTAGTTAGTGATCCAGAGGGAAAGACTGAAAGACCAAAAGATCCAAAAGAATACACGGAGGAAGATTTCCAAAAGTTTGAGCTTGATGCAAAAGCTTTCTCCATGTTGGCTATGGCTCTCCCAAACGAAATTTATGCTGGCCTTTTACATTGTGAAAGTGCCAAAGAGCTGTGGGATTGCCTAAAAGAGCAGTTTGCAGGAACTGCTGAGGTGATAGCCAACATTAGAGAAATATTGGCTCAACAATATGAAACTTTTACTCACATAGAGGGTGAATCTTTAACACAACAATTTGAAAGATTTTCTTCACTCATCTCTGAGTTAAAAATAAACAATCAGACCTATTCAAATGAGTCTATGTTGCATAGATTTTTAAGGTCTCTGCCTTCAAAATGGGAAACTTACTCTATAGTCCTCAGAACAAGTTCAGATTTTAATACCTTGAACCTAACTAGGTTACATGGTAAATTACTAACTTTTGAGAGAGAAATCAATCAAAAGAAAAAGTTGCAAGAATCTAGTAAAACTGCTGATGACTATACTCCGGGTAGCACAGCCCTATTAGGACATGACTCACCATCCTGTTCTAATAATTTTGGTTCTTTTGACCACATTGACATAACAGCTGGGATCTCATCAGATGGATCTTTCCCAGCTTATGACAATGAAGAACTGAGTCAAACTGCTGACAACATGTGTTTCATCATGGATGATTTAAAATATTTCAGCAGTGATGACTTAGAAGAAATGGAAATATTGCACCAACTAACTAACAAATTTTATAAAAGGTCAGGAAGGAAATTTCCAGGACTAAACAACTCAACAAAAGTTGGTTTTGACAAATCTAAACTTAGATGTCATAAGTGTCAAAAGTTGGGACACTTTGCTAGAGAATGTAGAAGCTCTAGCTACAACCAACCAATGTCTGGAAATCAATTTAACCCCTCATATAACAGGAATAATGGAACTCAAGGGAGTGCTCATTTTGTACAGGCACAAGCTCCACATGTTCAATATGTGCCACAAGTACAATATGTTCAGATGCCTGCTCAGCAACAACAGCAGCTGATGCCTCCTTGTCCAACTGCTCAACAACCTGCACAAACTCAACAACCCCCTCAGCAACAAAGCTTATTCACCTCAGGGTATGTTGACTGGAGCAGTCTTCCTTATGACACATCAGAATGCAGACAATAAGGTCTATGATGTCAACTGGGGAGAACCTGATAATGGCAGAAAGAACTTTGCCTTAATGGCTTTTGAAGGATACTCTTCAAATTCTGCTCTCACACAGGTATCACAACAATCTCTGTTAAAGCTTTGCACCAAATCTTGCAAAGAATCTTTTGCTTTAATTAGAGAAACTAATGTGCATTTACAAGGCAAATCCAATGACATGGAAAGAAAATTCACACAAATGAAGTGTGATTTGGAAAGAAAAATTGTTTTGAAAAACAAAGAAATTTCCAAACTGAATGATAAATCCATTGAAACAGAAGCACAAATTAAAACAATGATAGACAGCCTAGGAAATGTCAGACAAGAGCTTGCTGACACCAAGGTTGATTGTGAAAAATGGGTTGAGTCTTGTAAAGGGTATCAAATGTTGCTTAACAAACAAACTGCAGCCAATGTTAAGTTTGGCATTGGATATACCCACACTGAATCACCAACAGATTTCACCCACAAAACTGATAATGATGGGAAGAAATTGATTCAAACTTCTGATATGGAGGAATGCACATCCTACCATCAGAACTTCCTCAAAAAGGGAAGTACTGCAGAGGTTAAAACTACTGACAATAAGCCATCAGCAGTTTCAACTACATCAGGAGTTGAGACCCTGAAAACTGCTGATGACCTATTTCAAAAATCTGATTTTGTCAGTAAATTGCCTTCCAGCTCTCTTGATTTATCTAAAAAGAAAGAGAAGGCAAAAGCATGTGAAATATATGGTCTGTTTAACCACATAACTGAACTTTGCAGATATAGAAAGGTAAATCAGTTAAACAAACAAAGACAACAACTGATTGTGGGAAAACAGATAAAACAAGATTTTGAAAATACCTTTTTTCCCAACAAACAACAATCAAACAAAACCCTTTCTAAGAAGAGGCCTTTATCTCAACAAAGGTCATCATCTCAAAGTTCAACTTCAGAAGTTTTACCTAACTCATCAGCAGTTTCACAAACTGCTGAAGTTAAAGATTTGATAAACCTGGTCAAACTTCTGATGACCAAAGTTGATGGTGGAAACCAAAAAGAACCCACCATTGTTCTTAATGACAAATCCATTGCCAAAAAGACATGGATTTCTAAAAATGGTCCACAACAAGCTGCACCTGTTCTCAAGAGCAAACCCAAAGGCAAATTGGCTTGGGTTGCCAAAACTAACTAATTTGCTATCTTGTGCAGAGAGTCTCCAGAGGTTTGAATAGCATATGGTATGTGGATAGTGGAGGCTCAATGCACATGACTGGATGCAGATACCTGATAAACAATTTTATCAGCCAAAGAGAAGGATCTGTGTCCTTTGGGAACAATGCCAAGGGATATGTGCTAGGATATGGCAATGTATCCTCAGGCAAAATGCAGTTTGACAAGGTCAATCTGGTTGAAAACCTTGAGTACAACTTGCTGAGTGTCTCACAAATGTGTGACAAAGGATATTCTTCCTTTTTCACCAAGACAGCATGCAAGATCATATCACCAGAAGGCCAGAAGTTGATAGAGAAGATTATTGAAGATCATACTTTGCTGATTGCCAAAAGATGTGGCAATGTCTATGCAGTGGACATTGAAAAAGACAAAGTATTGAACAAAACTGCCTGTTTCTTCTCAAAGGCATCAACTTCAGAAAATGATCTCTGGCACAGGAGACTTGGCCATGTGAACTTTAAAACCATCAATAAAGTCACAAAAATGGGCTTGGTCAGAGGTCTACCTTTGAAGGAATATCAGTGCAAAGAACACTGTGTTTCCTGTCTTAAAGGTAAACAACATAAGTCCTCCTATAAGTCTATTGAAGAATCAAAAACAACTGCATGTCTTCAACTACTCCATATGGACTTATTTGGACCAGTCAAGATTATGAGCCTTGGTAAGAAGAAGTACTGCTTGGTCATCATTGATGACTACTCAAGATTCACATGGGTCTTCTTCTTACATTCCAAGGATGAGGCAGCTGAAATCATCAAGTTCTTTATTCTACAAGTAGAGAAGCAATACTCTCTATCTGTCAAAGTCATCAGGAGTGACAATGGGAGAGAGTTCAGGAACAAAACTCTGGATGAATTCTGTCTGTCTAAAGGGATTGTTAGACAGTTCAGCATTCCCAGAACTCCTGAACAAAATGGTGTGGTAGAAAGAAAGAACAGAACATTAATTGAAGCAGCCAGGACAATGTTAGCTGATTCAGGCCTACCTTTGTATTTTTGGGCTGAAGCAGTCAACACTGCATGTTATGTTCAGAATAGAGTTCTTATTAACAAAAGACATACCAAGACTGCCTATGAAATTCTTCATGGCATAAAGCCCCTTATCTCCTTCTTCAGGGCTTTTGGATGTCAATGTTTTATCCTCAACATCAAAGACTCTATCTCTAAGTTTGCTGCAAAAGTTGATACAGGTTATTTTCTTGGTTATTCTCCTTTGAGAAATGCTTACAAAGTTTTAAATTCAAGAACCAAGATAGTAGAAGAAACACTGAATGTCAAGTTCAATGAATCAAAACACACTCTTATTCCAGCAAATCCTGCTGTATTATTTGATCTTGACAACTTTCATTTCGGACCTGAAAAGACTGTTGAATCATCCAAACCTTCTCAAAATGGTTTTCAAGGATTCGAAGATGATAGTCCTGCACCATGGACTCCAAACACAGTCAGAAGATCAACTATTAAACCTTCAGAAGTTTCAATAGCTTCAACCTCAGGAACTACTGATGAACATTTTGAAACTGCTGATTCAGCTGAACCTAAAACTCCTGAAGTTCAAATAACAGCTGAACCAGATATTATCAATCTCAGTGGTTTTGTAGAGGATGAATTTGACACGAAAACAGGATTATATGATCATACAAGTTGCTAAACCAGGTGCGGAAACCCTAGCTTAGAACAAACTGATATAAACTCAATCAAAACACAATCAAAGTCATTTTAAAAGCTTTTCATAGATTAACTTTTCCAAATAAACGCTTACAGACTGATTACAGTTAATCTAGCACACTTCTAAACACTCTCAACACACTCTGGAACACACCTCTAAAACACACACACTGAATGACTCGTTATACATTACAAAAACCCAAAATCTATTTATAATGTCTGCACATTCGCCCAAACTCACTGGTCGAATGTAACTCCTTTCCACATTCGCCCAGATTGACTGGTCGAATGTGTCTTCCTTCAGTCTATGTTCCAGCTTCGTCCATCTCTAATCTACCTTCGCCCATTTACAAGTCACCTTCGCCCATTCTGTTCTTCCTTCGCCCCTTAACACATGTTAATATCTAATCATTAGTCGCAAAACGGCATCTACAAACTCCCCCTCGACTATTGATTAGATCGTTTTCTATCTTCATCCATAGCTTTATTCAGCAGCTTGATTCTGAGTATACTCTTCTGTTCTTTCGTCATCTCAGGCTCTAACTTTCTCTTTACCGGCTTTGACACATTTGCCATCTTCACCTTTTTGCCAAGCTTTCCCTCCAAATTACTTCCAGCATTGATATCATAAGCAAAGCAAACACCCACAACTTGTGTGTATTTCCTTGCTTGATCTGCATCGTTTGGCTCATGATGAATCGGATTATAAAAGAGCATGATGATGTCTTCAAAGGTGCAATTGATCAGCCACATAGGATCAAATACATGAACATGCTTGTATTTGTCCTTTCCATCTCTCAACACTATCACAGCTTCTGCCTTCCTCCAATCATAATACCAGAAAATGAAGTCAGCACTGAAGTGTTGAGGCATAGGCATTAAAGGTATCTTCCTCATAACTTCAGGTGCCTTATAAATCAAGGTAACCCGCTTCATCTTGGTTCTGGGATCAATATCCCTGTGAACTTTCCTCCGGGGATATTGTGGTTTGAATCTGTTCCATTTAGTTCTGCTCTCCCAAACCAATTTGTCTGCACACCAACCGACATGTGAATTATTCACAGAAGCACCAGACATTTGGAATCTGCAAAGATCTCTAACCGCCCAGTACGGTAGAGTAAGCAAATCAATGAATCTGTAAAAGTACAAGATTCCAGATTCCCACTTAGCAGCTAAACACTTCAGCCTGCCTAAGTATGTCCACCCGAGAGCTCTACCTCTGAACTTCGCATTATGAAACCTATAAAAGTTTCCTTGAGCTTCAGGCTTTGGTCGGTTTTCATCCATTAATCTTAATTTCTTCAAATACTCCTTCAACTCATCAGATTTCTTTGAAGATTCTGGCAAATCAGCTCCAAGTACTTTCTCTACAAACTCAGCACTTCTCTTTCTTGCCTTTCTTTTTGCAGACGTATTATGTCTCTCAGTAAAATCAGGAAACACCACATCTTCATCAGTTTGTCTGAAGTACTGTGGATATTCCTCATGTGTAATATCCTCTATCTCAACTTCTTCAAATTCAGGGGTTTCTTTATCATCTGAGTGACTTCCAACATCC
Source organism: Ambrosia artemisiifolia (assembly GCA_032199755.1). Taxonomy (NCBI): domain Eukaryota; kingdom Viridiplantae; phylum Streptophyta; class Magnoliopsida; order Asterales; family Asteraceae; genus Ambrosia; species Ambrosia artemisiifolia. The sequence goes on from CM063515.1 coordinate 37,038,012, forward strand.
TTTTCAGGAATATGTGGAATCGACTCATCAACAATGAATTCTTCAAACGTTTTCCCTACCCTCTGTGCAAGTCCATCCAATATCTCCTTTGCCACAGATGCAGGTACTTCCCCCTCTTCAAGATCAGGATCGTTATATTCCAATTCATAACGCATATCATCAGTTTGGAATATTTCAGCAAAACGACCTGTGAACTCAATGGTCCATTCTCTTTTCTCTAACATGTCCTTATATACTTGTTTTGCATCATCAGATAAGGACCTCACCTTCTCATTCCAAAACACAGTCTCATCATCAACATTCTCACTCTTTTTCTTCGAACTTGACTCACCTGTGTCTTTCTTCTTCTTTGAAGGTGGTCTTTTCTCAAAAGTAAACTTTGAAGTATCATCTCCTCCATCATTATCATCACTACTACTATCATCCTCCTTTTGGCTTCCTGAACCTTCAGCATCATCATCATCATCATTATTATCACCTTCATCATCACTCTTATCCGATTCTTCATTCTCATCATCCTCATCATCCTCATCTTCCTCTTTGTCAGATTCAGATGGTTCAAAATCAACCTGTTCAACCTCTTTCTCTGTATCCTCCTCACCCTCCTTCAACTTGGGTGCAACGTTGTACAGATTGTCAATCAGATCACTAAGGCGTTTGTTTTCAGCCTTCAACTCTTTATTGTCTTCTTTAATTGCCTTATATCTGTTCTTGTTTCTCAGACACTTTCCTTCAAGCTTCTTATTCTTTGCTTCAAGCTTCTTCACTTTCTCGTCTATCTCATCTTGATTAGACTTTGAAGCTACAACGATCTGAAGCATTTTCTCTTCATTCTGCTTAAACCTGGCAATTTCAGCTTGCTGAGCCACTAGCATCTTCATCATGTCGTCCATTTTCTTATTCACCTGCTTCATCACATCATCATCCACAGTGACTTTCTTCGATTTGGACTTTGACTTAGATGGCTCAACATCAACTTCTTTTCCTTTCTGAGGCTTAGTAAACATATCAAGAACATTATCCAGTGCAATATTGAATTGCTCCACTGGTAATGTTGTTGTCTCCTTAGTCTTTTGTTTCTTAGCTGCTGGTGAAGATTGTTTTGATGATGTACCAGCATCAGGTAATCTCTTCCCTTTCAACAATAAGTTCAATTCTTTCTCTCTCAACTGCTTTGTACTAGTCTTCTTGGCCATGGTTTTGTGTTTGGGCTTGGGCAAGTTAACAACAACTGTTTCACCCTCATTCAACTCATCCAAATTAATAGTCAACCCTTCATCTTCAGCACCAACAGACTGCTTGCTTTTCTTAGCTTCTTCTATTGATCTGTTCAGTGATTCAGACTCACCAACCAAAGTGGCCTTTTGTTTGGTAGTCCGGACATTTTCAGCATCCGAATCCCACTGTTCTTCAGTTTCTGTTTCCTCTGAATCAACAGACTCTTCATCTACCAAACTCGTACCCTTCTTTGCAGTTGTTTTCTTCCTCACCACTTGTTGTTTTGAACTCCCCTGATCTGTCTTTCCCTTACCCTTCCCTTTGGCTCCGGGATTGACAACTTGTCTCTTTCTCTTCGTGCTTGCATCAGCATAAACTAATGGATCATCATTATCACTGTCACTATCAGGATGCCTCGCTGTATTCTTTCCAGGATCCATGTAATCCTCTCTAGCCAAGGCTCCAAACAACCTCCTGTAAGGTGGTCTCTCATTTTCAGGCACACCTTTATAACCTTTCATTCTTGCCAAGGTTCTAACATTCATATGATCCATATTAAGTATCTGTGTTGGATCCTTCTTCAAGTGTGGATATTTGTGATCAAAAATCATCATTAGAAATCTAGGATAAAGCATGAAGTATTTCTTCTTCAATCCCTTCAACATCTCCAACATGTGATCTAAAATCATCCCAGCAACGTTAAATGGTTTATTGAGAGTCAATGCAACCATTAACGAGCTCAAACTCTTTCTCATCACGTCATAACCTCCACTAACACATCCAAATACCATAATGATGACGTGAGCAAAATACTTGAACTGCACGCTCAGTTTCCCTTTATACATAGAACCATCAGTGATCGGTCCTTTGTATTTCATCCTCAGGAAACAGGCTTTCTGCTCAGTCCATGATAATTCCCTTGGATCCTCACTTGTTTCAAACTGGATCTGGAGAGCTTCTCTGATATCAGCTTCAGTGATAAACATCTCCATTCCCTGAATCTTGCTTTTAATGATAGTCTGATTATCAAAGTAATCATACTTGGCATTGTTGTAAAAATCCTCAACTATATCCTTGTAGATAATAGTTGGTGTGGCCAAAGCATAAACCACTCTGCATCTCTTCAGAAACTTTATAATCTCAGTGAATTCCACATTCTTCTCAACATCTCCAAGATACGCGCAACAATTATGAGTCTTCTCAAACGGCCATTTAGTACCGCTTGATGATTCTCCTTCTTGCACAGTCTCTGGAACTGGATCAGTCACTTCAGTCTCCACTGGAATCTCAATATTTGCTTGTTCTTCAGCCATCTGAAATGTAAAATCAAAATAAACGTCAAAACACGAAATCGTCAAAAATTCAAAATTTTAGGTTTTGGAAATTCCACATTCGCCCATAAAGAACTGGTCGAATGTAGATTATTGTGGCCGAAGGTGTAGATTTCTGGTCGAATGTAAAAGGATTTTGATGAAAATGATACATTCGTCCGTTTAAGGTCTCCTTCGTCCACACTGATTCACCTTCGTCCACTTCGATGGACCGAAGGTAGAAACTGATTAAACTCAAAATTTAAAATTTTTCAAAACATGTTGTTAACCCTTAATTTTGATTCAAATCTCATCTAAAGTGACCGACTAAGCTTCGTCATTCATCAATTGACTCTTAACATTCATTCTACAACAGTTTTCAATAGGAATTAGGGTTTATATAATTTCTTTCGATCAATCAACGATTAAACCTTGTTTATATACTAATTCCTCATACATTCTCCCCCTAAAACTGATGTGGGATGAATGTTTAACAAAATCAAGCATTAAAAACCACTGAAAATCCCTAAAACCTTAAACCCTAGGTCCGGTTACGAAATAAACGATTCCGGCTTGAATCCTTGTCCATTACCTGTAAAACTGATATGAAAACGATCAGTGAACACTAGGGAACAAAATGCACAAGCAGGGAAATCAAAATCAACAAGGTGATGTTACGAAGAAAAATTTTGAAAAAAATTGAAGTGATGGTCGAATCTGGGTTTGGCCTATTTATAGACTCCACCTTCGCCCATTCAGACCGGTCGAATGTGCATAATTTTCACCTTCGCCCCTAATGAAAGGCACGAATGTAAAAGTATTTCACCCGAATGTAAATTATGAGTAAAAAGGCACATTCGTCCGTTGCAGACAGCCCGAAGGTAGAAAAATTTCCACATTCGTCCCAAATTAAGGGCGAATGTAAAATGGAAATTTTGAAAAATTTTGCCAAATTACAAATTCGAATCCCGTTCAACATTTTTCAATCCGTTAAGCTTCCAAAACACAAATTTTCACTTTTAGAATGATACAAAGCCCAGATGGTGTTGTCAAATCTCAGAAATTGACTATCAAGCATCCCCGGTTATCAAAAATAAAGCAGAAATGCAAAAATTTTGGATTTTTCTGAAATTTTATCAAAACACACCTAAAATCTTTTTGGATTTTGTATCTTTTTGACAATAAAAGTAAATTGCAACAAAATAAAATGCATCAAAGTAAATGAAAGCAGTAAACATTTTGTGAAATCCGGTCAGAGGATCATATTAGTTTTCTGAGAAATCTGATCACAGCGTTGATCTTTTTGTTCAATATTATCATTAGAAACAGTATGTGATACGGCAATTGCTGATATTGTGGTCCACGTAAGCTCACATGCAGACAATTACGCAATGCTTTAAAATGATACGAGTTAGGTGTATTAGACTAACACGATGTGGTGCCCACACACACGACATACTCCCGTATCAAGTAATTGCACAAAGCTTCGTCGTAACGCGTGATTATGCCAGAGTTATCCGTAAAAGTTACAAAGTATATAGCACAGAGGTGTACAGGTCAGCAAATGAATGCAGCAAAGTAACATGTGCGTATACACTAGGTTGAGGCTGATATTAATCACTGATTTGCATCAGATGATCAATACGATGTAATAATGATCTATGATCAATTATAACATAAAGTTCCTCAATTCGGTAACTTCCGGTTTTGGCAATTAAGCTCTTTTAGCAAATATTCTGATAAAACTAGGTCCGTAAATCAATACGACAAAAGTTTATCAGAATATCCCGGATAACCATAACATAACGACCCGAAACCTCAGATTTTGGCAATCCTATCAAACGAAATTACGGTACTAAGACCATATGCCCATGAGGTGTTCAGCCACGAACGCGTAGTTCGTTATGTTTGTATCACTAATGCACGCAATATTTAGTCTACGAAGCCTATCAGCATATCACACGTAATCAACACACGCCTCATAAACTATTACAATTCTTTAGCCTGTGTCAGATTCCCACTGATGTACTATCATTTCCTCTGTTTTACCAGGAAATCATTTTGGATTTTCTAATTTTTAGGTCTTTTTGAATTTTATATTGTTTTTGGTTTTTCTGAAAAATGGCTCCCCCTAAAATAAAGAACATATTTTTGGTATTTTTGATTTTTCTGAAAAACAAAAATAAAAATTTGAAAGAAACAATCCACTCGAAAGCATCAACTTCTTTGAGGATTAAACAATCCCCTCGAAAGCATCAACTTCTTTGAGGATTACGATAGTAAAGAGAAATTCCCAATTAGCAAAGAGAAATTCCCAATTAGCAAAATATAAAAACTAAAAACTAAAAAGCGATAAACCGAGGTGCCGATTAGTCCTGTTTTTCCTTTATATTGTTTACTTTTAAAAGATATTCAAAGCGTGAACGGTCAAAGGCTTTAGTAAACAGATCTGCACGTTGGTAGTCTGTATGTATTTTGACCATATCAATCAATTCCTTAGCGTAACAATCACGGATAAAATGATATTTGATCCGGATGTGTTTCGCTTTAGAATGATTATCCGAATTTTTAGTTAATGCAATTGCGGCTTCGTTGTCACAGTAAATAGGAGTTTTTAGAAACTGCAAACCGTAATCCACCATTTGTTGTTGAATCCAGAGTACTTGCGAACAGCAACTCGAGGCTGCAATGTACTCGGCTTCACAGGTAGATTGTGCTACGGAAGTCTGTTTCTTGCATTGCCAGGTGATTAACCTGCTCCCGAAAAACTGGCAACCAGCTGTAGTAGATTTGCTATCTTTGTCACAGCCGCCCCAATCTGCATCACTAAAAGATATGAAATCAAAATTATCATCATTAGGGTACCAAAGTCCTTTTGAGGGACAACCCTTCAGATATCTAAGGATACGCTTGACCGCCGTCAGATGACTTTGTTTCGGCTTCGATTGATAACGGGCACAGAGACACGTTGCATACATAATATCTGGTCGAGACGCCGTCAAATACATCAGAGATCCGATGATTGCTCTGTATGTAAAAGGATCCGTCAGCTCCCCCTTAGCGTCCACTCCAATCCCGTGATTGGGTTGAATCGGGGTATCCATCGGCTTTGAGTCCTCCATCTGGAACCGGCTCAAGATGTCGGAGACATATTTCGTCTGGTGAATGAAGATCCCGTCGGGTCTTTGGTCCACCTGCAAGCCTAGGAAAAACTGCATCTCCCCCATTGCGCTCATTTCGAACTTTTCCTGCATGACAGTTTCGAACTCCCTGCATAAAAGCTCGTTAGTTGAACCAAATATTATATCATCAACGTATATCTGTACTAGAAGCAAATCATCTCCCGTCTTTTTCGTAAAGAGGGTGCAATCGACGAGGCCGCGCTTAAATCCTTTGGTGATGAGGTATGTACTCAGCTCCTCGTACCACTGCCTCGGAGCCTGATGCAAGCCATAAAGAGCTTTGTTCAACACGTAGACCTTATCCCGGTGGATTGGGTCCTCAAAGCCTGGTGGCTGCCCTACATACACCTCTTCTTTGACTTTACCGTACAGAAATGCACTTTTCACGTCCATCTGGTAAACTTTGAATTTCTTATAAGAAGCAAACGCGAGGAACATCCGAATAGCTTCGATTCGTGCTACCGGTGCATAGATTTCGTTATAATCAATCCCTTCGATTTGATGGAAACCCTGCACGACCAATCTGGCTTTGTTACGAACAATTACCCCACGATCATCCTTCTTACACTTAAACACCCATTTGGTGCCAATCTTCTTCCTATCTGGCGGCAAATCCGTGAGCGTCCAAACTCCCAATTTCTGGAATTGTAATAACTCCTCCTGCATAGCTTCCACCCAGGCATCATCCTTCAAAGCGTCCTTGTATGTCCTTGGCTCTACCTGCGACACATAACACGCAAACGACCAATCATTTTGACTACCAGATTGTTGAATTTTGGCATATAAAGCTAAAGCACCAAAACTCTCTGGCGTATTAACGCTTTTAAGCTGCCCTCTGGTCATAACACTACTTCCAGGATCACCGATTACTTGCTCCAGCGGGTGAATACGATGAATCCGAGATTCCGGATAATCAGGTACTTGCACTCCCGTCTGAACAGTCAAGTTCTCTACAGCATCCAGATCATGACCCGTATTTGATGATGAAGCCACATCAGAAGTTGGAGTTGGGTTCACTGGCAGTGCCTCCTGTTCTTCAGCTTGATCAAGAATAGCTTCTTCAAATTGTTCATCTTCAGATTCTGAAGTGTCTAATGAAGTTGAAGCCTCTTGAAATATCTCTTCTTCTTGTATAGGAGCGTTGGTATCATTAGAAGCTGGTAGGGGGTTCACGGTGATCGGACGCACCAACGGTGAAGTTGTTGCATTTTCACACTCGTAAAGTAGTCTAATGACAGCTTCTTCAACCAAGCTATCTAGATTGAATGATTCAAAGAAATCTTTGTAATCAAACATCCAATCAGGACCCGTGCCTTGAATATTTTGAGTATATCGTTGAACTTCCACGTTAGCCCAGTCTTCTACACGACGAGTTCTCTTGTTGTATACCCGTTTGAGCGGGGTTGCATATCCAACAAAGTAACCCTCCTCGGCTTTAGGACTAAACTTTTCGCTTGGATTCAACATAGTGCAAGGTGCCCCGAAAGGTTCTAGATACTCTAAGTTCGGCTTTCTTCGGTGTAACAGCTCATAAGATGTTTTGCCAAACTTCTTCACTGTTAGAACCCGATTTAATGTGTAATTTGCTGCATAAATCGCCTCATTCCAGAACATTACTGGAAGATTTGAATCAGCAAGCATTGTTCTAGCCGCTTCAATTAGAGTCCTATTCTTTCGTTCAGCAACACCGTTCTGTTGAGGGGTGTACGGAGCCGAATATTCATGATGTATCCCTTTGTTTTCACAAAGTTCATCCATCTTGGCATTTTTGAACTCCGTCCCATTGTCACTCCGAATTCTCTTTATCTTCACATTGTAGAGATTCTCCAATCGAGTGAACAGAACTTTTAGATTGATAAAAGTGTCGTTTTTATTCTGCAAACACATCACCCATGAAAATCTTGAGTAATCGTCAGTGACGACTAAACAATAAAGCTCTCCAAGATGACTTTTGCGCTTGACCGGTCCGAAAAGATCCATATGCAATCGCTCTAGTGGCATCTCAACAGAGTTAACCTTTTTCACTTTGTGGGATTGTTTGTGTTGCTTCCCCTTTTTACAACTCACACACTTGTCATTAAGATGGAAATGTTTCACGTTGACTCCATCGACAAGTCCATTTCTCACAAGTTGATTCATTTTCTTCAGATGAATGTGCCCCATTCTTCGGTGCCACATTATCGATTCTTTCTCAGTCGCCTTGGACAAAAAGCATGTTATTTGCCCCTGTGATGTCATCGCCTTGGACATATCAAGAATGTATAGATTGTTGACGCGAGGTGCTTTCAACATTATCCACTCTTTAGGAATTGTAAAGCCCGGTTTCAGAATATAGCAAGATTTGTCATCAAAATGCACAGTAAATTTCTTGTCACAAATCTGACTGACGCTCAACAGATTATAATCTATCTGCTTCACATACGAAATCCGCTCGAAACTCACTATCCCATTGCTCACACTCCCTTCCATTGTGATATATCCACCTTTGTTTCCTGCAAACGCTACATACCCGCCATTGATGTTCTTCACGTCGAACAGCAACGCAAGATCCCCTGTCATGTGGCCTGAAGCTCCACTATCAACAATCCAAAGACTGCTAATAGGGCCAGCTGAAGCTCCCTGCACACAAAAAGTAAATCAGTTAGTTCTTTCGGGGGACCCAAGCCTGAGTCTTGGGTCTTTCAACATCAGGTTTCACAGTAACATTTTCACAAACATTTTTAACAACTTTTTGATCAATCTTTTTCTGATTGTTCAAAACAGTTTCCTTTCTCTCATTAACCCTTGAAGTTGAGGCTCCTGGAGTACCATTGGGTGTCCAAGATTGTTCAGTCCTTTTCAGGATACGAATCTGAGACTTTGGGTTCTCAGTCGGTTTCTGAACATTGTTAGCAAAAGTAACTTTCTTGGTAACCTTATCTGATTTAACAGACTTAGGTCCAACATTTGATTTGACAATCGGTTTTGGTGGAACCTTTTGCCTCTCAACTGTTGTGTTCACCACAGGCTTCCTCCACGAGTTTTCCATCGCAATCCGATTCCTTCTATCATAGTGCATTGGACGAGTGTTCCTCATTTGAAAATTGTTTTGATTATAAAACTGTTGTGGTTGTTGAGGAACAACTCTCCTATGTGGTGGCACATAATGATCAATCGGTTTTCGCATAGAATTCCTCACTTCCACCTCGTGCCTCTTGTGCCTTACATATGGGCACTGAGCAAGCAAATGCCCACGTTCCCCACACTTAAAGCATGCACGGTACTCTTCAAAAACATTCGGAGCATTTGGTTGAGCAAATGATCTAACAGGATATTGATCATTATACTGTTGCTTTCTTAAACTCTCAGGGAGTGGCCCTTTCGAGTAAGTCGGCTCATTAAAACCATTAGCTCTGTTTTTGGGTTTAACAAACTCTGTGACATGAACCTTTGGTTCTTGAGGAACATCCAAATACAACTTCTTTAACAAAGCTGGTGGAATTTCATTTGTTCTCTCATGTTTTGGGAACCAAATAGTACTTTCTTGCCAAATCTTTTCAATTTTAGCATAGTTGGCATTTTTTATTGGAAAGTCCTCATCAAAGATAATCTTATCGGATCCTTCCATCCGATAAAATACCTTGACAGGTTTGTCACATTGTTCGGTTTTATCATTCAAATCAAAATCTTTCTTAACCACATTAAGATCTTTCTTCACAACATTCTTCTCAGACTTATTCATATGATGAACACTTTTCATCGGAACAATTTGAGATGATGAAACTGGTTCATTTGTAATGATGTGATTTTCTTTTGGAATTTCACATGCATTAACAGTTTGGTTACAACCAGTATCATCACTCTCTGAGTCTGAGTCAACACTTTCAGCGGTAACACCCTCATCAATGATTCCCAAAATCGGTCTAACATCGGAATTTGGATCACCAATACTTGAAGTATTAGATTCATTTTCCGATGCTGAATCAGATTTTACCGAACTCTCCGGTGTCACTTGGTGACAATTATGATTTTCAAAAAGAACCGGAGATGGTACAGCCCGATAATTGGTGGTTTTATCATCAATGATGTGATCTACCACATAAGCAACATTCTTATAGCTTTCCAGCTTTTTGTTTACTTTTTCAGCAAAGCATTTGATGGCGGCCATTTCCAACTTGGTATTTTCAATTTCATTGATATAGTTGTTAATTGCCAATTGTTTTAAAGACAAAGTGTTTTTCAAGTCAGAAATGTCCTTTTTGTAGCCATCTAATACTTTGTTAAAAGCATTCAACTCTTTGCGAGTAGATTGACTGTTCATGATAGCACTATCACGTTGAACACGGAGTTGTTTAATCTCCTCAGTCAATCTATCACATGTACCACAGTATTTTTCACTTGTATTATCAGTACTACATGCAGAATTTACAGGTTTTGGTGGATCAGTCATGGCCATCAATGCGAAATGAGCTTCCTTTCCTGCAAAGAATCTGGAATAATCAATCTTTGTGAAAGCATAATCTGCAATGCACGACTTCCTTGTCATTAGAAAATCTGCTTCTGCAAGCAACTGATCAATATCTTCATCAAGAGAATTAACACTTGCTTCTGTATCCGATTCACTGTCTGAATCAGAATAAACCGATTCACACTCCTCAGGAATGTCAGAAACAGTATCAATCACGACTCCAGAATTTGTTTCTTCAGTATGCACATCAACATCAACCTCAGCATTAACCTTAACAGGTTCGAATTCCCCATCCATCTCAGCCTCAGACTCATCACTATCAACTTCAGTTCCTACCTTCTCCTCCATCTTCACAGAATCTTCAACATCAACCTGATATGCAACACAAGCCACATTTCCCCCAGTGGTGATTTCCTCAACACCTATCTGAATGCTCGACCAGTCAAACCTCTCATCTTGTTGAGTAACCAATGCTTGATTGGTATTCGGTTGTTCATTTGGTGTAGTGATTGGTATGACTGTTCGGTTAGCATTGTTTGGTGTTTGGGTTTGTGTCTGGTTTGGTGTGTTTGGTTGTCTATTTTGGTTGTTGTGAAAATTGTTTTGATGGTTGTTGTTTTGGTAAGAAACTTGGTTTTGGTTTTGTTGTTGACGGTTCTGATAACTGGCATTGAAAGGATTTCTATTGCCTTGTTTTGGTGGCTGGGTGCATTCTCTTTTAAAGTGACCTTTACCTCCACAGTTAAAACAAGTCACTTTCTCCTTATTGAACCCGTAGGTTGTATTAGGAGAAGTTCCCAAATCTGTTCTACCTGTCTTCTCGATAAACTCAGTTGCTCTTCGCATTATACTCGCAAATGCCCATTGTATGTCAATGAGTTCCATCTCCTCCTTATCAATCTGTGCGTAGTCTTCATTGGTCAAGTTGTTATTACCAATTTGACTAGCAACTAACCCATTGTAGGAAGAAACCATTGCAGAGACTAATGCAATGTGTTGCTGAGCAACTTCTACAGTCACATTTCCAAGATTGGAAGTCTCCAAAACCACCGTTTGTTGATTAGGCTGGTTCATTTGGTTCATTGGTTGTGGTTGAGATTGACTAGCAGTGTAAAAAGCTGCTTGTTGCTTTGGGGAGAATGGTGGAATGTAAGAATATTGATATGGAACTTGTGGTTGTGGTTGTGATAAAGATGAAGTTTGTTGTTGGTAGTTGATGATAGGTGATTCCACAACATTAGATACACATGCAACATGTGGTGCAACTAGCCCTCCTGAACTTGCACTTGCTGGAACTGAAGATCCTCCAAAGTATAGATTTGGATTCTGAGGAATCTGTGCTCTCCTAGCCTTCCTCTTCTCTTCCAACTCTTTGTTCTCTAGCTTCTCAATGAACTCCTGAAGAGACCAGTATTGATAAGCATCCTTCTCCTTTAGAACATCCACATGCTGATCCCAGTTAGGTGGTAATGCATCTGCAAACTTGTCCACCTGTTTTGCCATAGGAATCTGTATACCATAACTAGACAATTCAGATATCAAATGATTAAATCTAGGAGTTAGTTCTTTCAAAGTTTCATTTCCAACATAAGAAAAATTCTCAAACTCCTTTATTAGTTCTTCCGTCCTCAAACTTCGAGTCTTCTCATTCCCATCATGCTTCCTTTTAAGCATATCCCACAGTGCCTTAGAAGTTGTGCAAGTCCCAAATTGATGCAACAGATCATTTGTGATTGCCTGTGTCAATTGGGAAAACGCCTTCTTTTCCACAGCAAACTTCTTTTTCTCATCCTCAGCCATGCTCTCCAATGGCACTGGTTCACCTGTGTTCTCCAGAACTGGTGGTGTGTAACCTTTAGCAATCATGTTCCATGCTTCAGCACCTTCCACTCCCATGCCTTCCAAGTGTATCTTGAACTTTTTCTGCCACTGATTGTATTCTTGAATCTCCATAAGCTTCGGTGGCCGAGTCCCGCTACCTGAAGACAAATCATTAATCAGTGTGGAAATAGCATTTGTAGTTTGAGTGTTTACCACCGCTGCTGCTACTCCCCAGTAATCAGACTGTGGTGCTGGAGGTGCACTTTGAGTCATGTAATTAACCGGCTGCGAAGACTGTGTGCTCGTCTTCTGTGCTGCCACTGTCCATGGGTCCATCACCTGCTGTTGTGGTTGTGTAGTTGCTGGTGTAGGAGTAGTCTGATAACGCCACATGATCACGAACTTCGAGAAATTCAACACTTAGAAAAATTTTCAAAAATATCCTAGGTTCGCCCAAAGATGATCAGGTTCGTCCCTTTTGTAGTAGGTTCGCCCCAAAAACTCTGACCCGAATGTAAAATTTTCACCAGAATGTAAAAACTCACAAACACCTTCCTACCTTCGTCCAAGACAACCTAGGTTCGACCGTATCAATTTTACCTTCGTCCGCCCGATGTCCCGAGGGTGGAAAAAATGACCCGAATGTAAAATGTTTATGTGAAAAACTCTACGTTCGCCCTAAAACCTCTAGGTTCGCCCAGAAAACTACTCACCTTCGACCTAATACTCACACATTCGCCCACAAACTCCAGGTTCGCCCATTTCAGACTTTTGAAAAACGGTTACACTTTGAAAAACGGTTATTTTGATCTCTGATTTTCAAAAGTTTGTGGATTTGATTGATCTTGATCAGGTTATGCTTCGGAGATGATTTGGAACAACTTTAATACTTGGAATTTTGAATTTTAACCACAAAATCACCTCTAATTCTTTCAAAAACACTCAAAATCCATTTTTATATGAAAACAGATGTGAATTGATGAAAATTATGTCCAAATCAGCTCTGAGTTTATCAATTTGTTGTTGTATGATCCTCTACGCTCTGATACCACTTTGTAGAGGATGAATTTGACACGAAAACAGGATTATATGATCATACAAGTTGCTAAACCAGGTGCGGAAACCCTAGCTTAGAACAAACTGATATAAACTCAATCAAAACACAATCAAAGTCATTTTAAAAGCTTTTCATAGATTAACTTTTCCAAATAAACGCTTACAGACTGATTACAGTTAATCTAGCACACTTCTAAACACTCTCAACACACTCTGGAACACACCTCTAAAACACACACACTGAATGACTCGTTATACATTACAAAAACCCAAAATCTATTTATAATGTCTGCACATTCGCCCAAACTCACTGGTCGAATGTAACTCCTTTCCACATTCGCCCAGATTGACTGGTCGAATGTGTCTTCCTTCAGTCTATGTTCCAGCTTCGTCCATCTCTAATCTACCTTCGCCCATTTACAAGTCACCTTCGCCCATTCTGTTCTTCCTTCGCCCCTTAACACATGTTAATATCTAATCATTAGTCGCAAAACGGCATCTACAGGTTTATTTGAAGAATCTGTAGAGCCATCATCCAGTACAGGTTTACAACAACTGATTGAACACAAAGATCATCCATTGGATCAAATCATGGGTGATATTGTATCAGGGGTACTCACAAGAAACCAGCTTTCCAACTTTTGCTTCTTCTCAGCATTCATCTCTCAGTTGGAACCAACGAAGTATCAAGAAGCCCTCAAAGACAACAATTGGGTGCAAGCAATGCAAGAAGAGTTGCTTCAATTCAAGAAACAACAGGTTTGGGAAATCTGTCCCTTACCTGAAAACAAGCAACCAATTGGAACAAGATGGGTCTTCAGAAACAAATCAGATGAAGCTGGTATGATCATCAAGAACAAAGCAAGACTAGTGGTACAAGGTTATTCCCAAGAGGAAGGAATTGATTATGATGAAACCTTTGCACCAGTTGCAAGACTTGAAGCTATCAGGTTATTTTTAGCTTATGCAATTTCCAACAACATAAAAGTTTATCAAATGGATGTCAAAAGTGCATTTTTGTATGGAAAAATAAAAGAGGAAGTGTATGTCTGCCAACCTCCAGGGTTTGAGGATCCTTCTCATCCTGATTGGGTTTACAGACTTGACAAAACTCTTTATGGGCTAAAACAGGCTCCAAGAGCCTGGTATGAAACACTTTCAAACTTTTTACTTAAGAATCACTTCTCAAGGGGATCCATTGATAAAACTCTTTTCATAAAACATGTTGGAAATCATGTCTTACTTGTTCAAATCTATGTTGATGATATCATATTTGGTTCAACAAACTCAAAACTGTGTGAAGAATTTAAGAAACTCATGCAATCAAAATTTGAAATGAGTACAATGGGAGAATTGCAGTACTTTTTGGGACTAAGCAACAGTCAAATGGAACATTTATACATCAAACAAAATATGTTAAAGAATTATTGAACAAATTTTCTTTACAAGACTGTAAAACATGTTCCACTCCCATGACACCAATCACACAAGTTGAACCAGATGATCAAGGGAAACACATTGATCAAACCATGTATAGATGTATGATAGGTTCTCTTTTGTATTTAACTGCTTCTAGACCAGATATCATGTTTTCAACTTGTGTCTGTGCTAGATACCAATCTGCACCAAGAGAATCACACCTAATTGCAGTCAAAAGAATCTTCAGATATCTGAAAGGAACTCCTACTTTAGGAATTTGGTATCCTGCTTCAAGCAATACCAAGTTAACTGCTTTTTCAGATAGTGACTATGCAGGCTGCAAGATGTCAAGAAAATCAACATCTGGTGGTTGTCAATTTTTAGGAAACTGTCTGGTGTCCTGGCAATCAAAGAAACAAACATCTGTGGCAACTTCAACAGCTGAAGCTGAATACATTGCTGCTGCAAGCTGTACTTCACAGATACAATGGCTCCAATATCAACTGCTTGATTATGGAATCAAAGAGACCAAGACCCCACTTTTAGTAGACAGCAAATCTGCCATTAGCATCATTCAAAATCCTGTTCAGTTCTCAAAGACTAAACACATTGAAATCAGGTATCATTTCATAAGAGATTGCTATGAAAAAGGCAAGATTGAGGTGAAGCATGTCACAACAGCTAATCAAATAGCTGACATTTTCACCAAACCCCTTGATTCAACAACTTTTCAGAGGTTAGTATCCATGCTTGGGATGTTAAACTTAGAAGAAAGTCTGTAAGTGTTTCACTTTTTAATTCTGCACATATTTTATTTTCACTTACATACTTATCTGTCACAAATCTCTGAAGACCAAAAATTTGAGAAAGAGAAAGTACTGATAAGCAATTTTTGAAAACTACTGATAAACATCAAAAAGGGGATATTTTCATAAAAGATATAACTACTGATGAAAATCAGAAGTTAGTACAGTGTTTAGAAGTCATTTGCATCAGCAGTTGAAACTGCTGAAGAGATGACTAAAACCACTGATGAAGAAACCTTCTTCATCAGCAGTTTGACTAAAAAGGGTAAAACAGACTTTTCACTCATCAGAAGTTTGACCTAGTCGGTTAAAAACTTCTGATAAATACCCTTTTCAAACACTTATCCATTCAAAAAGCAAAATTCCCTCTCTCTATCTCTCAAATCAAAAGCAAAACCCCTTCTCTAACCTAAGAATTACTGTTCGATCAAAAACATCCATGGCTCTCGTGTTAAAACAGGGACACAATCAATGAGGCTACTTTGTTAAAGATGAAGCCTGGTCCCAGTATGATGAGATGATTGATCTCATCATGAAATCCCAATACTATGAAGCTTTCACCATTGATCCACCCATTCATGAAGAAACTCTTAATGAGTTCTGGGCTAATTCAGAGACGGTGAAGGTGAATAATGAAGTGATTTCCCTCAAATCTTCCATAAAAGGGAAACTGATGGCCATCTCACCAGAAACACTAAGCATCAGGCTTGGTTTGAAGGATTCTGAGGCTCCTGAACAAATTCCAAACTCAGACATCCATCTAACCATGACAGAGTGTGGTTATCAAGGTACTTTGGCACAAGCAACAGTTTATAAGAAATATTTTGACCCACAATATAAACTGTTATTTCATTATATTATTATGTGTCTAAGTCCAAAAACTGGGTCAATAGATCAGATGCCTTCTACTTTTCAACCTATTTTTATTCCATCATAAATGAAACACCTTTTAAGGCATCAAAATTATTTTTCAATGAACTGGTTTTACATCATGAAAATGATAAAAAGAAATTTTTGTTGTATCCAAGATTTGTTATGCAATGCATAGGAGTACTTGAGGGTGAAGCAACTACTTTAAACCCATTAACTTCTCAAGTATTCTCTAGGCACAACAAACCAGCACTTGTGCTAGAAGATGACCAAGGGGAAGAACAACCCATCCCCAAGGAACCCACATCTTCCAAACCCAAAAAGAAAACCAAAAAGCCTAAACAACAAAAACCAAAACAAACCAAGTCACTGAAAAAGACAGTTCAGGAAGTGGAGAAACCTGAAACTGCTGATGTGCAATCTGCACTTGATAAGGAAGTGGCTGAAACATCCTCTCAGCACACTCCTTCTCCACCAACCAAAAGAAAACCTGTCACAGTTATTTTTCAAAGAAAAAGATTTAAGAAACCAATAACTGTTGACCCTGCCTTTAAAACTACTGAAACCAACCCTGAACCCATCCAAACTCCTGAACACCAACCCCTCACAACTACTGAACCTGAACCTTCCCACACAACAATAGAAATTGCCCAACTTCTCTCAGGACTAAAAGGAACCCATTCACCACATGTCACTCCCTCAGCAACACATCAAATTGGGGAGATGCCTTCAGAAGTTGACATGAATGTGGATCCTATTAGCCCAACACAGAGAGATGAGGATGAACAAGAGTTTATAAGCCCAAACTTACAAACTCTTGATATTTTTGAGGCTGCTACTACTCACTTATCACCCAGTGGTGAACCTGAGGACAGTAGTAACATAGCTAAGACCTCAAACTTGGCAACTACTGATGAAGGCCTAAGGCCAGAAGTAGGAAAACCTCAGTACCAAGACAAAGAGGTTCATGAGACTACTAGTTTGGGTCTAGCTCATGATATAACTGATCCTGCCCTCTCTGAGGACACTATCAGGGATTCAGATGATTCCATTAACTTGGTTGATGAATCAAACATTCCACAGAAAGAATTGACGGTTGACATTGAAGGTCCTGAATCTAAGGTATCCAAGCTCAAGAAGCTGGTCACCAAAGATCAGGTTAAAGACCACTTAGCCCAAATTTCCCCAAAAGTAGCATCTTCAGAGCAATCTGAGGATCACCCAAAAAGCACCCCTTCATCAAAACAACCTACCCAATTCCCTGGGCTCACAAGCATAGACTTGAACCAACTATGCAGCCCAGATGGTCCCCTGTACCAGGCACTCAAACAAATCATAACTGATCAACTCAAACCCTTCACAACTGCTTGGGAGTTAAAAGCTAACAATCAGTTTGGGTTGATCAACTCGAGACTTGCTGAGTTGAACAAGAAAATGGATCAAACACAAGATCAACTAGCAAGGTTGTCTGCTGCAACTTCTCACTCTATTAGGCTTCCAGAAGTGGATGAAGCCAAAAAGGGGGAGAAGATTAAGGAACCAGAAACAGAAGTTGCTACACAAAGACAAACTCCTGATCCTGAAGCTGATATGCCAAAACAAAGACCAGGAAAAGAAGTAGCACAAGAGTTCAGATTGTCTAAGGCACAAGAGAAAACTGCTGAAGAGACTTATCAAACTACTGAAGACAATCCTTCAGAAGTTGTGAAGACTGACATACCATCAGCAGTTTCATCTCCTAAATCAACATCAGAAGTTCCTAAGGCACCAGAAAGAGAACCTGCTCCCATTCCTTTGCCTACAACAACATCAACAACTGTTTTAAACCCTACTCCCATCAGCATGTCTAAAGATCTACTGGAGAAGAGTTTGAAAGAGGCTACAAAGAAGGCAAAAGAAGACAGAGTATGGAACAGCCTAGAAGCTAGAGATGATCTGAACTATCAACAAAAGTTAACCAAGTATCAAGAAAAACTTGATGAGCTTGAGGCTGAAGAGAGAGCACTTGAAGCTGCTGCAGAAGAAGATAAAAGAGCACAGCTTATAACATTCATCACAAAGAACTCCAAATCAAAACAAGTGGCTCTCAAAAGACTCTCAACACAAGAACTGACCAGAAGAGCTCAAATGCTATCAGATAGAATAGCAACAGAAGATGAGAGGAAAGCCAAAAGAGCTGAAGTGATAGAAGAATTAGTGGCAAATGGCTATGGTTCAAAGGCCTCAGTCTCCAAATGGAAAGAACAAACACTTTATGAGGCTTACACGAAATTCAAGGCCAAGAAAGCTGCAGAGCCAGAGAGATTTGAAACTCCAGAAGTCCAAACAACTTCTATTGTAAGGAGATCATCTGGTGCACTAAGGAAGCCAGCCACCAAGAGAAAAGCAGGGGGTGAACCCATTGTCAAGACTGACTTCAAGATGATACACTTAGAAGGAGATCAGTTGGTACATGGTGATTTTGATGTTGAAGAGAAGCCCCTCTTAACACAATTCAGAGACAAGGCTACTTATGCTTATCAGTTACAACAATCCATCCAAGAGAAGACACATACAAGGGTTGTAACAGAGCATCACCTGCCCAACATGCCTATTCAAGGTAGTGCTGAACTTCAAGGTAGTCAAGAATCTCACCTGAGAGTCACTGAAATAGAAGACATTCCTCAATCAGGTCAACCTAAGGAAACAGGCTTGGTTTCCTATGCCTCTGACTTTGACAGGTCAAAGGTAAATATTATCAAGTGGTCCTTTACTGAATCCAACTCAGTACTTGTGACCAGGAGAGACCGTTCAAGTAAGGTCTATAAAAACTCAAAGGAGTTGAGTGTTTTATCGTCCAAAGACCTTCTTACCATACAACATCTTACACCTGAACTTGGTCCTCTCACTGAGCAACAAAGATGTACTCTTACTACCCGGATGACAGCAGAGATCTGGAGGATACTAGAAGAGAGAAAAGGACAACAATAAAGATTGGATAAGGTTTTGGCTTCATCAATCCAGGGGGAGATTGTTGGGACAAAGAGGATTGAAGAAACCACCTTTTGATAACCTTAGTCTAATTCATATCGGCCTAAGTATAGAACTGCTGAAGAACAAAAGAAGTGCTGAAGAACAAACACCAAAGTACTGAAGAGTAAACTCATCAGAAGTTCTGAAGTCTAACCAGACATTTCACTGAAGAACTGCTGAAGACAAACTGCTCATCAGCAGTTTGTCACTCATCAGCACTTTACATCAGAAGCTTCTAAACCGACTGAAGATCAGCAGTTTGTTTATTATATTGTTTTGTTAAAGTCTAGATTTCAAGTTTCAATGTACAGGCTGTTGTAAGCTTATCTTAGGATAATATCTTTGTTAAATATCTTAGATTACTTCAGACAACAGTTTAGTACATTAGTCTATAAATAGATGAGTTTGTTCATCTATTTTTGATATGTGATTTTGTGTAATATCTTTGATCTTAAATTGAAATCCTTCGGGCTTTAAACTTATAATTCCATTTCACATCTGAGAAACATAAATTGCTTTACTGCTTTACACTTAACTGTATTTATTGTTTCTCATTTATTATTCAGTCAAGGGGGAGTAATAACTCCTTATCAAAGTGATCTTTTAGACCTTTGAACACTTGTAATTCCGCTGCTTAATAACTCATACATAAATCTGATAACACATAAGTGTTCATAAACTAAGCCACTGATCCAACAGCAAGGTTTCTTACAATCTTGTTGTTTATAATTATATTATAGTTTTAATATTTTATACTATAATTAATCCAGCTGTTTCACTTGTTTAGTACATGTAACTTTTAAACTATAACGTTTTACGAACTATCGAATATACTCTTAAGACGAGCTAATTTTTATCTATGATTCAACCTAAGTTTCGTTAGAAACGGAGTAGGGTTCAAATATAATATATTTTATTAGTATAACTAAACAGTTTCTTATAATACTAACGGCTAGACTAGATCTTATGTCTCAAATAGGCATGCTACTCATTATTCAACAATATAAATTTCATAAACGTTTCTATTTCATTTAATCACACAAAACAGGGTGTTGCAACTCTCCCCACTTTATAGAAATTTCGTCGGCGAATTTTAGGTGAAGAGGTACGGGTATGTCTCTTTCATCCCATCTTCCTTCTCCCATGTTTGTTCAGGTCCTCTCCGTGCATCCCACTTGACTCGTACTAGAGGAAATTTTCTGTTTCTCAGTTTCTTTACTCGTCGATCAACAATTTGGATGGGGGCGTTCAGTGAAATTTAACTTGTTGTTGATCTGGACTTCTTGCCAAGGCATCTTAAGTGACTCATCCGCCAGACATTTTCTTAGGTTGGACACATGAAACGTGTCATGTATTCTTTGTAACTCCTTTGGCAGTTTTAACTTATATGCGACGGGACCAATTCTTTCGATTATCTCAAATGGTCCTGTATACCGTGGACTTAATTTTCCTTCCTTTTTAAACCAAATGATGCCCTTCCAAGGCGACACCTTAAGTAATACTTTGTCACCGACTTGAAAATCTAGGGGCCTTCTTCGTTTGTCGGCATAACTTTTCTGTCTATCTCTTGAAGCTTTCACTCGTTCTCGAATTTGTATGATTTTATTGGCAGTTTCTTCAATGATCTCTGGCCCAGCTAACGAATTCTACCGATCTCAGTCCAACCAACTGGTGAACGACACTTCCTTCCATATAAAGCCTCAAATGGAGCGGTCTTAATGCTTGAGTGATAACTGTTATTATATGCAAACTCTATTAGTGGCAAATGTTCATCTCAGTTCCCTCCAAAATCTATCACACATGCCCTGAGCATGTCTTCCAATGTCTGTATTGTTCTTTTACTTTTCCCGTCAGTTTGTGGGTGGTATGCCGTACTCAAATTAACTTTTGTTCCCAATTCCTTTTGGAAGCTTTGCCTAAATCTGGATGTAAAACGACTATCTCTGTCTGATGTGACGGATATAGGTATTCTATGACGAGTGACAATTTCCTTGACATAAATCCTTGCTAACTTGTCCATCTTATAATCTTCCCGTATTGGTAAGAAATGAGCAGACCTAGTTAAGCGATCTATTATAACCCAAATGGTATCATGCCAGAGTTAGTTCGTGGAAGTTTGGTAATAAAATGCATTTTTATCATCTCTCATTTCTATTCAGGGATCTCAGGTTGTATTAAACATCCTGCGGGTTTCTGATGCTTGGTTTTGACTTGTGAGCAAGTCAGACATTTCCTCACATACTTAGCAATTGATTCCTTCATTCCTAGCCACCAATATTCTCTTCGAATATCCTTATACATCTTTGTACTAACAGGGTGCATTGTATACTTAGTTCTATGCACTTCTTCCATCACCTTGTCCCTTAGTCCTCCCATAACGTGTATCCAAATTCTACTGTGAAACCTTAATATTCTATCACCTCCTTTAACAAGGAGTTCTTGTTTTCCCACCATTCTTTCTTTATTAATCTGACCATCAACCAATTCTTGTGCGTGTGCCTCTTTGATTTTCTCCATTAAACTAAATCTCACATCGATCCTTCATGCGCGTATTGTTAGAGACTTCGTTATGTTCTTACGATTAAGGGCATCTGCCACTACATTAGCCTTTCCTGGATGGTAACGAATTTCACAATCATAGTCATTTAATAGCTCCATCCATCTTCTCTGTCTCATGTTTAACATCTTTTGTTCAAAGATGTACTTAAGGCTTTGATGATCAGTGTATATAACACACTTTGTACCATGTAACACCCCAACCCGGATGGGCTGACGTGTCACAATATGTTAGCATATCTAAAAAAACCAAATATGTTAGCATATCCCATTGTATTTAATACGAACATCACGAGATAGACTATCGATACTCGGGTCCGACTCTTATTCAGTGTCAGGACCGTCTCGCTCTTATTCAGTGCAAGACTGTAGTATCGACATTCACTCGATCGGATATCGTCGTATAAACGTAATGTAGGTAGGCTAACATACAGATGGGTAGCTCCAATGGGCTCTTAAGTGCGTGAGAGTGAAATGAGTGAAAAAACCTTTGAGATGGTCGCCTTTCTATTCACGTCCATATCTATCAGCCTGGATAAAACTTTTTCTCCAAGTTTCACTTGAATTATTATCATGAATACGTGTTGATCTAATCTTTTTATTATTATTACTAGCTGATTACCCCGGGAGTGTCCCGGGGTTGAAAAATCTAATATGACTTAATAAAAATGATAAAAGTAGAAAACATACCAATCGTAAACTCAGTCATACGGATCATTAATTCCCATTTGCGTTCATTGACCTAAATCTTGAAGCAAATGTGGCGATTCATAGCTCACTTAAGTAGTAGCTTCGGCTTTCTCTTCATACTCCTGCAGTGGTTAAAGATTACAGATGACGTTTTGACATTTTTGAAGTTTTCATCATTTTGGTCTCAATTTAAAGTACTTGGTTATATGATTTTATTAATACATATATTGAATTACAAACATTACATATTTAATTAAAAGTAAAAATCCCAACTAATAAATCTATCAGTGTACACGCAATTATCTATTATTAAGGGTATATATGATAATTGTTAAAGTAATTAGTGCTTTGTTTTAAATCTATCAATGACATCGTTTGTTTTATTTGTCAAAGCAAAAGTTATAATATTTGTGCATTGGATTATTGGTATAAACCTTACATCCTGATCAAAGGTAGAAGCTAACGGAATGTTCACCTCTATTTATAATATTCATTTAATAAATGCTTGTTAGATAAATTGGAATATAAATCTTTTTATTTAAATTTGAAGATATCCATATCTTCTTTGATTTATTTTTAAAAACAATAATTTAAAAAAATTCTAAACATATATATATATATATTAATATAATATGGAAGGTAATTATGTTTATTTTATTTTGAAGATATAGCCATATCTTAATAAAATATTTGAATTTATAATAATGATATATTTAAAATATAAGTAGATTTGGTTTGTGAGAGAATTATGGAAGAGATAAAGAATGTAGAGAATAGAATGGCAAAAAGATTATGGTTTAAAAAAAATTCAAAAACACTAAAATCTTTCCATTATGATGCCACGTGGCAGTTTCATGGAGAGGTTGAAGCCACCATTACACGCCAATTCTTATATATATATATATTAATAGATTATTATTATTATTATTATTAATTTAAGTTGCTTAACTCGTTTTTCTCTTATAACTTTTAACCTATAACGTTTTAGTAAATTCCAAATATACTGCTAAGACGAGCTAATTTTTATTTACGCGTCAACCTAAGTTTCATTAAAAACGGAATAGGGTTCGAATATAATATATATTTTATTATTACTATATGGTCTCCTATAACACTAAACACTCCTCTAGATCTCATCTACTAGACATGACTCGTCTAGATATCTTTTAATTATATCTTTTAAACGATACTCAACAACGAGCGTTCGTTCAAATGCCTGTCATTTATATGAGTTGTTTTACCCGCTATCTACTCATTTAATAATATTTAAAATACAAGTATTAAATATTTTAAGCAACTTAATAGGAACCGTATATTACAACTATTACCCCCTTAAAAGAAATTTCATCCGCGAAATTTATGTGTCAGAACATGATTAAACAGAAGTTTCGTAACACATATTTCAAATAAGGTTCACGTTTACTTTGACTTAAAAATTCTATTGCACAAATATACTAGGATATATGGAACAAATTGATCCCTTGGTTTCCCACATAATTTCACATTCATATTGACTAGAATGAAATACTTGGATTCTTAAAACATTCGGATAGACACTTAATCTACCCAATAGGAATCCCAAAAGCGCACAATTGTACCTGTAATTCACAATTATGTTCATGACCATAATTGTCAATTACCTTACAATTATGCCCTGACTTCAAAAGACTAAGGAACGAATGATAATTGTATCCTTTCAACAAGGATACACGGAAACTGTTATGAGCATGCGAGAATTAAGGTGGTAGTGTTAGTCGACGTGACACTTCCCTAATTCTTCAAAATTTTCTAACGAATCGATAAAACAGACTAAGCCTTTCCTTGGTCCCCATTCTGCGAACACCACGCCAAGATGGTACTTTTAAGAATACGTGATCTTCAGCTCTAAATTCAAGTGTTCTTCTATACATGTCCACATAATTCTTTGGTCTGCTATGAGCCTCTTTCAGCTTCTTTTGTGCATTAGTGACTTTTTCATTGGTAGTTTGAACTATCTCTGTTCCTTCAATAATCTTCTCTCTAGTTTCTTCCTAACAAGTCGGTGCTCGACATTTGCGTCGGTACAAAAGCTCAAAGGTGTCATCCCAATACTTGCTTGCTAACTATTGTTGTATGCGAACTCAACAAAGCAAAAGTATTCATCCACGTTACCACTTAAATCTAACGTGCATGTTCTAATCATAACTTCTAATGTTTGGATGATTCGTTCGAATTGCCCATTTGTTTAAGGTTGGGAAGCAGTATTAAAATTCAGACGCGCAACCCAAGCATTTTGGAAGCCTTTCCCAAAATCATGATGTGAAGCGTGGGTGTCTATCTTATACAATTGATGAAGGCGTGCAATGGAGTCGAATAGTCTCCTAAAGAAATACTTCGGATAACTTACTAACCGAACATTCCTACTGAATTGGTAGGAAGTGAGACGATATGGGTAATCAGCAATCATTTTTTTTTCTTTAACATCTTAGGCAGGCCATTAATAAAATTCATCTAGATCAAGGAAAAGTATCTAGCGGCAGTAACAGTCTGTTAGCTCGTGATCCTCAATCTTCATTTGCTGGCAAGTGAGGTACTTACTATATGTAATGAAATCCGTTGTGCTCTCATCTATTTCCAAATGGGAGTATCTAACGATGGTAATGGCCCACTGGCTTGATGATGCAACTTTCACTTATTGGCATGTGAGACACTTACTTACATGCCGAAAGTTTTGTCGTATGTCTTGCCATATAGATAGTGTCCGGATAACTTATTAATTTTAATTTAAGGCTTTTTAATATGTTGATTTACATAACTTGAAAAAAATGAAGCATGAAAGATTTATAGGTTTAAGTTCATAGCATTAAATATGTAAATACTTGTGTTAATGGACTTGCGTCCCTTCATATATTTATAGATGAACATCTAAAATGTGTTATTTGAATACAATTTTGAAAACAAGGGTATAAAATTATAATACATATGGTGTACATTAATTAAAGAAACTAACACGTAAACTCTAAAGTTGGCGTATATTCACTTGTAATAATTTGTAACCATCTTTAAATTTTATTAAAGAAAATATAATTTTCCCAAGTAAATTTCTATTTTACATATAAAAATCATTTAGTAAAGTGGTTTGACTAGATTTCTTAAATCACCATAACATAACATAACCTAACATAAAAACAACTATTATCTTTTGTGTACATATTCAAAGTTAGTTTCACATCCATCTTATTCATAGGTTTTAAAAGTCAATATATTTTCATGATACTAAACGAAATATAACCCGTATTTAGAGTAACTGAGTAAGTGGTGCATCATATAGTTGACATTATACAACTTAGTTTATTCGTTATAGGCTCGACGCCAAAGATTAAGTCAACATTGAACATTATCTCATGGTAGGTGGTAACTCTGGTAGTTCACTCGGAAATACGTAAGGCTATTTACATCCAAATGAAAAGTGATTACTGTTACTAATATAGGTATATCTAATCGGAACTAAAAATACAACCTAATCGTGCGCGATCATATTACTAGTTTTAAGCGTGGAAAATAGACTTTTCGGTTGGACATAGAATCGGAGATGACGTAAAAAAATATTATGTGAAAGTTATACCTATGTCGGGTTAGCCAATTCATTACGCGAACAACGCCAAGTTGTTTTAGAAAAACGTGTATCTTATATATTTACGGTTTAAATTTTGAAAAATATAACGTATTAATCTTGTTTGTAAAATACATTTAACTTAGCTTCATTTTTAATTAACAAAATAGTCCAAATACTTATTTACTAAGATATACGCATATAGTATCTTTAGAGATAACTATCACTTAGACGATAAGTAAATCTATTTAGAGGAATAATCAAATATTTTATTTTCCCAAAGTGGGTATGTATATAAACAATTTTTTTTACACACTGGTCACATATAAAAATAAGTAACTAATTAAGTTGCATATAATCGGTTGACGTTATAACTCTAAACATTTCTTTTCAAAAAAAATCTACATATATCTTATATTCATACTTTTGTGTAAAATAATTATACTTGAACAAAATATTTAAATTAGAAACGTAACATACATTTAAGGAAGAGATTTATCTAATGATATTGTATAAAAAAACAATTCATAAAAAAAATTATTTTACAAAGAGGAAAAAAAAATTATAATGATGATAGTATTATGAAGAAAATAAGTAGGATATGTGATATCTATCCTATTTTATAGTGTTCAATAAATCACTAGTAAGTTGTAATAAAAGTGCTAGCCATAACTTTCATTTTTTATTCTTTCGTTAAAGTATCTAATCGAATAAAATTTCTCTTCCAACCCAATTGGACCAAAGCACTTTAACTATCGTTTCATATGTGAATATTTTTCAAAAATAGATGTCTCTAAAGTTTCATGCGCTGGAGTTTACCTACAGAAATAGTGCTCGGAAAGAGTATTGGTTGACACGGACTGACGATGATAGGTATAACCTACTAGTATGGACACAAGTACAAAAATATAAAACGAAAACATTGTAGGGATGGACACCAAGCTAAATCCTACCTTAAGTGTACCCATACCTCACAGGCCTAATTACTATGATTAACTTTTCAACAGGAAAGAGCCTTTGCTCTGATACCATAGCTATAACACCCCAACCCGGATGGGCTGACGTGTCACAATAGCGTTGGTTCAGAAAGACATAATTCAATTTATTTGTTTGCCAATGGTACAAAATACTAGACAAACTAACTTAAGATTTGAAAAGCAAACTAACACATTTAAATGGGTTTACCCAAAATCTTTATATTTATTCCTAAGCTTTATTTTCTCTCTCTATCCCGCCCAAGGTAACCTGTGAACCTGCGAATACAAAAAGAATTTACGGAATGAGCCGAATGCTCAGTACGGAATATTAGGCTTGAAATAACAAACAAGAAATAAATATTTATCGAGACATGATCAAGACGTAACGTATAAAATGATACGATGCGGAGTAACTTAATAAAAATACAAAATCGTACCATGCGGATGAACCCATGAGCTAAACATGGAACGTGACAATACGCAGGTAGCTACTCCTGCATATTTATCACATGAGATGGCGAGTTGGCATACCCGTTATCCACCTCCATAACATACTTAAATCCTAGGATCGATCCATACGCCTCCTAATAGCCATATGTACCACACTTGTACTTAAGAGACACCGTGAACTGATCTCACCGTCACGGGTGGTGCACATGTTGTCGATGCCGCAACAACATGCTCGTGGGACACTCCACGAGAAGCGGAACTCATGGTTGCAGAGCACAAAGGGCTTATTCAAATAATTCCATAACAATAGTAGCATATATAATCTTATCCATATGAAACTTATATCAGGAACATGCGATAATGAGTACGACAAACTTAATTCTATTGCATGATATCAAAGCTAATTCAAATATTATAATAAGAACATGAAATGAACGGACAGCCAAATGAATTGATGCTTCAAAGACGTGAGGAACTTTCAAAGATATATAGAAACAGTGGGCTTATATAATATGAAAGCAACAAGGAGTGGGGGTAAGGATCCGCACCTTTAATGTTCCAATCCAGTGCAAACTTGTTTATGGGCTTTAGTAATTATCTTAAAAGAGGTTATGAGGGTGACCTAGCAAGCAATTCCTAATTTTTATCTAAAAAAACCCAATATATTAGCATATCCCATTGTATTTAATACGAACATCACGAGATAGACTATCGATACTCGGGTCCGTCTCTTATTCAGTGTCAGGAGCGTCTCGCTCTTATTCAGTGCAAGATTGTAGTATCGACATCCACTCGATCGGATATCATCGTATAAACGTAATGTAGGTAGACTAACATACAGGTAGGTAGCTCCAATTGGCTCTTAAGCGTGTGAGAGTGAAATGAGTGAAAAAAAAACCTTTGAGATGGTCGCCTTTTATAGTCACGTCCATATCTATCAGCCTGGATAAAACTTTTTCTCTAAGTTTCACTTGAATTCTTATCATGCATACATGTTGATCTAATCTTTTTATTATTATTATTATTATTATTATTATTATTATTATTATTAATAATTTAAGCTGCTTAACTCGTTTTTCTCTTATAACTTTTAACCTATGAATATACTGTTAAGACGAGCTAATTTTTATTTACGCGTCAACCTAAGTTTCATTAAAAACGGAATATGGTTCGAATATAATATATATTTTATTATTACTATATGGTTTTCTATAACACTAAATACTCCTCTAGATCTCATCTACTAGACATGACTCGTCTAGATATCTTTTACTCAACAACGAGCGTTCGTTCAAATGCCCGTCATTTAAGTGAGTTGTTTTACCCGCTATCTACTCATTAACAACATTTAAAATACACGTATTAAATATTTTAAGCAAATTAATAGGAACTGTATATTACATACCATATAAATAGTGTCTCCATATCTTGAGGGCAAATACTATTGCTCTCAATTCCAGGTCATGTGTGGTGTAATTTTTCTCATGAATTTTTAACTGTCGAGATGCATAGGAAATAACCTTCCTTTTCATCAATACACACCCTAGTCCGTAGTGTGAAGCATTAGAATATACTACAAAATCTTCGGTACCTTCAGGTAGTGCCAATACTGGAGCACTAGATAACTTTATCTTTAGAAGGTTAAAAGCCTCTTCTTGCTTGTTACTTCAGACAAACGGGGTATTTTTCTAAGTCAAGGTTGTTAAGGGCATTGCTATCTTAGAAAATCATGAATAAACCTTCTATAGTATCCCGCTAAGCCCAAGAAACGTCGAATATCTGTAGGGCTCTTTGGTGTCTCCCAATTCTTTATTACTTCAATCTTTGCAGGGTCTACTTCTATGCCCATTTCATTAACCACATGCCCTAAAAATTGGATTTCCCTAGTCCAAAATTCACACTTACTGAACTTGGCATAAAGTTTCTCTTCCTTTAATAACTTAAGAATGGCACAGAGATTTTTTTCGTGAGCTTATCTACTTTTAGAGTAGATAAGTATGTCATCTATGAATATAATCACAAACTGATCCAATTATGGCTTGCAGACTTGGTTCATAAGGTCCATGAATGCGGCTGGTGCATTAGTGATTCCGAAAGGCATAACTAGGAATTCATAGTGACCATATCTTGTTTTAAAGGCAATCTTTGGTATGTCTTCTTCTCTCACCTTCAACTGATGGTATCCAGACCTTAAATCTGTCTTCGAGAAGTAACTTGCACCTTGCAGTTGATCAAACAGATCTTTGATTCTTGGAAGGGGATATCGATTCTTTATGGTGATCTTGTTGAGGTCTCTATAATCAATACACATTCGCATTGAACCATCCTTCTTTTTAACAAAGAGAGTAGGCGCTCCCCATGGTGACGTGCTAGGACGTATAAACCCTTTGTCTAATAATTCTTGAAGTTGGGTTTTTAACTCTTTCATCTCAGTCGGGGCGAGGCGGTACATGGCTTTAGCGATAGGGGTTGCTCCAGGGATCAAGTCGATTCTAAACTCAATTTGTCTATCAGGTCGTAATCCAGGAAGATCTTTAGGGAATACTTAAGGAATTTCGGCCACTACTAGTATCTCTTCCAGTTTCTTTTCTTCCTTTGTTTCCAAGGCATACACTAGGTAAGCTAGATAGCCCTTTCGAATACACTTAGATGCTTTTATTCTAGTAATAAAACTTACGGGTTTACTAGTTTTTTCCCCATAAATTAACAAAGATTTCCTTTAAGGGTCCTTAATTCGAACCTGCTTCCTATCGCACAATATTTGAGCTTGACACTTAACTAACCAATCCATCCCTATTACTACATCAAATTCTCCAAGTTTCATTGGCAACAGGTCTATAGGCAATGAAGTATTATTAACCAGGATAGTATAACCCTTAATAACATCAATAATTTCTTCTTCCCTTCCATCTGCTAATTCTACTATAAAGGGTTTATCCAACTTACAGGGTATCTGATTAATCAAAACTCTAAATTGCTCAGATATAAAACTTCCATCAGCACCGATATCAAACATTATTTTAGCATAGAAGTTGTTTAAGGGAATTGTACCTGTTATGACCTCTGGGTTCCTGCGAGCTTCTTCGGTGTTCGGAACAAAAGCTCTCCCTTTTCCCCTATTGGGTTCTTCCTTCTTCTTAGGACAGTTTTCACTATAATGGCCCGTCTCTCCACATTTAAAACATGTACGAGGCTCCTTACACTCACGAATTGATGTCCTGGTTTCTTACAGTTTCTACAAAATGATGCATTACATGGACCAAAATGTCCCTTTCCACATGTTGGGCATCTAGGTGGGGGTCCCCGTTGCCTCTTATTATCTTTGTAATTTGTCTTCCTCTGGTCTTGATAGTTGTCCCATTTCCTTTTTGGAGTAGGATCTGGGTTTTCTTCTGTTGTATCTCAGTAACGATGGTTTCCCCGGCTTCTACTGCTTAAGAATAGGTGGTTGGTTTGGTTGCCTTGATAAATGTTCGGTAATCTGAAGGTAGTCCACAAATAAATCTCCTAATATGATTATCCTTTGTTGTTACCAGATGAGGCACTAACCAGGACATTTCGTTGAACTTGGTGACATATTCCCGGTATGTCTTATCTCCGAGCTTAAGGTGTAAAAATTCCATTTCAATCCTGTCTGTCTCACTTGGTGGACCGAAATATTGGGAAAACAGTTTAGAAAATTCCCTCCAACTTAGGTGCTGTGCTAGATCCTCACCTTTGGTTTGCTTTTGTATCTTCCACCAAAACAAGGCTTCCGATTTAAACAAATGAACAACAAACCTGACCTTATTTCTTTCGTGGCAATCACTAACATCTAGAATGGCTTCTACTTCACTTAACCATTCGTGTGCCTCAACAACACCATTCTTCCCATCGAAGGTAGGAGGGTTACAGGAAATGAAGGTCTTATAATTGCATTCTCTAGCGATTTCCATTTCTCTTGCCTTAGCTATTTTAATATCGCCCGTCTTCTCTTCTTGTCGAGATTTTTCTTGTGGAGTTGGTGTGTGTGCGATGCTTCTCTCAGATTGAATAGTTATTTCAGAACACGGAAGTTTATGTCCCCGTGCGTTGGCATGAATTTCTACAACTCGAACTGCTATTCGATCGATTACATCATCTCCTACATTTACGGGTTCCCTATGACGAGCGGGTTGAACCGGTGGTTCAGATTGACGAACACGATTATTAGATGATTCAATCGACATTTTCTAGGATTCCACGAAAATACTACTTCAAAATTTCATTCAATACAAGCAACTACAATAGCTATTTCACATAATAAACATAGCACAATACGTTTTCAAATATAACACGTACACACGCAAGTCTATTGCTCTTACTGGGCTTTTGCCTCAGCTAGTTCTTGTTAAAGTCTCCTATCCTGAACCTCTACATTTTCTAATTCTCTGGTACTCAACGTCCCACTTAACGATTCAAAATTCAATACCTTAAATGAGGTAGTAATAAATTTTATCCATCACACCCTATAGTAGTAAATCCAGAATGAAATCAGGTCCTTATTATTCTAGGCATCCTTATCTATAACAATTAATCCCAGGCAGTCCTAATCTTGATGGTTGAAGCCTAGGTATACCTACCAATACCTAATTCGCTAAAACCTTAGGCTCTGATACCAAATGTGACAACCACACCCAGATAAGGATGCACCATACACAATTGATACCAACTTACACATAAACCTTTATTACATTAACATAAACTGTGGGGGTACAAAAGATGGAACTTATAAAGTACATAGCTTTATCAAGCTATTCATTTCCAGAGCTATATTCTTTTGCCAAAACACACGAACTTGTATATTCTATTTCACTAGTCGCATAGTTCCAAGATACACAACATGCACAAGAACTAGCCCTCACTACCTGTGACACATGCTAAAAAATGACGTCAAACAATGCTGGTGAGTTCGTGAATATACACAAGTTGTCAATCACATTATTTCAATCATTCATGACTTGTACCTGTTGGATCAGTTTCTCTTTTTAACAGTTCTTATTCATGAACACTTACTTATGTGTTGAAAATTTATCAAAGCAGTTTGCACAGCAGAATAAGTAATGTGTTCAAGTTAAAGTATCACTTTTTAATAGGAGTTATTACTCCCCCTCAATCAATGAACTAAGTTGTAAAAGATGAGAATCAATAACAGTAAATGAATATAACAGAAAATGTAGAATGATTCTCAAAGATATATTGAAATGGTTAACTACAAAGTAATTGAAGGAAGTGTTCTAGTTTTAGATGAATGTCTAAAATAGTGGGATTAACCCCTCTATTTATAGACATACAGTTACATACAAACTAAGTTACCAAAGGATTATAATAATGTAAGATAATACTACAACAGGCTGTAGTATTGAAACTTGAACAAAGACTTTAAGAAAACTAATTTAATACTAAACTGCCGAGATTAAGGACGGTTAGAAGCTTGCTTTCAAAAGTGCTGATAAGTGACAAACTTCTGCTGAGTGATCTTTAGGAGTTTGTCTTCAGCAGTTGTTCTTCAGATGTTTGTCTGGTTCATCTTCAGAACTTCTGTTTCTTTACTCTTCAGGACTTGTTAATATTATACTTCAGCAGTTTTACAAAATGTTAAGAGGATATAAGACTAAGGTTTATACTGGCTTGTAAATCCTCTTTGACCCTACAATCTCCCCCTGGATTGATGAAGCCGAAACCTTTGTCTATCTTTATTTATAAGATCCTCTCTTCCTTGATTCAAGAACTTTCCAAACATTTTTGATCATTTGATATTTGAGTTCTCTGATCTCTAGATCTGAAAGTAGTCCCTTTTCTGGTAAAGTATTCTGAATGGTTAAAAGATCTTCATCTGAGAATTTTTCCAAATCAGTTGTGTCATGAAGGACTTTTGTTGTATGATCTTTTCTTTCCAGAGCCAAGGAATTGGACTTGTGGGTGAAGTACTATTTGACAATTGGGGATTTGGAATTGAAGAATTTGTCTTTGAATGGTACTATTTGTAGGTTTGAAGATAGCTCTGATGTTAGTGGTTTTTCTTTTTTAGCTGTGATCAGATTGGATCTCCTTCTTCTTTCAACAAGTACAGTACCAGGTGTATCACTAGAAATAGGAATGTGATGTTCAGTGACTACCTTGGTTTGTTTTTGTTCTGTGATTGTCTGTTTCAGTTGATATGCAAATGTTGCAGAATCCCTATCTTGTGTTATCAGAGGCTTTTCATCAACAGTCAAATCATCTTCAACAATGGTGTTCTTTTCAATCAGAAACATCTTGAAGTCTGTTTTTGTGTGTTCCTCTGACTTTTTATTGGTAGCAGGCTGTGTTGGTTTGAACTTCTCCAGATTTGCAAGTCTTTCAGCCTTGAACTTTTTGTAAGTGTCATAATGTATATCTTCTTTTCATTTGCACACTTGCTGTTTCGAACCATAATTGTTCTCTACCAATTCTTGAATGATTTGGGCTCTTTTCAACTTTCTATCTTTTTCTGTGGCTAGCCTGTCTGATACAAGTTGTGCCTGTCTTATGAGTTCATCAGTTGAGAGTCCCTTAAGTGAGTGTTTCCTTGTCTTGCTGTGTTTGCTGATATAGTTTAGCAGCTGTTGTCTTTTATCTTCTTCTGCAGCAAGGAGTTTTTGTTCAACAAGTCTTGCTTGTGCTTCTAACTCACTTAACTTCTTTTCATAGGTTTTTAACTTGTCTACATAGCTTAAGTCATCCCTTACTTCTAAGCTGTTCCAGATCTCATCTTCCATTGCCTTTCTTTTTGCTTTTCTTAAGTCTTCTTCTGTTTTTTCTTTTTCTATTTGTTCTTCTGTCACTGGTATAAGAGAAGAGTTCAAATCAGTTGTAGGAGTGGGAACAGCCTTTGGAATTTCAGCTGGAGTTGTTTCTGTTGCTTTAGAAGACTGTTCTGGTTCAGTGCAGGAAATGTCAACTACTGAAGTGTTGATCTGAGCATCAACTACTGAAGGATTGTCTTTAGAACTTTTGGTCTTGTCTTCAGCAGCTTCTTCACTAATGCCTTGGGTAGACTTTTCAGCTTTTTCTCTAAGGATTCTCTCTTGTTTCTCATACCATTATTCTCTTTCCTTCAGTGTTTTTTCTTGTCTTGTCATGGTAGTTAGTGTAATACCCAGCAATTTCAGGTTCTTAATATAACTAAACTCTAGTTGCTTGCACTTAGATTCCTTGCATCCTACTTAGCTAAGATTAGATAGATAAGTCACACGTGCACACACGAGATTTATATGGGTTATCATTTAATGAGCATATGGTACCTATGAAACAAAATAAATACATGTTAATATTGTCATCAATTCCTAGTTAACATACGACACATGATCACCTACTTAGATGTTCTTATGTCTAAAACAATTAAAGAATAAACTTACTCAAACATCTACTCGAACACATGAACTTATATTAAGCAAACACTTGACAATGTACACATGTATACATATATATATATATATATATATATATATATATATATATAAACGCACACACACATACATCCGCAAGTACCTATGAATCGGCTATCTACCTATACCTACACTCTTGGTAGTTTCCTCTTGTCTCTAGTAGCCGATTTCTAAGCAAGACAAGTCACTATCACATATACCTATTTGGTTAAACATAAACACACACTATCACCCAAGACTTCTAACCTTCCCTAATTAGTATAAGACAAAATTCCCCTATCTCCTATGATTAGCGGCCGAAAAGACATCGCAGGAGACACAATTAAGGAAGCTTCACATCACTTTGATTAACTTTGTCTCTTTTCTCTTGTCCTCTTGCTTGGCCGAAACACACTCTTGGAAGTTGGCAAATTACACTAAATTGCCAATATGACAAGCATCTTCCATAATCCATCTAGCTAGCTAACCATATCCCTTCTAGTCTCTTGCAAACCTACGGCTAAGACAAGGTAAGTACAAGACAAAGTATTTCATGGAAATGGAGGTAGGACAAGAAATGATTGCCCCATTCCCAAGATGGAAGACATACCCCTTTGGGAGAGGTCACCATCGGCCGAAACTAGAGAAAGGGACAAGAGAGAACCATCACTTTCATCTAGAATCCTTGTCACCTCTCTTTTCCCTATAACCGGCCGAAGCATGGCATGAGTGCAAGCTCACCATGGTTGTCAACATTCACCAAAAAGAGCTCGCCCTTACCTCTAGGACTTAACCATGATTAACATTAGCCAAAAATGAAGGATGAGGTGAGTTTGCCAACTCACGGCCACCCCATAGAGAATCACTAAACACTTTGCCAATGTATAATCATCAAAATAGTATAGAAACCTAAACAATGTAGCTAGGAAAGGAGGTTGGGACTTGCCATTGAAATCACTATATAAGGAGAGCTCATGAACACTTCATTTCTTGCACCACACCACTCATAATCATCTCCTACACCCTCTCTATAACCATCGGCCGAAAAACACCCCCTTGAGTGGATTATCGAGCACTAGGAAGCTTCAAGTCTACAAGTTTTCCCCTTCCTACTATCTAGTATTAAGGTAAGTTCTAATCGCTCATTTTTCTTAGTTCTATCGACCCTCATTTTGAACCCAAACCTAAGCCTTTTGATCATTAGGATCGGCCCTTAATTAGTGTTAGTAAGTCGATAAATATGCACTTAGTAATCGAGCTTCTATTATGCGCACATTATTTCACTTATATGATCAATTATGTTATCTAGTGGTAAACAATCAACCACACATTGCACATGGATTCATGAAACATTTTTAGATCATACCTCATATACATAAAACATGATCCACACCGAATGACACGGTTCACAAAAATGGGTGCCGAACTTGTATGATAAACGAGAACATACAACTTAATATGTTCTTAATATTCCTAGGGAACCTCTGTCGGGACAATAGTTACTTTTTCTGCTTTGCTAGACCTCTCGCACAAACACCAGGTGAGTTTCACTACTCTTTTCTCAAAAGCATATGTCTCGGAAGGAGACATTTTCTAAACTATTTCACAATCCGGTTTGGGACTACTTTACACATCCCGGGTTTGGGGTGCAATGATTCATTGGGTGAATCTGCTTTCACTACATCATGCTTATGTCCTTGATGAACTAAACCAACTCTATAATTGAAGTCCTTCTAAATACCGAATGAGTTGCCGGATGGCAAATGGGTTACTAGTTGATAGCGCTATTAGGTCTCACAAACCTCACATCGTGCTGGGAGCATGGGTGTGAACTATAACTTAACAATTATCATTGTTGATAGACAATGATGCAAGGCACGTACCCCTATTGTGGGAACTCATAGATTAGCAGTTTGGTATTACTGATGATAGTTATCATGAGTGGGCAAGCTACCCCTGGCATGTTTATTAGCTAGCTGATTACTCATTTTACGTGGTCTGGGAGACCTACGCATTTACTTAAATTTGTGAACTCACCAACTTTATGTTGACACACGAAAAACATGCTTTTTGCAGGACACATCATATAGCGTTATTGGGATATGATCACTTAAAACTATTTTCGTATGTTTAATTATCTACTGTGGTTATGGACGCATCGTTGTGCGCAGACCATTTGTTTAACGATTTTCTTTAATATCGCTTCCGCAACTATTCGTATGTTTGATTATCTATAAAACTTGTTTTTACAATAAACGAACTAAATGGTTTGGGCATTTAGAGTCGTTCGTATGACTTATGGCTATGGGATCCCGGTAGGTCACACGCCTCGCGGTATAAACCCCACAGTGGAAATTGAGGGTGTGACAGATTGGTATTAGAGCCATTGGTTATAGTGAACTAGGATTGCATTCTACTCTATAATCATCATAGCATAAGTACTATATTAGTTCCACTCACTAGCTTAAGTGCACAATGTGATAATTTCTGGAATACGAGTACTAATGTAGCATATTGCAGAAAAGACCATGACTAACCCCACTCATAGAAACTATTCTTATCGTGCTATCGAGGGACAACAAGCTCCATCACTGGATCCCTATCAACGCCCAGCTTAATTTCAGGATCCATATTGGGATACCAACCGTTGGCATTGGTTTACCGCCATGTTGCACTCTTGGGTTGTAGGTTATGGAGTGCCAGCTAGAGTTCCTCCTGTTATAGATTCTTGGGAAAGTTCTTTTGTAGGTATGGTAAGGCACGTTCATACTGAGTTGGACAATGCTTTCACTGTTGTGCAACAGTTTAAGTTTTGGAGGAGAAATGCAGATGAGACAATTAAGCATATGGAAGGTCAGATAGGTCACTTGATGACTGAGATGGCAGTTGTTAAGCAGGATGCTGTTGAAACCAGGCAGGAGTTGGCTGCCACTAGACAGAATTTAGCAGCTACCATGGAAGAACTGAATACTGTTCGTAATCGACTTATAGCAACTTTGGGGATAGACGAAGAGGATCTTGAGGAGGATCCCGACGAAGAGCCTATGGAAGGAGGATTTGTTGTTATTGGAGCAGCAATCGAGGCAACACTCGAAGAAGAGCTCGAGCCAGAGGAAGAAGTCAAGCCATTCGAGGACGAGAGCGAGGATGAAGGGTCGTGTGTCCTCATGGATCGTGCGGACGATTGATTTTTATTATCCCAGTATTATATATATATATATATATTAGTATAATGACTTTTATTTTGTCATAGTGAGAATTGAGAACCGTTGGCTTATGTTTAGATTATTATTATTATTAATTTACTACTTTATCTTATTCTCGCGTTCATATTCCATGTTACATTCTAGTTTACTTATACTATGTGAACGATAGTATGTGGGACATATTATTGTTTTCTCATGGGTATACTATAAATGTAGAATTACCATGACGGGAAGAGGACATGGTGGAGGCAACGTTAGCATGAGGCAAGAGGAGCTGAGCACGCTTATCATTGACAGGGTGATTGCCGCCCTAGAAGCTTTTCAAGCTGGCCAACCTGCTCATCAACCTCCGGCTTGTACCTACAAGTCATTCATGGATTGTAAGACACACAATTTCGGAGGATCTGAAGGAGCAGTCGGGCTACTTAGGTGGTTTGAAAAGCTGGAGTCATGTTTTGCTATGTGTAACTGCCCGCCAGCAAATAAGGTCAAATACGCCACCGCTACGCTTGAGAATGCGGCCTTATCGTGGTGGAACACTCAAGTGCAGATGCTAGGAGTAGACGTGGCAAATGCTACCCCCTGGGCGGA
The DNA here is from genome assembly GCA_032199755.1 of Ambrosia artemisiifolia. Classification (NCBI taxonomy): domain Eukaryota; kingdom Viridiplantae; phylum Streptophyta; class Magnoliopsida; order Asterales; family Asteraceae; genus Ambrosia; species Ambrosia artemisiifolia. The sequence continues at coordinate 37,076,621 of CM063515.1, forward strand.
TTTCAAGGAACTCATGAAGGAGGACTATTGTCCTCGAGATGAGATCCAGAAGTTGGAGACAAAGTATCTCAACCTGAAGATGGTGGGCTCGGAGATTGTGAGTTATACTACCAGGTCGCATGAACTGGCGACAATGTGCCCAAATTACTCCACTCCGCTCTACAAACAGATTGAGTTGTATATCTAGGGATTGGTACCCCAGATTAAGGGAATGGTCACTGCTGCTATCTTCGGTAACATTCAGCAGATGATTCGCTAAGCTCACCAGCTGACTGATCAGAAGGTGGAAGAAGGACTGCTACCACCTCGTGGTGCTTCCACTTCTAGCATCAATGATAACAAGCAGAAGTGGTAGAGTGCATATGGCAAACCCTCGGGTAATGGTAACCAGCAGCAGCAGAACAAGAGACATGACAACCACAGCAGCGGCAGCAACCGCAATTAATCACAGAGTGGTTACCAGGGACATTGTCCCAAGTGCAATAAGTGCAACTATCAACACTCAGGGTCCTGTAACAGGATTAAATGTGATCGCTGTGGCAAGATGGGTCATGTGCAGAAGGACTGTAGAACCAATACCCCAGGAAACCAGCCAGCGCCACAACAAGGTCAGCCATAGAAGAATAGTAAAGCCTGATTCCAGTGTGGGGATGAGGGTCACTTCAAGAAGGACGGCCCACAACTGAACGGGAATGGTAAAAACAACAACGGGAGTAACAGTGGCAATGGTGGTGGTAACAAGAAAGGGAACAACAATAATACTACCAACAACAACGCCAACAATAACAACAACAATGGGGCTCGTGGAAGAGCATTTGTGATCAGATCAGGAGAAGCTAGGAATGACAATAATGTCATGATGGGTACGTGTTCCTTAAACGACAACCTTGCTTCTGTTTTATACGACACTGGTGCGGACTTTAGTTTTGTGTCAATAAAACTTAGCAAACATCTAGGGATGATTCCTACTCTTCTCGATACCCCTTATTATATAGAATTAGCTGATGGGAAACCTATTGAGGTAACCCACTATTCATCGCAATTGTAAGCTCGAACTAGAAGGGCAACTATTTGCCATCTATCTTTTGCCTATCACCCTAGGAAGTTTTGATGTCGTAGTTGGCATGGACTGGTCGTCTAAGCAATGCGCCGAAATTCTCTGTCAAGAGAAGATTGTTCGTATTCCTCTCCCTAACGGAGAATTTCTAACTATACGGGGTGATTGTGGTGGTGCCATGGTGGGCATCATCTCATTCCTGAAAGCCCAAAAGTGTATTCGAAAGGGCTATCCAGCCATTCTGGCTGACATTTCTGATACTCGATCTGAAGTTGACGTGAAGATTGAGGATATCCCAATAGTCCATGATTTCCCAGACGTATTTCCCGAAGAACTTCCTGGACTTCCACCTGTTGGTCAAGTGGAGTTTCAAATAGATCTTGCACCTGGAGCGGCCCCAGTTGCACGCGCACCATAACACCTAGCACCGGGCGAGCTGCAAGAACTGTCTACCCAACTCCAAGAGCTGTTGGATAGGGGTTTCATTAGACCTACTTCTTCACCTTGGGGAGCCCCAGTTCTTTTTGTTAAGAAAATGGAAGGGAGTTTTCGTATGTGTATTGACTATCGAGAGTTAAACAAGGTGACGGTTAAGAACCGCAACCCTTTGCCTCATATCGATGACTTGTTGGACCAACTTCAGGGGTCAAGTTTCTATTCCAAGATTGACTTGAGGTCAGGGTATCATCAACCGAGAGTCCAAGAGAAGGATGTGGCGAAGACAGCCTTCCGAACTCGTTATGGACATTCTGAGTTTTTGGTCATGCTATTTGGGCAAACTAACGCACCGGCTGTGTTCATGGATCTTCCGAACTCGTTATGGACATTATGAGTTTTTGGTCATGCTATTTGGGCTAACTAACGCACCGGCTGTGTTCATGGATCTTATGAACCGTGTGTGTAAGCCTTATTTGGACAAATTCGTCATAGTGTTCATAGATGACATCTTGATCTATTCCAAAAGCAGGGAAGAACATGAGCAATACCTGCGGCTGATATTGGAACTCTTGAGAAATGAGCAACTGTATGTGAAATTCTCTAAATGTAACTTTAGGATTCGGGAGATCCAATTTCTAGGACATGTAGTCAACAAGGCAGGAATACATGTCAATCCCGCCAAGATTGATGCTACTAAGCAGTGGGAGGCTCCTAGGACTCCAACAGAGGTGCGCCAATTCCTTGGTCTTGTGGGATATTATCGCAGATTCATTGAGGGATTCTCTAAGATTGCTCAACCCCTCACTACCTTGACGCAGAAGGGTACTACTTACAAGTGGGGAGATGCCCAAGAATCTGCTTTTCAATTGCTAAACGCAAAGCTTTGCAGTGCACCAATCTTATCGTTACCAGAGGTTACAGACGACTTTGTGGTATACTGTGATGCGTCTGTCCAAGGGTTAGGGTGTGTGCTGATGCAGAGTGATAAGGTGATCGCATATGCTTCGCGTTAATTAAAGGTACATGAGAAAAATTGCACCACCCATGACTTTGAACTGGGAGCAGTAGTTTTTGCTCTGAAGATTTGGAGGTATTATCTCTATGGAATGAAGTGTACGATCTTCACAGACGATAAGAGTCTTCAACACATATTCGATTAGAAAGAGCTGAACATGCAACAGCTTCGATGGGTCGAGCTTCTGAACGATTATGACTGTGCCATCAAATATCATCCAGGGAAAGCTAATGTAGTAGCGGATGCCCTTAGTCGTAAGGAAACGAAGCCTAAGAGAGTACGAGCTTTACAACTCACTATTCATTCCGATCTTCTTGGTAAGATACGTGAAGCCCAGAGTGAGGCTTTGAAAGGAGAGAATGTCGGGCTCGAGACACTGCATGGTGCTGATAACACCTAGAGCTGAGGACAAATGGTCTTCAGTAGTTCATGAATCGAGTCTGGATTCCACATTTTGGAGATCTCAGGCAACTGGTGCTTGATGAGGCTCACACCTCTCGTTACTCGGTACATCCTGGTTCGGATAAAATGTACCAAGATCTCAAGACCCTTTATTGGTGGCCAAACATGAAAGCTGAGATAGCCACTTATGTTAGTAAGTGTTTAACTTGTGCAAAGGTTAAGATTAAATATCAGAAACCTTCATGCTTACTCCAGCAACCAGAGATCCCTATGTGGAAATGGGATGGAATTTATATGGATTTCATCACAAAGCTTCCTAAAACGCCAAGTGGGCATAACATGATTTGGGTTATCGTCGATCGCATAACCAAATCGGCACACTTTCTGGCAATAAAGGAAACTGACACGCTAGAGAGACTGGCCAACCTCTATCTCAAAGAGATCGTCTCTAGGCATGGAGTGCCTACTTCTATTATATCCGATCGCGACTCGCGATTTACTTCTCATTTTTGGACTATGCTCCAAGATGCATTAGGAACTCGCTTAGATATGAGCACAGCCTATCACCCACAAACGGATGGACAAAGTGAGCGTACCATCCAAACATTGGAAGATATGCTACAAGCGTGCGTGGTGGACTTTAGTAACAGCCGGGATAAGCACTTTCCGTTAATCGAATTCTCGTATAAGAACAGTTACCACACTTCTATTCAGTGTGCGCCTATTGAGGCACTATGTGGGCGTAGGTGTAGGTCTCCCATCTGTTGGACCGAAGTTGGGGATAGTCAGTTGACAGGTCCCGAACTCGTGCACGAGACTTCGGAGAAGATAGTGCAAATTAGAAACTGGATGGCTGTTGCCCGTGATCGACAGAAAAGTTACGCTGATAAGCGTAGGAAACCCCTGGAGTTCCACGTTGGAGACAAGGTACTGCTAAAGGTATCCCCTTGAAAGGGAGTGATACGCTTTGGAAAACGGGGAAAGTTGAACCCGCGATATGTTGGACCATTCGAGATTGTCGAGTGAGAGACCCGAAATTTTTTTTTTAAATACGCAACACATATCATATCACCATAACATGTTGTTCCAAATATATACACAACCTAGTTGACCATTGTAAAATTTACAAAATGACATGCCAAGTTGGCTACCATGTGAATCTTTGACCCATAATTAAAACCTTGTTCAAAACATTAACATCTTGTTTATAAGACTCAAAGATCCTAATACTACATGGTACCCAACCCCAAAAGACTAGAGCGTGCATAATCCAACTTCACTTGAGACTTGATCTTCACATATGTGCTTTACCTATTCAAAACAACAAGAAACTATTAGTAGGCAAAATCACCATCACCACTTTACCCCACAAAGGGTATTGCTACTATTTTGACCCGTTAAGGTCAATTCTACCACTTTAACCCACAAGGGGTATTTCTACTATTTTGACCCATTAAGGTCAATTCTACCACTTTAACCCATAAAGGGTATTTCTACTATTTTGACCCATTAAGGTTAATTCTACCACTTTAACCCATAAAGGGTATTTCTACCACTTGACCCATTAAGATCATTCTACCTCTTAAACCCATAAAGGGTATTTCTACTATTTTGACCCATTAAGGTCAATTCTACCACTTTAACCCATAAAGGGTATTTCTACCACTTGACCCATTAAGGTCATTCTACCTCTTAAACCCATAAAGGGTATTCCTACTATTTTGACCCATTAAGGTCAATTCCACCACTTTAACCCACAAAGGGTATTTCTACCACTTGAACATACAACAACGCATATATGAGTATCAAAATAATAGGGTAGTGAGTTATGAGTTGGTGGGAACCAACTTACCTTTGTTGTTTTCACCTTGCTCCTTGTGATCGCTCGTACCTTCCACCTTCACACCTACATAGTGAAGAAATTCATACTTTAGCTTCTCCTACTTTGCCCTTTACCAATCTTGGTTCAAGATGAACAAACTATCATAACCACAATACTACAACTTCTACAATCATATTCATCATGCAAATTTTTACAATTTCACCTATTCTATGATACTAGGCATTCCATCATACAATTGGTGTGCATATCCATACATTCAATTGATCATACCATTCCATGAGACAACATATCCAACTTTTACACTACATTTACAAACTATCTTTCTACTTAGCTAATACATGATCAATAGAGCTTTTCTTGGTGTTGAGGTCTTGTTTGACTTTTAAAAGTCAACCAAAAACCTTCATTCCAACACCCACTTAACATCTTTTCAATTGAGCCCAATTACAAACAATTAACATATAATCTCTTTAAATTTTACACTACTACACATAGCAAGCATACTTTCCTAACCACAACAAGTAATTATCACGACATAATCATACAATCCATCCTACTATTTTCAATTTCACCAAAACTAACTTTACAACTTACCAACATTATAAATAGCACAAAACGGTTAACAATTCAAGGACATGCAAGGGATATGAGGTGAATTCTTACTTCAATTTTGCAAAGAATGGATGAAAATGAGGCCCTATGTGTCGCCCCCTTTTCTTCTTCCTGACAACTCCTTTTTGTTTTAGAAACTATCCCCATTAATCCCTTGTTTAGTCCTTTATGAATTGTTATTTCCATTCACCCACATTAACCCTTCAAGATTAGTGCTATGTCATGTTGGGCCCCTCTCTATTTTTAATTAAATTCTTACTATTTTACCCAAGTAATTAGCTTGGTAATATTTATGTTTATTGAATGTACAACTATCTATGCACCACTTACAACTAGGAGTACACCTTTTATACATACATATGTATATGTATACACATATACATACATGGATAGGTTTATATATAATTCCCAACATACTATCATTACTTAACATTTTTGGGGTGTTACAAGTCTACCCCCTTTAAAGAGGTTTCGACCCCGAAACCTAGCTACGTACCAAATAAAGCCGGGTAGTATTTCCGCATTGAACCAAGACTTGGCTTATGGACTTATTACGCAACCGCTTCACCTTGAAATCTTTTATAGCTATTGGCTTTTCAACATAATTCAACTTGTCGTCAACCTCTATGTCTTCAAGGGGCACGTAGGCAGTTTCATCCGCAAGGCACTTTCGCAATTGTGACACGTGAAAGGTGTTGTGAATTCCACTAAGAGACGGTGGCAGTTCTAACTGGTAAGCAACTTGCCCAACACGTGCCAAAATTTTAAACGGACCAATATAACGCGGGCCTAGCTTTCCGCGCTTCCGAAACCTGATGATCCCCTTCCAAGGGGAGACTTTCAGTAGCACAAAGTCCCCGACCTGGAATTCAATGGGGCGCCTTCTACGATCCGCATAAGCCTTCTGACGGTCTTGAGCGGCTTGTATTCTAGCCCGTATCAGGCTAATCTTCTCGTTGGTAAGGGTCACCAAATCGTTTGGAGCCAACTCCCGCTGACCCACTTCCCCCCAACATACAGGGGTTCTACATTTCCTCCCATATAACATCTCAAACGGTGCCATTTGGATGCTACTGTGATAACTGTTATTATAAGAGAATTCCACTAGAGGCAAGTGTTCATCCCAACTCCCCCCAAAGTCTAAGACACATGCCCTCAACATATCTATGAGGGTCTGGATGGTTCTCTCGGTCTGCCCGTCAGTTTGAGGGTGGTAAGCGGTACTAACTAACAACTTGGTACCCATTTCATCTTGAAACTTCCTCCAATACCGGGACGTGAATCGGGTGTCCCGATCTGACACGATAGACACGGGTACACCATGTCTGGATACAATCTCATTCACGTAAATTTCCGCCATCCGTTCAGAGGTGTAAGCCTCTCGAATAGCCAGAAAGTGAGCGCTTTTCGTAAGCCGGTCCACCACTACCCAAATTGCATCATAACCCTTCCTTGTCATTGGTAATTTTATCATGAGATCCATGGTTATCTCCTCCCACTTCCACATCGGTACCTCAAGTGGTTGTAGCTTCCCACACGGCTTTTGATGTTCGGCTTTGACTTATGAACAAGTCAAACATTTCTCTACATACTTAGCAATGTCGCGTTTCATTCCCGGCCACCAATAATCCCTCCTTAGATCCCAATACATCTTTGTCGCACCCGGGTGGATTGAGAACCGGGACTTGTGGGCTTTGTCAAGTAGTGAAGCCTTGACTTCACACGTCCATGGGACCCATATTCGCTCGTATCGAGTTTTCATTCCACCCGCGTCTTCCTCCAACGTATCTATCATCCCTTTCATTCTTATCTTCTTCGGGTTGTTGGCTTGCAACGCCTCGATCTGGGCCTTCCGTATCTCATCCAAGATGTTGGGTGTAATCACTATACCCAAAGCCTTAACTCGGATCGGAGGCGGGTACTCCTTCCGACTCAAGGCATCGGCCACCACGTTGGCCTTGCCCGGATGGTACATGACTTCACAATCATAATCTTTGATCAATTCTAGCCACCTCCGTTGTCTCGTGTTGAGATCCTTCTGCTCAAAGAAATACTTGAGGCTTTTGTGATCGGAGTATATGGTACACTTTGTCCCATACAAATAGTGCCTCCAAATTTTCAATGCGAACACTACGGCCCCCAGTTCCAAATCGTGGGTGGGGTAATTACATTCATGGGGTTTGAGTTGTCTGGATGCGTAGGCGATGACTTTCCCCCGTTGCATCAAGACGCACCCCAATCCTTGATGAGAGGCATCCGTATAAACCACTAAGTCTTCTGACCCTTCCGGCAAGGTCAGAACGGGCGAACTAGACAGCTTCTCTTTCAGTACTCGGAAAGCTCTCTCTTGGTCTTCACCCCATACAAACTTCTCGCTCTTCTTGGTCAGCCGTGTCAAAGGTAGTGCCACCTTTGAAAAATCTTGAATGAATTTTCTATAATACCCGGCTAGGCCCAGAAAGCTTCTAATTTCACTTGGGTTTTTGGGCGAAACCCATTCCGTCACTGCCTTTACCTTTGATGGATCCACGGAAATGCCCATCTCATTGACCACATGCCCCAAAAACTGGACTTCTCTCAACCAAAAGGCACACTTAGAAAATTTAACATAAAGCTTTTCCTTTCTAAGCGTCTCGAGGACCTCCTGCAAGTGACCCGCGTGATCCGATTCACTACGGGAGTAAATCAAAATGTCGTCTATAAATACTATCACAAAGCGATCCAGCATCGAACGACATACGCGGTTCATTAAGTCCATAAATGCGGCCGGAGCATTTGTCAGCCCGAAGGACATTACTAAGAACTCGTAATGTCCATATCGAGTCCTAAACGCAGTTTTGGCCACATCTTCTTCTCTTACCTTCAATTGATGGTACCCGGAACGAAGGTCGATTTTTGAAAACGGACTCGCCCCTTGAAGTTGATCGAATAAATCATCAATTCGAGGTAACGGATATCGATTCTTCGCCGTCAATTTATTTAGTTCCCGGTAGTCTATACACATCCGCATGGACCCATCTTTCTTTTTAACGAATAGCACGGGGGCTCCCTAAGGTGACACACTAGGGCGTATAAAGCCCTTATCAAGTAACTCTTGGAGCTGTGCCATCAATTCTCGCAACTCAGTGGGTGCCAAACGATAAGGTGCCTTGGCCACCGGTTGAGCACCGGGCACCAATTCGACCCAACTCTACTTCGCGTTCGGGAGGAAGTCCCGGGAGATCGTCCGGAAACACATCCCAAAACTCCCTAACCACCGGTACTTCTTCGATCTTGGGGGTGGTGACGGTGGTATCGACCACATAGGCCATGAATGCCTTTTCCCCACTACGCACATACTTCATGGTTTCCACCAAGGTACACAACTTGGCTTCAACCTTCCTATCCCCAACAAAACTTACCCGTTGCCCACTAGGGGAGGTAACGAAAATGGTTTTATTTTTGCATTGGAATTCCACGTGGTGTTTAGCCAACCAGTCCATGCCTATCACCACTTGGAATTCCCCCATGGTCATAGGTATCAAATCTACCCCAAAATCCTCCCCTTCTATCGTGAGAGTACAATTCCTACATATGTTGTGCAATAAGTAACTTTTACTATCCGCAATTTCTATTTCTAATGGGCTCGGCATCTTTTCTATGGTAAAGGAGGGGTGGTAGATCACTTTGGTGGACACAAAAGACCTACTTGCTCCCGTATCAAACAACACGTACATAAGAGTATTGTTGACTAGTAACATACCCGACACCACCTCAGGGTGGTTCTTTGCTTCTTCGGTGGTAATTTGGAACATTCTTCCTCGGCCCTTAGGGGCTTCATTCTTCTTGTTCTCCCTTGGTGCTTCTTTCTTTGGATTCGTACATTCCGCCTTCACATGTCCGGGCTCGTAGCAGTTGAAACATAACTTGATTGGACTGGGGCATTTAAAGAACGGGTGTCCCGGTTTTCCACAGTTATAACAGGTTCTTTGCCCTAGCCGACACTCCCCCGTATGAGGTTTCCCACAAGTCTTGCAATTGGGTATGTCCCCCTTCTTGTTATCTTTCTTCCCCTGGTCATAATTCTTTGCCTTCTTGGACGGTTCGAAACTCTTTTCCGCCTTTCGTTTCTCCCCCTTGCCTCCTGTTGCTTTAGTTCCATCTCTCGTTCACGAGCCCAATCTATCAATTCGGTCAATGTACTACACTTTGATGCAGTGATAAACTCTCTATATTCCGTCTTCAACATGTCATTGTATCGATTTATCTTCATCCTCTCAGTCCGAACCAACTCCGGACAGAACTTCATTTTATCCAAGAACACACTTGTGATTTCGTCAATCGTCTCATTCTTTTGTCGGAGGTGGAGGAATTCTTCTTGAATTCTATCAATTGCGGTTTGAGGGCAATGATGTCTCAAGAAGACTTCCTTAAATTCATTCCAAGTCATGGCTTTCACCCGGTCTTGCCCCAACTCCTTGGTATAGCTATCCCACCAATCCTTTGCACGTCGTCGTAATTGACCCGTAGCATACATTACCTCGTCCTCGGTTTCGCAATGACTCCTAATAAACACCCCTTCCATATCGGAGATCCACCTTTGGCATTCCAGCAGATCGATCTCCCCGTTAAATACTGTTGGGTTACAGGCCATAAAGTTCCGGTACGTGCACCTCTTAGTAGTCTTTGAACCAGACGACCCTTCTTCATTCAACTTCTTCAATTCCTCCAGTTTACTGGTCATCAGGCCCTCCACTATCCCCGTGATATTACCTTCCACCTCTTCTATTATCTTAGGGAGGTTTACTTTTATAGCCTCCCCCACTTCTATCGCTACCATTTCTTTCACTTCATCATGTTGGGTACGTTCCCCCGTCGAGGGATCACCTTCATCCGTCATGTTTCTGAAACATTAACAACCATTTATCATGAATATTACACCGTAGTGTTTCCAACCATTATCCATTCTTATCAAGAATAGATCTTTCTACTCCCATTACTTGGGCTACGACGTTCTCTATCACATGCATAATAGGATTGAAATTTCATATTTTCATACGTTATTACACCCCTAATACGTTCCCGAGTGAGGTGCGATAAAAATCCGTGTATAAAAGAAGGAAAAAGTCAAAATTCCCCAGGGTCTACCGTAAGCTACGGTGGGCACCGTAGGTTACGGTAGCTTCTGTGCCTTTTTGTGCCACCGTAAGGCAGTGGAAAACCACCGTAAAGCTTCTGATGGCTACCGTAGCTTACGGTAGCCACCGTAAGCTACGGTGGCCCCTGTTTTTTTTTTTTGACTTCTTCCCACTTAACTACTTTGCAATCCTCTTGGCCATGCCAAACTTTCCAACATTTTAAGAGTTCATTTCCTAACCCTTTCACACATACCTTGATCAAGTCTCGGATCGAATGCACGCCCCTTCCCCACGAGCTTCCGGTTTGAGTTCAAGCACCTCATGTGCTCGATTCGCCCAAACCTTGGCTCTGATACCAATTAGAGAGACTCGAATTTTTTTTTTTAAAATACGCAACACATATCATATCACCATCACATGTTGTTCCAAATATATACACAACCTAGTTGACCATTGTAAAATTTACAAAATGACATGCCAAGTTGGCTAACATGTGAATCTTTGACCCATAATTAAAACCTTGTACAAAACATTAACATCTTGTTTATAAGACTCAAAGATCCTAATACTACATGGTACCCAACCCCAAAAGACTAGAGCGTGCATAATCCAACTTCACTGGAGACTTGATCTTCACATATGTGCTTTACCTATTCAAAACAACAAGAAACTATTAGTAGGCAAAATCACCATCACCACATTAGCCCACAAAGGGTATTGCTACTATTTTGACCCGTTAAGGTCAATTCTACCACTTTAACCCACAAGGGGTATTTCTACCATTTTGACCCATTAAGGTCAATTCTACCACTTTAACCCATAAAGGGTATTTCTACTATTTTGACCCATTAAGGTCAATTCTACCACTTTAACCCATAAAGGATATTTCTACCACTTGACCCATTAAGATCATTCTACCTCCTAAACCCATAAAGGGTATTTCTACTATTTTGACCCATTAAGGTCAATTCTACCACTTTAACCCATAAAGGGTATTTCTACCACTTGACCCATTAAGGTCATTCTACCTCTTAAACCCATAAAGGGTATTCCTACTATTTTGACCCATTAAGGTCAATTCCACCACTTTAACCCACAAAGGGTATTTCTACCACTTGAACATACAACAACGCATATATGAGTATCAAAATAATAGGGTAGTGAGTTATGAGTTGGTGGGAACCAACTTACCTTTGTTGTTTTCACCTTGCTCCTTGTGATCGCTCGTACCTTCAACCTTCACACCTACATAGTGAAGGAATTCATACTTTAGCTTCTCCTACTTTGCCCTTTACCAATCTTGGTTCAAGGTGAACAAACTATCATAACCACAATACTACAACTTCTACAATCATATTCATCATGCAAATTTTTACAATTTCACCTATTCTATGATACTAGGCATTCCATCATACAATTGGTGTGCATATCCATACATTCAATTGATCATACCATTCCATGAGACAACATATCCAACATTTACACTACATTTACAAACTATCTTTCTACTTAGCTAATACATGATCAATAGAGCTTTTCTTGGTGTTGAGGTCTTGTTTGACTTTTAAAAGTCAACCGAAAACCTTCATTCCAACACCCACTTAACATCTTTTCAATTGAGCCCAATTACAAACAATTAACATATAATCTCTTTAAATTTTACACTACTACACATAGCAAGCATACTTTCCTAACCACAACAAGTAATTATCACAACATAATCATACAATCCATCCTACTATTTTCAATTTCACCAAAACTAACTTTACAACTTACCAACATTATAAATAGCACAAAAGGGTTAACAATTCAAGGACATGCAAGGGATATGAGGTGAATTCTTACTTCAATTTTGCAAGGAATGGATGAAAATGAGGCCCCATGTGTCGCCCCCTTTTCTTCTTCCTGACAACTCCTTTTTGTTTTAGAAACTATCCCCATTAATCCCTTGTTTAGTCCTTTATGAATTGTTATTTCCATTCACCCACATTAACCCTTCAAGATTAGTGCTATGTCATGTTTGGCCCCTCTCTATTTTTAATTAAATTCTTACTATTTTACCCAAGTAATTAGCTTGGTAATATTTTTGTTTATTGAATGTACAACTATCTATGCACCACTTACAACTAGGAGTACACCTTTTATACATACATATGTATACGTATACACATATACATACATGGATAGGTTTATATATAATTCCCAACATACTATCATTACTTAACATTTTTGGGGTGTTACATCGAGAGGATTGGTCCAGTAGCTTGCAGGTTAAACCTGCCTGATGAACTCAGTGGAGTTCACAATGTATTCCACGTCTAAATCTAAAGAAGTGTCTCTCTGATGCGACACTAGTGGTGCCACTAGAAGAGATCCAGGTGGACGACTAGCTGCGGTTCATAGAGGAACCAGTGGACATTCTTGAGCAAGGCGTCAAGAAACTCAGACAGAGTACTATTCTTATTGTTAAGGTACGATGGAATTCCCGGTTAGGACCGGAATACACGTGGGAACGCAGGGATCAAATGCGGCTCAAATACCCACATCCCTTTACTGAACCCGAACCTGTACATAGATCAAACGTTAAACATAAAGCAGCTCTCTCAAAGTGAATTTCGGGGCGAAATTCCTTTCAACTTGGGGATGATGTGACATCTGGGAACCAAGCACACATTTTTCTAGCTAGGTTTACTGTTTACTTGCTGAATTTTGAGACGAAATTCTTTTTAACATGGGGATGATGTGATACCCCGCAATTTCAGGTTCTTAATATAACTAAATTCTAGTTGCTTGCACTTAGATTCCTTGCATCCTACTTAGCTAAGGTTAGCTAGATAAGTCATACGCGCACACACGAGATGTATATGGGTTATCATTTAATGAGCATATGGTACCTATAAACAAAATAAATACATGTTAATATTGTCATCAATTCCTAGTTAACATACGACACATGATCACCTACTTAGATGTTCCTATGTCTAAAACAATTAAAGAATAAACTTACACAAACATCTACTCGAACACATGAACTTATATTAAGCAAACACTTGACAATGTACACATGAATACATATGTATAAACGCATGCACACATACATCCACAAGTACCTATGAATCGGCTATCTACCTATACCTACACTCTTGGAAGTTTCCTCTTGTCTCTAGTAGCCGATTTCTAAGCAAGCCAAGTCACTATCACATATACCTATTTGGTTAAACATAAACACACACTATCACCCAAGACTTCTAACCTTCCCTAATTAGTATAAGACAAACATTCCCCTATCTCCTATGATTAGCGGTCGAAAAGACATCGCAGGAGACACAATTAAGGAATCTTCACATCACTTTGACCAACTTTGTCTCTTTTCTTAGTAATCGAGCTTCTATTATGCGCACATTATTTCACTTATATGATCAATTATGTTATCTAGTGGTAAACAATCAACCACACATTGCACATGGATTCATGAAACATTTTTAGATCAAACCTCATATACATAAAACATGATCCACACCGAATGACACAATTCACAAACATGGGTGCCGAACTTGTATGATAAACGAGAACATACAACTTAATATGTTCTTAATAATCATAGGGAACCTCTGTCGGGACAATAGTTACTTTTTCCGCTTTGCTAGACCTCTCGCACAAACACCAGGTGAGTTTCACTACTCTTTTCTCAAAAGCATACGTCTCGGAAGGAGATATTTTCTAAACTATTTCATAGTCCAGTTTGGGACTACTTTACACATCCCGGGTTTGGGGTGCAATGATTCACTGGGTGAATCTGCTTTCACTAATTCATGCTTATGTCCATGATGAACTAAACCAATTCTATCATTGAAGTCCTTCTAAATACCGAATGAGTTGCCGGATGGCAAGTGGGTTACTAGTTGATAGCGCTATTAGGTCTCACAAACCTCACATCATGCTTGGAGCATGGGTGTGAACTATAACTTAACAATTATCATTGTTGATAGACAATGATGCAATGCAAATACCCATATTGTGGGAACTCGTAGATTAGCAGTTCGGTATTACCGATGTTAGTTATCATGAGTGGGCTAGCTACCCCTGGCATGTGAATTAGCTGATTACTCATTTTACGTGGTCTGGGAGACCTACGCATTTACTTAAATTTGTGAACTCGCCAACTTTATGTTGACACACGAAAAACATGCTTTTTGCAGGACACTAGTTTCGGAGCACGAGTAGGGCATGCATCATATAGCGTTATTGGGATATGATCACTTGAAACTCTTTTCGTATGTTTAATTATCTAATGTGGTTATGGACGCATCGTTGTGCGCGGACCATTTGTTTAACAATTTTCTTTAATATCGCTTCCGCAACTATTCGTATGTTTTATTATCTATAAAACTTGTTTTTACAATAAACGAACTAAATGGTTTGGGCATTTAGAGTCGTTCGTATGACTTATGGCTATTGGATCCTGGTAGGTCACACGACTCGCGGTATAAACCCCGTAGTGGAAGTTGAGGGTGTGACAGTTAGCTTTTGAGATTCCTTGAGATTTTGTGCTTCTCTAGCTCTTTTTGAAGCTTCAAGAGACACAGTTTCAGGTTCCTTTGACATCTCCCCCTTTTGGCTTCATCCACTTATGGAAACCAAGGAGGTGGAGGTGTTACACCAGATAGATGGGATAATTGTCTTCTGTTGTCTTCCATCTTTCTTGACAATTCACCAAGCTTATGATCAATTGCATTGTTTATCATCTCTAACTGAGTTTTGTTCTTTAACTCCATAACAGTCATAAAGGATTGGAGATGACCAGAAATAAGTTGGTGTACCATCTGGTATAGGGGACCATCTGGGCTGCATAGTTGGTTCAATTCTATGCTTGAAGACCCAGAGAATTGGGTCAGCTTTTGTGAGTGTGGAGGGTGTGTTTTGGGTTGATCCTTAGTGTGAACTGGGGATGCCACTTTTGGGGAATTAGGGTTTAAGTAGTCTTTAACATGTTCTTCTGTGACTGTTTCCTTGAGTACAGATACATTAGAATCAGGACCTTCACAATCACCCGTCAATTCTTTTTGTGGAGTTTTTGATCCATTTCCAAATTAATGGAATCATCTGATCACTGACATAGTCTTCAATGAGAACATTATCAGTTGTATCATGAGCTAGGCCCAACCTAGTTGTCTCATGAACCTCTTTTTCTTGGTACTGAGGTTTTCCTACTTTAGGCACAGGGCCTTCATCAGTAGTTGCAACATTTGAGGTCTTAGCTATGGTACTACTGTCCTCTAATCCATCTAAGTTTGGGCTTAGAGTCCTTGGTTCCTCCCCATCTCTTTGGTTAGAGCTGATCACATTCTCATCAACGTCCATTTCTGTGTTTTTATCCCCTATATTATGTGGTGATTGGGGATTGACATTTTCAGATGGAGTGTGTTGTATCAGCCCAGAGAGAATATTAGCTATCTCAACTGCTAGTGATGTTTCTGTTCAGCAGTTATGGGATCAGCAAGCAATTGGGGTTTCTTCAGTTGTTTTGAAAGAAGGGTCAGTAGTTTTTGGCTTTTTGAGTTTCTTTCTAGAAAACAGAATGGATATAGGTGCTCTTGTGGTTGTTTGAGATGGATGAGACTGAGAGGAAGTTTCAGTCACGTCTTTTAAAAGTGCAGATTGCACATTAGCAGCTTCAGGCATCTCATCTTCCTCAATTTCTTTTCTTTTTGGGTTGGGGGGTTTGGATTTTTGTTGTTTGGTTTATTTAGGCTTTTTGGGAATGGGTTTTGAGGATGTTGGTTCCTTAGGGGCTGTGACATGTTCCCCTTGATCATCCTCTGGCAGAAGTGCCAGCTTGTTATGCCTAGAGTATGCTTGTGAGGATAAAGCGTTTAAAATTGTTGTTTTACCCACAAGCACCTCTTTTCCAAGTTTTTTAATAACACATTGCATGACGAACCTTGGATACAACAAAAACTTCTTTTTATCATTTTGGTGATGCAACACCAAATTATTGAAAAAGTATGAAGATGCCCTATATTTAGTTTCATTAACAATGGAATGAAAAATTGGTTGTAAGGTTGAGGACATCTGATCAGACGATCCAGTTTTTGGACTTAAACACATGATAATGTAGTGAAACAAAAGTTTATATTTTGTATCAAAATATTTCTTATAAATGGTAGCATATGATAATGTACCTTGGTAACCACACTCTATTATGGTTGATTGGGTTGTTCCACTCGGAATTTGATCAGGCGCTTCAGCATCATCAAGAACTAGTCTGTTTCCTAGGGTTATCGGTGTGATTGCCATTTCTTTCCCTTTGATCTTCGTCTTCAAGGAAAGGACTTTACCATCTTCGGTAACAGTCTCATCATTTGCCCAGAACTCATTTAGAGTGTCAGTATGGATTGGTGGGTCAATGGTGAACGCCGTGTAATATTGAGCTTTTACGATCAAATCAATGATTTCATCGTATTGGGACCAGGCTTCATCTTTTTCGAAGTAGCCTCTTTGATTATGTCCCTGTTTAAGAACTAGAGCCATTGTGTTTTTAATAGAACAGTTGAAGGATTCAGAGAGGGTTTATAGAGAGGGAAGTTTTGTTTTTGAAACGATAAAAATGAAAAGAGGGGTTTGAGAAGTTTAATAGCTATTTTAGGTCAAACTTCCGAAAAAAATAGGAAAAGACTGATTTGCCCTTTTTGTCTAAAACCTCTAATGAATAATTAGGAGTTTCCTATTTTATTATTCAATAGTTTTTAACTACTGAGAAGATTTTCTTAAAAATACCCCCAAAATCAACATTTGATGATTTTATTATCATCAGTAGATTTTTCTTTTCATAAATTTTCCCATACAATGTTTTTGTACATCAGTAGTTTCTCTCCTTTTGTTGATCAACAGAGGTTTGGAGCAGAATTAGTAAACAGGTAAGTGAATGTAAAATATGTATAGAAAAATGAAAACACTTACAGTGTTTACTGAAATTTAGCATTCTAAGCATGGAAACTAACCTCTGAAGTGTTGTGGTGTCAAGAGGTTTTGTAAACACATCAGCTATTTGATTAGCTGTCGTCACATGTTTTACCTCAATCTTGCCTTTTTAATAGCAATCCCTGATGAAATGATATCTGATTTCTTTATGTTTTGTCTTTGAAAATTGAACAGGGTTTTGAATGATGCTAATGGCAGATTTACTGTCTACTAAGAGTGGAGTCTTGGTCTCTTTGATTCCATAATCAAGAAGTTGATATTGGAGCCATTGGATCTGTGATGTATAGCTTGCAGCAGCAATGTATTCAGCTTCAGCTGTTGAAGTTGCCACATATGTTTGTTTCTTTGATTGTTAGGACACCAGGCAGTTTCATAAGAATTGACAACCACCAGATGTTGATTTTCTTGACATTTTGCACCCTGCATAGTCACTATCTGAAAAAGCAGTTAACTTGGTATTGCTTGAAGCAGGATACCAAATTCCTAATGTAGGAGTTCCTTTCAGATATCTGAAAATTCTTTTGAGAGCTGTTAGGTGTGATTCCCTTGGTGCAGATTGATATCTAGCACAGACACAAGTTGAAAACATAATATCTGGTCTAGAAGCAGTTAGATACAAAAGGGAACCTATCATACATCTATACATGGTTTGATCAAACTGTTTTCCTTGATCATCTGGTTCAACTTGTGTGGTTGCTGTCATGGAAGTGGAACATGATTTACTGTCTTGCAAAGAAAATATGTTCAATAATTCTTTAACGTATTTTGATTGATGTATAAAAGTTCCATTTGTTTGTTTCTTGATCTGCAGTCCCAAAAAGTACTGCAGTTCTCCCATTGTACTCATTTCAAATTTAGATTGCATGAGTTTCTTAAATTCATCACACAGTTTTGTGTTGGTTGAACCAAAAATGATGTCATCAACATAAATTTGAACAAGTAAGACATGATTTCCAACATGTTTTATAAAAAGTGTTTTATCAATGGAGCCTCTTGTGAAGTAATTTTTGAGTAAAAAGGTGGAAAGTGTTTCATACCAAGCTCTAGGAGCCTGATTTAGCCAATAAAGAGCCTTATCAAGTTTGTACACCCAATCAGGATGACCAAGATCCTCAAACCCAAGTGGCTGACAACCATACACTTCCTCTTTTATTTTTCCATATAAAAATGCACTCTTGACATCCATTTGAAAAACTTTAATTTTGTTGGAAATTGCATAAGCCAAAAATAACCTGATAGCTTCAAGCCTTGCAACTGGAGCAAAGGTTTCATCATAATCAATTCCTTCTTCTTGAGAATAACTTTGTACTACCAGTCTTACCTTGTTCTTGATAATCATACCAACTTCATCTTGTTTATTTCTGAAAAACCATCTTAATTGGTATCTTGTTTGGAGGTAAGGGATATATTTCCCAGACCTGTTGCTTCTTGAATTGGAGCAACTCTTCTTGCATAGCTTGAACCCAATTGTTATCTTTGAGGGCTTCTTGATATTTCTTTGGTTCCAACTGAAAATGAATGCTGAGAAAAAGCAAAAGCTGGAGAGCTGGTTTCTTGTGAGTACCCCTGAAGCAATATCACCCATGATTTGATCCAATGGATGATCCTTGTGTTCAATTAGTTGTTTCAACCCTGTGACTAGAGATGGCTCTTGAACTTCTTCAAACAAACCACTGAGGTTGATAATATCTGGTTCAATTGTATGTATTGGTTCAGGAGTATGTGGAGCTGAATCAGTAGTTTGGATTTGTTTATCAGTAGTTGTTGAAGTAGAAGTTTGTAAAACTTCTAATGGTTTAAAAGTTGATTTAATGACTGTAATTGGAGTCCATGATGGAGGACCATCATCATAAAACCCTTGATCAACATAATAAGTAGGTTTAGATGAAGTAACAGTCTTTTTAGGTTCGAAATTAAAGTTGTCAAGGTCAAAGAGTTCAGCAGGATGTGCTGGAATGAGAGTGTGTTTTGACTCATTAAACTCTACATTCAGTGTTTCTTCAACTATCTTGGTTCTGGAATTAAATACCTTGTAGGCTTTTCTAGTGGAAGAGTAACCAACAAAATAATCTGAATCAACTTTTGCAGCAAACTTTGAAGTAGAGTCTTTGATGTTTAGAATGAAATATTAACATCTAAAAATCCTGAAAAAGGAGATAAGGGGCTTGATGCCATGAAGAACTTCATAGACAGTTTTGGAATGTCTTTTGTTGACAAGGACCCTATTTTGAACATAACAAGCTGTGTTGACTGCTTCAGCCCAAAAATACAATGGTAGGTCTGAATCAGCTAACATAGTTCTTTCTGCTTCAATTAAAGTTCTATTCTTCCTTTCTACCACACCATTTTGTTCAGGAGTTCTGGGAATGCTGAACTGTCTAACAATCCATTTAGACAAACATAATTCATTTAGAGTTTTATTCCTGAACTCTGTCCCATTGTCACTCCTGATGACTTTGACAGAGAGAGAATATTGTTTCTCTATTTGTAGAATGAAGAATTTGATGATATCAGCAGCCTCATCCTTGGAATATAAGAAGAAGACCCATGTGAATCTTGAGTAATCATCAATGATGACCAAGCAGTATTTCTTCTTACCAAGGCTCATAATCTTGACTGGTCCAAATAAGTTCATATGGAGTAGTTGAAGACAAGCAGTTGTTTTTGATTCTTCAATAGACTTATAGGAGGACTTATGTTGTTTACCTTTAAGACAGGAAACACAGTGTTCGTTACACTGGTATTCCTTCAAAGGTAGACCTCTGACCAAGCCCATTTTTGTGACTTTATTTATGGTTTTAAAGTTCACATGGCCAAGTCTCCTGTGCCAGAGATCAGTTTCTGAAGTTGATGCTCTTGAGAAGAAGCAAGCAGTGTTGTTCAGTACTTTGTCTTTGTCAATGTCCACTGCATAGACATTGCCACATCTTTTGGCTATCAGCAAAGTATGATCTTCAATGATCTTCTCAATCAACTTTTGGCCTTCTGGTGATATGATCTTGCATGCTGTTTTGGTGAAAAAGGAAGAATATCCCTTGTCACACATTTGAGAGACACTAAGCAAGTTGTATTCCAAGTTTTCAACCAGATTGACCTTGTCAAACTGTATTTTACCAGAGGATACATTGCCATGTCCTAGCACATATCCCTTGGCATTGTTCCCAAAGGACACAGATCCTTCTTTTTGACTGATAAAATTGTTTATCAGATATCTACATCCTGTCATGTGCATTGAGCCTCCACTATCAACATACCAAATGCTATTCAAACCTCTAGAGACCCTCTGCACAATATAGAAAATTAATTAGATTTAGGAACCCAAGCCAGTTTGGCTTTGGGTTTGCTCTTGAGAACAGGAACAGTTTGTTGTGGACCATTTTTAGAAATCCATGTCTTTTTGGCAATGGATTTTTCTTTGAGAGCAATGGTGGAATCTTTTTAAGGATAACCCTCAACTTTGGTCATCAGTAGTTTTATCATATTTATGAGATCTTTAATCTCAGCAGTTTGTGAATCTGCTGATGATTCAGGTCTAACTACTGAAGAGAATTTTGAGAAAAAGGCTTTTGTTGAGATTTAGTATTTTTCTGAGAAAAGGTATTACTTGGTTGTTGTTTGTTGGGATAAAAAGTTTCTTCAAAATCTTGTTTGATTTGTTTTCCCACAACCAGTTGTAAGATTTTCTTGTTATACTGATTTCCTTTTCCAGTAAAATTCTGTTTGGTGGTTAAACAGACCACAAATTTCACATTCTTTTGCCTTCTCCTTCCTTTTAAATTCATCATAAGATGTGAAAGGCAAATTACTGATAGTTCTTGAGTCTTGAATTAGGTCATCACTAGTTTTCAGGTTCTCAACTCCTGATGTAGATGAAACTACTGGTGGCTTAATGTCAGTCTTTTTAACTTCTGTAGAACTTTCTTTTTCAATTTTGAGAAAGTTCTGATGAAAAGATGTGCATTTTTTCATATCAGAAGTTTGATTTTGAACTATTCTACTCCCATCATCAGTAGTTTTGGGAGTAAGATCAGTTGGTGTTTCACTATGATTGTACCCTATGCCAAACTTAACATTTGATGCAGTTTGTTTGTTAAGCAGCATTGGATAACCTCTACATGACTCAACCCAAGTTTCACTATCAACCTTGGTGTCAGCAAGCTCTTTTTTGACGTTTCCTAGATCTTCTAGCATGATTTTAATCTGTGCTTGGGTTTCAATAGCATTATTGTTAATTGTCACACCCTCAAATTCCGCTGCGGAGTTTATACCGCGAGGAGCGTAACATACCAGGATCCCATAGCCATAAGTCATATGAACGACTCTAAATGCCCAAACCATTTAGCTCGTTTTCAAAAATATAGTTTTAACATTTAACCAAAGAGTTTAGATAAGTTGCGGAAGCGTAAATCAAACTTAATCGTTTAATAAGTTCATGCGCAAAACAACGCGCCCAAAATAAAACCGTTGAACGTAAAGCAAAGTATAAGTTAACTAATGTTCATAACCCATGACACAATGATTCATGTCCTATCGTGCTCCAAACCTAGAGACCTGCAAAAGCATGCTATCGTGTGTCAACATAAAGTTAGTGAGTTCACAAAGTAAGGTAAGTAAAAGTGTAGGTTTCCCAAACCAAGATCAACAGTTAGGTTTCCCAAACCCGAAAGTAGTAATCAACAACAAAACCAAGAACCACTAGTTCAGCGTATGCCAAGGGTAGCTAACCCATTCATGATAACTAAACAATGTTATACCGAATTGCTATTCAAACGATGCACTCGCCCCGCGAGCTAGTTTTTGCCTCCCATCATTGCCTATCAACAATGATAAAGTCTAAGGTCGTAGTTCACGCTCGGCTTCCAGCACGGTGTGAGGTTTGTCAAATCTAATAGCGCTATCAACTAGTAACCCGCTTGCCATAACCCGGCAACTCATTCGGTAAATAGTGAAGGACTTCCATGACAGTGTGTAGTTTAGTTCATCAAGGACACATAGTGTGAACCTAGCAAAACCCGACCCACACAAGGAGTCATAGCATCCCAAAACCCAGGATGTGTAGTAGTCCCAAACCGGACTAGAAAATAGTAGTCCCAAACCAGACTAGAAAAGTTAAGTAAGTTGTCTCAAACCCAAGACGCATGCTTATGAGAAAAGAGTAGTGAAACTCACCTTAGGTTGCAAGCAAATTTTCCAAATTCCAAGACAATAGGGTGCTACCGACTCCCTATTACAAGTGTCACTAAGTGAGTATATGTGCATAACCAATACACCATATAATCCGTTTGTCCAAGATGTTTAAATGTTCAAAACCGTGTAAGTGACACCTAGTGTTTCTATATGCACAAGTAGACCCTACGAACCCGTTGGTGAACATTATGATTAACATCAGTCATACACTTCATATACATCTCATACAAGTGTCCATACAAGCTCATGTCAAATACATACCATATAAGACTCCAAATAGTCACATAAAGATCCCGTACACAATCTGCTTTTTTAGGGCAGATTGTGCGCTGTGAAAAACGAATTATTTAAAATACTTAACGAATGAATTAAAGTCCCAAAGTTTTACTGAGTATTAATTGGGATTCCTTTGATAACCCATATTTTTTTTTGTCTTAAAACCAAACACAAAAATTATTAAAATTCGTACAACACAGCTATGTCCAGAAAATTTCCACAACAGGTCAGTTTAGTAGAAAAAATCCCAAAAATTGTGTATTCATCCAAACGGGGTGAATTCACTTGGAAAATCCAAGTTTTTCCATTGGCAACCTACTGTCCAAATTTCAAAGCTTAACTCTTTGAAAAACTCAAGTTATGACCGTTTAAAGTTGACCCAATTTACAACTCCGAAAATCTGATATGACCTCTAATCAAATAAAATTTCAAAAACCACTCAAACGAAGTCCAAAACAGATGATCTTGCCCATTATGAAAAGCTAAGACCATGTGCATTACAATCAGGCAAAGAATCGATCAAAACAATTATTTTTAACCCACGTATATTTTCGTAAACAAGGTGTTGGGGACGATTAGGGTTGTGGTAATGAGAATGTATGTGGTTAAAATCGTTTTAAAGAGGCCTAAACTTGTTTTCCACGTTTTACACTCTGTCGCGGACCCCGGGAAGACTTTTAATTCCCGTCGCGGTCCGCCCGAACCCCTAAAAATCCCAGTTTTTATTCCGTCCCCTCGCGGACCGCGGGGGATTCTCCTTTTCCTCCGCGCTCCGCGGGAGTAACCAAAATTCAGAATTTTTATTTTATTTATTCTATAACCCTAACCACTTTACAATATTAATATTCTAAACATTAATATTAAAAAAGGCACATAAACGTTCGCCATACATTTTTGGATCCCGGTCCGTCCCGTCCCGGTTACCGATCCATTAACGTCTAATCACGTAAGTTCACATATTCACATATTAGCACGTAATATCAACATGTAATCACATTTCACTAAGTCACCAACGTTTCGGATTCCCTACTTGTGTACGTAGTCCGGTAATTCTCCGAATTACCATTTCATGCAGTTATTTACCTATAACTGTGCAACGTATACTCATCCTAACTAACCCTAGTTAATTAGAATGCAAGAAAAGTATGTACAAGTAACTAGAGTCTAGTCTAGTTAAAGTAATAGCCTGAAATTGCGGGGCATCACATTAATTTAGAAATTTCTTTTAATTTTGCAGCAAATTTTCTTTTTAAATCACATTTCATTTGAGTATATTTTCTCTCAGAGTCATTGGCTTTGCCTTGTAGATGCACATTGGTCTCTCTTATGAGAGCAAAAGATTCTTTACAAGAAGATGAGCAAAGTTTTAACAAGGATTCTTTTGATACCTAAGATAAGCCAGATTTAGAGGTGCATCCCTCAAAAGCCATTAAGGCAAAATTCTTTCTGCATTATCAGGTTCTCCCCAGTTGATGTCATAGACTTTGTTATCTGCATCTGGACTGCATTCAGATGTATCAAATGGAAGACTTCTCCAGTCAACATACTCTGAAGTGAAAAGACTTTGTTGAGAGGGTTGTTGAGTTTGTGGAGGTTGTGAATGGAAGGCATATGTTGTTGGCCCTGTTGTTGAGCAGGCATCTGTACATATTGTATTTGAGGTACATATTGGATTTGTAGAGCTTGTGTCTGTACAAAATGTGTACTTCCCTGTGTTCCATTATTCCTAATATAACCGGAGTTTGACTGATTTCCAGACTGTGGTTGGTTAAAGTCATAGGTTCTACACTCTCTAGCAAAGTGTCCCAACTTCTGACACTTGTGACATCTCAGTTTAGATTTGTCAAAACCAACTTTTGTTGAACTGTTCATACCTAGAAATTTCCTTCCTGACCATTTGTAAAATTTATTTGTTTTTATGCTTAACATGGCCAGTTGGTGTAGTATGTCCATTTCTTCTAAGTCATCACTATTGAATTTTTTTAAGTCATCCATTATAAAACACATGTTATCAGTAGTTTGACTATTTTCTTCATTGTCATAAGCTGGATATGACCTTTTTGATGAGATCCCAACAGTTATGTCAATGTGATCAAAAGATCCAAAATCATTTGAGCCAGAATTTTGTAACGTTTTCTTTTGATTGATTTCTCTTTCAAAAGTCAACAATCTCCCATGTAATTTTTTAAGAGTGAGGGAGTTAAAATCTGGTCCATATCTGAGAACTATAGAGTAAGTTTCCCATTTTTCTGGTAAAGGCCTTAAAAATCTATGAAGCATAGATACATTTGTATAGGTCTGACCATTTAACTTTAACTCAGAGATTAATGAGGAGAATATTTCAAATTGTTGTGTCAAAGTTTCCATATTAATGTGAGGAAATGTTTCATATTGTTGAGCAAGAATTTCTCTGGTGTTGCCAATCACCTCTTCAGTTCCTCCAAACTGTTCTTTTAGGCAGTCCCAAAGCACTTTGGCACTTTCACAATGTAAAAGTCCAGAGTAGATTTCATTTGGGAGAGCCATTGCCAACATAGAGAATGCCTTAGCGTCAAGCTCAAGCTTTAGGAAATCTTCATCAGTGTAGTTTTTTTGGTTCTTTTGGTATTTCTTCCTTAGTTTCAAGATTTATGTTTACTGGCTTATGGGGTAAATACATGACAGATCTCCAACAGCCAGTGTTTGTCTGTGACAAAGTATGTGCCAACCTTCTTTGCAAGATATTATACTCATTTCTGACCAGCATAGGAGGTTTATTGACAGATTTAGTATTATGAGGATCCATTTTTGAGATTTTTGATTTGTCAAGTTTTTCTCAAAGTGATGGATGGTTGAAAAAAGTGAACTTTTATCCTTTATTGAATATCAATAAGAGCCTGTGTCTGATTCTAAATTTGTTAGATTGATATTTGATCAGATAAACCAGTGCTTTGATACCAATTATTGGATCAGTTTCTCTTTTTAACAGTTCTTATTCATAAACACTTATGTGTTGAAAATTTATCAAAGCAGTTTGCACAGCGGAATAAGTAAAGTGTTCAAGTTAAATTATCACTTTTTAACAGGAGTTATTACTCCCCCTCAATCAATGAACTAAGTTGTAAAAGATGAGAATCAATAACAGTAAATGAATATAACAGTAAATGCTGAATGAATCTCAAATATATATTGAAATGGTTAACTACAAAGTAATGAAGGAAGTGTTCTAGTTTTAGAGGAATGTCTAAAATAGTGGGATTAACCCCTCTATTTATAGACATACAATTACATACAAACTAAGTTACCAAAGGATTATAATAATGTAAGATAATACTACAACAGGCTGTAGTATTGAAATTTGAACAAAGACTTTAAGAAAACTAATTTAATACTAAACTGCTGAGATTAAGGACGGTTAGAAGCTTCCTTTCAAAAGTGCTGATGAGTGACAAACTTCTGCTGAGTGATCTTCAGGAGTTTGTCTTCAGCAGTTGTTCTTCAGATGTTTGTCTGGTTCATATTCAGAACTTCTGTTTCTTTATTCTTCAGGACTTGTCAATCTTCTACTTCAGCAGTTTCACAAAATGTTAAGAGGAAATAAGACTAAGGTTTATACTGGCTTGTCAATCCTCTTTGACCCTACAGTACCCGCCCATGACATCATAACCCAAAGTCACTCGAAACCTCACTGGGTTGCCACCCTCACTGGGTCCGTTACTATCACTCGACACCCTCACTGGGTTGCCACCATCACCGGGCCTGTGACTAACATCCCATACAGTTAATGCCCACTATATACAGATATAGTACTGACAAATCCTGATATAGCAGCACGTATAAGGGTTCCCGAATATCATGTGTATGTATGCTCAGATTATATACATGCGTACAACAATCATGAACACAATTATAACAATCACCAGTTTGGACAAGCATGCTCACACTTGAAAACATTCATAGAACTCACCTATTTAACGGTTGGTTACACTTGCTAGTCGAATGAAGTACTATCTTAGGGTCCTGATACAATTTCATAATCCTAGGTTAGGGAATGGTACACCTAACTTTTTATTATAATGGTTGGATATTAGTTAACACTGCCATGTTTAAGCATGGGTGATCAGTCCTTGCCTAACTAAGGCTAGGCTACCCAATACCCACCCCTAATAATAATCCTAAGACCTAAAAATAATAATACTAATAAAAATAATAATGAACTCAATATAACTTAAACGAAAACATATCTTAAAACTATTTACGACACGTTGATGTAGAGTCTCCCTACTCGTGCTCTTATTCGTACTCCAAAAAATGACCATTAACAACACTCAATGGGGTATCGTATACTAGGGTATCGTATCCTATCCCTTATATGGTCGATGTGGGATGGATATATAAGCTAGCACACAAACACCTTTATATTTTCTAAAGATTCTATGTGAGACACTTTTCATATGTTTTCGATGTGGGACTGAAGTTCTTTTCTTTGTTATTATTTTTTTCTTCGATATGGGACTACAAAGAAACGCAAGGTTTCTTACAATTTTGTCGTTTATAATTATATTATAGTTTTACTATTTTATACTATAATTAATTTAGTTGTTTCACTTGTTTAGCTCGTATAACTTTTAAACTATATCGTTTTATGAACTTTCGAATATACCCTTAAGACGAGCTAAATTTTATCTACGATTCATTCTAAGTTTCGTTAGAAACGGAGTAGGGTTTAAATATAATATATTTTATTAGTATAACTAAACGGTCTCGTATAATACTAATGGCGCGACTAGATCCTATGTCTCAAATAGTCGTGCGACTCATTAACTAACAATATAAATTTTATAAACGTTTCTATTTGATTTAATCACACAAAACAGGGTGTTACACATGATGTTTGATTTCTAAATCCAATTGCATGTAAATTGAATTGATAGTAACCAAATTTAATGGTTGATGAGTATATTGATGTGGGTGGTAATAGAATATGAATGTATGGTTTAATGCACTCAAGGTTTTTGATAAAATACCAACATGAAATTTGAATTGAGCTAAATGGTAAAATTCGGTGTTGCTAGTTGATTTGGTGCAAAATAGTGTGAAATTTGTCACTTTTGACAGCCTTAAATAGAAATTTTGTAAAGGCTATATCTCACTCGTTATTAGGATTTAGTAGACGAGCCCTATATCGTTGAAAAGCTTGTTGCGCATATTAAATTTCATATTTAGTAATGTGAGGCTGGTTATGAGATTTAGTGGGTCAAAACAACATGATATCGTTTTAATAGCATGCTGTTTGGAACCATTTTATGTGCAGACCTGATATCGTTTTAATAACAGGATATAAAGTCATAGAAAAATCGTACAGAGGTGTTCTTTATATGCCTGGAAAGGTCTTTGAACGAAGCACATTTTGTATTCGATAGTCAAGGTCTGATTCCGATGTTTAAAAGGGGAAAAGTGACCCCGAACAGCAGTTGTGCAGAAAATTACTGCACATTTATAATGTAATCTTTAATAAGAAAAGGTGTAAGAGTGTACACACTTGTATTAGTCTTGGAGTACGGATTGTAGGGAATTAATAGCATATTATGTGGCAATCAAAAAGTGTCTAAAAACACTTACCAACTAGTTCATGCAAGTACTTCCATTAACTGGTCAAACGGGTAGTGTATGGAAAGACGTATTGAATATAACTAGTTGTTGAATGTATTGATTTCATGTTGAATGATGTAGAATGAATACTAATGTTTGAATAGGTAAGTTCCAAATTAGTATCCTAGCACGGTATGTTGACTTGAAAGTAAGCTAGGTACAAGAAGCTTAAAAGTCAACGGGTCTAGTGGATATTATCTCGATCTAGGTAAAAAGCTTGGGACTATAAGTCAAACGCGTATAAGGCAAAAACACTCCTACGGGTAAAGGTAGGTGACTTATGATGCAAACTCTTGGTTTAGTAATTATATGTTTATGTATAAATATAGAATGGGAACAAATATGAAACGGTAATCTATAATAAGGTAAGCGAATTTATGTTGTTGGTCAATGGGTATAGTTCACCATACAACAATGAAAGTAGTTGAGATAAATGGGCAACAAAGACAAAATGAAGTGAGGGTAATTAAGCATGAAACAAACCCAAGATTAACAAATATGGCATACGAATGAATGGTAAAGTGTACGGATTGATATATGTATACGCATATAGATGGATACATTTAATCATGGGTGTAACTATTTAGATCGAATTGTCTAGTTATGCATTGTCACACAAATGGTCAACCATTTGGTAAGTGGAGTTATCACGCGTTGGATGCTAGTGTAATAGAATGTGTGCATAGGTGCTTATGCCCGAGTATGTGTGATAGTGTTTTGTAAGTAAAGGTTGTTAGTTGTGTGTAGATTGAGTATAGGTTCGGAAACATCATGTTTGTCCGAGAGAATACACGAAGGAAGAATAGTATGACGGGTCAAGATAACTTGTACATGGGATTTGTACATGCGTGTGTATTGTAGCGTTATTAGCCCTTTTGTTATGAGGGTGGTAATAAAGATGCAGGTATGTAAGTATGAATGCATGGAAATTGGAGGATGGGATCCAAAGATCAGATCCGGACTTGCAAAAAGGCGTTTGGACATGATCATCAAGTATAGTTGAGGTTATTTCCATATTCTGAATATTTGTATGAAGTCACTTAATGAACTAACGAAATGGCTATGTGGTGGTTGCAGGTTATCTAGTCTAGCTCACAAAGCAAGAAATGGTTGGAGGTCGAGTGAGGACGCGAATTGTACGGGGTCGCGGTCACGGTCACGTAAACTAATAAAAAGGAGTTGTATTTGTTGTAATATGAAACAATAAAAGATGAAAGTATGAAATTCCTATAATATCTTGTAGATATGGGTTCAAAACATACGAGAATGTTTTTATCAAGCAAGAAATTTTCTTGTTCGTATTTCCGTTGTGTATTTTCAAAGGGTGTTTCAAGTTGCTATCAGAGCCTTGGTTAGAGTGAAATCTTTTACAAGGAAGTAAGTACTTGAACTCAAACTTGTGTGCTCTTTAAATTGGTGACCCGTACAATCCCAGACTCGATCAAGGCCCAAAGGTAGAATTTAATATTAATTCACATGACCTGTTAAAAACTAATTGTGGTGCTTATGTTAAGGTGAGCTTTTGCGGATGATGAAGGGGTCTCAAGGACACGATCCAAGATAGATATCGGAAATTATTGAAAGGATAGAATGCTCGCAGGTATGCAGTATTAATACATTGTGTATCGGAGGGAGAAAATCCCCAAGGATGGTAAAACTTAGATGAAAAACAATCATGTTGTTTAGGGAAGAAAATTGAAAGAGTAGCACGAAACTAAAACTCAGTCTGCTGGCATAAGGTGATGATTACATAAAGACACGTGGATAGTATGTGGACTGCGCGTCTGGCCAGTGCGCAAGAAGCATACGATACACGTGAAACTATGAGAATCATCACACGTATGCCTTGGAAATCAGAAAGTAAGCGATCATGTGGATAGGTGGGTGGAATAAACCTTCTTAAAAAGTCAAATGGGAAGGGGTTCCCTCAGAAGGTATTAAACCGAACGTATGTGAATTGTACCTATAAACTAATTATGGCAATGTGTTGATGCACTTTCTGTGGACGTCACTGTCGAATAGACTAGGGTTGAGTCTTGTATTGTGTTACATGAGATTGTGGTGATCCATAAGGGCATTTTATGGATCTGATGCATTTGTAAAAATATAGGACAATACAAAAAGTTTACGTTCGACCCAAGGTAAAGGGCGAATGTGGAAACATTCCACATTCGACCTATACAATGGGGCGAAGGTGGACTTTGGTCCACATTCGTCAAAAGCAAAGGGGCGAAAGTGGAATTGGGTGTTGGACTATAAATAGCAATCTCATGTGTTGGTTTACATTTGGTGATTTGAGTTTGTGCTTAGAATGCTCTCAAGGGGGAGGTCATGCCCGACCTCCCCCGGCCCCGAGATAGATGTTTATCCTACTGATGACAGTGTCTGTAACCGTTTCTGTAGTAATACGAATCTGTGATTACTTTGTTATCGTTAATTTCTGTCTCGTCTCGAATCTCCCGTCTGAAACCGAGTTGTTTATGCGTATTCGATCCACGAATTCGGTTCCTAACCGGATTCTCACAATGAATAGATAAGTAACTAGACGTTAGTTGTGGTTTAAGGTAGATGACTCTTAAGTGATAGAGAGTTGTCTGTATATGAAGGAAAGGTAGGAATGAAAGGTTTGAATCCATTAGTAAGTATGGATCAAACCTATATGAACGAAATGTAGGAATGAAAAGTTTGAATCCGTATGTAAGCACGGATCAGACCTCTATGAACGAAAGGTAGGAATGAAAAGTTTGAATCCGTAGGTAAGCACGGATCAAACCTATATGAATGAAAGGTATGAATGAAAAGTTTGAATCCATAGGTAAGCACGGATCAAACCTATATGAAAAAAAGGTTTGAAAAGTTTGAATCCGTAGGTAAGCACGGACCAGACCTATAAGAATGAAAGGTATAAATGAAAAGTTTGAGTCCATAGGTAAGTATGGATCAAACCTATATGAATGAAAGGTAGGAATGAAAAGTTTGAATCCATAGGTACGTTCGGATCAAACCTATATGAATGAAAGGTAGGAATAAAATATTTGAATCCATAGGTAAGTCCATCAGCTTACATATTAGTTGGCTCATCCTTAATAACGTTAAAAATGTCAAATAACCTTAATGGATCTAATTGGGTGGAATGTTTTAGAAACATAGAATAACCTATGGAACGGGTCATCCAGGTAGGGATGAAGGGGGGAATGTTTCCATCCCAAACTGAGATAGATTGGAAAGTTGTACATACTTAGTCGCAATAACTTAGTTGGGGACACACATGTTATGTGACCTACGAGAGACATGAATACATATTTCATATGCAGTTATTAGCAGGCATAGATGGCAATTAATTGTAGAAAGCTAGCTAAGAATGAATGGATAATTTGACTTTACAAAAAGTCAAACGGGTTAAATTGGCAAGTGTAACGCAAGTACTAACAGGATTGCATGAATGAAACACAACCAATTGTGAGTTACTAGTGTGGTAAGTAAACTTAATTACATGTTTAGCATGCTAGTAAATGATCAATGAGAACCAGGACAACTTATATACTAAGACCCGAGTGAAGAATTCAATTTAACAAGAAAGGAAAATTTTGCGTGAAATGATAGAACAGGGTTTTTGTAAGTGTGCCTAAATGGAAAAGAAGTAAAACCCACAATTTCAACTATAAGTAGAATGAGTAGATAAAGATAATGACCGAAGGTCATAAATTAGTAAGAAGTGGCAGCTGACTTTGAAAAGTCAAACTACTGAGATTTTGTGAAGTAACAAATAAAATGTAAAGATCATATGTAAGAATGTTAGATGGATAACGTGATTTTGTATTGTAACGGGAATTTTATCAAAGAACTTTAGATAGTTAGACACGCAAAGGAAAGAATTTTGCATGGACTATTGAAAGACAATTCTTATGAATGCAAAATATGTGTCTAGCCAATGACTTTGTAGATACGAATGGTCGAATTTTGGATATGATGAAATCTACAAGTAGGTGATATGATGTTAACGAGTTGGAACTCATCGTGTGAATGAACTAAACCAAGATAGGTATGTAATGGACTTGTGAAGGAGCAAGTCAATCCGATATATGGATGGTTGGTTAACGCTGTGAATGGAAGGACAGTAAATTTGGTTATTTTGTGATTGTTAAATAGGAAATTGATATGTTGAATATTACCCCGTATGAATGAATGGTATCTCAAGTATGATGTAATTTGGAAAGTTTGACTTTTAAAGGTCAAAAGATGAATGAATTTTAACCTAGATTCGGTGTTGTTAAGCAACGAATAAATGTGTCTACGGTAAGTAGTACATGAAATGAAGTAACAATCAAATTAACATGAATAGAATAACTCAGAAATTTACCATAAGGGGTCGGGTGTATATGGTAGATGTACTGGTTCGGTACTGAATTTAGAACGATGTCTAACTCGAAAGTTAAGTATGAATAATTGAGGGTAAAATAGTAACTATGTTATGATAGTGATAACCTCGACTGATCAATTTCAATATGCGTATGTTTATGATCTAACTCTGATGAAATATTTGGAAGTAATTTAAAAAGGAATGATGATAGTGGAATGTTGTAGTAAGATCATGATGAATATTTATTCGACTAATGCAATTATAAAGGATCTAGTGTGGTGGATGAGGTGAAAGATGGTAATGATAGTTCGGTATGCTTGATAATTACGTGAAGGCTTGTTGTTAATATTTTAAACGTATGGACATATTATTATGTTTGCTCATGGTTTAAGTCGTTGTGTAGTCTATGAGGTGGCCTCACGATATGGTGCGAAATCTTGAATGAAATAAAAGAGAAGATAAATAAAGTGGAAACTATGTTGGCTAAGGATTTAGCATTATGCCAGAATTTTAGCTTTGATGGGCTAGAATTAATGCCTAAGGATAATAATATCAAGGAAACTGGGATAACGCATAGTGGATACATGGTAAACGGTTTCGCACCACATACCTACGTGTGTGTGTGTGTGTGTGTGTGTTCTAACTAAAGCTTAGTTAATGAGTAACTAAAAACAGAGAATAATGGCAGGATGGGTTTGGTAGTAAGGAAAGTGGTTTCGGGGACGAAACCTTCTTTAAGGGGGGTAGAC
Source organism: Ambrosia artemisiifolia (assembly GCA_032199755.1). NCBI lineage: Eukaryota > Viridiplantae > Streptophyta > Magnoliopsida > Asterales > Asteraceae > Ambrosia > Ambrosia artemisiifolia. The sequence continues at coordinate 37,110,289 of CM063515.1, forward strand.
TTGTATCGCCCCAAAAATCCATTTTGCTTAATAACTCCATTAGGCGCAATTAGCAAAATAATAAAACGGGACTTTGACAATTAGAATGTGGGTTATGTTCTAATATGGAAATAACCTAGTTAATGTTATTTCCATATTGTGAATATTTGTATGAAGTCACTTAATGAACTAACGAAATGGTTATGTGGTGGTTGCAGGTTGTCTAGTCTATCCCACAAAGCAAGAAATGGTTGGAGGTCGAGTGATGACACAAATTGTACGGGTTCACGGTCACGGTCACGTAAACTAATAAAAATGAGTTGTATTTGACGTAATATGAAACCATAAAAGATGAATGTATGAAACACCTATAATATCTTGTAGATATGGGTTCAAACATACGATAATGTTTTTATCAAGCAAGAAATTTTCTGGTTCGTATTTCCGCTGTGTATTTTCAGTTAAAAAGGTTTAGGGTGTTTCATAAGTGATGTTTTGTGTTCTTGGTAATTTTTTTCTACTCTTTCTTTGTTTGGCGAACTAATTAATTATATCAACTTAGTATTTGGTCTTATGGGTGTTTTGGTAGGAAGTGGAGGGACTTATAAGTTATCCCGTGGTGTGTAAAAACCCGCACACTTGTAAGCTATCCTAACTCCATGTGTAGCGATTGGCCCATTTGTGTTTGGAAACATTCACACTTCATGGCTTAATCCTCGACTATCAAAATCTCACTTAGAGTCGGTACGGTCTTTATAGTTGGTCCTATTGATAAACCAAGAATTTGTTGAGTGACTTAGCTTCATTGTCTATGTGTTATCTTTTGCGCAAACCAAGTATTGGTGAACCCACGTTGGAAGCACACAGTCTATGTTTTCTTCCATTACTATATTGCCGCACAATTAGTAATAGGCCAATCACTTTTTGAGAAGTTAATTAATTCAAGTAGGGGATGAGCATATGCGGGAGGCTGCGTCGCCTTTACCATGTCAAGTGGTAGCTTGTTCGGCCATGCTCCGGCCGCCGGCAAGTTATTCATAAAAGAATAGAGTTGTTAGATGCCAATATCGCAACTTTGGGAGGTGTGTTCTTTAAGGTTGGATGCATACATCTTGGGTGATCCGCCCCTCACTATTGAGAGTTGAGCTCACCGAGGTAGGGTGACCCTCACAATAACATTAAGAACATGCATCTTCTTTAGGTTATAGTGGTTATGCGTAATTTGGGACACATCACTTAACTAAACATTTACTATTTGTTCATACCATGACAAGTCGGATCCCGGAGCAACACTTTCGTTTGGTTATTGGTTATCGTCTCGGCCACTTAGTTATCTTTTATTTATATTTTTACTTATTTTCAAAGCCACTTAAAACTGAGTAATAAAAGTCGTGTCTTTGGATTTGATACTCGGTACTTGCTTTTTCTATATTACGCTAGATTGCACATGACTAGCAGGCTAGTCACCTGGCCAAACACACGACTAGGAAAGCAAGTCGCGTGTCTGTTCTGTGTCAATACAAAATCCTAAATTTTGATATGGGTGGAGTTGTGTGTTGATTGTTTTTGCATTGTGATCTAAGGCAACCGATTAACAAACCCTCATATTAATTTTTAGTTACCAAACATGATTAGTGGGCTTATTATTTAGTTTAGGTATCGGATAGGGTTAAATGAGTGGGGAGGGGGAATCGTATGGGAGAGAGACAAAGTTGATATAGTGCAGACGATTTGGAGAATGACCCAAATGTCTAACTGTTGTCTTTAAATACTCAAAGCCAGGCGTGTGTACTATAGACACGATTGGCTAGCTACTTGGGTGTACTGTATACACGATTGGTTTGCTAGTCATGTCACATTGCACACGAGTAGCCTCTCAATTGCCTCTCTTAGACATACTATGTGACATATCACACACGATTAGCTAGGATAGTGGCCTCCTATGAGGGGCGATTGGCTTTGCTAATCATGTTCCACCCTGAAATTCCACAAATACCCCTAAACTTTTCAAAACTACATTTTTAACCCTCGACAAGTTAAAACATGTATTTTCCACCTTGTTTTACACAGATATTTCTTTTTCTGACTCTAAAATTTATCTTTTTCAAGTTTTCCCCTAAGATTAGATAATTCATGGTCTTTACCCGACAATATTCAATTTTAAATCAATTGACTTTCTGGCTTCGATTTCTGAATGATAGAATCTCAGGATTAGAATTCCAACATCGAAAATCAAAACAAAGATAGAAATAAAATATTTTTTATGGTTTTTCATGATAAATTGCAGAAATCAAAACTATTGAAAACTGATAAACTATTCACATGCATATTTTTGTGAGTTTCATCTGTTAGGGAATCGTATTAGTGCACAGACTAACTAGGACACTCCTTTTATTCAGTATATGGTTTCAGTTACCAATAAGCTTCCTAGAACAACTGTCAATATCGTTGTCCACCTAAACTCAAAATCAGATTTTATCGCTAGCCACTTTAAAAACGTTAAGGTAATGATTAATACTGATTAAACGGTGGTCCCCGCACACGTGGCAGATTCCCGTATCAAGGCATGCATAAAGCTTCCTTGTAACTGTTGAGCAAGTGTTGTCATCCGTATTTACAAGGAATGGACCCAGCGGTGATATGCTCCGCATGAACGATGCAACAAAGAGACCATTGAGATCCAAACCAGGGTTTCAGTCAGATACCGTTAAATGATTTATCGGTACAATGCTTTAGGCATATGATTTGTTACTTTAGAGCAAATTTTCAATGAGAATTAGAGTTTTGGCATTTCTAATCTTTTTGCTCTTTCTTGGATTCCCAGACGTTTCCTTATCAGAATTTGTTTTATTTTCTTTTGTTTTTTTGTTTCCTTTTCTTAGATTGACATAGAGGTGCCTTAGTTCGGCTGCGAACCCAACGTACAACACATGTGTCAATCTTTGATTCTAAGAGACGTCCAGTTCATCACAGATGAACTAACAACTTAAAGACCAGAAACCTCAGATTTTGGCATTCTATCAAACGAGATTTCAGTGCTGTGACACCCTCAAATTTCCACTTACGGGGTTTTACCGCGAGGCGCATGACACACCAGGATCCCAAAGCCATAAGTCACATGAACGGTTCTAAATTCCCAAACCATTTAGTTCGTTATGGAAAACCAAGTTTAAAATTAAACCATAAGTTTAAGTAATTGCGGAAGCGAAATAAAAGACAGTTAAGTAAATTGTTTGTGCAAAAACAACGCGCGCCCAAAACCAAACATAAGTAAATAACAGAAGTAGTTTATAGTGTTCATAATCCCATAACACATATGATGCATGACCTACTCGTGCTCCAATCCAGCGACCTGCAAAAGCATGCTATCGTGTTTCAACATTAAGTTGGTGAGTTCACAAAGTAAGTAAAGTAGTTATTTAAGTTTCAAACCAATAGCCACTAGTTCATCGCATGCCAAGGGTAGCTAACCCACACATGAAACTAGACACAGATATACCGAACTGCTAATGTACGTGTTGTCACAAATGTGAGCAGATTGCCTTGCATAATTGCCCATCAACAATGATAATATGTTAAGTCACAGTTCACTCCCACACTCCCCTGAGCCGGTGTGAGGTTTGTCAAACCTAATACCGCTATCAACTAGTAACCCGCTTGCCATAACCCGACAACTCATTTGGTATGTGAAGGACTTACAATGTTAGTGTTGGACTAGATAAGTTATATGTTTTGTCTCAAACCCGAGACGCATGCCTTTGAGAAAAGAATAGTGAAACTCAGGTTAGGTTGTAAGCTAAAAATCCAAACTTCGCAAATAAGGACATGCTACCGACTCCCTATTATGTGTATCATTAAGTGAGTATATGTGTATAATCAATACACCATATAACCCGTTTGTCCAAGACGTTTTAAAATGCATTTACGTGTAAGTAACACCTAGTGTTTCTATATGCACAAGTAGACCCTACAAACCCATTGGTGAACGTTATGATTAAAATACTTAAGCCATGAATTAGACTTCCAAATTTTTATTGAACATTCCTAGAAGACCATATGTCATGTCTAAATTTTTTTTCCGCGATAAAGCCATACACAAAAATTATGAAAAATCATACAATACAGCTAGGTCCAGAAAACACTCTTGTCAGATCAGTTTACTAGAAAAATTCCCAAAAATTGTGTATTCATCCAAACAGGATGAATCCACCTGGAAAAGCCAAGTTTCTCTGAAGTCGACATGATGTCCAAATTTCATAACCTAACTCTTTGTAGAACTCAAGTTATGGTCGTTTAGAGTTGACCCAAAATATTAACCCGAAAATCTGATTAGACCATTAATCAAAGAAAATTCCAAAAACATATCAAACGACGTCCAAATCAGATGATTGTGCCCATTATGAAAATCTAAGAGCTTGTACAACATGTTCATTCAAAGAAATCATTAAAACAAACAATTTAATGCCACGTTACAGACTCTGCAAGTCGGCCTAAACAATCTGTCCAGATTTTAAACATGCATAAACCCTAGTTATAATCAATCATCTACTCATATAATCGACCAATAACACCCAACAATTCTCTTACGACGTCAATAAGACATAACCTGATCAAAACTTTACAAGAACATGGGGATATCATGCAACACATACAATAACCATCACATAATATCATGTTTAACCCATTAAACCTTTATAAACATAAAATTTTAACCTTTATAAAAATGTTTCAGACCTGGACAAACTTTGTTATGATATTTAAAAACATATTAAAGAAGATTAAAACACAAGAGATTGAATGTTATACCGAAAGCACATCAAGATCACCGACCGAAAACCTTCTACGCCTCCTGAATGATGTTCTTGAGCTTTAGCAGGTGTTAGGGGATGTATTTTTCGTATGAGGGTTGTTAGGGACGATTAGGGTTAAGGTTATGAGGTACTTGGGGCTTAAGATTGCTTAAATAAGTGTGTTAAGTCAGTTTAAGCGTGCAGCACACGCCGAACGCCCGTTCGGGTTTTCTGAACGGCCGTTCGGAATGGATTTGTCCGTTTCGGGCGGTCCAGTTCATTGTATAGCCTGTTTTCTTTGATGTTTTCATTATTTTGTGCCATACTAAGCGTAACCCCATGTATTTAGACCCCAACCATCCTAATGGCTCCTCGATTACGATATTTAATAGTGCGTTTGGTTTATGTCCACGTAATCGCATATAGTTTACACATAGATTCACAGAAACACGTAATTGCAATCAATATCAAACAATTAATCCACAATTATCCATTTTCTTAATTCACCAAAGTCCAGGGTTCGATACTCGTATACGTAGTTTGGTAATTCCCCGAATTACCATTTCATGCAGTTATTAACCTATAACTGTGCAACGTGTGAATCATCTAGTTAACCCTAGTTAAGTAGCATGCGGTAAATGTAATTAAAGTTAACTAGAGTTAGGGAAAGTAAGAACCTGAAAATGCGGGGTGTCACATCATCCCCAAGTTGAAAAGAATATCATCCCAAAATTCAGTAAGTAAACAGTAAAGGGTTCCCGGATGTCACATCATCCCAAAGTTGAAAGGAATTTCGCCCCCAAATTCACTTGAGAGAGCTGCTTTACGTTTAGCGTTTGATCTATTCACAGGTTTAGGTCCAGGTTCAGTAAACAGACGTGGGTATTTGAGTCACATCTCATCCCTGCGTTCCCACATGTATTCCGGTACTAGACGGGAATTCCATCGTACCTTTATAATAGGTATTGTGCTTTGTCTAAGTTTCTTGACGCCCTGCTCAAAAATCTCCACCGGTTCTTCCACAAACCGTAACTGTTCGTCCACCTGGATCTCTTCCAGTGGCACCACTAATGTTGCGTCAGATTGACATTTCATTATGTTCGATACGTGGAATATATTGTGTACTCCACTGAGTTCGTCAGGAAGGTTTAACCTGTACGCTACTGCACCGATTCTTTCGACAATTTCGAATGCTCCAACATATCGCGGGTTCAACTTTCCCCGTTTCCCAAATCGAATCACGCCCTTCCATGGCGACACCTTTAATAGTACCTTGTTCCCTGATGTGCGTGGTTTTAGTAATTTAAAAGATATAATTTTCACGGAAAAAAACTTTGACGTTTTAATTTCAGAACTTTAGTTTGGGATAAACGATTGATTTTTACTAAACCGGTTTTTACCAAGTTTTAAATTTATGAAGTAAACAATATTTACTTTAGAAACTAAAATCGACACATAGGCATAAAACCTGATGTGCATAGTATAGTCTCTAGCGTAAGTATTGAGTATCGTATTCCAGAGTTCACACTTTCCCCTACTCAACTTTTCATCCATCAACTCAATGGGTTTTGAAAAGAAAAATAAAACGGAGTGGTTTTTTAATAAAATAGTTTTTGAAAAAGGTTTTGGTTTTGTAAAATAAAAGATAAAATAGTAGAGTAGTATAATATACACATCTCGGGGTCCTTCGTATAGGTAGTTAAGTTTATTATTAAAATTAATATTTTAAGTACTTAATCAATTATGAGGAAAAAAAATTATGTAGTGTTGTGGGAGATGCTAATAATAATTGAAGTTTTTAGTTGGTGTTAAGAGGGTGTTTACTATGATACTGTTTGATAGGATTGCATGTGTAATTAAGAGGGCATGTGTAATTAAGAAGGTTACAAGAACGTAGACAAAGGCCACACTTTTTTTTAATAAATCTATTTAATCTTGACAAAGTTGTTAACTTTAGTTTTTTAGTTTGATGAAGTTAATTTATGACTGTATTTTTGGTGTTGTTATTGTGAAATTCTGGTGATTAACACAGTCTTTGGTTCAGTGATTATCGGACCATACACTATAGTGCCTAACGATGGTGTTATAGGCTGGCAGCAGTGGTGGTTTCACTCCGGTGACAACCACAGATATGAAGGTAAGATATCACCCCTTTTTATTTGCCTTTTCAACAAGTTGGTCTGAATAGTTTTGCAAAGGTTGGTGATTTGAAAATGTATTATGCACATTATGATAGAAATGGGCGATTAAAGGTAGGTTTTAACAATTATATATTTGTGTTGCCGCAGATTTCGCTATGTATGTCTGGTATAAATTATGATTTTTTCCTTTGGTTGTATGGTTTACTGTTGTGTTTGGTACTCTTTGTGCTTAACTTTGGTTGTTGGATTGCATACTTCTATATACATATTCATTTAATTAAACTTTATTTTGCACAACCAGGCAAACTTCGACTATCACTAGCAAACTACTCGCAGCGGTCAATTTGATTCCTTAGGTTTACTGCAGTGGAGCTGACCATGCCCATCAATCACATGGAAGCGAAGTTCAGGTAATTTGTCATGGTTTACTAAAAACGTTAGGGGTCTGTTTTTACTTCATATGTTAATAGATTAAATATTTTTGTAATTCATTCTCTCAGGTCAATTTCACTTGAACACTCGCTATATGGATCGTGGTGCCTCCAGGTAATATAACTATTTTTAAAATTCAGTTCCTTAGAGTATATTTCAATATATAATTAAATAAAACTTCACTTGAATCTGTCTTCTCTTGGTTGTGCATAACTTGCGACTTCAGCCTGAGTCAACATAGACCTTTCCGTTTATCACTTCATGTTGACACTGATGCATTTTGAGATAATAGTTGAGGTGACGAGCAGCTACATATAATCAAGCCTCGCGCAACGCGCGACTGAGCAACACACTAGTTGTTTAAATGGGTCAAAATGACCCGAACACACTTAATAAACCTACATCATCAAACTATAAGTTTAAACGGGTCAAAATGGGAGGAAATACTTTGTAGGAAATACTTGAAGATTTGTTGGAAGACCCGATTGTTATGGCACGAGTCAAAGCCGCTATTGAGAAGATGGCGGGGAAAAAAGCGGCAATGAAGACGACATGGACGGGACGGTGGGAATGAGAGGGATGAATGATATGATTTTGATGGTGTAGGTTTTAATAGTTAACTTAATACTTTAACTTGGAAAAGTTTAGAAGTGTCTAGTACTTGTATTTTTGTAGTGTATATGTTTATGTTTAAATTTGGTGTTTATGTTCATCTCAAAGTGTTGTATGTTTATGTGCGAAAATTTATAAAATAACAGGATATTGTATTGGGTAAAACTGGGAACGATAAAAAAAACATTTTCGGTCTTCAGACCTTTACCAGCGACATATGTTGTCGGTAAAACTAAGATGAGTCGTTGCTAATAATGCAGGTCAATACCAGCGAAACATTTACCGACGACAACTGGAGCATCAGTGACAGAGCAATACCAGCGACTGTGATGATATTACTCTGCGGTTGTTCTGAACTACACTAATGACTAAATTATGCAGATTTTGCACATTGCAGCTAACAAATCGTATTCAGAATCCAACTTAGTAATAGAAATAGTGAAATTCTTGCTTCTTAAACTGATTGTTGACCTTAAATTTAAAAGTCAGCAATTTGACCATAAAAGTTACAACGCATCCATAAAATTTCTACCTTGATATTAAATAAAATACTAAAAACTTGTTAGACTGTATCAAATCAAGAAATATCTCTCTCTCTCTCTCTCTCTCTCTATATATATATATATATATATATATATATATATATATATATATAGGGATAGGTTCAAATACCATGTAATGAAAACGTGCGAAGTGTGCGAAGGCTCACTTGCACATGATAATTACGTAATGCCTTTATGAATATACAAAAACATTATGTAATTATCATTATGTAATTATCATGTACAAAGTGCATGATAATTACGTAATGAGAATTACGTAATGTTTTTGCTCCTAATGTCTCTCATGTGCTAACATCTGCAAAATCTCATATGCAAAAGGGACAAGTGATTGACACAAGGAGGCCAATAAATAGTAGTGTACCAGAGTCTGATGAAGGCCACACGAGAGGGCGATCAATTGTAGCTAAAAGAAACTTATTTGCAGTCGACAACAATGATGACCACGGGAGCGTGACATGATATTTCATGGTACCTATATTTTCTCTTTACAAATATTTTATATATGATATTCAACTAGTATTAAGTTTGATTCAATTAACTGTTTTCAATGCTTACTGTTTTTGTAACTATATATATCAATTAAGAACAAGATGCCGCTGAAGATGATAGAAATAAACACATGGATGGTTTAGAAAATGAGATCGATGAACTGGTTGATGAAGAGTTTGAAGTTCTACAACCAGAAAATGAAGCATGTTTATCTAATTTACTTGATTGCTTCATTTTTTTTGTTTCTCAATACATATATTGTGTGACACATGATGAAAATATAAGAAACTATAATAAAACTAAGAAAACGTATAGACTTAATATATTGCCTTTCAATTTATATAGTATTTTTAATGTATACATGTACAATGTAAATCATGTTCAATTTTTGTAGTTCGAAATGTACGTAAAAGAGTGAGAGGACATACGCGTATGCCAGAAGTTTGGGCCCATGAAAAAGGGGATAGAATTCCTATTTTAGTTAATGAACTTGGACAACCTATTGGTGACAATAGTAGTAAACTAACCCATTTCATGGGAACCCTTTCAAGGAGTGGAAAGTACTGTCCGATTTATAAACCATGGATAAAGTTAAGGACACCAAAAAACAAACGTTGCTCAACTTTATAAAGGTACATAATTAAAAATATGTTTGTTAATGAATGACTAAACTATTTGTTTTCTAATGTGACATGTTCCATTTTTAGACAAAATTTGATATTCCAGAAGATGCTGAAGGCTGGATATTGCAATCATTTGGGAAGAAGGTCAAGAACTGGAGGGCAAGGGTTAAGGAACGCTACTATTAGGATCCCCTTTTTGGTACTAATGCTCCTATAATGTTACATCATAAGGGTCCTATAAATTAATTTTTTAGGACTCTTGTATGTGTATTAAAAGATTAAAACTAGGTAAGCACATGTTAAAACCTTGTAAAAGTGTCCTAATATGTTTTATTAGGGGGTTTTTTTCGGGACATATTATGCGACCATAAACTTGGTTTCATAATCTTATTTGAGATATTAGGACATTTTTTAAGTTTCGTGACTTATTACGGCCCCTTTACATGAAACGCTTTTACTGTTGGTTCTATTAAATAAAAGGTCCTATAAAATAACATTTTAGGACGCTTTTGTGCGTACTAAAAACACATTTTTGTTGTAGTGCCTTCTTGAAGTGATTCTCACTCCCACACTGATAGCAACCCTTACAATTCTTCTGTTGCTGCCCCTGCTGTGCTGCTGGCTGATTTCCCTGAATATTAGCCCTACACCCCTTTGTCAAGAGCCCCATCTGACCACAACGCTCACATTTAACCCTGTTACATGGTCTTGAGTGGTGAAAATTGCATATATATATAAATCTGATTTTGATGAATAAATAAGATGAACACACACAAATATATTCAATAAAACCCACTAATAATTTGCATAAGATAAAAACAATCAAAGCCCCCAAATTACTAGAATGTGTGTTCATCATAAAACCCTAATCTCTATCTATTTATAGCCCAAACATGCTTAGGCTAATTACACTTTAAGTCCCTATGGTTAACAAAATACAAACACACTCACTAAACAAGAAAACCATTTTTTTAAAGTAATAAATATATTTTGTCTAAACAAAATATATTTATTATCCATGGCGCCTTTCTTGATCATAACATGAGCTTCACTCGTCGATCTATTATCCGGAATTCTCGACTCGCCTTACGTATTGACTGCGACTCGTTCGACTTTGACTTTCGTTGACCGAACGTTGACTTGTTGACTTTGACTTTGTTGATAACATTAGACTACCAATCTACACCCAACAATCTCCCCCTTAGTCTAATGTTATCAAACTCTTGTATCATCTTCAGAACCGTCAATCTCTACATACTGTGATTATCTAATTTGGCAAAGCTTCAGTCTCAAATTCAGTACCCAACAATACTCCCCCTAGACTGATGCTTTCCAAAATTTCTTTGGTAAAGGTGTTCTTGTCACTTTGTTCTTTGAGTACTCTTATCCAACAATCTCCCCCTTTTTGCATGCATCATCTTTTGTTGATCAGGTACAAACTTTTCCAACTCTTTTTAGCTTGAGTGATTATGAAGATGTAGGAGGAGGATTCCTAACTTGGTGTCTTCTGCAAACTTGAGGAAACATGTGCTTTGGTCTGGTATCTTGTTCAACTGATGATCGGCCATCATTGCAGCAAGTAGTCGAAGAAACCTATCCACAATCACAAACACAACTTCGAATTTTCTTTAGACAAATTCAACGTACAGACAAATTCGTATTCATCTGTGGTGTGCAATCAGGTAAGTATCTCAAACGGCTTGAGACACAAATAATGTGACATGGAAGACTTAAAAGCAACTGTACACAAATAAAGATTTTTTTTAAACTACCATCAACCTTCGAGATATAAAAGGGATCAAATATGGGATCACACTAACTTGAAAAGCCTAGCCACGTTTCAACTTTCTTGAGGATAGCTACAACCCAAGAACGACTGTCTGTATGTTTGTCCTCTTAAGTCCATGCCTCTCGTCTTTCAACATACGTTTGGTGATGAGATTATCATGTTTTTGGTACATATTGACGAAAATTTTGTGGACCCCACTTATGCTAGGTATAAGCCTACCAATCCTCAAGGTTTATTAAGATATAATGATGAGAGCTTCAGGTCTATGTTTCCATAAGCAGAGAAGATGATCATTATCTAAATCAGATGATGAGAGCTTCAGGCATATGCTTCCGCATCAAACAGAGAAGTTGATCCTCTGATTAGTGAGCTATTTATATATTTTTGCACGTCACTAACATTGCGTGTCTTTTGCTTCTCAATTTGATTTGTTGGCCCCGCATTGGTAGCCTGCACTCTTAGGTGTCTTTTAAATATATGCACAAAATTTTCTGTGTCTTTTAATCTCTCAACCTATGTATAACCGGACTCAGCTTGTGCAGACCTAAAACACAGTGGGAATCCAAATTTTCGTGTAGATTTTACTGTTATTCACCTGATAGAAGTTTACTCAATTGGAAGGTTGAACCTACCGACACATCAATAACTTGTAGCTGTAACGTCCTTCAGACCCTATTCGTGTGCAGACATAAACAAGTTAGTTCCTATCATTTCCCATATAAGATCAGGATTATTTGCAATAATCACATCCCACAGTTGAGAAAGTATTTTAATACTCCCCCTAAACCTTTTTTTTATATATATATTTTTTTATCTTCTATAAAAAATCTTAAAAAATATTTACGAAAAATAAAGTCTTCCACATCAGACACATATAAACATATGTCAACAAGAAAATGAGTGTGTGACAATGGTGTCGATTGTGAAATCAGGTTAGATACCAAAACCAAACCTGTGAGATTTCCTCTCCAAACCTATTCTTGGAACCACCAGTGTTAGTAACCGGTGTTACTAACAATCCTCCATGGCAGTTCCTGCACTCTTGAATAAATTAATTAGAGAGTGGAACCCAGGCCATCGTGGTCCTGGTTTGTCCATTTGCATCAATGTAATTAACTTCTTGAAACACCATACCTTTTCCTTCGTTAGTTTCTTGCTCAACTTTTGGTTTGATTTGCCAAACTTGTTTTGGTTCAACAATTTTGTTTGTGAAAGATTTAATTTTTGAAACAATTTTTTGTTTAAAACCTGGATGAATATATTGTGGTTTTGATGCTTTGGTCCTTTTCATCTTTGAATCATGAGAAACCGGCTTCACATGTGGAGATCTTGATGGAATTCGTGTCAATTTAATATTCAAAGATGTGTGCATTTTATCCTTTGATCCAGAGAAGCAATCCGCATTGCCTTTACCATCTGGATTGTGTCGTTCTAGACATTGCTTGAGCACATGACCTTCTTTACCACACCTAAAACAAGCCTTGAATGGCTTTTGATGCTTTGTTGTCCCGTGTGATGCAACTGGGGATGTGGATTGTTTTGAGCTTGATTCAGATTGTTGAGAAGCATTGGGTTTTACATCACCTTTTGACTATGTGATCTTTAACCCCTTGTGATTTTCATTCATCACTGATTCATCATCTGAAGTTGAGCAATCTTTTATGAACTGATCTTCTTCCGGTGAATCTTGATGGACTTGATTTGTAGTATCAATTGATGTTGTTGGTGTTTGATCATCAGATGATTCCTTCATTTCAACTATATCATCAAGTTCTGACATTGAAGTTTCTGAGTCATTTGAGCTTTCCCATTCTCTAGATGAACAAAACTCCGAATCACTCTGTGAATCATCGTTTCATGATGTTGACGGAGTAAACTCTGGAATTTCTTCAGTTAAGAACTTTCCAAACCTGTTGTTTTCAAAAGCGGGCACAAAAACAGGTGGAGCACAAATAGTTTTATCATCATAAAATGCAGATTTTAAATCAGCACATTCATGCACAATATCATCATGACAAACATCAGAACGTAAGATAGGTTTCTGCCTATCAAAACATTTACCACACCATTCAAATCAAGATTAGGTCTAGTACAGTCAGCAGAATTTAAAACAGTGTTTGTTTTATCGTTGTTCCAAATAAACGAATTAACTGTAGAGTAACTGGCTCCTCGGTGACCCAACCCCAAAGTCTTTCCACCACAACTGGCATCATCTTTCACATCCGCCTTTTGTGTCACATCTGCATTGCTTTTAATCATATTAGTATTGGACTCAGATTCGACACATTCCTTTTCACACAGATCATTTTTAGGATGAAGTTTTGGAATTGGTATATATTCACTTTTGCTTAGAGGTAAAAATAAAGATCTTTCGATCCCATTTTTATCTTTATATCCAATTCCATCTTTAACAAAAGATTGCCTTGAGCAATCCACTAGATCAGCTTGAGCCTGTTTGCTTACATTCCATTTGTCCACAATGATCTGAAGATGATTTGTTTCATTTCTAGAATTTTCTAACTTTGAGGTTAAATCATTTATTAGAAAATCCTTTTTGAGAATAAATTCTTTTAGAGTTTGCATTTCAGCTAGAGTTGCATTTAACTTTCGCTGATATGCTAGCTCGTTTTCTTTCATTTCATTGTTAGTTTTTCGAATGTCATCCATTTCTCTTAAAATGTTTCTATTGTGAGACAAACAATAAGCAACAGTTGTAACACACCTTGGTGAGCACAACTTTGTTTTTATTTCAATAGGAATACTTACCAGATCCCTCTCATCAGCTTTCTTGGGGGCCTCTTGCTGCTTTTCATCTGCTTTGGTGACTTGATTCTTTTCAGCTATTAGTGCTTCCTCAACTGCCTTTTCTTTTCCTTCATTAGCAATCAACGCTCCCTTCAAACCCGCACTCTCTTGCATTCCTCCTTTTGGCACTCCCACTGAAGATCCTTCCACAGAGTTTACACCATTTGCGGATTTGGTGCATATCGTTGCCATCAATGCTTTGTTAACATCTGCTTTAGCTGCAACAACTTCCTTCCCCCAGCCAAAGTCTTCAACCACCAGTGCCTTCTGTCCAATTGGAGTCATTAAAGCCAGATTCTTTAGAGAGCTGCTTGGAGTAACTTTTGACACTGTCTGATTCATCTCTCTCTTTGTGACATCCATTTCAAACGACTTTAAGGTATTTATCACATCTAACAAAGTCATTGGATAAATCATAAAGTCCTTTCTGACCGTCATGAATTTCAAGCTCCATTCCTTTGGGAGTGAATTGAACAACTTCTTGATTGAATTGCGGTTGTTAACAGGAATCCTGAGTTTCTTCATCTTTGTGAGCATATTCATGAAACGATCGATGTGACTTGTTAAACTTTCACCACGAACGCTACCGAACATGTCATACTCTTTCTGAATCATATCTTGCTTGTTTTGAATCATTTCAACATTTCCTTCATAGTAGTCACACAAGGCATACCACAGAGACTGAGCAGTAGTATACTCTTCGAACATGTTAAAAACATCATTCGACAGAGCCATGGTAAGAGCATCGTAGGCTTTGTGATCACGTTGAATCAATTTCTTGTCAAGTTCCGTAAACGTTGATGGATCATCATTGTACACCTCACCAGCATCAGTGGTTCTCATTGGGATATGGGGCCCAAGTTGAACAGAAGTCCACTGAGTGTGATCATTAACAAAATAAAATGCTTTCATCCTGTTTTTCCAAGTCCCAAAGTCCTGAGCACCTTTCAATTTTGGTGGAGGTATGGTTGTGGTTCCGATTTCAAGTTCCGCTTGGGTTATTGTTGTCATGTTGCTTGACTCAAAATCTCAACACTCTCTTTTCTTTGTATTCAACAAGTTTTAAAATGAGTAGGCCCAAACAAATTCTTAAACACCCAATCCAATTTAGAGCGAAGATTCTACTATCTTAAAATTTACTCCTAGCGTTTAGTAGAATTAGGTCCCAAAAAAAATTGACTTTAAAAATATCCTAATCAATTATAAACCAAAGTGGCTAGTCCAACTTCAAAATCTCTTGAACAATATTTCGGAATAGAAAAAAAAATTTAACAGTCCACACTTGTTTCCTAATCCAAACTTAATTTGTGATAAGTACACTTCAAAATTAAATCCAAATAAATTTAAACACTATCAGCCCAAAAATCACTAATTCATCCATTTAAATTTTAATTCAAATAGTTACTTTGAATTTTTTGTGAAAATAACCTTAGTCTAAATTTTGAATCCCTTTACTTTTGGCGTACTCCAAAATTTGTCAGACCCAAAGTTGTTGACAGCTCATGTAAATCAAATTTTACTTTTCCAAACACTTGTTTCATACGCCAACTATGTCCCAATGTTCACACACCCATTTTTTTTAATTAAAAAAAAACCTTTCTTGACCCACCTTTTTAACTACATATGATAACTCATCAGCCACAAACTTCTTTTTAATGTTCTCTTTCTACCCTATCAAGTTCTCTCTTAACATTCAAACTTCAAAGAACATCAAATGTAATTCACAGATCCTATCATAAGGCATGTTAAAAATGGTCAAGTTGCTGATGATGATGTGAAGAGTTAGTGACAAAGGTGTTTGGGCTCGAATGAGGGTGGTGTACGGTAGTATATGGTTCGGTTTGTTGGTGCTCTGACGCGAAAGGTGGTTTGGTGGTCCGAGGGATGATTCCACACAAGACAAAGCGTGGAGCGGTTGCACTTGCACGTTTGAAGGTGTGAGGTACGGCGGAGGGTGGTGGTTAGGGCTAGTTGTTTCAGATCGGAAGTAGAGGACAGTTTGGGCTGTAGGTCAGAACTGTGGTAGTGGTCACGATGGTGGTGGGCGTGCGGTGGTTGGCGACAGGAGTGATAGGGTTGAACAAAGACCTTAAAATCTTATTCTCTTTCTTTTCCTTTTTTTTAAGTACGCAGGCCAAAAAAAGGTCTTTGATGATCAAGTACGCAGGTCAACAGAGTCAAAGCAGATTATAAACATAAGTGCGCAGATCAGTCAAAAATTGGGCATGGTAACCCTAGAGCCTTGACAGACCAATCTGCGTACTTAATAAGTACGCAGACACTTAAACTTTCGTTTAAGATTTTAGTGCGCAGGTCAAGTGCGCAGGAGAACTAGGGTTTCTCAGTTATGAAGATATGAGACAAGTGCGCAGATTCTATGAAACAAGTGCGCAATCTTCAAAAATTAGTGCTCAAAACATGAAATAAGTGTGCAATCTTCAAAAATAAGTGCGCAAAACATGAAATAAGTGCGCAATCTTTAAAAATAAGTGCTCAAAACATGAAATAAGTGCGCAAAACATGAAATAAGTGCGCAGGAAAACTAAATACACAGCAAAAACACACACTCAAGAACAAATACGCCCAGATCTATTTAAAAACTCCGAAAACTCGTTAAAAACCCTTCTGATCTGGTACAAAAACGACTACAAATGATTTGATAAACCACTCTATATCTCTAAAAACACACCATAATCAACCCTCAATAAACAGACAACACTTTAAACCATTTTAGATCTAGATTTTAAAGAAAAATTAGGTAAAAGTGAAAAACCCAAAAACTTCAAAACTTTTTATAACTTCACAAAAATCAGATTTAAAAAACGAATTTGTAGATAGTTAAATCCCAAATTCGAGTACCAAGCTCTGATACCAAATTGTAGGATCGATTTTGAGATAAATCTGATTTTGATGAATAAATAAGATGAACACACACAAAGATATTCAATAAAACCCACTAATAATTTGCATAAGATAAAAACAATCAAAGCCCCCAAATTACTAGAATGTGTGTTCATCATAAAACCCTAATCTCTATCTATTTATAGCCCAAACATGCTTAGGCTAATTACACTTTAAGTCCCTAGGGTTAACAAAATACAAAAACACTCACTAAACAAGAAAACCATTTTTTTAAAGTAATAAATATATTTTGTCTAAACAAAATATATTTATTATCCATGGCGCCTTTCTTGATCATAACATGAGCTTCACTCGTCGATCTATTATCCGGATTTCTCGACTCGCCTTACGTATTGACTGCGACTCGTTCGACTTTGACTTTCGTTGACCGAACATTGACTTGTTGACTTTGACTTTGTTGAGATCATTAGACTACCAATCTACACCCAACATTCTCCCACTTACTCTTGTTGTCACTTGTACCAGAAGATGAAGCATCACGAGGGGGTAGCAGTCCCTCTTCCACCTTTTGATTAGTCAGCTGGTGTGCTATACGAATGACCTGCTGAATATTATTGAAGTTAGCAGCAGTGACCATTCCCTTAATCTGAGGCACCAAAGCGTTGATGTACAACTCAATCCCTTTGTAGGGCAGAGTAGAATAATTAGGGCACATTGTCCCCAGCTCATGCGACCTAGTAGTATACTTCTCAATTTCCGACCCCACCATTTTCAAGTTAAGGTACTGAGTTTTCAATTTCTGAATTTCATCACAAGGACAATACTCCTCTTTCATCAGCTCCTTGAAATCGGCCCAGGGTGTAGCATTAGCCACATCAACGCCTAGCATCTGTACTCGAGCATTCCACCAAGATAAAGCCGCATCCTCAAGTGTAGCAGTAGCATACTTAACCCTGTCAAGTTGTGGGCAATTACACATAGCAAAGCAGGACTCCAAACCTAAGCAGCCCGACTGCCCCTTCAGAACCTCCAAAAGACTAGGGCTTGCATTCCAAAAATGATTTGTAAGTGCAAGCTGGTGGCTTATGAGCAGGTTGGCCTAAGTACAAGAAATAAGAATTCGAATGAGATAGAGAGTTTATGGCAAAAGCTAGTAAAGATGGGTAGAGCAAAACAGCGTTACCATCTTGAAAAGCTGCCAGGGCCGCAGTCACCCTTTCATTGATCAGTGCATTCAGCTATGCTTGGGTCATGTTTATTTTACCTCTACCATGTCCTCTTCCCGCCATAGCAATTCTACATTAACATTATACCCATGAGAAAATAATCATCCAATCGTTCACACAATACAAGTAAACTAGAATATAACGTAGATACTAAGTGAAAGAATAAGATAGAGGGTATGTTTGGCAAAACTAGCTGGTGGCTGGTAGCTGGAAGCTGCAAGCTGTTAGCTGGAAGCTGGTAGCTGGAAGCTTTTTAAATATATTTTGGTGTTTGGCAAAGTAGCTGGAGCTTTTAATAAAATGTATAAAATGACCAAAATGGGCATAGTTAATAGCTTGTAAGGAAAGTTTTTATTTTATTAGAAAAAATAGAATGGGTATTTGTGTCATTTACTCATTAAAAGCTTGTAGCTAGTAGGAGCTTTTTCTTAAACGCCAGTACTAGTAGCTTTTCACTGTAGAGCTTTTTCTCCAACCTAAAAGCTTCCAGCTCCTTCAATCAAACAAGACTTTGTATTAAGTAGGAGCTTTTTGTTAAAAGCTTAAAGCTTGAAGCTCCTAAAAGCTCTTAAAAGCTCCTTGCCAAACATACCCAGAATAGTCGATCGATAATACTAATAATATCCCGAAAAATCCAAAACAATAATCAAGTTCAAAATATCAATAAAACGTAATCCAATAAGTATATAATATATGAAAGTAAATAATAAAATCAATCATCGTCGTGATCCATAGTAGTGCATGAACCCTCGTTCTCGCTCTCGTCCTCAATCTCAATCTAAAATGGTTCCTCTTCTTCTTCTTCCTCGACTGGTTCGAGCTCATTCCCTTGATTCCCGATTTCCTCCTCGATTGGCTCTTCCTCGATTGGTTCCTCTTCGGGATCCTCCTCAGAATCCTCTTCTGGTTCGCCCTGCCCCAAGGCTTCCAAAAGTCTGTCACGCACTGTGTTCAACTCCTGCCTAGTAGCCGCCAAGTTCTGTCTAGTGGCAGTAAAATCCTGCCTAGCATCAGCTACATCCTGTCTTGCCTCAGCCAAATTGCAGACATTATGTCAATCCGACTCAATAAAGTCTCAAAGAGCTTATCCGTGTTGATCTCTCCCATGAGTCAAGCATTGGAGGTACTCTGTCTGGCACTCCATATCCTACAACCCAAGAGTGAACACGTTGGGAAACCAAACCCAACGGTTAGTATCCCGATTTGGATCCTGTGATGGTGCTTGCTGTCGATAAGGATCCTGGGATGGAGCTTGTTGCCCCTCGCTAGCATGATAAGAATATAGACTATGAATAGGGTTCGACATGGTTTCCTGCAATACGTTATATCAGTTTACGTATTCAAGAAGATAAGCAGTTGTGCACCATAGTTGTGAGTGTAACTAGTGTAGTACTTATGCTATGATGATTATAGACTAGAATGCAAATCCTAGTTCACTATAACCAATGGCTCTAATACCAATCTGTCACACCCTCAAATTTCCACTTGTGGGGTTTTACCGCGAGGCACGTGACACACCAGGATCCCATAGACACAAGTCACATGAATGACTCTAAATGCCCAAAACATTTAGTTCGTTATTGAAAACCATGTTTAAAATTCAACCATAAGTTTAAGTAATTGCGGAAGCGAAATAAAAAACAGTTAACTAAATTGTTTGCGCAAAACAACGCGCCCAAAACCAAACATAAGTAAATGACAGAAGTAGTTTAAAGTGTTCATAATCCCATGACACATATGATGCATGACCTGTCACACCCCGACAGCGCACAACGGAATGCTAGTCATGAGGTAAGGGAAGTTGTTACCATAAAGTTTAGCAATTCGCTTAAGGATACGCATGGACATCTTGCAACTACCCTCTAGCCCAACACATTTAAGCTTTAGGTCTAAGAAAGTTTTGAAAATATGTCATAGCCAAGATGAGCGAAATAACATAAGTAGTGTTTTACAATTTATTTAAATAAAAAAGGTAGTAAAACATCAGTTACATAGTTTAAGGTCCCATTCAACATGTCCAAACGTAGCGTATGCTAAACCCACTCTCCCCAAAAGCTTCATCCATTCATACCTGAAAACATGCTTAAAAATATTAACATAAGGTTGGCGAGTTCATAGGTTTAGAGTTTATGATTAAACCATTAAGTTTAATAAATACGTATGATCAATTAGTACTAAAGGAAGAACCAAGTAGGCTAGCCAAGACCTACAAGTATGATGTATCCTAAGGCTCCTAATCAAGCCATAACTTTGTTCTCGTGGTGACCTCTTATCCAAGAGGGACGTTTTGGAGCTTACATTCATTTTCAGTAAATATTCAAACCATCCTGAAAAAGGGGGCGTCAACCCAATAGATCTACAATATAAACAACGGCTCTAAACCAAGAGCTAATGATTAAGAAGTGCTAGGAGGGTGTCGACCTGCCGGTGACACTGGTGTTACGTAAACGTACCACCGATGCACGAACCTAAGGCCATCAAATGTTTTATGTGTATAGGATAACGAATCATACAAGCCTGTTAATCCCCTGATATGCTCAAAGTGGTTTAATAAAAATAACTAAATTAACCTAAACTAGACACTCTAAGTTTTAAATTTATAAACTAAGACTCTCTAAACATAAACCACACAACCGGCAAGTGTACCGGTCAATGCAGTACAGCTAAAGTAAGCCGAGTATCGAACCCACGAGACTCTGCTAGAAAACGTAAACTAGACTCGATTACTTATCCTAAATACCGACTTAATAATGTTTTGTTGTTTAAGGGGGGGTTTTCTAACAAACTAATGCAAATAAAGAAAATAAAACTAAAATAATTAAAGGCACAAACTGGAGACTGCAACTGGGATCAGATGATGGGAAGGCACTACCTAGGCTAGAATCCTACACATGAATGATATTCTTCTAATGGTTATGGAACTGGTGTGGAACCGGGATCTTAAAATACTAAACATCAAGAATAAACTAGACACCCTCGACCCTTCTTAAGGGGAAACCCTAGAATATTGTTGTGCTGTTAAACCACCGGTTGAGAGGTTACCATCACAGGCTTACCTACTCGAATCTTAAAGTACCCGCTAGACAGTCTACCTCACAGCGCGAAAGTCACAATACACCTGAAAGTGCAAGGGGTAACTACAATATTTCTGATAAGACTTGGCCTACAAGGAATGCTAGGGAAACTAGGAAGATCTTCTTACAAAGCCTCTAGATCTGGCAATTTAACACCCTAGACAGACCAACAATCTCGCACCTTACAGCTATTGAGAATTGATAGAACACTTAGAATTATCTAACAATTACAACTCCTATGGATAACCTGCAGAAATTAACCATAAACTAGTTGCTAACACCTAGTCCGCAACCTAACCCGCATTCATACATGAAAGACATTCACAAAAACGCAAGTGGAGTTTATAAAAGTTATTTAAATAAAACTAAATATGCATACACATCAAACCAGAAAATAAAAAGTTGTTTACTTTAATATTCACCCACAACCAAAAGTTCCAAAACCAAAAGAAAATAAATCAAACAAACGTATTGATCATCGCCTAGGTAGTTCTATGATCTAGCCAATAATTGTCATGATAATATCAAAACAATAAAAGCAAGACAAATTCATGGTGTTCACAACGGGTTTCAAATATATAAATAATAATAATTGAATTAGAACCGACCCGTGCTAACACCTATGCTTCAAGCCTTAACCCCTTCTCTTGATTCCTCTCCAAGCTGCTCTGTTCGATCGAATTATGTTCCTCCCCAAGATTAATAATGGCTGCTCCCATGCGCCAATAACAAAATCCCTCCGATGCGGCTGTCGAAAGTAATAATAACCTCCCACATTTTTGGAGCCCTTCATCTATTCTTGGGCCTTGGGTTGGACCAAGGTTACGTACTTCAAATTTCTTTTTATTATTATTATTATTATTATTATTATTATTATTATTATTATTATTATTATTATTCCGTGCTCTTGACTTGAGTGTTCTTGACTTGACCAAAGTTACTCGTTTACGCTCCAACGTCCATGAACACCTACAAAATATAAAATAAATAAATAAATACTAAAAATGACCCAAAACTAATAAAAATCTATAAAAACCTATACTAAATAAAACAGACTCATACAAGCCTAAAACTAATAAAAGCACTATCTAAACGACTTGAAAATTATACAAACTTTACACTGGAAATAGATGTATTTTACAATACATCAAATATCCCCACACTTATCTCTTTTTCGTCCCTGAAAAAGAATTATGCTATGGAATCACAGTCAGGTTTACATCCGGTTTCAAAACATAGGTTACTTAGTTTTAAATTTACTAACGTGTTGACCGCGATTGTAGGTATACTGATCCACTTAAACCCAAACCGGTTTCCAAGCCCCTTTTCATTTATTTACATTTAGTTCATGTGAGTTAGTCTACCTAGGGTCTCACTCTAAGGAAGCCACAGTTCCTCCTAATACCGCCTCAAGCTTATGAAGCTAAAGGAACGACCAATTGACCATTTTCCAACCGTCTTATGTAGAAAACCAAGAGAATTTAAAGTCACTTTTTTTCTTTCTTTTTCGACATACTTAACTCAGAAGGTGTGACCAATCCAAGTCGCTATCCCAGTGGCCAGGCACCTTAAGCTTTAGCATTTTATTTTTTTTCATCTCAGCATACTTAACTCAGAGGGTGTGGCCAATCCAAGTCGCTATCCCAGTGACCAGGCACCTTAAGCTTCAGCATTTTTGCTTTGATTTCTAATTTTTTTTAAGTGATTAGAAATTCTAACGGTTTTCTACTTATAACGGTGCTTCTTATACTATTTTTGGCGGTTTCGGTCTCCCCGTTTCTCCTAGATGAGAACCCACAAAATAGCCTAACATAGTTAATTTATTACTTTTCAAAGGAAACCTTTCTACCGGCCGAGCCTACCCACATATCCCAAATCAGACACGTTTTCAATCAATTTTTATCTCTTACTATACATACTATTTGAAAACCGGACACCTGACTTTACCTATCATCTTCCATATTTTATATAATGCAAACTTCAAAATCAGAGACATTTTTTTTATTCAATATTTTTTAGACTCAAAACGACTCTATACATAATAAACGACAGTTTCCCATCCCCACACTTAAACTCTACATTGCCCTCAATGTAGGAATAGAAAACGACTCAAAACAAAAAAACTTCCGAATACAAAAATTATAAAAATAAATAAAAAAAACAAGGGCAAAATGGAAAAGACTTAGCTGGTTAATTTTTGTTGTGTAAGCTCCAAAACTCTAGTCCAATCCAGCTCGATCGTATAGCATTTCATTCGCGATCGGCTCTAACACAATGGTATACTCTCGGGTTGCTTCGATATAATGAACAGCTCTGGAATCGCCCGAATGGAGATTGAGTACGGGCGGTACAATCCAAACCTGCACAAGACAAAGCAAACAAAGAAACCAAGCATAATACTGAACCATACAAGAATAAAAAGACTCAAAATACTAACTTAGACTCATAATATAACAACAAACAGGAAGACGCACCTGCTTGGCGAAATGGCGGTGAATGGTGGTTGAACCAAATGGGTAGAAAGAAAAAAAATCTGGTTCTCACTCAACTTGAAGGACACTGGTGATCACAACACGCGTTGCAAGCGAAAAAAAATACAACTTTCCGGGGTAATAGCTGGTCGCATGAGGCGAACAGGTAAGCCCAGACTCCTCACATTACATGAAAAGTCTTTTTTCACAGAAAGTTAATTAATTTTTTTTAAGAAAAATTCTCTTTTATTACCCAAACCTCTACCAAAATTCCCACCCATAAAATATATATATAAAGATAATATATGGGATCCGCTCATGGTGAAATTTCCTCTACCTAAACAAACACGCAAACCTGCAAACAGACTCAAAGACACAAAAACAAAGATAAAATAGAAAGATAAAAACCTATGAACCACTAACAAAGGACGGACCAATCGCAACTAATACAAACTCTACACAGCCTCCCCACACTTAAACTTAATCAGGGGGCTTCTCTTTTATCTGGACCCGATCCAACCCGTTTAATTCCACCCGGTACTTATTAATTAACAAACTTATGCTAGTGGAATTGAAAAATATTTTATCGAATTCAAACGGGTCGGGCCACCAATATTTAAATTTACCTGTACTAAACCTGATTCTTAGCATGTAATGGGGGGACTTGTTGTCTCTGCAACTCCTAACCCTCAGCTTGTGCCGGTCCAGGTGCCTCTTCGCCTTCTCCCGTGATTTTGGCGGATCCAGTGACACTCTATTCTCTAATGTCTTCACGGGCCAGTGGTGGTGCTCTTCCTCTTCCACAACTTCTTCAACTTCCTTTGGTAACTCTTTTATTTTCATAGTCAGGTATCCTTCCAATAATGCCTCTAAGATGTCGAGGTCACCCATTGGGTCAAAATCTCTGTCTACTTCTGGAATCGGCAAATCACCCAACTCGTCACCAAACTCTACCTCCCATGATGGTTCATTACTTACCTCATCTTCAACCATCATTACTTCCTCATCTGTTTCCTCTTCATCAGAGTCACTCCCGAAATCATATTTAGTAACCTGTGGCACCAGAGGTGGGACTAAGATGTCCATTATAGTCTCTGGCTCTAACCGTGACTCAGAGGCAGCTCTACAAACTGGGTGCAGATAAACCGTTTCCATCTCCACTGGAGGCAGATTTGTTCCTGGGGGAAGTGGGATTAACGGACCGGAGCCAACATGATGACCAACTAAGATTCCATTTTTATCAAAGCAAGGAACCTTTAGAGCTATGGGATTTGGTCTATTTAGATGCTCGATTATGGCCTTACGTTCCCTATCTCGCTCTTCCCTGTATGATCTAAGCCATTCATCAAATTCCTCTTTCGTGTTCAGTTCTGTCCAGTGATACTGAAGGAAATATGGCCTGGTATACGTATTCGCACGGTAGCCTGGGGGATACCTCGATGCATTTGGGCATTTCACGGTAAAATGGGGTCCACCACAGATCTCACACATGATTAATACAAAAATTTAAATATAATTATATAATAAAAATAAAAGACAGACTCAAAACAAACAACAAGTAGCACGGATATAGCAGATTAGTGAAATCGAAGCTAATAAACGCAATCGCCTAAGAGTCCCCGGCAACGGCGCCAAAAACTTGATGTGCTCAAAGTGGTTTAATAAAAATAACTAAATTAACCTAAACTAGACACTCTAAGTTTTAAATTTATAAACTAAGACTCTCTAAACCTAAACCACACAACCGGCAAGTGTACCGGTCAATGCAGTACAGCTAAAGTAAGTCCGAGTATCGAACCCATGAGACTCTGCTAGAAAACGTAAACTAGACTCGATTACTTATCCTAAATACCGACTTAATAATGTTTTGTTGTTTAAGGGGGGGTTTTCTAGCAAACTAATGCAAATAAATAAAATAAAACTAAAATAATTAAAGGCACAAACTGGAGACTGCAACTGGGATCAGATGATGGGAAGGCACTACCTAGGCTAGAATCCTACACATGAATGATATTCTTCTAATGGTTATGGAACTGGTGTGGAACCGGGATCTTAAAATACTAAACATCAAGAATAAACTAGACACCCTCGACCCTTCTTAAGGGGAAACCCTAGAATATTGTTGTGCTGTTAAACCACCGGTTGAGAGGTTACCATCACAGGCTTACCTACTCGAATCTTAAAGTACCCGCTAGACAGTCTACCTCACAGCGCGAAAGTCACAATACACCTGAAAGTGCAAGGGGTAACTACAATATTTCTGATAAGACTTGGCCTACAAGGAATGCTAGGGAAACTAGGAAGATCTTCTTACAAAGCCTCTAGATCTGGCGATTTAACACCCTAGACAGACCAACAATCTCGCACCTTACAGCTATTGAGAATTGGTAGAACACCTAGAATTATCTAACTAACAATTACAACTCCTATGGATAACCTGCAGAAATTAACCATAAACTAGTTGCTAACACCCAGTCCGCAACCTAACCCGCATTCATACATGAAAGACATTCACAAAAACGCAAGTGGAGTTTATAAAAGTTATTTAAATAAAACTAAATATGCATACACATCAAACCAGAAAATAAAAAGTTATTTACTTTAAAATTCACCCACAACCAAAAGTTCCAAAACCAAAAGAAAATAAATCAAACAAACGTATTGATCATCGCCTAGGTAGTTCTATGATCTAGCCAATAATTGTCATGATAATATCAAAACAATAAAAGCAAGACAAATTCATGGTGTTCACAACGGGTTTCAAATATATAAATAATAATAATTGAATTAGAACCGACCCGTGCTGGCACCTATGCTTCAAGCCTTAACCCCTTCTCTTGATTCCTCTCCAAGCTGCTCTGTTCGATCGAATTATGTTCCTCCCCAAGATCAATAATGGCTGCTCCCATGCGCCAATAATAAAATCCCTCCGATGCGGCTGTCGAAAGTAATAATAACCTCCCACATTTTTGGAGCCCTTCATCTATTCTTGGGCCTTGGGTTGGACCAAGGTTACGTACTTCAAATTTGTTTTTATTTTATTATTATTATTATTATTATTATTATTATTATTATTATTATTATTATTATTATTATTATTATTATTATTCCGTGCTCTTGACTTGAGTGTTCTTGACTTGACCAAAGTTACTCGTTTACGCTCCAACGTCCATGAACACCTACAAAATATAAAATAAATAAATAAATACTAAAAATGACCCAAAACTAATAAAAATCTATAAAAAGCTATACTAAATAAAATAGACTCATACAAGCCTAAAACTAATAAAAGCACTATCTAAATGACTTGAAAATTATACAAACTTTACACTGGAAATAGATGTATTTTACAATACATCATCCCCCGATTTATAAAAAGTTTAAAACATTTAAAAAAGAAAAGGGGCCGTGAAACTCACCTTTAAATCCGCAATCGCAATGTCTCCGAATCTATGTCACACTCTTTTACCAACTTAGACCTCTATATTTATAGGGTTGTTTAGCAATTTACCTAAATCAAATAAAGCATTTTACCAAAAACTCCTTTAATTACCAAAAATCCCTAGTTCCACTTAATTTCCACCCATTTATCCTATTGGTGATTAGATGTTGATTAATCTTTAGGTTTCGTGTGTTCACATAATTCGATATGCACATGTTCCCATGAGTCTTATTATCCATATTTACTCATTCATATAACATTTGTGTTTGTATCCAACAATTTATTACGATTCTCAATACATGACCTACGTTACCTTGTCATAACACACGATCATCCAATAACAAGCAAATTTTCCATGTTTAATACCCCTTCTTATTTCCTAAGTTACTTTTATTTGCCTTTGCAAGCCCTAGTTAGCTTTTAGAATATACACGTAACTTAACAATTATATCTAATTTGTTGTTTCAAATTATTCATAAGTTGTGACTACTCTATGTCTTGAAACTCGCATTGTGGCGACTTCTGCGACATAGTTTTGTATTGTAATCATTTGTTGTTAAGGTGAATGTATAATATACCCTAAGTAATGACTTTACACTTATTTTGACCCTAATCGAGCTGTTTTATATCAGACTTGAACTTAAGTGTCCTAATCGGCGTAAATTGTCGAAAACTTATGTTTTTAGGTATTTATCACTATACCCTTAGGGTTCTAACTTGGTTAACTCATTTTTACTTTAACACACTTATTTTTACATCCTTATAGCCTATGTGGACCTGTTTCACCTTAGTTTTAATATTCGTGCATTACAAGTCCGTATTTTGGCGTTTTAAGCCACAATACGTATCTTGATGGTACGTGCAAAGCCTCCTGAGCATGTAGTTTCTACTCAAACTTGTATTACCCAAATTTGGGTTCATGAAAATCCTTAAGACTTAATAATATTCAGATCTGGAAATTTAGGCATTCTATCATCCATGTTTCATCATAAAACTTAGCGATTTGTTATCCTCTTGATCTAATAGTCCATCTTGTTATTATGTTCCTCCTTGTGTTAATAATCTAAATTACCCAAGGACACTAATTATCTTTTAAATTAAGATTTAAGTCTTATTATCAACCCCTTTTGCATGTCCATAAAATCCAAAGATCTATTCATTCAATAAATGTTCTTGAGGAAAACATCCTATTCCACATATATTCTTACATATATAATTCTTATCTACATGCATACATATATATATACGAAACACATACATACACACACACATATATATTTACGACACACACACAAATACACTTTTACATTCTCTATTCCATTTCTCTCTTTTCCCTTGGTTTAACACTTTTTATCCCAAAATCTTTGAAGGTTTGGTGAATCTTGA
The DNA here is from genome assembly GCA_032199755.1 of Ambrosia artemisiifolia. NCBI lineage: Eukaryota > Viridiplantae > Streptophyta > Magnoliopsida > Asterales > Asteraceae > Ambrosia > Ambrosia artemisiifolia. Next base: position 37,138,973 of record CM063515.1, read on the forward strand.
ATCAAAACAAAAAATATTAGAACCTTTATTAAAGTTTTTAGTCAAGAGACTCATCTTTCTAAAACCCTTGAAAATAAAGGATCCTTTCTTTAAAATCTTTGGATTTTTGCTTCAAATCACCCAATACACTTCATGGTTCAAGAATCAATAGTAGTTTTTGTGAAAGATTTAACAAAACAAGAACTAGGATGATGATGCGGGGGGTTACGGTTGGGAGAGGAAGAGGGAAAGGGATTTGGAGAGTTTTCTTAAGTGTGTGTGTTGTGAGGTGTAAGAATTGAGTGAGTGTGTGGAATGTATTTATAGGCCTAGGGATTATAATTATTATTAATAATAATATTAACAATAACAATGTAGTTTGATAGGGGAGGGGGGCAGCGATCCAAGTGAGGGGGGGGGGGGGGGGGGGTTGGGTATTATGTTTTTTATAAACTTAAACATAATACACCCTCCTCTCAATCCATAAAAACTCCTTAAGGTTTTTTACCCATTTAACCACTCGCACCCCTTTTTCCATTAAAACTGTCTACATCTAACCAAAATTATCATTTTCGAGTTTCCTAATGCATCGAATCTCTGTTTCGCACTTAGTCCTTAAATCACAAGTTATTAAGCTTAGTAGGTTTTAAATTCCTTATTATGACTACTACTAGTGCTACAAATATTTCTTGCTAAATCAAGCCCTGCAGGTCAAAGTTAGACCTTCTATTGTTAGTCTGACCTTTGCCATCGCTCGACCCGAAGGATTTATGTCTGAAAAACGTAAAAGCTTCTAAGGTTCTTGCGTTTGACTAAATTTTCCTTAAGTGGTTCCAAATCACTAATAACCATGTCTTATGTGTCGTCACTTATATTTCCTGAATTTTACCGGTTGTCACATTCTCTCCTCGTTTAAGAAATTTCGTCTGCGAAATTTTTCCTTCATCAATGCTACATATTCCTGATTCTAATATACTAGGAAGAAGGTACCGGTTATCCCATTGTTCCCATATATGTAACTTATGACTTTATCCGTCCAATAACCTCTACGGAAAGGTATATATGTTTCTCTCTTAACAAGTGGTTTAATACTTTCTTTATGCAAAAACTAGTCGTAATCTTACCGTTCGGTGATCATATGCTCTAGTACTTTCCTTTGTACTTACATTGTGTCGTCTTCTCGTTCTATCTACCTTTAATGCTTGCTAAAAGATCGAGTATCTCTTTTCAGGAAACCTCATTACTTTTAATATCCTATTTAGGAGATCAAATCAAGTTCACTATGAAGGTGAATTCTTAGTTTCTAAGGCACAAGATAACACTTCTTACTCCGATCCACTATACCCCTTAACGTTAATCCAAACTTCTTATAAGTTTTGTCTAATCGTGTTAAAATTTCTGCTCTACAAGATGTCTATTACTACCTGATCTTCCTGTCCCGCTCTAGGACCATTCCAGCTTAAATCGCATTAAATACAGATTTACTAAAATATCAATAACTTACCGGTTCATCTTAAGGGTTATGAGAAGTCGCGCCCACGTCTGCCTTCCGTTTCTTTTTCTCGGCATCACCATTCAGAAATTCCGGGCATTCTCGCTTATAATGTCCCTTCACACCGCACCAAAAGCAGTCTAGTTTCTTCTTTTCAGCTTCCATCCTAAGGAACTTCGGACATTCCCGCCTGAAATCACCCATTACACCACAAACATAACAATTTGTCTTCCTCCGAACCTCATCATCCTTAGCTGAGATGTGTGCTTTGCATTTCGGGGTAGCATGCCCGCTTCGTCCACATCTTTCACAAAGCTTAATAACCTTCCATTTTCCTGCCTTGCTGACCTTGTTCCTCTTCCAAACATACCACTTAACTACTTGTGCGGCTCTCTTTCTCTTCTTACCCGACTTCCGCTCCTTTGCTTTCGCACCACCTTTGACTCCTTTAGTCATCTTTCCTTCGACCTCGTCCTTATCCACCAACATTCCCATTCTGACCACACCATCTGTTAAAGAATCTGCCATCATCATAGCACTTCGTAATGTGGTTGGCTCTAAGGATATATCATATCCCTGACTTGAGGCGCCAAACCCCTCATATAATGTTAAATAACAGCGAATTCCGATACAAACAACGTAGGAACTAGACCAGCCAGCTCACCAAATCTCGTCGAGTAATCCTTCACCTTTGATCCTTCCATAGTCAACGTCATGAATTCAGTTATAATCCTTCGCCAATCACTGGGGAACACTATTCCCTCAATATCATCTCCTTCAGATCGTCCCACGTCATATTATAGGTCACTCCATTTCCCATCATACAAACTTGCACATTCCACCACTCCAATGCATCACCTTGCAGAAGACTCACAGCATAGCCAACGTTTTGATAAGTAGAGCAGTCTCCGGCTGTCATAACTGCTTCCATTTCCTTGACCCATTTGATAACCTTCGATGGACCTTCAGTTCCTGAAAAGGTAGTGGGGCGGTATGTCAAAGACGTCTGGTGTCCATAGTCCTGCTCAGACTCTCCTAAGTCATCAAAACGTGCAATTGTCATTAGTCGCTTTATGAGTCAAATAATCATATTGTGAACGTTAGCATCCATCTCATATGTCCATACCTGATGCATGCCCAATATGATGTTCTCCTCCTAGTCCAAGCCCACTCGCATCACGTCTTTGCGAACTGCTAGCTCCTGGTGTACAACCACCTAACTTGTTTCCGTCTCCACTTCCACTGTCTTCCATGTTAGTCTCACGCTGATCGGGAGCAGAAGTCACTTGCCGAGCTACCATCCTAGCCAGTTGCTCTGGTGAAATCGAAAGCGAAGAGTCTCCTTTCTTAGCGTTCTTCTCCAATACTGGTGCCATCTATCCTTTCTTTAATAACTAAATAATAATGTATATAAATAAGAAGCAGCTACATAATTCGAAAATTATGTCATATTCTAAATATAATTTCAAATGACATTTTTTATACAAGGAAGTTCTATTACTCATGTACTGCCAATCAGTACTAATCAAAAAGGAATAACCCATCAAATATAATAACCACCATGTAAAGAAATAGCACAAATATCGCAACATTCAGCCATATATAAAATAAAATCGTTCAACCATGACAAACATTGTCTCATACGATTTAAATAAATAATCCAAAAGTATGAAAACGATCATCATCACATAAGTTAGTCCCAACGGACTTATCAAAAAGGAAAAGGAAAACAGAGTCTAACATGCTCTCAAACGATAACAAAACCCACTACTCATGGAATTCCACTCCCACGAAGTATGGTAGCCATGAACATCAACACCACAGCAGCCAGCGCCATAGCCGCACTATATCTCTCATCCGCCACCAACACGCGTCGTTCCAATCCATTCATGCCAAGAGTCAACTCTTCCAATTTACTAACGCGTTCACAAATCTTCTTTATCATACTCTGCAATCCCTGTTGCAAAACTAACAGATCCGTTTCAAGCTTCTCAATGCGGTAGCGCATCTGATCTCGTGCATCGCTGTGAAATACCAAGTCCTCCTCAAATGTAGAAATCCTACCATCCAAAATATCCACCTTATCATCTAAAGGGCTAACCTGGCCTCCTGCCATCTTTATGCGATCCCCAATCTGCTCTAGCTTGCCACCCAAGCCATCAAACCCACGATCCGACTCATCCACACGGTATCGCAATGAGTCTGTCCTCATATCCAATCTGACATACTTCCCCTGAAGAGTAGTGATCCTAACATCTGTGCGAGCTCCAAATGCTGCTAACGTAGCCACGGTGTGAGCCACGGACTCACCTCTCAAAGTGGGAACTCTAACTGCTGCGAAAGGTCTAACCCGCTCGTAATTACGCGGTATACCTTCTATCTCTTCCTCTTAAGGGAAATCTCATTCGCAACGGGTGCTACCATGGTAGACTTAAGATCAACAACCGGTGTCACCAACGGCTCTGAACTGGCGGGTACCACTACCTTAGGCTCACCAACTACCGGAGCCACTACCATCTCCTCTTCACGCTTGACCAACCATCCTACTCCGGGCACATTTGGGTCATCATCTTCCGGAGTCACTGGTGCTTTCTTGGAAACTTGTGATCTTCATGACGGCTCTTTTTCGGTACTAGAGAAACGAGTGCTTGATGAAGTCATGGTCTGCGACAAGTGGTATTCGTACTTAATAAGTATATAATCACACAATTATATATAATTGCCCACATAATCACATTTCATAATGCCTTCTAAGAATATATCTATTCTTATATACTATTTTTCCCCAAGTATTTTCAAATTTTCTTATTAACTATCTGGGATATAAACTTGGCCACTTATTGACTATCATTCCCTTTATACAATATCTTAACTAATACGTAAAATAAGTTAGAGTTATGGGTAGTCCTATCCAATCACATTAAAGTCAACATACGAAAAATTTGCTATTAACGTCTACTATTCATTATTAATAACAATGCCACACATTTTCATATATGTATATTTGGATTCTTACCACGTATAAAGTGCTTGATATAACACTCAGTAAGTTCTAAATTTACTTTGCATACTTTTTGGAGAGCGTTTGAAGTTCTAGCTTAGACCAAGATTTTTATCTTGCTATAACCTTTGCTCTGATACCAACTTCTGTCACACCCCGACAACGCATAGCGGAATGCTAGTCATGAGGTAACGGAAGTTGTTACCATAAAGTTTAGCAATTCGCTTAAGGATACGCATGGACATCTTGCAACCACCCTCTAACCCAACACATTTAAGCTTTAGGTCTAAGAAAGTTTTGAAAATATGTCATAGCCAAGATGGTGCGAAATAACACAAGTAGTGTTTTAAAATTTATTTAAATAAAAAGGTAGTAAAACATAAGTTTCATAGTTTAAGGTCCCATTCAACATGTCCAAACGCAGCGTATGCTAAACCCACTCTCCCCAAAAGCTTCATCCATTCATACCTGAAAAACATGATAAAAAATATCAACATAATGTTGGCGAGTTCACAGGTTTAGAGTTTATGATTAAACAATTAAGTTTAATAAATACGTATGATCGATTAGTACTAAAGGAAGAACCAAGTAGACTAGCCAAGACCTGCAAGTATGATGTATCCTAAGGCTCCTAATCAAGCCATAATTTTGTTCCTGTGCATACATAAATATATATATACGAAACACATACATACACAAAAACACACACATATATATATATATATTTATGACACACACACACTTTACATTCTCTATTCCATTTCTCTCTTTTCCCTTTACTTGTTTTAACACTTTTTATCCCAAAATCTTTGAAGGTTTGGTGAATCTTGAATCAAAACAGAAAATATTAGTACCTTTATTAAAGTTTTTAGTCAATAGACTTACCTTCCTAAAACCCTTGAAAATAAAGGTTCCTTTCTTTAAAATCTTTGGATTTTTGCTTCAAATCACCCAATACACTTCATGGTTCAAGAATCCATAGTAGTTTTTGTGAAAGATTTAACAAAACAAGAACTAGGATGATGATGATGGGGGTTACGGTTGGGAGAGGAATAGGGAAAGGGATTTGGAGAGTTTTCTTAAGCGTGTGTGTTGTGAGGTGTAAGAATTGAGTGAGTGTGTGTGGAATGTATTTATAGGCCTAGGGATTATAATTATTATTAATAATAATATTAACAATAACAATGTAGTTTGATAGGGGAGGGGGCCGGCGATCCAAGTGGGGGTTGGGGGGTTGGGTATTATTATTTTTTTTATAAACTTAAACATAATACACCATCCTCTCAGTCCAAAAAAACTCCTTAAGGTTTTTTACCCATTTAACCACTCGCACCCCTTTTTCCATTAAAATTGTCTACATCTAACCAAAATTATCATTTTCGAGTTTCCTAATGCATCGAATCTCTGTTTCGCACTTAGTCCTTAAATCGCAAGTTATTAAGCTTAGTAGATTTGAAATTCCTTATTATGACTACTACTAGCGCTACAAATATTTCTCGCTAAATCAAGCCCTGCAGGTCAAAGTTAGACCTTCTATTGTTAGTCTGACCTTTGCCATCACTCGACCCGAAGGATTTATGTCTGAAAAACGTAAAAGCTTCTAAGGTTCTCGTGTTTGCCTAAATTTTCCTTAAGTGGTTCCAAATCACTAATAACCATGTCTTATGTGTCGTCACTTATATTTCCTGAATTTTACCGGTTGTCACATGACCTACTCGTGCTCCAATCTAGCGACCTGCAAAAGCATGCTATGGTGTGTCAAAATCAAGTTGGTGAGTTCACAAAGTAATTAAAGTAGTTGTTTAAGTTTCAAACCAATAGCCACTAGTTCATCGCATGCCAAGGGTAGCTAACCCATTCATGATAACTAAACACAGATATACCGAACTGCTAATGTACGTGTTATCACAAATGTGAGCAGATTGCCTTGCATCATTGCCTATCAACAATTATAATATGTTAAGTCACAGTTCACTCCCGCACTCCCCTGAGCCGATGTGAGGTTTGTCAAACCTAATAATGCTATCAAATAGTAACCCGCTTGACATAACCCGACAACTCATTCGGTATGTGAAGGACTTACAGTGATAGTGTTGGTTTAGTTCATCAAGGACACAGTTTGCAAACTAGCAAAAACCCGACCCACACAAGGAGTCATAGCACCCCAAAACCCGGGATGTAAAAGTAGCCCCAAACCTGGACTAGAAAAGTTATATGTTTTGTCTCAAACCCGAGACGCATGCCTTTGAGAAAAGAGTAGTGAAACTCACCTTCGGTTGCAAGCTAAAAATACAAACTTCGCAAATAAGGATGTGCTACTGACTCCCTATTATGTGTATCATTAAGTGAGTATATGTGTATAATCAATACACCATACAACCCTTAGTCGAAGACGTTTAAAAATGCATTTACGTGTAAGTAACACCTAGTGTTTCTATATGCACAAGTAGACCCTACTAACCCGATGGTGAACGTTATGATTAACATCAGTCATACACATCCATTACGTCTCGCATAGGTGTTCATACAATTTAACATCAATATCAAGTCATACAAGACTCCAATTAGGCACATAAGCGTACATAACGTAATCTGCATTTTTAGGACAGATTATCCGCTGTGAAACCGATTTTATTAAAATACATAAACCAAGAATTAGAGTTCCAAATTTTTACTGAATATTCCTGGAAGTCCTTAAGTCATGTCCATAAACACTCTTGTCATATCAGTTTACTAGAAAAATTCTCAAAAATTGTATATTCATCCAAACGGGATGAATCTACCTAGAAACGCCAAGTTTTTTCGATGTCAACCTACTGTCCGAATTTCGTAACCTAACTCTTTGTAGAGCTCAATTTATGGTCTTTTAAAGTTGACCCAAAATATTAATAATTCCAAAAACATATCAAACGACGTCCAAATCAGATGATTTTGCCCATCATAAGAAGCTAAGACCTTGTACAACCTTTTCATGCAAAAAAATCATCAAAATAAGCACTTTAATGCCACGTTACAGACTCTGCAAGTCGGCCTAAACAATCTATCTAGATTTTAAACATGCATAAACCCTAGTTATACTCAATCATCTACTCATATAATCGATCAATAACACCCAACAATCATCATACGACATCAATAAGACATAACCTGATCAAAAACTTACAAGATACATGATAAACATCATCAATCATAAACCCTAGAAGTCTAAAACATCAAGAACATGCAATATCATGCAACACATACAATAACCATCACATAATATCATGTTTAACCGATTAAACCTTTATAAACATCAAGTTTTATCCTTTATAAAAACGTTTCAGACCTGGACAAACTTTGTTATGATGTTTAAAAACATATTAAAGAAGATTAAAACACAAGAGATTGAATGTTATACCGAAAGCACATCAAGATCACCAACCGAAGACCTTCTACGCCTCCTGAATGATGTTCTTGAGCTTTAGCAGGTGTTAGGGGATGTATTTTTCGTATGAGGGTTGTTAGGGACGATTAGGGTTAAGGTTATGAGGTATTTGGGGCTTAAGATTGCTTAAATAAGTGTGTTAAGTCGGTTTAAGCGTGCAGCACACGCCAAACGCCCGTTCGGGTTTTCTGAACGACCGTTCGGAATGGATTTGTCCGTTTCGGGCGGCCCAGTTCATTATATAGCCTGTTTTCTCGATGTTTTCGTTATTTTGGGCCATACCAAGTGTAACCCCGTGTATTTAGACCCCAACCATCCTAATGGCTCCTCGATTATGATTTTTAATAGTGCGTTTGGTTTATGTTCACGTACTCACATACAGTTTACACATAGATTCACAGAAACAAGTAATTGCAATCAATATCAAACAATTAATCCACAATTATCCATTTTCTTAATTCACCAACGTCCGGGGTTCGATACTCGTGTACGTAGTTTGGTAATTCCCTGAATTACCACTTCATGCAGCTATTAACCTATAACTATGCAACGTGTGACTCATCTAGCTAACCCTAGTTAAGTAGCTTGTGGTAAATGTAATTAAAGTTAACTAGAGTTTAATGAAAGTAAGAACCTGAAAATGCGGGGTGTCACAAGTACTAAGACCATATGCCAACGAGACGTTAATCCACACACTAAATAGTTGATTTAGTTTATATTAGTATTACCGTGCCGAACATGGAAATGATTTTGAGCCTACTGACACATCATTGTAGATGCTTCTTATCAGATCCAAATTTTTAAAATTTGAAAAGGAGGTTCAAATAGCCCACTGATGGATTCATGATATTTTACCTTTTTTCCAAATGAAAACCCAGATTTTTGTTTTTCTCATGTTTTTGGATTTTTGGCTTTTTCAATGTTTTTGGATTTGAACTATTTTTGACGTTTTTGTATTTTTCTGATTATCTCCCCGTAAAATCTAAAAAGCTACGAAAAGACAATCTTTTTGGATTTTCAAATTTTTGAAGAAAAATATTTACTAAAACAATCACCGATGTGGTACTTAATATTATTTCTCTTTAATGCCATTTAGAATTAACAAGTACTCAAATCGAGGTTTGTCAAAAGCTATAGTGTATAAATCAGCACGTTGGTAATCAGTGTGGATTTTCACTACATTGATCAGTTTCTTTTCATAGCAACCGCGTATGAACTGATACCGAACGAGTATGTGTTTCACCTTGGAATGATTAACTTAGTCTTTAGCAAGCAGTATAGCAGATTCATTATCACAATAGATGGAAGTATTTAGAAATTTCAAATCGTAGTCTCTCATTTATTGTTGTATCTAGAAAACCTGGGTGCAGCAGCTAACCGCATCTACGTATTCTGACTCACAAGTTGATAAGGACATCGAGGCTTGCTTCTTGCATTTCCATGATACTAGTCTTTCTCTCAAAAACTGGCATCCGGCCGAGGTGGATTTCACGTCCTTTTTGCATCCGACATAGATGTAAGGTTCACTTTTGATGTTATGAAACTCAAACTCTTTGTATGTCGTCAAACCCTTAAAATGAACTCCTTACACACACCCGGAGGTCACATTGATCACCATCACTCTAAGTATAGGCAGTGACAAATACAAGAATTTTTATTTATGGGGGCAAAATATGGGTCGTGTCAAAAATGGATCTAACTAAATAAAACAACTAAATCTTTTAATATCTTTAACATGGTTAAAATAAATAAAAGTATAAAATATATTAAAAGTATAAAATATATAAAAGAGCAGTATTAATGTTTTTAAAAATAGTACCGACGTTACTAGTTAAACATATTATCGCTATGTGTTATTGATATTAGTAAATGTATTATATTACAATTTGATATTTTTAATTTGCGTTACTAGTTAAACATATTATACCTATTTGTTATTGATAATTTGAAATTAGTAAATTTATTATAATGTAACGTAATATAATTACATTTCGATATTGTTAATTTGTTGTATTGTATAATTATTTAAGTTATAAATAAAGAATGCACTTGAAAATTGGGATATTGGATTTCAAATTTCAAGTTTATAAAACAATAAATACCAAAAATTGAGACAATTTCTTTTAGATGGGCCGCTCTAAGTATGTGGTGCCACTCACTTTATGTAGATGGGCCGGATTTATATACTTAATACTCCACCAACCTAAGCTCTTAATCTATCTATCTATCCTTACTATAATAGAAGAGTCGTGAGTGACATAAGAAAGCTAAGTTGTCAAGCTTCGAGGCCTTAAAAAGCTGAGGTGTCAAGCATAGAGATAGGCCACGATTCTGTGTATGACGCGAATAATAATGTCATCAATCATTTTAAAATAATAAAAAAAAAACATGGGCCAATAATAGCATTGTTGAGGTCAACAACATCTGTTGGTTTGTCTCAATAGACGAACAACTGTTCAGACCAATAATTAAAATAAGCTGATGTTGTGATCATATATTTTCGGATTTTAAACCTTAAAGTTTGAACTTTTAAGAGGGAAGTTTTAAATTAACATAGGGAATCGTGTTTCATTAATTACGCTGTAGGTGTCTTCCTTTATAAGCTTAACCGCAGAACCCCATAACAAATTCAGCCATTTCATATTGTTTATATTAGTTTTGAAATTTCTAAAATAGTTTTGAAATTCTAAATTTTAAATTTCCGATATGCGATTGATATGAATGCAGCTAAAGAGGGAGCTCATATTCACTGATTATGTCAGAGTTGTTCTGTTTCATCTTCATGTTTTGTTTATGGTTATTTTCAGGCTTATAAGAATCAATGCTCTATCAGGAAACTGTTGTCTTTGGTTTGTATACTATTCTTTATTTAATTTAATTTATTAAACATGTTATGTGTTTGATCCTCATGTTTTGTTTTTGTAGAGGATCGTTTTCACAAAAACTGTTTAGTTGTTCATACAAAGTCTACTAATCTAGGTGCAGAAACCCTAGATCAGTTACAAAATGTAGCTAATGAATCAAACAATCAAATTCACCTTTTCAATCATCATTTTCATTAATTAACTTGATAAAGATCTTTACAATTGCAATACATGTTAATAAAATCACTTTGACAAAGTTCAAACCCTAGAGAGAGAACCTAGACTAAAACACAGACTCAAAATGGCAAAAAGTTACAATTCAAAACAAACTTCAAGTTTATATACTGCTGCACATTCGCCCTCCCGTAAGGGTCGAATGTGCAGGTTCGACCAACATTATGGTACGAATCAGCACTTTGCATATCAGTTTTCACATTCGTCCCTCTCAATCTACATTCGCCCATAAACTTCTACATTTGACGCACTGTTTTTCCATGTTCGCCCCCACGTAATCACTTAAACAACTTTGTATTTGCAATCCAAAGCATTAGTCGCAAATCGTGCACTAACAAACTCCCCCTCAACTATTGCTTGGATTGCCCTCGCTGCTTCATCCATCTGCTTGTTCATCAGCTTCAGTCTAAGTTGCTTCTTTTGATCTTTCGTCATTTCAAGCTCAAGCTTTCATTTTGTTGATCGTTTTGGCACATCGTTCATCTTAACTCTTTCACCAAGTTTCTTCTCCAAATTACTTCCAGAATTAATGTCATACGCAAAACAAACTCCAACCACTTGTTGATGCTTTCTAGCTTGATCAGCATCCTTTGGTTCACAGTAAATTGGATTGTAGTAGATAATGATAATGTCTTCGAATGCACAGTTAATGATCCACATCGGATCAAAAACGTGAATCTTCTTATAAGCATCCTTCCCATCCTTCAAAACTATTACAGCTTCTTCCGTTCTCCAATCGTAATACCACATCAGGACTTCAGAGCTAAAATGCTGCTGAATCGGCATCAAAGGAATTTTCTTCATCACAACCGGAGGTTTGTACTTTAAAGTCACCTTCTTCAATCCAGTCTTCGGATCAATCTCTTTATGAACCTTCCGTTTGGGATATTGAGGATTGAACATCTTCCATTTAGTTCTACTTTCCCAGGTCAACTTATCAGCAAACCAACCCACTGCGTCATAATTCGCTGAAGCACCAGACATCGTAAACCTGCATATGTCTCTCTCCGCCCAGTACAGTAGAGTCTGAATGTCATGGAATCTGTAGAAGTACAGTATTCCGTTTTCCCATTTCACAGCTATGCACTTCAGTTGTCTTAAGTACTTCCAACCTAAGGCTCTGCCCTTGAACAACTGATTGTGAAATCTATAGAATCCACCTTGTGCTTCAGGTTTTGGTCTTTTCTCATCCATTTCTTTCAGATTCTTCAATAACGTCTTCAAACTATCATTTTGTTCAGTAGTTGGTTTCTGGTTTCCTTCTTTAAACACATTCTTCACAAACGCATCACTTTTCTTCTTAGCTCTATACTCAACTTCTTTCAAGTTGATCTCATTCAAATATGGAAAAACCTCTTCTTCATTGTTTCTGTAGTACTCTGGATATTCCTCATGTGTTATATCCTCAATCTCAATCTCTTCCTTCTCAAAAGATTGTTCATCAGAATGATTTCCTACATCCTTTTCAGGAATATCAGGAATCACCTGTTCTTTCATGATCTCCTCAAGTGTCTTACCAACCTACTGTGCAATGTCTTCTGAATTCTCTTTAGCAACAGCAGCAGACACCTCACCTTTTTCTAGATCTGGATCATTGTACTCCAACTCATATTTCATATCGTCTGCTTCAAAAATCTTTGGAAACTTTCCAGTTAACTCCATCGTCCAGACCTTCTTAGTCAATATTTCTCTGTACACATCTTTATCTTTAGCAGATAAAGCTTTAATCTTTTCAGTCCAAAAGATGTCATCGTCATCATCAACGTTTTCTCCAGACATCTTCTTAGAGCTAGATTGACCTGCATCTCCCTTTTTGGTCTTTCTCTCTTCAGAGCTAAACTTACTGACATCATCATCATCATCAGAACTACTATTATCCTCATCATCATCTGAATTGTCATCTGATTCATCATCATCATCTTCATCTGGTGAATCTTCATAATCAACTTTCTCTTCCTCTTCCTCCTCTTCTTCTTCTCCTTCCTTCAGTTGAGGAGCTTCAGAATACAATTTATCCAACAACTTACTCATCCTCTTATTCTCTTCACGCATCTTCTAATTTGCAGTTCGAATCGTCTTGATTCTTCTTGTGTTTCTCTTACTGCGTGCTTCAATCTCCTCTTTTTCTTTTTCAAACACCTTAAGCTTTTTCTCCAATTCATCCTGATTTTCTTTAGATGCTACAACAATCTGCAACATAGTTTCTTCATTCTTCTTGAACTTCTCAATCTCAGCTTGTTGTGCATTGATGATTTTCATCATCTCTTCAAGTCTTTTATTCACCAACTCCATCACATCATTTGAAATTGAAACCTTTTGAGTAGATGATTCAGCTTCTGGAGTTTTCTGCTTCTTCTGAAACATGTTCAAAACGTTCTGCAAAGTTATATTAATATCAGGAATTGGTTTAGGTTCAGTTGTTGTTTTCTTTTGTTTCTTGGTTGTTGGAGAAATAACTCTTGATGAAGTGCCAACATCTGGAACTTTCTTTCCTTTCAGCAAAATCTCAATTTCTTTTGCTCATCTTTTCTTTGGATTTTCTTTTTCTTCTCTCTTTGACATCGTCTTATACTTTGGTTTCTTCTATTTTTCTGCAACTACAGGAGAACCACCAAAGTCTTCTGCTCCCAAACCAAGATCTCCTTCACTTTCTTCTAAATCAATGGGACCTTTCTGTCTCTGTTCTTCTATTGTTTTATTTAGACTTTCAGACTCACCAACCACAGTGGCGATGGGCTTGGTTTGTTTGATTGTCTCATCACCAGAATCCCATCTTTCATCCTCTTGAGTCTCCTCAGAATCGGCAGACTCTTCGTTAACAAGCATTGTTCCCTTTCTTGCCATGCTTTTCTTTCTTCTAGTTTGCTTCTTTGGTTGTTCAACTTCTTCAACCTTAGCTTTTCCCTTCCCTTTTCCACTCCTAGCACCAACATTCACGACCTGACGTTTTCTCTTTGTTTTCTGGATTTACATGATACAAAGGATCGTCAGTATCTGATTCACTATTATCATTCCTTGCCCTATTCTCACCCGGATCCTTATAACCTGGATTAATCAAGTGTCCAAACAAATTCTTATGAGGTGGTCTTTCATTCTCAGGAACCCCTTTATATCCTTTCATTCTGATCAACGTATTCAGATTCATATGATCTTGAACAAGTATCTGAGTAGGATCTTTATTCAAATCAGGATACTTTATATCAAATATCATCTGCAGGAATCTAGGGTACATCAAGAACTTCTTCGTCTTCAACCCTTTCAATGGTTCAATCATATGATCCAGAATCATTCCCGAGACATTGAATGGTTTGTTCAACACTAAAGCAACCATTAACGAACTAAGACTCTTTCTCATAACATCATATCCACTACTAACGGATCCAAAGACATGTATAATAACATGAGCAAGATATTTAAACTGACATAACTTCCCTTGGTTCAAAGCACCATCCGAAGAAAACACAATATTTGTTCTATCCATGATAAACTCCTGGGATCAGTTGGTTCATCTTGCAATCTCAAAGCTTCCCGAATATCTCCTTCAGTGACAACGGCTAGCTGTCTTTGGATTTTGCTTACTATAGCTGTTCGGCCTTCCCAGAAATCCATCTTTGCGTTCTTCCAGAAGTCCACCTGATGGTCTTTGTAAATAATAGCAGGTGTAGCTAGAGCATCAACGACTCTACATCTTCTTAGAAAATCTATAATCCCTGAGAATTCTGTATGTTTCTTCACCTCCCCAAGATATGCACAGCAATTGTGAGCATCCTCAAATGGTAACTCATCTTCTTTCTGTTTATCCATGGTTTTTCCAGAAGATCCAGCTGGAATTTTAGTGTTTTGTGGTTCTGTCGTTTGGAAATCTGCAAAAACGAAACATCGAAATTCATTAAAATCGGACAAAATTGTCAAAATTGAAATTTGGTTTTGAAAAGTCCACATTCGACCAGTCGTGGGTACGAATGAAGAATTTTTGGGTACGAATGTGGATTTTGAGTTTGAATGTGAAAGATTTTGTATGAATTTCCACATTCGACCATTTTTCCCACATTCGCCCTATGAACAAGCCTCATTCGACCGTTTGGTTCACATTCGACCCTTTAATTTGGTCGAATGAACCTGTTCATATGACCAAAAATAAAAAATGTAATTCAGACCTTTTTAGCTTGTAAATTTCATTTGAATACTACCTAAAACAACCGACTAAGCTTTCTTAACAATCAATTGATTCAATTAGTTAGTTTTAGATAGTTTTTAATAACAATCTAGGTCTAACCGGTTTTAAATGATCAATATTAAACAATTATACTGTAATTAACCTAGATTGTTGTCTATTCTCCCCCTAAAACTATCTAGAACTAACACCGAAGCATCAATTTCAATTATTATTGGTTCAAATCTGTCCAACAGTCATGTTCACGGGTTCGAGAACAAAATCAAGCAATCTGACTTCGTTTTTGAATCATTACCTGTAAAAATTATATAGGAATGATCAGAAGCAACTAGGGAACAAGAATATAAGATCAAATAATCAAGGGAAACAAGGTTTGGTTATGTTAGAAATTTTGAAAACTGTTTGAATGAGGGATGGAATGAAGAATCAGGCTTATATAGAAGTCTACATTCGACCGTTTAAGTGGGGCGAATGTGAAGCTTTCTCTACATTCGACCCTAGTGTAAGGTTCGAAGGTAGATAAAGTGTTCGAACGTACAATAATACACTAGAACACTCACATTCGACCGACTTTAAATGGACGAATGAAGGAAAAATTCCACATTCGACCCAACGAAGGGGCGAATGAGGATTGGAATTTTTGAAAATTTACCAAATCTCAAAATCGAATCCCGTTCCATCATTTTCACACATTTTAAGGTTCAAACATTCATCATTTCACATTTGATAGATACAAAACTCAAATTAGTTCATCAAGTTTCAGAAAGCGACCATCAATCACCACCGGTTATCAAAAATAACGCAGAAATATAAAATTTTTTGGTTTTTCTGAAATTTATGCTAAAACACACCTAAATTTTTTTGGGTTTTTGTATATTTTGCAAACACAAATGTAAACCTAAAGCAATAAACAATTTGTGATTTCCGGTAAGAGGATCATATCAGTTTTTGAGAAATCTGATCACACTGTTGATCTTTATTGTATATTATCATTAAAGACAATGTGTGATCCGGCAACTGCTGATATTGTTATCCACATAAGCTCACATGCAGACTGTTATGCAGTGCTTTAAAATGATACGCAATTAGATGTATTATACTAACACACTGATGGTTCCCACACACATGACATACTCCCGTATCAAGGAATTTGCACAAAGCTTCGTCGTAACGCGTGATTATGCCAAATGTTATCCGTTATGTTACAAGATATACAACACAGAGGTGTACAAGTCAGCAAATTAATGCAGCAAAGTAACATGTGCACATATACCAGGTTGAGGCTGATATCAATCATAGATTTTCATCAGTGAATTGATACGATGCATTTAATGATCTTTGATCATTAGTATACATTAAGTTCCTCAATTCGGTAACTTTTAGGTTTTGGCATTAAAGCTCTTTTAGCAAATATTCTAATTGAATCTAGGTCGGTAAATTAATACAACAAAAGATCAATCAGAATACCTCGGATAACATTTAACATAATAACCCGAAACCTCAGATTTTGGCAACCCTATCAAACGAAATTACGGTACTAAGCCTATCAGCACATCACACAAAATCAACACACGCCTCATATTGCATTTCATTTCTTTAGCATGTGTCAGATCCCCACTAATGTACTATCATTTCCTCTTTTATTCCTGAAAATCATTTTGGGTTTTTCTCATTTTTATGGCTTTTTGATTTTTCAATGTTTTTGGTTTTTCTGAAGAAAGACTCCCCCAAAAATTTAAAATATATTTTTGGGTTTTTGGATTTTTCTGAAAAACAGTAAAAAAACATAAAAATTTAATAACAAAAAGTGATAAACCGAGGTGATGATCTGCCTTGTTTTTCTTTAATACCGTTAGTTTTTAAAAGGTATTCAAATATAGATTTATCAAAAGCTTTGGTAAAAAGAACCGCCTCTGATAATCAGTGTGGATTTTGACCATATCAATCAACTCTTTGGCAAAACAATCACGGATAAAGTGATACTTAATCCGGATGTGCTTAGCTTTTGAGTGATTTACCGTGTCTTTAGTTAATGCAATTGCGGCTTCGTTGTCACAGTGAATAGGGATTTTTAGAAATTGCAAACCGTAATCAACAATCTGCTGCTTAATCAAGAGAACCTGTGAGCAACAACTAGAAGCTGCTACATATTCTGCTTCGCATGTAGATAGTGCGACTGTTGTCTGCTTCTTACACTACCAGGTCACGAGCTTGCTCCCCAAGAATTGACATCCAGCCGTTGTGGATTTGCTGTCTTTGTCACAACCGCCCCAATCTGCATCACTAAACACAACAAAGTCAAAATTATCATCATTAGGGTACCAAAGTCCTCTCGACGGACAACCCTTCAGATATCTTAGGATTCGCTTGACCGCTGTTAGATGACATTGTTTCGGCTTCGATTGAAAACATGCGCAGAGACATGTAGCAAACATTATATCTGGTCTAGATGCGGTGAGATACATCAGAGATCTGACGATTGCTCTTTATGTAAAAGGATCTGTCAGTTCCCCCTTACCGTCAACTCCAATCCCGTGATTAGGTTGAATCGAGGTATCCATCGGCTTCAAATCTTCCATCTGGAACCGGCTTAAGACTACGGATACGTATTTGGTTTGATGAATAAAGATGCCCGTTGGTCTTTGATCCACCTACAAGCCGAGGAAAAACTGCATTTCTCCCATAGCACTCATCTCGAACATTTCCTGCATTACTTTTTCAAATTCTCTGCATAAAAGTTCGTTAGTAGAACCAAAAATAATATCATTTACATAAATCTGGATGAGAAGCAAGTCATACCCTGTTCTTTTGGTGAACAGTGTACAGTCTACCATGCCTCGTTTTTAATCCTTTGGATAGTAGGTACGTGCTTAGCTCGTCATACCATTGACGTAGAGCCTGGTGCAACCCGTAGTGTGCTTTGTTGAGAAAGTAAACCTTATCCCGATGGATAGGATCTTCAAAGCCTGGAGGTTGACCGACGTATACCTCTTCCTTGACCACACCGTATAGAAACGCGCTCTTGACCTCCATTTGGTACACCTTGAATTTCTTATACGAGGCAAATGCTAGAAACATACATATAGCTTCTATACGTACCACAGGTGCATAGATCTCATTGTAATCAATTCCTTCAACTTGATGAAAACCTTGAACTACCAACTGAGCTTTGTTTCTCACTATTACGCCTCTATCATCTTTCTTGCATTTGAAAACCCATTTGGTTCCTATCTTCTTCCTTCCCAGAGGTAAATCTATAAGTGTCCAAACACCCAGTTTCTGGAACTCCAATAATTCTTCTTGCATCGCCTCAACCCAAGCATCATCCAAAAGAGCTTCCTTGTAAGTCCGCGGCTCAACCTGCGAAACATAACAAGCAAAGGACCAGTCATTCTGACAACCAGATTTTTGAATTTTCGCATATAAAGCTAAAGCGCCAAGATTTTCAGGTGAGTTTGCACTACGAAGTTGTCCTCTAGTCAAGACACTGCTTCTAGGGTCACCAATAACTTGCTCAAGCGGGTGAATACGATGAATCCGAAATTCCGGATGAAATTCCGGATGATCAGGTACTGGAACTCCCGTCTGAGTAGTCAAATTTTTCCACTGAATCCAGATCATTACCCGTGTTAGACGATGAAGCAACATCTGGATTTGGGTTCACTGGTGGTGCCTCTGTTGCATGATCTAGAATAGCTTCACTAAAGATTTCTTCATCATCTTTTGATTCTGAAGTATTGAATGTAGTTGAAGCTTCCTGGAAAACTTCTTCTTCTGCTGCAGGAACGTTGGTATCATTAGAAGCTGCTGAAGGAGTTACGGTGATCGGACGCACCAACGGTGAAGTCGCTGCATTTTCACACTCGTAAAGTAATCTTAAAACAGTCTCTTCAACCAAGTTATCTAGATTGAATGATTCAAAGAAGTCTTTGTAATCAAACATCCAGTCAGGACCGTTTCGTTGTACGTTTTGAGTATATCGTTGAACTTCAACATTAGCCACTCCTCCACCTGTCGAGTTCTTTTGTTGAATACCCATTTTAGTGGGGTTACATATCCAACAAAGTATCCCTCTTTAGCTTTCGGAGTAAACTTTTCACTTGGATTCAACATCGTACACGGAGCCCCAAATGGTTCTAGATACTCCAAATTCGGCTTTCGTCTGTTCAACAGCTCATAAGAAGTTTTGCGAAACTTCTTCACCGTTAACACACGATTCAATGTATAACATGCTGCGTAGATAGCTTCATTCCAGAACATTACTAGAAGGTTAGAATCCGGGAGCATTGTTCTTGCAGTTTCTATTAGAGTCCTGTTTTTCCTTTCAGCGACACCGTTCTGTTGTGGGGTATACGGAGCAGAATATTCATGATGAATTCCTTTATCTTCACATAGAGCATCCATCTGTGCATTTTTGAACTCCGTCCCGTTGTCACTCCGAATTCTTTTAATCTTCAAACTATAGAGATTTTCCAATCGGGTGAACAGAACTTTTAAGTTGTTAAACGTGTCACTTTTATGTTGTAAGCACATCACCCACGAGAATCTTGAGTAATCATCAGTAACCACAAGGCAGTAAAGCTCTCTGACATGACTCTTACGCTTGACAGGTCCAAATAGATCCATATGCAAACGTTCAAGTGGCATTTCAACAGAGTTCACTTTCTTTGGTTTGTGGAACTATTTGTGCTGTTTACCCTTCTTGCAACTCACACACTTGTCATTGAGATGAAAATGTTTGACATTAATGCCTTAGACAAGTCCATTCTTCACCAATTGATTCATTTTCCTGAGGTGAATGTGTCCTATCCTCCTGTGCCACATAATTGATACTTTCTCTGTAGCCTTTGATAGGAAACATGTAACTTGGCCTTGAGTTGTTATAGCTTTAGACATATCAAGAATGTAAAGATTGTTCACTCTCGGTGCTTTTAACATGATCCACTCTTTTGGAATTACGAAGCCGGGTTTGAGGATATAACAAGATTTGTCATCGAAGTGCACAGAAAATTGTTTGTCACATATTTGGCTCACACTTAACAGATTATAATCAATTTGCTTCACATAAGAAATCCTCTCAAAACTCACAATCCCGTTACTAACACTTCCATCCATTGTGATATAAGCGCCTTTATTACCAGCAAACGCTACATAACCTCCATTGATGTTCTTGATATCGAATAGCAGAGTCAAATCACCAGTCATGTGACCAGAATCTCCACTGTCGACAATCCAGAGACTGCTAACAGGGCCAGCTGGAGCTCCCTGCACATATCAAGGAAAACATTAGTTCTTTTGGGGGACCCAAGCCTGCTTGGTCTTGGGTCTTTGAACATCAGATTCCAAAGATTTATTCACAGAAACATTAGGCTTTGAATCGACCTTTTTCTTATCTATCAAACCTTTCTCACTTTGAGGTTTTTCATTAACCTTTGAGGTAGAAGCACCCGGAGAACCCGATGGTGACCAAGATTGTTCCGAACGTTTTAGAATCCTAATATGAGATTTTGGATTCTCAGTAGGTTTCTTAGTATCGTTCTTGAATGAAACCTTCTTATCTACCTTCTATGATTTAACAGAGACAGGTCCATCTGAAGACTTAACAACAGGTTTCGGTGGAACCTTTTGTTTATCAACAATTGAGTTCACCATAGGTTTCTTCAAAGGTTTTTCCATAGCAATCCGATTTCGACGATCATAAGTAAATTGTCGATTATCCCTCCTTTGAAAATATAGACTTTGATTATAAAATTGTGCTGGTTGAGGGACAAAACGTCTGTGAGGATAACTATGATTATCGACCGGATTTCTATAAGTTTGCCTCATCTCAACTTCGTGCCTTTTATGCCTCACGTACAGACAGTGAGCAAGTAAATGCCCTCTCTCCCCGCACTTGAAACATGCACGGTATTCCTCAAAAACATTCTGAGCATGTGGCTTTGCAAATGAGTTGATCAGATATTGATCATCCACACATCTGCGTCTTAAACTCTCAGGAGCTGGATCCTTTGAGTAAGCCGGCTTAAGAAAACCATTTTCCTTATCTTTAGGCTTGATGAACTCTGTGACGTGAACCTTAGGTTATTTTGGAGTATCTAGATATATTTTCTTTAAAATTTCTGGAGGTACATCATTGGTCCTTTCGTGTTTAGGAAACCAAATCGTACTTTCCTGTCAGATTTTCTCGATTTTTGAATAACTGGCAAATTTTATCGGATACTCCTCGTCAGAGATAATCTTATCCGATCCTTCCATCCGATAAAATACTTTGACGGGTTTGTCAACTGATTCATTCTTTTCACACTTCTTCACTGACTGATTCAATACTTTTGGATTTTTCAGAGTGTTGGATCAGTGGCTGTTTATATGAACACTTATGTGTTTATCAGATTTATATATGAGTTATTAAGCAGCGGAAATACAAGTGTTCAAAGGTCTAAAAGATCACTTTGATGAGGAGTTATTACTCCCCTTGACTGAACAATAAATGAGAAACAATAAATGTTCTAATTACAAAGCAGTAATAACAGTTTATGTTTCTCAGATGTGAAGTGGAAATTATAAGTTTAAAGCCCGAAGGATTTCAATATAAGTTCAAAGATATTACACAAAATCACATATCAAAATAGATGAACAAACTCATCTATTTATAGACTAATGTACTAAACTGTAGTCTGAAGTAATCTAAGATATTTAACAAAGATTTTATGCTAAGATAAGGTTACTACAGTCTGTACATTGAAACTTGAAATCAAGACTTTAACAAAACTATATAATAATCAAACTGCTGATCTTCAGTCGGTTAGAAGCTTCTGAGTGAAAGTGCTGATGAGTGACAAACTGCTGATGAGCAGTTTGTCTTCAGCAGTTCTTCAGTGAAATGTCTGGTTAGACTTCAGAACTTCTGATGAGTTTACTCTTCAGTACTTTGTGTTTGTTCTTCAGTACTTCTTCTGTTTGTTCTTCAGCAGTTCTATACTTAGGCAGATATGGAAAAGACTAAGGTTATCAAAAGGTGGTTTCGTCAATCCTCTTCGTCCCAACAATCTCCCCCTGGATTGATGAAGCCAAAACCTTATCTATCCTTTATTGTTGTCCTTTTCTCTCTTCTAGCATCCTCCAGATCTCTGCTGTCATCCGGGTGGTAAGAGTACATCTTTGTTGCTCAGTGAGAGGACCAAGTTCAGGTGTCAAATGTTGTATGGTGAGAAGGTCTTTGGACGATAAAACACTCAACTCCTTTGAGTTTCTATAGACCTTACTTGAACGGTCTCTCCTGGTCACAAGTACTGAGTTGGATTTAGTAAATGACCATTTTACAATATTTACCTTTGACCTGTCAAAGTCAGAGGCATAGGAAACCAAGCCTGTTTCCTTAGGTTGACCTGATTGAGGAATGTCTTCTATTTCAGTGACTCTCAGGTGAGACTCTTGACTTCCTTGTAATTCAGCAGCACCTTGGATTGGTATGTTGGGTAGGTGATGCTCTGTAACAACCCTTGTATGTGTTTCTTCTTGGATGGATTGTTGTAACTGATAAGCATAGGTAGCCTTGTCTCTGAATTGGGTCAAGATGGGTTTCTCTTCAACATCAAAATCACCATGTACAAGCTGATCTCCTTCTAGCAGAATCATTTTGAAGTCAGTCTTGACAATGGGATCTCCATCTGCTTTTCTTTTGGTGGCTGGCCTTCTTAATGTACCAGATGGTCTTTTGATAATAGAAGTTGTTTGGACTTCTTGGCTTTCAAATCTTTCTGGTTCAGCAACTTTCTTTGCTTTGAATTTCTTGTAAGCCTCATACAAAGTTTGTTCTTTCCATTTGCTGATTGAGGCTTTTGAACCATAGCCATTTGCCACTAATTCTTCAATCACTTCAGCTCTTTTGGCTTTCCTCTCATTTTCAGTTGCTATTCTATCAGATAGCATCTGTGCTCTTCTGGTCAGCTCTTGTGTTGAGAGTCTTTTGAGGGCCACTTGCTTTGATTTGGAGTTCTTTGTAATGAATGCTATAAGCTGTGCTCTTTTGTCTTCTTCAGCAGCAGCTTCAAGTGCTCTCTCTTCAGCCTCAAGCTCATCAAGTTTCTCTTGGTACTTGATCAGTTTTTCTTCAAAGCTCAAGTCTTCTCTAGTTTCTAGGCTGTTCCATACTCTATCTTCTTTTGCCTTCTTAGCAGCTTCTTTTAAACTCTTCTCCAATAAATCTTTTGACATGCTGATGGGAGTAGGGTTTAAGACAGCTGTGGAAGTTGTTGTAGGCAAAGGATAGGGAGCAGGTTCTTTTTCAGTTGCCTTAGGAACTTCTGATGATGGTTTAGGAGGTAGAACTGCTGATGTGGTGAGTGGAGTCACAACTGCTGAAGGATTGTCTTCAGTAGTTTGAGAAATGTAATCAGCAGTTCCCTCTGATGCCTTAGATAACTTGAACTCTGGTGCTACTTCTTTTCCTGGTCTTTGTGTTGGTCTATCAGCTTCTTGATCAGGAGTTTGTCTTTGTGTAGCATCTGTTGGTTCCTTAATCATCTCCCCCTTTTTGGCTTCATCCACTTCTGGAAGCCTAATGGAATGAGATGTTGCAGCAGACAACCTTGCCAGTTGATCTTGTGTTTCATCCATCTTCTTGTTCAACTCAGCAAGTCTCGAGTTGATCAACCCAAACTGATTGTTAGCTTTTAACTCCCAAGCAGTTGTGAAGGGTTTGAGTTGATCAGTTATGATTTGTTTGAGTGCCTGGTACAGGGGACCATCTGGGCTGCATAGTTGGTTCAAATCTATGCTTGTGAGCCCAGTGAATTGGGTAGGTTGTTTTGGTGAAGGGGTGCTTTTTGGGTGATCTTCAGGTTGCTCTGAAGATGCCAGTTTTGGGGATTTTTGGGCTAACTGGTCTTTAACCTGATCTTTGGTGACCAGCTTCTTGAGCTTGGAGACCTTAGATTCAGGACCTTCAATGTCAACCGTCAATTCAGTTTGTGGAATTTGTGATTCATCAACCAATTTAATGGAATCATCTGAATCCCTGATAGTGTCCTCAGAGAGGGCAGGATCAGTTATATCATGAGCTGGACCCAAACCAGTAGTCTCATGAACCTCTTTGTCTTGGTCCTGAGGTTTTCCTACTTCTGGCCTTAGGCCTTCATCAGTAGTTGCCAAATTTGAGGTCTTAGCTATGTTACTACTGTCCTCAGGTTCACCACTGGGTGATAAGTGAGTAGTAGCAGCCTCAAAAGTATCAAAAGTTTGCAAGTTTGGGCTTACAAACTCTTGTTCATCCTCATCTCTCTGTGTTGGGCTAAAGGGATCCACATTCATGTCAACTTCTGAAGGCATCTCCCCAATTTGATGTGTTGTAAGGGGAGTGACATGTGGTGAATGGGTTCCTTTAAGTCCTGAGAGAAGTTGGGCAAGTTCTATGGTTGTATGTGAGGGTTCAGGTTCAGTAGTTGTTATGGGTTGGTGTTCAGGAGTTTGGGTGGGTTCAGGAAAGGTTTCAGCAGTTTCAAAAGCAGGGTCAACAGTTATTTGTTTCTTAAATCTTTTTCTTTTAAATATAACTGTGACAGGTTTTCTTTTGGGTGGTGGAGAAGGAGTGTGCTGAGAGGATGTTTCAGCCACTTCTTTTTCAAGTGCAGATTGCACATCAGTAGTTTCAGGTTTCTCCACTTCCTGAACTTTCTTTTTCAGTGACTTGGTTGTTTTTGGTTTTTGTTGTTTAGGCTTTTTAGTTTTCTTTTTAGGTTTGGAAGATGTGGGTTCCTTGGGGATGGGTTGTTCTTCCCCTTGGTCATCTTCTAGCAAAAGTGCTGGTTTGTTGTGCCTAGAGAATACTTGAGCAGTTAAAGGATTTAAAGTTGTTGTTTCTCCCTCAAGTACTCCCTCTCCAAGTTCTTTTATTATGCACTGCATAACAAACCTTGGATACAACAAAAATTTCTTTTTATCATTTTCATGATGTAAAACCAGTTCATTGAAAAACAGTTTTGATGCCTTGAATGAAGTTTCATTTATGATGGAATGAAAAATAGGTTGAAAGGTTGAAGGCATCTGATCTATTGACCCAGTTTTTGGACTAAGACACATAATAATATAATGAAATAACAGTTTATATTGTGGGTCAAAATATTTTTTGTAAACTGTTGCTTGTGCCAAAGTACCTTGGTAGCCACACTCTGTCATGGTCAGATGAATATCTGAGGTTGGAATATGCTCAGGTGCCTCAGAATCCTTCAAACCAAGCCTGATGCTTAGTGTTTCTGGTGAGATGGCCATCAGTTTCCCTTTTATGGAAGATTTGAGGGAAATCACTTCATTATTCACTTTCACTGTCTCTGAATTTGCCCAGAACTCATTAAGAGTTTCTTCATGAATGGGTGGATCAATGGTGAAAGCATCATAATATTGGGATTTCATGATGAGATCAAGTATCTCATCATACTGGGACCAGGCTTCATCTTTAACAAAGTAGCCTCTTTGGTTGTGTCCCTGTTTTAACACGAGAGCCATGGATGTTTTTGATCGAACAGTGATTTTTAGGTTTGAGAAGGGGTTTTGTTTTGAATTTGAGAGAGAAAGAGGGAATTTTGCTTTTTGAATGGATAAGTGTTGGAACAGGGTATTTATCAGAAGTTTTTAACCGACTAGGTCAAACTTCTGACGAGTGAAAAGTCTGTTTTACCCTTTTAGTCAAACTGCTGAAGAAGAGAGGTTTCTTCATCAGTGGTTTTAGTTATCTCATCAGCAGTTTCAACTGCTGATGCAGATGATTCTTAAAACACTTTTCTAACTTCTGATTTTCATCAGTAGTTATATCCATTTTGAAAATATCCCATTTTGATGTTTATCAGTAGTTTTCAAAATTTGTTCATCAGAACTTTCTCTTTTCTCAAATTTTTGGTCTTCAGAGGTTTGTGACAGATAAGTTTGTAAGTGAAAAATAAAATATGTGCAGAACTAAAAAGTGAAACACTTACAGACTTTCTTCTAAGTTTAACATTCCAAGCATGGATACTAACCTCTGAAAAGTTGTTGAATCAAGGGGTTTGGTGAAAATGTCAGCTATTTGATTAGCTGTTGTGACATGCTTCACCTCAATCTTGCCTTTTTCATAGCAATCTCTTATGAAATGATACCTGATTTCAATGTGTTTAGTCTTTGAAAACTGAACAGGATTTTGAATGATGCTAATGGCAGATTTGCTGTCTACTAAAAGTGGGGTCTTGGTCTCTTTGATTCCATAATCAAGCAGTTGATATTGGAGCCATTGTATCTGTGAAGTACAGCTTGCAGCAGCAATGTATTCAGCTTCAGCTGTTGAAGTTGCCACAGATGTTTGTTTCTTTGATTGCCAGGACACCAGACAGTTTCCTAAGAATTGACAACCACCAGATGTTGATTTTCTTGACATTTTGCAGCCTGCATAGTCACTATCTGAAAAAGCAGTTAACTTGGTATTGCTTGAAGCAGGATACAAAATCCCTAAAGTAGGAGTTCCTTTCAGATATCTGAAGATTCTTTTGACTGCAATTAGATGAGATTCTCTTGGTGCAGATTGGTATCTAGCACAGACACAAGTTGAAAACATGATATCTGGTCTAGAAGCAGTTAGATATAAAAGAGAACCTATCATACATCTATACATGGTTTGATCAATGTGTTTCCCTTGATCATCTGGTTCAACTTGTGTGATTGGTGTCATGGGAGTGGAACATGTTTTACAGTCTTGTAAAGAAAATTTGTTCAATAATTCCTTAACATATTTTGATTGATGTATAAATGTTCCATTTGACTGTTGTTTGATTTGCAGTCCTAAAAAGTACTGCAATTCTCCCATTGTACTCATTTCAAATTTTGATTGCATGAGTTTCTTAAATTCTTCACACAATTTTGAATTTGTTGAACCAAAAATGATATCATCAACATATATTTGAACAAGTAAGACATGATTTCCAACATGTTTTATAAAAAGAGTTTTATCAATGGATCCCCTTGAGAAGTGATTCTTAAGCAAAAAGTTTGAAAGTGTTTCATACCAGGCTCTTGGAGCCTGTTTTAGCCCATAAAGAGCTTTGTCAAGTCTGTAAACCCAATCAGGATGAGAAGGATCCTCAAACCCTGGAGGTTGACAGACATACACTTCCTCTTTTATTTTTCCATACAAAAATGCACTTTTGACATCCATTTGATAAACTTTAATGTTGTTGGAAATTGCATAAGCTAAAAATAACCTGATAGCTTCAAGTCTTGCAACTGGTGCAAAGGTTTCATCATAATCAATTCCTTCCTCTTGGGAATAACCTTGTACCACTAGTCTTGCTTTGTTCTTGATGATCATACCAGCCTCATCTGATTTGTTTCTGAAGACCCATCTTGTTCCAATTGGTTGCTTGTTGTCAGGTAAGGGACAGATTTCCCAAACCTGTTGTTTCTTGAATTGAAGCAACTCTTCTTGCATTGCTTGCACCCAATTGTTGTCTTTGAGGGCTTCTTGATACTTCTTTGGTTCCAACTGAGAGATGAATGCTGAGAATAAGCAAAAGTTGGAAAGCTGGTTTCTTGTAAGTACCCCTGATGCAATATCACCCATGATTTGATCCAATGGATGATCCTTGTGTTCAATCAGTTGTTGTAAACCTGTACTGGATGATGGCTCTACAGGTTCTTCAAATAAACCACTGAGATTGATAATATCTGGTTCAGCTGTTATTTGAACTTCAGGAGTTTTAGGTTCAACTGAATCAGTAGTTTCAAAATGTTCATCAGTAGTTCCTGAAGTAGAAGCTATTGAAACTTCTGAAGGTTTAATAGTTGATCTTCTGACTGTGTTTGGAGTCCATGGTGCAGGACTATCATCTTCAAATCCTTGAAAACCATTTTGAGGAGGTTTGGATGATTCAACAGTCTTTTCAGGTCCGAAATGAAAACTGTCAAGATCAAATAATTCAGCAGGATCTGCTGGAATAAGAGTGTGTTTTGATTCATTGAACTTGACATTCAGTGTTTCTTCTACTATCTTGGTTCTTGAATTGAAAACTTTGTAAGCTTTTCTCAAAGGAGAATAACCAAGAAAATAACCTGTGTCAACTTTTGCAGCAAACTTAGAAATAGAGTCTTTGATGTTGAGGATAAAACATTGACATCCAAAAGCCCTGAAGAAGGAGATAATGGGCTTAATGCCATGAAGAATTTCATAGGCAATCTTGGTATGTCTCTTGTTGATAAGAACTCTATTCTGAACATAACATGCAGTGTTGACTGCTTCAGCCCAAAAATACAAAGGTAGGCCTGAATCAGCTAACATTGTTCTGGCTGCTTCAATTAATGTTCTGTTCTTTCTTTCTACCACACCATTTTGTTCAGGAGTTCTGGGAATGCTGAACTGTCTAACAATCCCTTTAGACAGACAGAATTCATCCAGAGTTTTGTTCCTGAACTCTGTCCCATTGTCACTCCTGATGACTTTGACAGATAGAGAGTATTGCTTCTCTACTTGTAGAATAAAGAACTTGATGATCTCAGCTGCCTCATCCTTGGAATATAAGAAGAAGACCCATGTGAATCTTGAGTAGTCATCAATGATGACCAAGCAGTACTTCTTCTTACCAAGGCTCATAATCTTGACTGGTCCAAATAAGTCCATATGGAGTAGTTGAAGACATGCAGTTGTTTTTGATTCTTCAATAGACTTATAAGAGGACTTATGTTGTTTACCTTTAAGACAGGAAACACAGTGTTCTTTGCACTGATATTCCTTCAAAGGTAGACCTCTGACCAAGCCCATTTTTGTGACTTTATTGATGGTTTTAAAGTTCACATGGCCAAGTCTCCTGTGCCAGAGATCATTTTCTGAAGTTGATGCCTTTGAGAAGAAATAGGCAGTCTTGTTCAATACTTTGTCCTTTTCAATGTCCACTGCATAGACATTGCCACATCTTTTGGCAATCAGCAAAGTATGATCTTCAATGATCTTCTCTATCAACTTCTGGCCTTCTGGTGATATGATCTTGCATGTTGTCTTTGTGAAAAAGGAAGAATATCCTTTGTCACACATTTGAGAGACACTCAGCAAGTTGTACTCAAGGTTTTCAACCAGATTGACCTTGTCAAACTGCATTTTGCCTGAGGATACATTGCCATATCCTAGCACATATCCCTTGGCATTGTTCCCAAAGGACACAGATCCTTCTCTTTGACTGATAAAGTTGTTTATCAGGTATCTGCATCCAGTCATGTGCATTGAGCCTCCACTATCCACATACCATATGCTGTTCAAACCTCTGGAGACTCTCTGCACAAGATAGCAAATTAGTTAGTTTTGGCAACCCAAGCCAGTTTGGCTTTGGGTTTGCTCTTGAGAACAGGTGCAGCTTGTTGTGGACCATTTTTAGTAATCCATGTCTTTTTGGCAATGGATTTGTCATTAAGAACAATGGTGGGTTCTTTTTGGTTTCCACCATCAACTTTGGTCATCAGAAGTTTAACCAGGTTTATCAAATCTTTAACTTCAGCAGTTTGTGAATCTGCTGATGAGTTAGGTGAAACTTCTGAAATTGAACTTTGAGAAGATGACCTTTGTTGAGATAAAGGCTTCTTCTTAGAAAGGGTTTTGTTTGATTCTTGTTTGTTGGGAAAAAAGGTATTTTGATAATCTTGTTTTATCTGTTTTCCCACAATCAGTTGTTGTCTTTGTTTATTTAACTGATTTACCTTTCTAAATTTACAAAGTTCAGTTATGTGGTTAAACAGACCACATATTTCACATGCTTTTGCCTTCTCTTTCCTTTTAGATAGATCAAGAGAGCTGGAAGGCAATTTACTGACAAAATCTGATTTTTGAAATAGGTCATCAGCAGTTTTCAGGGTCTCAACTCCTGATGTAGTTGAAACTGCTGAAGGCTTATTGTCAGTAGTTTTAACTTCTGCAGGACTTCCCTTTTTGAGGAAGTTCTGATGGTAGGATGTGCATTCCTCCATATCAGAAGTTTGAATCAATTTCTTCCCATCATTATCAGTTTTGTGGGTGAAATCTGTTGGTGATTCAGTGTGGGTATATCCAATGCCAAACTTAACATTGGGTGCAGTTTGTTTGTTAAGTAACATTTGATACCCTTTACAAGACTCAACCCATTTTTCACAATCAACCTTGGTGTCAGCAAGCTCTTGTCTGACTTTTCCTAGGCTGTCTATCATAGTTTTAATTTGTGCTTCTGTTTCAATGGATTTATCATTCAGTTTGGAAATTTCTTTGTTTTTCAACATAATTTTTCTTTCCAAATCACACTTCATTTGTGTGTATTTTCTTTCCATGTCATTGGATTTGCCTTGTAAATGCACATTGGTTTCTCTAATTAAAGCAAATGATTCTTTGCAAGATTTAGTGCAAAGCTTTAACAGAGATTGTTGTGATACCTGTGTGAGAGCAGAATTTGAAGAGTATCCTTCAAAAGCCATTAAGGCAAAGTTCTTTCTGCCATTATCAGGTTCTCCCCAGTTGACATCATAGACCTTATTGTCTGCATCCTGACTGCATTCTGATGTGTCATAAGGAAGACTGCTCCAGTCAACATACCCTGAGGTGAATAAGCTTTGTTGCTGAGGGGGTTGTTGAGTTTGTGCAGGAAGTTGAGCAGTTGGAAATGGAGGCATGAGCTGCTGTTGTTGTTGAGCAGGCATCTGTACATATTGTACTTGTGGCACATATTGGACATTTGGAGCTTGTGCCTGTACAAAATGAGCACTCCCATTAGTTCCATTATTCCTATTATATGAGGGGTTATATTGATTTCCAGAGGACATTGGTTGGTTATAGCTAGAGCTTCTACACTCTCTAGCAAAGTGTCCCAACTTCTGACACTTATGACATCTCAATTTAGATTTGTCAAAACCAACTTTTGTTGAATTGTTTAGTCCTGGAAATTTCCTTCCTGACCTTTTGTAAAATTTGTTAGTTTTTAAGCTTAACAAGGCCAGTTGGTGCACTATTTCCATTTCTTCTAAGTCATCACTGCTAAAATATTTTAAATCATCCATGATGAAACACATGTTGTCAGCAGTTTGACTTAGTTCTTCATTGTCATAAGCTGGGAAAGATCCATCTGATGAGATCCAGCAGTTATGTCAATGTGGTCAAAAGAACCAAAATTATTAGAACAGGATGGTGAGTCATGTCCTAACAA
This sequence comes from Ambrosia artemisiifolia, assembly GCA_032199755.1. Taxonomy (NCBI): domain Eukaryota; kingdom Viridiplantae; phylum Streptophyta; class Magnoliopsida; order Asterales; family Asteraceae; genus Ambrosia; species Ambrosia artemisiifolia. The sequence continues at coordinate 37,170,310 of CM063515.1, forward strand.
GGCTGTGCTACCCGGAGTATAGTCATCAGCAGTTTTACCAGATTCTTGCAACTTTTTCTTTTGATTGATTTCTCTTTCAAAAGTTAATAATTTACCATGTAACCTGGTTAGGTTCAAGGTGTTAAAATCTGAACTGGTTCTGAGGACTATAGAGTAAGTTTCCCATTTTGAAGGTAAAGACCTTAAAAATCTATGCAACATAGACTCAGTTGTATAGGTCTGATTGTTTATTTTTAACTCAGAGATGAGTGAAGAAAATCTTTCAAACTGTTGAGTTAAAGTTTCACCCTCTATGTGAGTAAAAGTTTCATATTGTTGAGCCAATATTTCTCTGATGTTGGCTATCACCTCAGCAGTTCCTGCAAACTGCTCTTTTAGGCAGTCTCACAGCTCTTTGGCACTTTCACAGTGTAAAAGGCCAGCATAAATTTCGTTTGGGAGAGCCATAGCCAACATGGAGAAAGCTTTTGCATCATGCTCAAACTTTTGGAAATCTTCCTCCGTGTATTCTTTTGGGTCTTTTGGTCTTTCAGTCTTACCCTCTGGATCAGTAACAACTGGTTTGTGAGGTCCAAAAACTACAGACCTCCAACATCCAGTGTTTGTTTGTGAAATAGTGTGTGCCAACCTTTTAGACCATATGTTATATTCATTTCTGACTAACATGGCAGGTTTGTTGGCAGATCCAGTATTGTAGGGATCCATTTTTAAGAAGTTTGGATTTGTCAATACTTTCTTAAAGTGATGGATTTAAAAAGTGAGCCTTTTATCCTTTTTATTGAATATCAATATTGAGCCTGTGTCTGAATCTCAATTTGTTAGATTGATTTTGATCAGATTAACCAGATGCTCTGATACCAATTGTTGGATCAGTGGCTGTTTATATGAACACTTATGTGTTTATCAGATTTATATATGAGTTATTAAGCAGCGGAAATACAAGTGTTCAAAGGTCTAAAAGATCACTTTGATGAGGAGTTATTACTCCCCCTTGACTGAACAATAAATGAGAAACAATAAATGTTCTAATTACAAAGCAGTAATAACAGTTTATGTTTCTCAGATGTGAAGTGGAAATTATAAGTTTAAAGCCCGAAGGATTTCAATATAAGTTCAAAGATATTACACAAAATCACATATCAAAATAGATGAACAAACTCATCTATTTATAGACTAATGTACTAAACTGTAGTCTGAAGTAATCTAAGATATTTAACAAAGATATTATGCTAAGATAAGGTTACTACAGTCTGTACATTGAAACTTGAAATCAAGACTTTAACAAAACTATATAATAATCAAACTGCTGATCTTCAGTCGGTTAGAAGCTTCTGAGTGAAAGTGCTGATGAGTGACAAACTGCTGATGAGCAGTTTGTCTTCAGCAGTTCTTCAGTGAAATGTCTGGTTAGACTTCAGAACTTCTGATGAGTTTACTCTTCAGTACTTTGTGTTTGTTCTTCAGTACTTCTTCTGTTTGTTCTTCAGCAGTTCTATACTTAGGCAGATATGGAAAAGACTAAGGTTATCAAAAGGTGGTTTCGTCAATCCTCTTCGTCCCAACACAGAGAATGAGAAACCTCAGAACGTGATCTTGGTTCATTAGTGATTATGTGATTTTCAACAGGAATATCACACACCTTCTCAGATTCCTCATTTTCTGTATCTGAATCATCAGTTACGGCTTTCACCCCTTCATCATTTAACCCAAGAATCGGTCTCACATCGGAATGTGGATCTCCAACACTAGAAGTGTTAGATTCATTATCCGATGCAGAGTCTGATTTGACTGAGCTCTCCGGTGTTTCTGAGTGTAATTTGTGATTCTCAAATAACACTGGGGATGGAACAGCCTTGTAATTTGCACTACTGGGTTGTGACGGTTCTTCAATGATATGGTCAACCACATAAGCAATGTGTTTATAACTTTCAAGCTTTTTGTTGACCTTTTCAGCAAAACACTTGATGGTGGCCATTTCTATCTTTGTTTCTCCAAGTTCAATTATGTAACTGTTTATAGCAAGTTGTTTTAAAGAAAGAGTTTTCTTTAAATCAGAAATGTCCTTTTTATAACCATCAAGCACTTTGTTAAATTCTTTGGATTCCTTGCGATAAGATTGACAGTTGATGATTGCACTCTCAAGTTGAACCTTGAGTTGCTTGTTTTCATCTGTCAGTCTATCACAAGTACCACAATACTTATCACTATTCATGTCAGTTGTGGATTCAGAACATATGTGCTTTGGAGGATCTGTCATAGCCATGAGTGCGAAATAAGCCTCTTTTCCAGCAAAGAACTTTGAGTAGTCAATTTTGGTAAAGGCATCATCAACAATACATGACTTCCGAGTCATAAGAAAATCAGCTTCGGCCAAGAGTTGATCAATCTCATTATCTAATGAGTTCACACTTGCTTCGGAATCTGTTTCACTCTCCGAGTCTGAATACACCGAATCATGCTCTTCAGGAATATCAGTGACTGAATCAATAACTATTCCCGAAGTCTTATCAACCTGTGATTCTTCAATTGAATCAGCAACAGAAATATCCACTCCATCTACCATCTCCTCAATTTCTACTTCAGAAACCTTCTCAGTCTCCAAAACCTCTTCAACTAGAGGTTAGCAGTACACACCTAGAGGTTAGCACAGAATGGTAATTCGGGGAATTACCAGACTACGTACACGGCTATAGGTTAATAACTGCATAAATGGAAATTCAAGGAATTAACGGATCGTATAAATAAGTCTTGAACCCTGAACGTTGGTGAAATAACAATACAAATAATTGTAGAATAACTCGTTTGACATTATTTGCAATTGTGTGCTTATGTGAATTTATTTGTGAACACAGGTGCAATTTTGTGTATTTAAGCGAAACACGATACCGGATCCATAACCGGCTCTAGTCAGACTAGGGGTCGTAAACTAGTTATAAAATATTTAGTTTAAATATTTTATAGGTTAAGTATTATAATGTTATTAGAAAAAAAAAACAATGTATGTTAGACAACTTGGCGCATATGCCTAGAAGTCAAAATTGCTTTGAGTTGATTATTCCGTAAACGACAAAAAAAAAGGAAAGCAATTGGAGATAAGCGGCACACGTGCATTTACAGAATTAAAAAAAAAAAGGAAAGTAACAAGCCAGGCGTATGAAGCTGGCTGTTGCTGGGCTGCATCTCGTGAACCAAGCTAATGGCACGGCCAAGACCTCCTGAGAGGCCCAATCGCTGGTAATTTTTATAAAAACGAGTTTGAATCAAATTTTATCATTCTAACTCAACACTAATCAGCCCCCACCTCATAATTACGAAAATTAAACCCCTACCCTTTGCCATTAACGTATTTTTAAAGATCCTAGAAGCTAAAAAAGGTTTAGGATCAAGAAGATTAAAAGCTTAAGGTATATACCAAAACCCTACATAAGTTTTAATCTCTTTTTCAATGTTTAATTATGGTTTTAACAACAAAACATGTTTGTCCAGATCTGATGTGAAATTTTAAAAACACAAAACTTGGGTTTTTATAAAGATTAACATGGTAGGTTAGCAAGAGAATGTGATATTATGTTGTATACTGCATGTTATTGCATGGTTATGATTATCAAACAAGTAGGGTGTATAAAAGATAATATTCATGATGAATCTTTTCGTATGAGATCTGATTTACATGCTAGGAGTATTGTAATACATGGTTATGATGATATTATGGATCTTGGGTTCGTTAATATTGAGTTACATGCATGATTAAAACTGGACAGATTCATACTGTCGACATGTATGTAATATTTCTCAATCTTAAATTGTTTGTTTTAATTGTTATTTGGTTCTAGAACGTAACTCATGATCTTAGGTTTACAGAATGTATAAGTTTGTGCGATTTGGTTACCATTTGATGTGTTTTTGGAATTTTATTTGAATAAAGGTCTAAACTGATTTTCGGATTAAAAACTTGGGCCAACTTTAAACGGCTGTAGCTCGAGTTTCATAAAGAGTTAGGTAACGAAATTTGACCAGTAGGTTAATATAAGAATAACTCGGCTTTTCCAAGTGGATTCATCCTGTTTGGATGAATACACGATTTTTGGGAATTTTTCTCGTAAACTGACCTTATGTGAATGTTTTCAAAAGCTAGCTGTAGTTATTGATTTTTCATAATTTTTCAGGGAGTTTTTGTCATGAAACAAAAATAGTTAAACGACGAATGGACTCCTAGTAATATTCAGTAAAAGTTTGGGAGTCTAATATGTTGTGTATGTATTTTTCATAAAATCGTTTTCACAGCGCTTAATATGTCCTAAAAACCCAAATTATGAAATATGTGTGTAAGTGCTTGTTTGAAGTCTTGTATGACTTAACTGTGACTCGAGCTTGTATGTAAACTTGTAAGAGATGTTTATGATGTGTATAACTGATATTAAACATATTGTTCATCAACGGGTTCGTATGGTTACTTGTGCACGTAGAACCTTAGATTCACTTAAACAACTTTTCACATCATTGGATGTCTTGGACAAACGAGTCTTGTTGTGTGCAGTGAATGCACATGTACTCACATAGTGACACGTATAATAGGGAGTTAGTAGCGAGTTTCTATTACTTACGGATTCGGATTTTTTCTTTGCAACCTAAGGTGAGTTTCACTACTCTTTTCTCAAAAGCATGCGTCTCGGGTTTGAGACAAAACATATAACTTTTTCTAGTTCGGTTTGGGACTATTTTTACATACCGGGTTTTGGGGTGCTTTGACTCCTTGTGTGGGTTGGGTTTTAGATTCCTTGTGTGGATCGGTTTTGCTAGTTTCACACCTTTTGTCCTTGATGAACTAAACTGCACTCTATCACGGAAGTCCTTCACTATTTACCGAATGAGTTGCCGGGTGGCAAGCGGGTTACTAGTTGATAGCGCTGTTAGGTTTGACAAACCTCACACCGTGCTGGGAGCCGGGCGTGAACTACGACCTTAGACTTTATCAATGTTGATAGGCAATGATGGGAGGCAAAAACCAGCTCGCACGGCGAGTGCATCATTTGAATAGCAATTCGTTATATCATTGTTTAGTTATCATAAATGGGTTAGCTACCCTTGGCATACGCTGAACTAGTGGTTCTTGGTTTTGGTTAGTGATTACTATTTTCAGGTTTGGGAAACCTAACTGTTGTTCTTGGTTTTGGAAACCTACACTTTTATTTACCTTACTTTGTGAACTCACCAACTTTATGTTGACACACGATAGCATGCTTTTGCTGGGCTGTATCTCGTGAACCAGGCTAATCGCATGGCCCAGACCTCTTGAGAGGCCTAATCGCTGGCAGTTTTTATTAAAACGAGTTTTAATCAAATTTTATCATTCTAACTCAACCCTAATCAGCCCCCACCTCATAATTACGAAAATTAAACCCCTACCCTCTGCCATTAACGTATTTTAAAGATCCTAGAAGCTAAAGAAGGTATAGGATCAAGAAGATTAAAAGCTTAAGGTATATACCAAAACCCTACATGAGTTTTAATCTCTTTTTCTATGTTTAATTATGGTTTTAAGAACAAAACATGTTTGTCCAGATCTGATGTGAAGTTTTAAAAACACAAAACTTGGGTTTTTATAAAGATTAACATGGTAGGTTAGCAAGAGAATATGATATTATGTTGTATACTGGATGTTATTGCATGGTTATGATTATTAAACAAGTAGGGTGTATAAAAGATAATATTCATGATGAATCTTTTCGTATGAGATCTGATTTACTTGCTAGGAGTATTGTAATACATGGTTATGATGATATTGGGCGATATTATGGAGCTAGGTTTCGTTAATTTTGAGTTACATGCATGATTAAAACTGGACAGATTCATAGTGTCGACTTGTATCTCGATCTTAAATTGTTTGTTTTAATTTTTATTTGGTTCTAAAACATAACTTGTGATCCTAGGTTTTCAGAATGTATAAGTTTGTGCGATTTGGTTACCATTTGATGTGTTTTTGGAATTTTATTTGAATAAAGGTCTAAACTGATTTTCGGATTAAAAACTTGGCCCAACTTTAAACGGCTGTAGCTCGAGTTTCATAAAGAGTTAGGTAACGAAATATGACCAGTAGATTAATTTACGAATATCTCGGCTTTTCCAAGTGGATTCATCCCGTTTAGATGAATACACGATTTTTGGAAATTTTTCTCGTAAACTGACCTTATGTGAATGTTTTCAAAAGCTAGCTGTAGTAAATGATTTTTCATAATTTTTCAACGAGGTTTTGTCATGAAACAAAATAGTTAAATGATGAATGGACTCCTAGTAATATTCAGTAAAAGTTTGGGAGTCTAATATGTTGTGTAAGTATTTTTCATAAAATCGTTTTCACAGCGCTTAATATGTCCTAAAAACCCAGATTATGAAATATGTGTATAAGTGCTTGTTTGAAGGCTTGTATGACTTAATTGTGACTCGAGCTTGTATGTACACTTGTTAGAGATGTTTATGACGTGTATAACTGATATTAAACATACTGTTGATCAACGGGTTCGTAGGGTTACTTGTGCACGCAGAACATTAGAGTCACTTAAACAGCTTTTCACATCATTGGATGTCTTGGACAAACGAGTCTTGTTGTGTGTTGTGAATGCACATGTACTCACATAGTGACACGTATAATAGGGAGTCGGTAGCGAGTTCCTATTACTTACAGATTCGTATTTTAGCTTTGCAACCTAAGGTGAGTTTCACTACTCTTTTCTCAAAAGCATGCGTCTCGGGTTTGAGACAAAACATATAACTTTTTCTAGTTCGGTTTGGGACTACTTTTACATACCGGGTTTTGGGGTGCTTTGACTCCTTGTGTGGGTTGGGTTTTAGATTCCTTGTGTGGATCGATTTTGCTAGTTTCACACCTTTTGTCCTTGATGAACTAAACTGCACTCTATCACGGAAGTCCTTCACTATTTACCGAATGAGTTGCCGGGTGGCAAGCGGGTTACTAGTTGATAGCGCTATTAGGTTTGACAAACCTCACACCGTGCTGGGAGCCGGGCGTGAACTACGACCTTAGACTTTATCAATGTTGATAGGCAATGATGGGAGGCAAAAACCAGCTCGCACGGCGAGTGCATCATTTGAATAGCAATTCGTTATATCATTGTTTAGTTATCATAAATGGGTTAGCTACCCTTGGCATACGCTGAACTAGTGGTTCTTGGTTTTTGTTATTGATTACTATTTTCAGGTTCGGGAAACCTAACTGTTGTTCTTGGTTTTGGAAACCTACACTTTTATTTACCTTACTTTGTGAACTCACCAACTTTATGTTGACACACGATAGCATGCTTTTGCTGGGCTGCATCTCGTGAACCAGGCTAATCGCACGGCCCAGACCTCTTGAGAGGCCTAATCGCTGGCAGTTTTTATTAAAACGAGTTTTAATCAAATTTTATCATTCTAACTCAACCCTAATCAGCCCCCACCTCATAATTACGAAAATTAAACCCCTACCCTCTGCCATTAACGTATTTTAAAGATCCTAGAAGCTAAAGAAGGTATAGGATCAAGAAGATTAAAAGCTTAAGGTATATACCAAAACCCTACATGAGTTTTAATCTCTTTTTCTATGTTTAATTATGGTTTTAACAACAAAACATGTTTGTCCAGATCTGATGTGAAGTTTTAAAAACACAAAACTTGGGTTTTTATAAAGATTAACATGGTAGGTTAACAAGAGAATGTGATATTATGTTGTATACTGGATGTTATTGCATGGTTATGATTATTAAACAAGTAGGGTGTATAAAAGATAATATTCATGATGAATCTTTTCGTATGAGATCTGATTTACATGCTAGGAGTATTGTAATACATGGTTATGATGATATTGGGCGATATTATGGATCTAGGTTTCGTTAATTTTGAGTTACATGCATGATTAAAACTGGACAGATTCATAGTGTCGACTTGTATCTCGATCTTAAATTATTTGTTTTAATTTTTATTTGGTTCTAAAACGTAACTCGTGATCTTAGGTTTTCAGAATGTATAAGTTTGTGCGATTTGGTTACCATTTGATGTGTTTTTGGAATTTTATTTGAATAAAGGTCTAAACTGATTTTCGGATTAAAAACTTGGCCCAACTTTAAACGGCTGTAGCTCGAGTTTCATAAAGAGTTAGGTAACGAAATACGACCAGTAGATTAATTTACGAATATCTCGGCTTTTCCAAGTGGATTCATCCCGTTTGGATGAATACACGATTTTTGGAAATTTTTCTCGTAAACTGACCTTATGTGAATGTTTTCAAAAGCTAGCTGTAGTAAATGATTTTTCATAATTTTTCAACGAGGTTTTGTCATGAAACCAAAATATTGAAATGATGATGGACTCCTAGTAATATTCTGTAAAAGTTTGGGAGTCTAATATGTTGTGTAAGTATTTTTCATAAAATCGTTTTCACAGCACTTAATATGTCCTAAAAACCCAGATTATGAAATATGTGTATAAGTGCTTGTTTGAAGGCTTGTATGACTTAATTGTGACTCGAGCTTGTATGTACACTTGTAAGAGATGTTTATGACGTGTATAACTGATATTAAACATACTGTTGATCAACGGGTTCGTAGGGTTACTTGGGCACGTAGAACATTAGAGTCACTTAAACAGCTTTTCACATCATTGGATGTCTTGGACAAACGAGTCTTGTTGTGTGTTGTGAATGCACATGTACTCACATAGTGACACGTATAATAGGGAGTCGGTAGCGAGTTCCTATTACTTACAGATTCGTATTTTAGCTTTGCAACCTAAGGTGAGTTTCACTACTCTTTTCTCAAAAGCATGCGTCTCGGGTTTGAGACAAAACATATAACTTTTTCTAGTTCGGTTTGGGACTACTTTTACATACCGGGTTTTGGGGTGCTTTGACTCCTTGTGTGGGTTGGGTTTTAGATTCCTTGTGTGGATCGGTTTTGCTAGTTTCACACCTTTTGTCCTTGATGAACTAAACTGCACTCTATCACGGAAGTCCTTCACTATTTACCGAATGAGTTGCCGGGTGGCAAGCGGGTTACTAGTTGATAGCGCTATTAGGTTTGACAAACCTCACACCGTGCTGGGAGCCGGGTGTGAACTACGACCATAGACTTTATCAATGTTGATAGGCAATGATGGGAGGCAAAAACCAGCTCGCGGGGCGAGTGCATCGTTTGAATAGCAATTCGGTATATCATTGTTTAGTTATGATGAATGGGTTAGCTACCCTTGGCATATGCTGAACTAGTGGTTCATGGTTTTGGTTATTGATTACTATTTTCAGGTTTGGGAAACCTAACTGTTGTTCTTGGTTTGGGAAACCTACACATTGATTTACCTTACTTTATGAACTCACCAACTTTATGTTGACACACGATAGCATGCTTTTGCAGGTCTCTAGGTTCGGAGCACGATAGGACATGCATCATTGTGTCATGGGTTGTGAACATTATTTAACTTATCCTTTGCTTTACGTTCAATTGTTTTATTTTGGGCGCGTTGTTTTGCGTATGAACTTAAACGATTATGTTTGATTTACGCTTCCGCAACTTATCTAAACTTTTTGGTTGTTGATGCATAATGTGCGACTAGTGCTTTGGATTGCGACATAAACAAGTTTTGTGAAAATACATAAGGGCAAAGGTGGAAAAGGAGTGGGGCGAATGTGGAAGGTTTAGGTCGAATGTAGAAGTGACTGAAGAAGGTTTCCAGGTTCGAGCTGCTTTGGAGGGCGAATGTGGAAAAAGTCCACATTCGACCTTACGATATGGACGAACCTGCAGTAGTATATAAGGAAAAACTTTATTTTATGATGTAACTTTGATCATTTGAGTAGTGTGTGTCAGGCTACAACTCTCTAGAGTTTGTGTTTAATCTAAATTGGTCTGTTTTGCTTGTAATCCTAATTGTTATCATATTTCTACAAGTAATTAATGAGAATGGTGATTGAAAAGCTTAATCTGTGTGTTTGATTCATAAACTATCACTTTGTATCTGTTATAGGGTTTCCGCACCTGGAGTAGAGACTTGAATGATCAATTCTTACTGTTTTACATAAAACGATCCTTTACAAAGTGGTATCAGAGCCAATAGAGATCAGACAACTACAACTTGATAGTTTTTGAACTGATTTGGACCCAAATTTGATCAAAATTTTGCTGTTTTCAAAGAAAAATGGTTTTTGATGAAAATTGAAGGATTTGGATTAGATTTCATGGATAAAATCAAGAATTTGATTTATTAAAGTTGTTCCAAATCAAGTCCGAAGCAAAACCTGATTAAGATCATCAAAATTCATCAACTTTTGATAAATTGAGATCAAATAACTGATTTTCAAAGAATAACCGTTTTTCAAATGGGTCAGTCAAACCTAGAGAGCATAGGGTCGAAAGTGACATTTTAGGGTCGAACCAAGACTTTCAGTGGTCGAAAGTGTTTTTTTTGTGGTCGAACCTAGGACTTTGTTGTGTTGAATTTTCACTTTCGGGTCAAAGTTCCACATTCGCCCATACGGGAGGGCGAAAGTGAAAGGTGTTAGGGACGAAAGTGAAACCAGTCTGTTAAAGTCTACATTCGTACCTTAGAAGGAGGACGAAGGTGAGGAGTTTGCCACATTCGACCTCACGTAAACACAAAAGGGGACGAAAGTAGAACTGATTTGTGATATTTTTAAGTGTATCGTATTTCCAACTTCAAAAACAACATGCGGGGATTTTTGACTACACCTAGGCCTGGTACAACACAACAACAGCAAGTTACCATGGACCCTTGGACTGTAGCTACTCAGAAGTCGAATACTCAGTCTTCGCAACCAATCAATTATCTTGCAATGACGGGTTCGCTTCCACAGAGTGTTGCTTCATCTTCACAACAACCAGCAGCTGATTACTAGGGCGTAGCAGTAGCAGCGGTACACACTCAAACTACTAATGCTATATCTACTCTAATCAATGATTTGTCTTCAGGTAGCGGGAACAGACCACCCAAGCTGATGGAGATGCAGGAGTATAATCAATGGTAGAAGAAATTCAAGATTCATTTGGAAGGAATGGGACTTGAAGGAACTGAGGCGTGGCAAATGATTGCAAAAGGATACGTTGCACTAGTGTTAGAGAATACCGGTGAACAGATTCCACTTGAGAGTTTGTCTGAAGACGAGAAGAAGAAGTTTGCGGTGGAGAAGAAGGCGTATTCTCAACTAACCCAAGCCATTACCAATGATCTTTTACATCAGTTTGGATCGTGTACTACTTCCAAACAATTGTGGGATATGTTGAAGAATCGTCATGATGGTAATGAGAAGACGAGGAGGCTAAGAATTGAAGAACTGAAGAAGGAATTTGAAAACTTCAGTTATGTTGGGAATGAAACACTGAAAGAGTTGACTCCCAGATATTGTCATCTGTTAATTGAATTATCAAATTATGAGATTCAGATTCCAATGTCAGATTTGGTGGATAAATTTGCTGATTCCTTACCACCATACTGGGATCAACACACTGAGGTACTTAAGGAGAAAGATGCTTACAAGTAGTGGACCATCAATGAATTCATTCAAAAATTGGAAAACAAAAAGCTTGAGGAGAAGAGGAAAGCAAAAAGATCACAAATTCCTCAAAACCCAGAGTTGTATCATGCAGGTACATCGTCTACTGTGGGTAACTCAAGTATTGGTGGGACAGTTGCTCCTCATATTGCTTGTGTTTCAAGTGTGATGGAACCACCCAAAAACCCGATCAACTACCTTGCTCAAACTTCGTCTTATATACCACCATCTTATACACCACCACAATCATATCCAAATTCTTTCGTTTCTCCATTTTCACCTATGCAACAAGCAGCGTGTTACACTGCAAACCAACCACAACCTCAACAACAACAATACATTTCACAGATGAATCAAGCTAATCAAAGACCAATAGTGTTGGAGACATCCAACATGAACAATGTCACAGTAGAAGTTGCTCAACAACACATTGCCTTGGTTTCAGCAATGGTTGCCTCATACAATGGTTTGGTAGCTAGTCAAATTTCTAACAACAATCTAACCAATGAGGACTATGCTCAAATTGATGAAGAAGAAATGGAGCTTATCGATATACAGTGGGCTTTTGCAAGTATCATGAGGTGAGCAACAGAATTCATTGAGAAAACTGGGAGAACTGACTTGGCTACTACACCAAATACAACATATGGTTTCCACAAAGAAAAAGTCACATGTTTCAACTGTGGTGGTAAAGGTCATTTCAAAAGAGAGTGTACCCATCCAGCTAAACAAGGTAACCGAAACCCATTCAACTCAAATTATTAGAACCGTCAATCTCAAAACCAAGTTTCTTATCAAAATCAAAACAACAACAACTATCAAAATCAAAACAATTACCAAAACCGACAAAACACCTCTCAGAACAACTCTACTAGACAACCAACTACACCTAGCCAGACTGAAACTCAGACACCAAATAACCTAACCAGAACTGTCATTCCTATCACAACACCAAATGATCAACCACAGACAAATAATCAAAATCAAGCTTTGGTGATCCAAAATGATGAGGGATATGACTAGACTGATATACAACTTGGTGTTGAAGAGATAAAAGCTGGGAATGTAGCTTGTGTTGCTCAGCAGATTGATTTAGAGGAGTCCGAGATATTTGAGAAAGTTGAAGAAACTGTAAGGATTTCTGAAGAAGAGATTGAGGAGTCTATTGAAGAGATGGATGTTTCGGTCGCTGATCTAGTTGAAGAACAAAATGATGAGAAGAGTTCGGGGATCATTGTTGATTCAGTCACAGATGTTCCAGAAGAGAGTGATTCAGTGTATTCAGATTCGGGGAGTGAAACAGATTCGGAATCAAGCGTGAACTCATTAGATGATGAAATTGATCAACTCTTGGCCGAAGCTGATTTTCTGATGACTAGGAAGTCATGTATTGTGGATGATGCCTTTACCAGAATTGACTATTCTAAGTTCTTTGCTGGGAAGGAAGCTCATTTCGCTCTCATGGCTATGACAGATCCTCCAAAGCAGGTAAGTTCTGAATCCACAACTGATATTCATAGTGATAAGTATTGTGGTACTTGTGATAGATTGACAGATGAGAACAAGCAACTCAGGGTACAACTTGAGAGTGCTGTAATTAACTGTCAATCTTCTCGCAAGGAAGTAAGAGAATTCAACAAAGTTCTTGATGGTTACAAAAAGGACATTTCTGACTTAAAGAAAACACTTTCTTTAAATTAATTGGCAATAAACAGTTATATAAATGAACTTGAAGAAACTAAGTTAGAAATGGCCACCATCAAGTGTTTTGCAGAAAAGGTCAACAAAAAGCTTGAAAGCTATAAACACATTGCATATGTGGTTGACCATATCATTGAAGAACCATCACAAACCAGTAATGCAAATTACAAAGCTGTGCCATCTCCGGTGTTATTTGAAAATCACAATTGTCATCAAGTGACACCGGAGAGCTCAGTAAAATCTGATTCTGCATCGGAAGATGAATCTAACACTTCTAGTGTTGGAGATCCAAATTCCGATGTACGACAGATTTTGGGTTTAATGATGAAGGAGTTATTGCTGTAACTGATGATTCTGACACTGAAAGTGAGAAAACTGAGAACGTGAGAGATATTCCAAGGGAAAATCACATCATCACAAATGAACCAGTATCACCTTCTCAGCTTTGTCATCCGATGGCTAGCGCACATCGTGTCAATCAATCAGAGAAGAGAGAGGTTTAAAATGAATCAGTTGACAAACCCGTCAAGGTATTTTATCGGATGGAAGGATCCGATAAGATTATCTCTGACGAGGAGTATCCAATAAAATTTGCAAATTATTCTAAAATTGAGAAAATCTGGCAAGAAAGTACTATTTGGTTTCCTAAACATGAAAGGACCAATGAAGTACCTCCAGAAATTTTGAAGAAACTGTATTTGGATACTCCGAAAGAACCAAAAGTTCATGTCACTAAATTCATTAAACCAAGGCAAAAGGCAAACGGTTTTTTTGAGCCGGCCTACTCTAGGGACCCAGCTCCTGAGAGTTTAAGGCGCAGATGTGTTGATGATCAATATCCCATCAATACGTTTGCTAAGCCGTATGCTCTGAATGTTTTTGAAGAATACCGTGCATGTTTCAAGTGCGGGGAGAGAGGGCATTTACTTGCTCACTGTCCGTACGTGAGGCATAAGAAGCACGAAGTTGAGATGAGGCAATCCATTAGAAAGCCGGTCAATAATCATTTTTATCCTCAACGACGCTTTGTCCCACAACTAGCACCATTTTACAATCAAAACAATTATTATCAAAAGAGGGATAATCGTCAATTCAATTATGATCGTCGAAACTTGATTGCTATGGAAAAACCTTTGAAGAGACCTATGGTGAACACAATGGTTGACAGACAAAAGGTTCCACCAAAACCTGCTATTAAGTCAACTGTGGGACCTGTTTCTGTTAAGTCAGAAAAGGTAACTAAGAATGTTTCATTTAAGAATGATACTAAAAAATCGACTAAGACTCCAAAAACTCAGATTCGAATTCTGAAACGTTCGGAACAATCTTGGTCACCTACGGGTTCTTCAGGTGCTTCTAGCTCAAAACAAATTGGTAAATCTCAAGATGAGAAAGTTTTGAATGGACAGAAACAGATCAATTCAAAACCAAATGTTGATGTTAATGAATCTTTGAAAGCTGATATTCAAAGACCCAAGACCACACAGGCTTGGGTCCCCCGAAAGAACTAATGTCTTTACTTGATGTGTGCAGGGAGCTTCAGCTGGCCCTGTTAGCAGTCTTTGTATTGTTGACAGTGGAGCTTCAGGCCACATGACTGGTGATGTAGCACTATTGTTTGACGTGAAAAATTTTAATGGAGGATATGTTGCATTTGCGGGAAATAAAGGAGGTTACATCGCAATGGAGGGAAGTGTGAGTAACGGGATAGTGAGTTTTGAGAGGATTTCCTATGTGAAGCAAATTGACTATAATCTGTTAAGTGTCAGTCAGATATGTGACAAACAATTTTCTGTGCATTTCGACGACAAATCTTGCTATATCCTCAAACCAGGCTTTAAGATTCCAAAGGAGTGGATTGTGTTAAAAGCACCGAGAGTTAACAATCTTTACATTCTTGATATGTCGAAAGCGATGACAACTCAGGGCCAAGTGACGTGTTTTCTATCGAAGGCTACAAAGAAAGAATCTATAATGTGGCATAGAAGAATGGGACATATTCACCTCAGAAAAATGAACCATTTGGTGAAGAACGGGCTTGTCCAACGTGTTAATGTCAAACATTTCCATTTGAACAACAAGTGTGTGAGTTGTAAGAAAGGTAAGCAGCACAAACAATCCCATAAACTGAAGAAAGTAAACTCTGTTGAGATGCCACTTGAGCGGTTGCACATGGACCTATTCGGACCTGTCAAGCGTAAAAGTCATATCGGAGAGCTTTACTGTCTAGTGGTTACTGATAATTTTTCACGATTCACATGGGTGATGTGTTTACAACATAAGAGTGACACTTTTAACAATCTGAAAGTTCTGTTCACTCGACTGGAGAATGTCTACGGTCTAAAGATCAAAAGAATTCGGAGTGACAATGGGACGGAGTTCAAAAACGCACAGATGGATGCTCTTTGTGAAGACAAAGGAATTCATCATGAATATTCTGCTCCGTATACCCCTCAATAGAACGGTGTCGCTGAAAGGAAAAACAGGACTCTCATAGAAACGGCAAGAACAATGCTCGCAGATTCAAATCTTCTAGCAATGTTCTGGAACGAAGCAATTTATGTAGCTTGTTATGCTCCTGTAGCTGAAGAAGAAGTGTTTCAAGAAGCTTCGACTACACTTGATACTTCAGAATCGGAAGATGATGAAGACTTTGGTGAAGCTATTCTTGATCATGCAACAGAGGCACCACCAGTGAACCCAAATCCAGATGTTGCTTCATCGTCCAACACGGGTAATGATCTGGATACAGTGGAGAACTTGACTACTCAGACGGGAGTGACTGTACCTGAACATCCGGAATCTCGGATTCATCGTATTCACCCGCTCGAGCAAGTTATTGGTGACCCTGGTAGCAGTGTTATGACTAGAGGACAACTACGCAGTGTCAACTCACCAGAAAATCTTAGCGCTTTAGCTTTATATGCAAAAAAAAAAAAATCTGGTTGTCAGAATGATTGGTCGTTTGCGTGTTATGTTACGCAGGTTGAGCCGCGGACATACAAGGAAGCTCTCTTGGATGATGCTTGGGTCGAGGCGATGCAGGAAGAGTTGTTGCAGTTTCAGAAGTTGGGTGTCTGAACACTTACGGATTTACCTCCTGATAGGAAGAAGATTGGTACTAAATGGGTATTCAAATGCAAGAAAGATGACATACGCGTGATCGTGAGAAACAAAGCCAGATTGGTTGTTCAAGAATTTCATCAAGTTGAAGGAATTGACTACAACGAAATATATGCACCTGTGGCACGTATAGAAGCTATCCGTATGTTTCGAGCGTTTGCCTCGTATAAGAAATTCAAGGTGTACCAAATGGATGTCAAAAGCGCGTTTCTCTACGGTGTGGTCAAGGAAGAGGTCTACGTCGGTCAACCTCCAGGCTTTGAAGATCCTATCCACCGGGATAAGGTTTATGTTCTTAACAAAGCGTTGTATGGGTTGCACCAGGCTCCACGCCAATGGTATGAGGAGTTCAGCACGTACCTGCAATCCAAAGGATTCAAACGTGGCTTGGTCGATTGCACACTGTTTATGAAGAAAACAGGGGATGACTTTCTTCTCGTCTAGATTTATGTAGATGATATTATTTTTGGTTCTACTAACGAACTTATTTGCAGAGAATTTGAACGTGTAATGCAGGAAAAGTTCGAGATGAGTGCGATGGGAGAAATGCAGTTTTTCCTCGGCTTGCAGGTGGATCGAAGACCAATTGGATCTTTATTCATCAAACCAAATACGTATCTGAAGTCTTGAGCCGGTTCCAGATGGAAAATTCGAAGCCGATGGACACCCCAATACAACTTAATCACGGGATTGGTGTTGACGATAAGGGGGAGCTGACAGACACATTTACATACAGAGCAATCGTCGGATCTCTGATGTATCTCACTGCATCAAGGCTAGATATAATGTTCGCTACATGCCTCTGCGCACGTTTCCAATCAAAGCCGAAACAAAGTCATCTGACGGCGGTCAAGCGTATCCTTAGATATCTGAAGGGTTGTCCATCGAGAGGACTATGGTACCCTAATGACGATAAGTTTGACTTTATCGCATTTAGTGATGCAAATTGGGGCGGCTGTGACAAAGACAGCAAATCCACAACGGCTGGATGTTAGTTTTTAGGGAGCAGGCTCGTGACCTGGCAGTGTAAGAAGCAGACATCGGTCGCATTATCTACTTGCGAAGCAGAGTATGTAGCAGCCTCAAGTTGTTGCTCACAGGTTCTCTGGATTCGGCAACAGATGGTCGATTAAGGTTTCCAATTTCTAAAAACCCCTATTCACTGTGATAATGAAGCCGCAATTGCATTAACTAAAGACACGGTCAATCACTCGAAAGCTAAGCATATCCGGATTAAGTATCACTTTATCCGTGATTGGTATGCAAAAGGGTTGATCGATATGGTCAAAATCCACATTGATTATTAGAGGGCGGATCTTTTCACAAAGGCTTTTGATAAATCCAGATTTGATTATCTTTTAAAAGTAAATGGTATAAAAGAAAAACAAGACTGATCATCACCTCGGTTTATCGTTTTTAGTTTTCAAATTTTTAAATTTTTACAGTTTTCCAGAAAATTCTAAAACCCAAAAATATGTTTTACATTTTAGGGGGAGTCTTTATTCAGAAAAACCAAAAACATTGAAAAATTCAAAAAGTCATAAAAATAGAAAAATCCAAAATGATTTCCAGGAGTAAAAAGAGGAAATGATAGTACATCAGTGGGGATCTGACACATGCTAAATATATGTAATACAATATGAGGCGTGTGTTGATTTCGTGTGATGTGCTGATAGGCTTCGTAGACTTATTACTGCGTGCTTTAGTGATACAAACATAACGAACTACTCGTTAGTGGCTGAACACCTCATGGGCATATGGTCTTAGTACCGTAATTTCGTTTGATAGAGTTGCCAAAATCTGAGGTTTCGGGTCGTTATGTTATTGTTATCCGGGATATTCGGATTAAACTTTTGTCGTATTCATTTACGGACCTAGATTCAATCAGAATATCTGCTAAAAGAGCTTCAAATGCCAAAACCTAAAAGTTACCGAATTGAGGAACTTCATGTTTATTATTGATCATAGATCATTAATTGCATCGTATCAATTGACTGATGAAAATCTGTGATTGATATCAGCCTCAACATGGTATATATGCACATGTTACTTTGCTGCATTCATTTGCTGACCTGTACACCTCTGTGTTGTATATCTTCTAAATACATGGATAACTTTGGCTAATTTCTTGATACGGGAGTATGTCGTGTGTGTGGGAACCATAACGTGTTAGTATAATACACTTAATATCGTATCATTTTAACGCACTGCATAACAGTCTGCATGTGAGTTTCTGTGGACAACAATATCAGCAGTTGCCGGATCACACATTGTTTCTAATGATAATATAAAACAGATCAATGATGTGATCAGATTTCTCAATAACTGATATGATCCTCTTACCGGAAATCACAAAACATTTACTGTTTGTGTTTACATTTCTGCATTTTACATTTGTTTTACAAAAAGGTACAAAAACTCAAAAAGATTTTAGGTGTGTTTTAATATAAATTTCAGAAAAACCAAAAGTTTTACATTTCTTAGTTATTTTAGATAACCGATGGTGTTTGATGGTCATTTTCTGAGATTTGATGAATCAATTTGAGTTTTGTATCATTTAAATATGAACTAATGCATGTTTTAGGCTTAAAATGTTGAACAATTTCTATACGGGATTCGATTTTGAGATTTGGTAAATTTTTCAAAATTTCCATTTTACTTTCGCCCCTTCGTTGGGTCGAAGGTGGAAATTGTGTTACTTTCGAACCTTACAAACTGGTCAAATGTGAGTCTTCCTATGAAATTTGTACATTCGAACCTTGTCTCCACATTCGAACCTTTAACTAGGGTCGAATGTGGAAACAATTTCACATTCGCCCATGACGACTGGTCGAAAGTGGACATTATATCTATAACATCTGCTCATTCGACCCCCCATTCTCTCAGTTTTTTAAAATTTTTCAAAATCCCAAACCCTTGTTGCCCTGGTTTTTCTTATTGTCGATTATTATTCCCTGCTTTCTACACATCATTTTCACTATTAAATCACAGGTAATGGACTAAGAATCATGACAGAATTTGGGTTTTCTCTTTCGATACCCTAGCCTGATCATTGGACTGTTTTGATTGTGTTTTAATGCAATCAGATGTTTAGGTTTTAGTTCTTATTGATTTTAGGGGGAGAAGGTTAGAAAATCTAGGGTTATATCAGTATAATTGTTTGATTTCGATTCTTGAAGGTTTCAAACCCTAGATTACTTTTAAAATCAATAAAAACTAATCAATAGATTCAATTGATTGAGGAAAATAGTTAGTCGGTTGGTTTAGGTTATGAATGAATCAAGAACAGAGTTTAAAACATCATAGATTAAAATTTTGAAATTTTGGTTATAAACAGGTACATTCGACCAGAATGAAAGGGTTGAACCTGGAAATTTTAGGTCGAATGTAACTTTTAAACGGACGAAAGTAAGAATGAAAGGTCGAAGGTGGATTTTGGTTTACATTAGAACCAACAACTTCACTTTCGAACCATGATAATCACTTTCATACCCCAAGAAATCTACATTCGTACCTACGATGGGACGAATGTGGAATCTTGAAAAACCAAATTTTTAGATGTTGTCGATTTTGATTGTTTTTAACGCTTTTTCTTTGTTTTGTGATACAGATATTCAAATGGCTGAACAACAAGCTGAGAACGTTGAGATACCTGAACAAGAAGCTCCAGTTCAGAATGTGTTAGAAGCGTGGCCGTTCGAACCCGCTCATAACTATTGTGCTTTTGTCGGAGACGTACAGAAAAACACATAATTCTCCGGAATAATAGATTTTCTCAAAAGAAGCAGGATCATTCATGCTCTTGCAACACCTGCTATTATTTACCAAGATATCGTTGAAGAATTCTGGAGAAATGCTCGTTATGACTACTGGGAGTCTAAAACTGCTATTGTAAGTGAGATTCAAGGTGAATTCGCTATGGTAACAGAAGATGATATAAGAGAAGCGTTGATGATAAAAGATGACGATTGTACTGATCCAAGGTGTTTGTCATAGACGGAGCAAAGAGTGTGTTTTCTGAGAATGAAATATAATGGTCCTATTACTGACGGAGCATTACACAAAGGGAAGCTGAGCGTTCAATTCAAGTACTTTGCTCATGTAATAGTTCACGTGTTTGGAACAGTGAGTGGAGGATATGACATTATGAGAAAGAGTTTAAGCTCGTTGATGGTTGCTTTAACGTTGAATAAACCATTCAATATAGCTGGGATGATTCTGGATCATATGTTAGAATTACTAAAGGGATTGAAGACAAAGAAATTCTTATTATATCCCAGATTTCTGATGATGATTTTTGATCATAAGTATCCAAAGTTGAAGAAAGATCCTACGAAGATCTTAGGGCAGGATCATATGAATATAAGGACGTTGGTGAGAATGAAGGAATACAAAGGGATTCCTGACAATGAGAAGCCTCCACATAAGAATCTATTTGGGCATTTGATAAATCCGGGTTATACTGACCCAGGAGAGAACAAAGCAAGACATGTTAACAGTGAATCCGGTACTGATGATCCGCTTGTACATGCTGATGCTACAACAAAGAGAAAGCGACAAGTGAAAAATGCCGGAGCCAAAGGGAAGGGTAAGGCAAAGATGAGTGAAGCTGGACCTCCTAAAAAGCAGAAGACTAGGAAGAAGAGTATAGCTAAGAAAGGTACTCAGTTGGTCGATGAGGAATCTCCTGTAGATTCTGAAGAAACAGAAGAGGAAGAACGTTGGGATTCGGATGCAAAAACGTTGAAAAAGAACTCCAAGCGCAAGGCCACTGTTGTTGGATAGTCTGAATCATTAAATAAGGCTGTTGAAGAACAATTACAGAAGAAGACAATAGATATTGAAGGTGATCTAGGACTTGGTGCTAAAGATTTTGGGGGTTCTATAGTTGTTGTTAATTTGAAGAAACCCAAACACAAGTCGGTGGCAAAGAGAGATGTGAAAGATAGCACTAAGAAGTTGAGAGAGAAAGAAATTGAGATGTTATTAAACGGAAAGAAAGTTCCAGATGCAGGCACATCATCACAAGTTTCTTCACCAATTACCAAGAAGCAGAAAAAGACCTCAAAAGAACCTGAAGTAGTTCCTGATTTAGATACTACTTTAGAGAATGTTTTGAACTTATTCTAGAAGAAAAAGAAAACTCCTGAAGCAGAATCTTCCAGACCCAAAGTAACAGTTTCTTATGACGTTATGGAGATGGTGAACAAACAAATGGAAGAGATGATGAAAATGATATCTGCACAACAAGCACAGATAGATAAATTTAAAAAGAATGAAGAAAAGATGTTGCAAATTGCCGTAGCCTCTAAAGCTAATCAAGATGAACTTGAAAACAAGTTGAAACAGCTAGAGGAAGAGAAGAATGAGATTGATGAGAGAAGTAAGAGAAACAGGAGAATGCTCACTGGAATAAGGATTGATAATAAAAGATTACTGAAAGATAACAAGAGAATGAGTAAACTGCTTGATAAACTTTACAATGAAGCTGCTAAGTTGAAAGAGGGAGATGAGGATGAAGAGTAAAAAGAAGAGCAGTTAGACTATGGTGATTCCTCTGATGATGAAGGAAATGATGATGAATCAGATGATGGATCTGATGATGATGCTGAGGGGAAAGATAGTGGGAAAAAGAATGATGATGAGGATAGTAGTGATGATGATGATAATGATGATGCAAGCAAGTTTACGTTTTAAGAGAGACAGACAAAGAAAGGCAGTTCAGGCCAATCTAGTTCTAGGAATTCTGGAGAAAACGTGGATGCTAATGATGATATATTTTGGACAGAGAAGATAAGATCTTTATCTGATAATGATAAGAATGTTTACAGAGAGATGTTGAATAAAAGAGTTTGGACAATTGAATTCACTGGAAAGTTTTCTGAAATATTTCTAACTGATGATATGAGGTTTGAATTGGAATACAACGATCCAGATCTTGAAGAAGGAGAAGTGTCTGCTGCAGTTTCTAAAAAAATACTTGAAGGTATTGCGCAGCAAGTTGGAAAGACACTGGAGGAGATCATGGCTGAACAGATGATTCCAGACTTTCCTGAAAAGGATTTTGGTAATCATTCTGATGATAAGCAGACTCCTGAGACTGAAGATATTGAGATAGAGGATATAACACACGAAGAATATCCTGAATACTTCAGAGATACAAGTAATGAAGTTTTCCCAGGTCTAAATGAAGTGAATCTAAAAGAGGCTGAATATAAAGCAAAGTAGAAAAGCAAAGAGTTTATGAAGAATGTGTTTGGAGACAGCAATCAGAAACCATCTTCTGAACACAGTGATGAATTGAAGACTTTGTTGCAGAAACTGAAAGAAACAGATGAGAAGAGACCAAAACCCGAACCACAGGGAGGATTCTACAGATACCACAACCAATTGTTTAAAGGCAGAGCATTGGGTTGGAAGTATCTGAGATATCTGAAATGTATTGCCGTGAAGTGGGAGAAGGGAATTCTATACTTTTATAGATTCCATGATTTACAAACTCTACCGTACTGGGCGGTGAGAGATATATGTAGGTTTCCGATGACCGGTGCTTCAGTGAAGAATAGTGTGGTTGCATGGTTTGCTGATAAGCTTATCTGGGAGAGCAGGACGAGGTGGAATATGTTTAAACCTCAGTACCCGAGAAGGAAAGTCCATAAGGCTATTGATCCAAAGACTGGAAGAAATAAGGTGACTTTGAAATACAAATCTCCAGTGGTTATGAAGAAGATACCGCTGATGCTAATACCACAACATTTCAGTGCAGACTTTGTTGTTTGGTATTATGATTGGAGAAATGCTGAAGCGGTGATCGTGTTGAAAGACGGGAAGGATGCTTGCAAGAAGATACATGTTTTTGATCCAATGTGGTTCATAAACTGTACTTTTGAAGACATCATCATGCTATACTACAACCCAATCTACAGTGACCCCAATGATGCAGATCAAGCAAAGAAATATCAACAGGTGGTTGGAGTTTGCTTTGCATATGATATAAATTCTGGTAGCAATCTTGAGAAGAAACTTGGTGAGCGTGTAAAGCTGAATGAAGTGCCGAAGCGTTCGACGAAGAGGAAATTGGAACCAGAAATGACAAAAGATCAACGTAAACAACTTCGTCTAAAGCTGATGAACAAAGGTATGGATGAAGCGCGAAGACAATCCAAGCAATAGTCGAGGGGGAGTTTGTTGATGCATAATGTGCGACTAGTGCTTTGGATTGCGACATAAACAAGTTTTGTGAAAATACGTAAGGGCGAAGGTGGAAAAGGAGTGGGGTGAATGTGGAAGGTTTAGGTCGAATGTAGAAGTGACTGAAGAAGGTTTCCAGGTTCGAGCTGCCTTGGAGAGCGAATGTGGAAAAAGTCCACATTCGACCTTACGATATGGACGAACCTGCAGTAGTATATAAGGAAAAACTTTATTTTATGATGTAACTTTGATCATTTGAGTAGTGTGTGTCAGGCTAGAGCTCTCTAGAGTTTGTGTTTATTCTAAATCGGTCTGTTTTGCTTGTAATCCTAATTGTTATCATATTTCTACAAGTAATTAATGTGAATGGTGATTGAAAAGCTTAATCTGTGTGTTTGATTCATAAACTATCACTTTGTATCTGTTCTAGGGTTTCCACACCTGGAATAGAGACTTGTATGATCAATTCTTACTGTTTTACATAAAACAATCCTTTACATTGGTTAAACATTAAAACATATTTTTGAAAACGAACTAAATGGTTTGGGCATTTAGAGTCACTCATGTGACTTATGGCTGTGGGGATCCTGGTATGTCACGCTCCTCACGGTATAGACTCCGTAGTGGAATTTGAGGGTGTGACACTCTATGTCAATCTTCTTAGCAACACAAGCTACATTCCCAGCCGTTATCCCTTCAACACCTAATTGCATCCCCGTCCAGTCATATCCTTCATCCTTTTGGATCACCAACGCCTGATTTTGAGTTTCTGTTTGTTGTTGGCTATTTGGTGTTGAGATAGGAATGATGGTTCTGGTTGGGTTATGTGGTGTTTGAGTTTGAGTCTGGTTAGGTGTAGTTGTTTGTCTAGTAGAGTTGTTCTGTGAGGTGTTCTGTCGGTTTTGGGAATTTTTTTGTTGTTGATAGTTGTTGTTGTTTTGGCTTTGATTTGTTACTTAGTTTTGAGATTGACGGTTTTGGTAATTTGAGTTGAATGGATTTCGGTTACCTTGTTGAGCTGGCTGAGTGCATTCTCTCTTAAAATGACCTTTAGCACCACAATTGAAACAAGTGACTTTGGCTTTGTTGAAGCCATATGTTGTATTGGGTGATGTAGCCAGATCAGTCCTTCCTGTTTTCTCAACAAACTCAGTTGCTCGTCTCATAACACTCGCAAAGGCCCATTGGATATCAATAAGCTCCATCTCTTCCTTATCAATCTGAGCATAGTCTTCATTAGTTAGATTGTTGTTACCAATTTGACTAGCCACCAATCCATTGTATGAGGCAACCATTGCTGAAACTAAAGCAATGTGTTGCTGAGCAACTTCAACTGTGACATTGTTCATGTTGGATGTCTCCAACACTACTGGACTTTGATTAGATTGGGCTTGATTCATTGGTGGAATGTAAGGTTGTTGTTGAGGTTGATTCATGTTAGATGTGTAACATGCTGCTTGTTTCATTGGTGAAAAAGGTGGAATGTAAGAATTAGTGTATGATGGTGGTGTGTAGGATGATGTTTGAGCAAGGTAGTTTATTGGGTTCTTCGGTGGTTCCATAACACTTGAGACACATGCAATGTGAGGAGCAACTGTACCACCAACACTTGAACTTCCAAAAGTTGAAGATGTACCGGCATGATACAATTCTGGATTCTGAGGAAATTGATATCTCTTTGCTTTCCTCTTCACTTCAAGCTCTTTGTTCTCCAATTTTTGAATTAACTCATTGATAGTCCAGTATTGGTAAGCATCTTTTTCTTTTAGAACCTCAATATGTTGATTCCAATAAGGTGGTAGAGAATCAGCAAATTTATCTACCAACTCTGACATGGGAATCTTAATATCATAGTTCGATAACTCAGTCAAAAGATGACAATATCTCGGAATAAGTTCCTTCAAAGTCTCATTCCCAACGTAGCTGAAGTTCTCAAATTCCTTCTTCAATTCTTCTATCCTCAACTTTCTCGTTTTCTCGTTACCATCATGACGATTCTTCAACATATCCCAAAGTTGTTTGGAAGTAGTACATGATCCAAACTGATGTAGACGATTAGTAGTGATAGCTTGAGACAGTTGAGAGAAAGCCTTCTTCTCCACTGCAAACTTCTTCTTTTCATCCTCAGCTAAACTCTCAAGCAGAATCAGTTCACTTGTATTCTCCAACACTGGTGCAACGTATCCCTTAGCAACCATCTGCCATGCCTCTGTACCTTCTAAACCCATTCCTTCCAAGTGAATCTTCAAATTTTTCAGCCATTGATTGTACTCTGCCATCCCATCAGCTTCGGTGGACGGTTTCCACTACCTGAAGACAAATCATTTATTAGTATGGAAATAGCATTAGTAGTTTGAGAGTGTACACTGCTGCTGCAATGCCCCAATAATCCTTCATTGGTTGCTGTGGAGGTTGAGCGACAGTCTGTGGAATCGAACTACGCATCGCGAGGTAATTAATCGGTTGAGATGGTTGAGTGTTCGTCTTTTGAGCAGCTACACTCCAAGAGTCCAAGGTAACGTGTTGTTGTTGTGTTGTACCAGGCCTAGGTGTTGTCGGAAATCCCCACATATCGTCTATGAAGTTAGAAACGCGAAACACTTAGAAAATTTTTAAACAGATTCTACATTGGACTCTAAACAATCCAATCGGGGGTACGAATGTAAAAATTTTCGAGGTTCGACCCCTTAGTTTGACTCGAATGTATAAAATTTAAGACCCTGACTCACGTTCGACCATCTAAAACCCACGTTCAACCTCCCATAAGGTCGAATATACCAAATATGGTCGAATGTACAAACATAACACACAGAAATTCTAGGTTCGACCTAAATGAGACCACTTTCGACCTGAAAATGCTAGGTTCGACCCCAAAAACTACACGTTCGACCCTTCTCTCTTTGGTTCGACCTGACCCATTTGAAAAACGATTATTCTTTGAAAATTAGTTATTTTTTTATCCCAATTTTTAAAAATTTGATGAATTTTGATGATGTTTAGCAGGTTTTGATTTGTAATTGATTTGGAACAACATTAATGAATGGAAATCTTGATTTTATCTGTAAAATCTAATCCGAAACAATCAATTTTCATCAAAACTTATTGTTCATTCAAAACAGAAAAATTTTGATCAATTTTGGGTCCAAATCAATTCAAAAACTATCAATTTGTAGTTGTATGATCTGTATAGGCTCTGATACCACTTTGTAGAGGATCATTTTCACAAAAAACTGTTTAGTTGATCATACAAGTCTACTAATCTAGGTGCGGAAACCCTAGATCAGTTACAAAATGATAGCTAATGAATCAAACAATCAAATTCACCTTTTCAATCATCATTTTCATTAATTAACTTGATAAAGATCTTTACAATTGCAATACCAGTTAATAAAATCACTTTGACAAAGATCAAACCCTAGAGAGAGAACCTAGACTAAAACACAGACTCAAAATGGCAAAAAGTTACAATTCAAAACAAACTTCAAGTTTATATACTGATGCACATTCGCCCTCCCGTAAGGGTCGAATGTGCAGGTTCGACCAACACTATGGTACGAATCAGCACTTTGCATATCAGTCTTCAAATTCGTCCCTCTCAATCAACATTCGCCCATAAACTTCTACATCCGACCCACTGTTTTCCACGTTCGCCCCCACGTAATCACTTAAACAACTTTGTAATTGCAATCCAAAGCATTAGTCGCAAATCGTGCACTAACAGTTTTGGGTTACTATATTATACATACATGTTGTTGTGTTTCATCTTCATGTTTTACAAGTAATGTGTTTGATCTTCATTTTTTGTTTTTGGTTACTATATAACATACAAATATTCTGTGCATCATCTTCATGTTTTGTTTATGGTTATTTTCAGGTTTATAAGAATGAATGCTCAATCAAGAAACTGTTATCTTTGGTTTGTCAACTATTCTTTATTTAAATTAATTTTTTATACATGTTTTGTGTTTCATCTTCATGTTTTGTTTATGGTTATTTACAGGTTAATAAGAATCAATGCTCTATCAAGAAACTGTTGTCTTTGGTTTATCTACTATTCTTTATTTAATTTCATTTATTATACATTTTCTGTGTTTGATCTTCATTTTTTGTTTTTGGTTACTATATTATATATACATGTTCTGTATTTCATCTTCATGTTTTGTTTATGGTTATTTTTAGGTTTATAAGAATCAATGCTATATCAAGATAATGTTGTCTTTGGTTTGTCTATTATGCTTTATTTAACTTATTTATTATACATGTTCTGTGTTTGATCTTCATTTTTTGTTTTTGGTTACTATATTATATATACATGTTCTATGTTTCATCTTTATTTTTTGTTTATGGTTATTTTTATGTTTATAAGAATCAATGCTCTATCAAGAAGCTGTTGTCTTTCGTTTGTCTATTATTATTTATTTAATTTAATTTATTATACATGTTCTGTGTTTGATCTTCATTTTTTGTTTTTGGTTACTATATTAAATATACATGATCTGTGTTTCATCTTCTTGTGTTGTTTTTGTTTATTTTCAGGTTTATAAGATTCAATACTCTAGCAAGAAACTGTTTTCTTTGGTTTGTCTTTAACTATTTGTTTAATTTGATTTATTATACATGTTTTGTGTTTGATCTTCATTTTTTGTATTTAGTTACAATATTATATATACATTTTTAGTGTTTCATCTTCATGTTTTGTTTATGGTTATCTTTAAGTTTATAAGAATCAATGCTCTATCAATAAACTGTTGTCTTTGGGTTGTCTATTATTCTTTATTTAATTTAATTTATTGTATATGTTCTGTGTTTTGATCTTTATTTTTTTGTTTTTGGTTACTATATTATATATACCTGTATACTATTTATACATTAAGAAGTGTCATGCGCGCAAGATGGAGGTAACAGAGATGAGGATGTTAAGGTGGATGTGTGGGCACATACGGTTAGACCGGATAAGGAATGAGGCTTTTAGGGTAAGGTTAGGAGTGGCTAGTATATCTAATAAGATTACGGAGGGTAGATTGAGATGGTTTGGACATGTGAAAAAGCCCCGGTGGACAGCGCCAGTTAGAGTAGTGGAAACCCTCACGGTGGAGGGTAAGGGAAGTAGAGGGAGGCCCAAAGTGACTTAGGATGAGCTGCTTAGACGAGATATTTACTAGAGTTGCACTTCTCTGAGGATAGATCCATGATAGGAGTTTGTGGAGAAGTAGGATTAAAGTTAAAGATTTTTAGTTGTAGGGGGTCTTTATTTTTGTTTTTGTGCGTATTCTCTCCCACTTTATGTTGAACTGACATTTGATTGCATATTCGAACGTAGGTGTGTCATTCTTTTATAATGTCAAAGTGCTTAGATATATTATTTACTTTCCTCAACTTCCTGTTTTTGTCTTGTGTACTAGTAGTTTCTTGCTATATAGTTTGTTGTTGTGCCGTCTTCTATTTGTTTTGGAGTTGGGGGTCTCTTTGGAAGCAACCTCTCTATCCCTATGGATAGAGCTAAGGTTTGCCTACATCCCACCCTCCCCAGACCCTAACAGTAGCTTGCTATTTGTGAGATTTACTGGGTAGTGTTGTTGTTGTTGTATATTATATATAAATGTTCTGTGTTTCATCTTTATGTTTTGTTTATGGTTATTTTCAGGTTTATAAGAATCAATGCTCTATCAAGAAAGTGTTGTCTTTGATTTGACTATTATTCTTTGTTTAATTTAATTTATTATACATGTTTTGTGTTTGATCTTCATTTTCTGTTTTTGGTTACTATATTATATATACATGTTCTGTGTTTCAGCTTCATGTTTTGTTTTTGTTTATTTTTATAAAATTCAATGCTCTAGCAAAAAAAAAAATTTTGGTTTGTCTTTTATTATTTATTTTTTTAATTTATTATACATGTTCTGTGTTTGGTTTACATTTTTTGTTTTTTGGTTACTATATTGTATATACATATTAGTGTTTCATTTTCAAGTTTTTTTATGGTTATTTTCAGGTTTATAAGAATCAATGCTCTATCAAGAAAGTGTTGTCTTTGATTTGTCTATTATTATTTATTTAATTTAATTTATTATACAAGTTTTGTGTTTGATCTTCATTTTTTGTTTTTGGTTACTATATTATATATACATGTTCTGTGTTTCAGCTTCATGTTTTGCTTTTGTTTATTTTTATAAAACTCAATGCTCTAGCAAAAAAAAATTTGTTTGGTTTGTCTTTTATTATTTATTTAATTTAATTTATTATACATGTTCTGTGTTTGGTCTACATTTTTTGTTTTTTGGTTACTATATTGTAAATACATATTTAGTGTTTCATTTTCATGTTTTGTTTTTGGTTATTTTAGGTTTATAAGAAACAATGCTCTATGAAAAAATTGTTGTCTTTGGTTTGTCTATTATTCATTATTTAATTTAATTTATTATACATTTTCTGTGTTTGATCCTCATTTTTTGTTTTTGGTTACTATATTATATATACATGTTCTGTGTTTCATCTTTATGTTTTGTTTATGGTTATTTTCATGTTTATAAGAATCAATGCTCTATCAAGAAACTATTGTCTTTAGTTTGTCTATTATTCTTTATTTAATTTAATTTGTTATACATGTTCTGTGTTTGATCTTCATTTTTTGTTTTTGGTTACTCTATTATATATACATGTTCTGTGTTTCATCTTCATGTTCTGTTTTTGTTTATTTTCAGGTTATAAGATTCAATGCTCTAGCAAGAAACTGTTTTCTTTGGTTTATCTATTATTATTTATTTAATTTAATATTTAAGTTAATTTATTATACATGTTGTGTGTTTGATCTTCATGCTTTGTGTTCTTGGTTAATTTATTATACTTTCTTATTGGTGCTTTAAAGTTAACAGATTATAGATTGACTGTAATTTTAGCACTGTTGAGGTCAACAACATTTGTTGGTTGCCATCGATAGACTTTGTGTGAAATCATGTGTTGACAAGTCAACACATGTTTATAAAATAGAGTATATACAACAAAATGAGGATATCTTTCGATACTCTACAATGGGTCAAAGAAATTGTTATTATATTTCAAAAGAGGATCAAATTCCAAAGTTAATGATTACGATTTTGAATTTAGTTTATTAAGAATAGACTGAATTACAAGTTTTGTTCTTTAGCTTTATACCCGATTACAAAGAATGTCCTTTAACTTTAAAACTAGGTGAAATCCCGTGTGATACACACGGGAGACCGAGCCCTAAACTTAAGACCTGTTTAGTAAAAGACAACATTTAAGAAAGCCAATCGTCTGCTGCCAAGAAGACCTGTTTAGTAGGGTCTGTTATTTCAATTTCCATAACACATATATTCTTATTGATATTCAGATAATCCATAAAAAACAACATTTAGAACCCATTCGTCTGCTTCGTAAAACGACTGTTTAGTACCGTCTGTTTTATTTCTTTATTGTTAAAAAGAGAAACTGTAGTTCGTAACCTCTGTCCCTTTCACGATACCAGATAATAATATTGATCAGATGTTCAATAACTGCAACTGTTTCAACAAAGAAAATATAAACCTACAGACGGCTTAAAGCTGTGTTGAGATAACACATATAAATCTACAGACGGATTAAACCTCTATTGAATAAAACATAAAAGTTAATATGAGTCAATTTAAAATCATAAAACATAAATAATCATATATAATTTTGACACACACACAAAACTAAAAACAAAAACAATATATAAACAACCTTTAACATCAACATACATAGCTACTTAAAGGAATTAATAAACTTATGTTTCAATTTCATTGAAGCTTCAAGTTGTGCATGTAGATCTATAAATTTATTCAAAAACTCTACATCCTTACTCCCACCCTCTGAATTGCACAATAACGACAAATCAGCAACAGGAGTTGAAGGCATTGAATTGAAATCTGTTGTAGTCTTCAAATCTTGATAGTATTGTCCTGTAATTTGATTAAGAACAAATTCCTTCATTTCATCTTCTTGCTTATTACTTGGCGCTGCCATTGATCCTATTGATGAAGAGTGAAATGTAAATGTTAAAATGGTTTATAATGAAATTCGTGATTTATTTACTAAATTATAAATTTAAAACGCGTGAAATGAAAGGTCATAGCCTAGTATACTTATTATAAAGCACAAAATTTAATACGATTCAATTTAGCATCACAAAACATAAAAAATCATATATAATTTTCAAAGACATAAAAAACTAAAAACATAAATAAACACAACTGTTACAAAAACTCAACATAAAACTACAGACGAATTAAACCTCTATTGAGATAACACATATAAATGTACAGATGTATTAAAGGTCTGTTAAGTAAAACACAAAAGTTAATACGATTCAAATTACAAAACATAACAAACCATATCAAATATTGAAATACAAATACAAAAATAAATAGAATCAACGTTAAACATGATGATACAAAGCTACTTAAAAGAATTAAATAACTTAAGCTTCAATTCCATTGACGCTTCAAATTGTGCGTCTAGATCTTTCAATGTTGCCAAAACATCTATATCCTTTAATTCCATTGTCAAAGGTCTCGATGAATATTTGCATGAAAATCAGTAAACGACAACGACAATATCTTTGTTATTCAACTATAAAGTCACAGATGATCCTCACACCTGTGTATAAATCAAGGAGATTCATGCAAATATTCATCAAGACCTTTGGCAATGAAAAACCCAAGATCAATGATAATAAAATGTAAAATGTCTAAAGATTGAAAATAGCAATTCTGTGCAGCATATATAGAAAATAATAATGGATTGATGTTTTCCTTTGATTGTATGAATCATCGAAAAACATCAATTCCAATTTTCTTATCTATGGAATGTTGGTAATATATTTTCCTTTGATTGTAAGAGTCTTTAAAAAATTTGTGCAAACAAATTTGAAAGTAATATCATTAGGCATATAGAATGGAGAGATGAGATGTATGTGAGAATAGTTAATAGTTAACCGAATATATAAAGATGGAAGATGAATATTGGGAAATCCGCCCCTTTAATAGCGTGAATATACTAAATATTCTTAATGTCGGTTTTCAAGTTTATCAGTTGGATTTCAAATATATCTAACATTCGAAGTTACTTTTGACACCTTTTATTTATTTATTTTTTATACAATGAAAGACAATTGCAAGACGACAATAATAATAAATAAAATAATAATGATAATAAAGTAAGTTTAAAATAGTAATCATTATTTTTAGGGCTTTCTATAACATCTGTTGTCAGTATAAACAGTTGTTGTCAAACTAACTTTCCCTATATTTTTGCCAACAGATTGTGTAATAATCTGTGGAAGGAAAAATAAATAGAATGAACGTTAAAACGCGTGAAATGAAATGTCATACCATAGTATATAGTTATTATACTTGAGTTAATGTGTTAAAAGAAAAGTTTTGTTATAAGGATAATTTAATCAAAAACGTTTATTGTATCTGAACAGTATATACAACTTGGGAAACATTTGTCACACCCTCAAATTCCTAGTGCGGAGTTTTACCGCGAGGCGCATGACATACGAGGATCCCATAGCCATAAGTCATATGAACGAACTCTAAATGCCCAACCATTTAGTTCGTTTTCAAAAACCAAGTTTAGTTAACATGCGGGAGCGTAAACCAAATTTAAACCTTTTAAAAACCATGCGCAAAACAACGCGCCCAAATTAAAACCATATAAAGATAAACGTAAAAGCATGATATATGTTGATGCACTTTCTGTGGACGTCACTGTCGAATAGACTAGGGTTGAGTCTTAGTATTGTACTACATGAGATTGTGGTGATCCATAAGGGCATTTTATGGATCTGATGCATTTGTAAATATAGGCCAATACACAAAGTCTAGATTCGACCTTATAGAAGGGGCGAATGTGGAAAACTTCCACATTCGACCTCCTCATAGGGGCAAAAGTGGACATATGTATTGGACTATAAATAGCAATCTCATGTGTTGGTTTTCATTTGAAGATTTGAGTTTGTGCTTTGAATGCTCTCAAGGGGGAGGTCATGCCCGACCTCCCCCGGCCCCGAGATAGATGTTTATCCTACTGATGACAGTGTCTGTAACCGTTTCTGTAGTAATACGAATCTGTGATGACTTTGTTATCGTTAATTTCTGTCTCGTCTTGAATCTCCCGTCTGAAACCGAGCTGAATTCGCTTAATCGATCCGTGAATTCGGTTTATAACTGGATTCTCAATATATAATTTAGGTGTATGCCCATGACCCCAAATGCAGTGAACGTGCAGTGTGTAACGCCCGTAAATTCCCGATTTTTGAGTTTCGCTTAGTGGAGTTGTGTTTACCTTAAAAAAAAACCTTATTTTGGTTTTCGTTGAGGGGGCTCTTTGGCAATTCGTAAACTCACAAGGGATAACTTTAGGAGCAAGACACATTGGGGGTCAAACTAGAAGGGGGCTTATGTTAAATTTTTCAATCACCCCACTCTTATTTAATTTACCCCATCTCCAACCCTACTACCATCATATTCATCTTGTTGATCACATTGTGCCGTAACCCTACTGCCACCATATCATTTGTTTTTACTTTGGTCTTCGACAACAACAAACAAAACATTTCATTTTGTTTTCGTGTTCCCTTGTCCGGTAGAAGGAAACATCATATAATTTCCTTCTAAATAATATTATTCTGTTTCTTGCCTTCGACAACAGTAAGCAACCTTTGGTTCTTTCTTTTTTTTTTTCCCCTTTCCTTACCTTTGATAACAAGGAAGCAAGAAGGAGATCGCTAACAACCAATCTTTCAGCCGATACTTCTTTAGGTTCTTGAACGGGTTCGAAGTGCGGTTGCTCACGGTTTTGGTGCTTCCTCGGCAAGTAAAACCAGGGTTTAACCGGTAGTAGTGTTTCATGATCACCATCGGTTGCGAGTGCTTCATGTTTCACATACCAGGTTAGTACTTTCTTTCGATCACGAACGTCGTCAATTCCCTATGAACGTGTTAATACATGGGTTTTCGACAGGTTATGTTCTGGATCCGTGAAGTTTGTTAGCGCTAGCATCGATAGATCGAGGGTTCGGTTTAAATCCATAACCTCAAACTAGGTAATATTATTTAACCTGTTTTTGTTTAGACGTCCTATTTCTTTGATGCGAAATCGGTGAGTGGCCTTGGTGATGTTCGGGTGGGACTTGGTAAAGGTCGTTATGATTTCGAATAGACAAAACGTTGTTTTTTTTTTTCTGAAGCCATCATCTAACAATGGTGAACCTATTGCATGGCACTTAATGAAAATGCATGAATGGAAGACAAAAAAAAAAAAAAAAAAATAATGCATCAGGGGTGGATCGACACTTTAGTGTTTGATGGAGTTTTTGTTTTGTTTCATGTTGAGATATAATAATCATACAAGGGTTTATTCTCAAAATATTAATTATGGTTTGAGTGCAAGAATTTGAGTACAAGAATGTTAAATCTCAAAATATTAATGACCCATTATTAAGATTTTTTAATTAATGTTACCGTGATAATAAAAAAAAAAACTAGGGATTTTAGTAACGTTATTCCCATTATATCAGGTCCTTGATTGATTTCGCCACTCTAGGATCATCTAACGCTTGTGACTTGAAAGTAGCGCGAAGGTGAATTCATGTGCCCTTTTTACTGTTTTAAAACATTTTGGGCTAATATGCATGTCTTGAAAGTGTATGTGAAACCTTGCTTGTTAGAATCGGGATTTGCCTTGATTTATACTTGAATAGGTTTAATTCTTTAATATATATTTATATCTATATAAACTGTGTATGACGGTTACCTAGTATTATAAGTTGAGCTATGATAGTTAAATTGTATGTCTGCTCTAATTTATAGTTGTGGTTTAAGTTGTATTTGATAAGCGAAATGCGCTTGATGTCTTAACCACGTAATTGAGTCCTTACTTTTGTTTTCTTTGTCAGACTTGGTCTTGACTAATATTTTTTGGTTTGTATAGAATACATGAATTTCTATGTATTTATATATATAAATTGTGTTTGGTGACTGCCTGACCTTATAATCCGGGCTATGTCAGAGGTGGGACATGCCTGCCCTGATCTCTGGTCTTGGTTTTGAGTTGGGATCCTTACATAGTTCCGTATTATATGTTCTCATATTAACTGAGTTATGACAGAGGCGGGATATGCCTGCTTTGATCTCTAGCTTCGGTTTGAGTAACATTTTGTGTTTATTTATTTATTTTTAACCAGAGTTATGATAGAAGTAGGATATGCCTACTCTAATCTCTAGCTTTGGTTTGACCTAAGTGTACTAGATTGTATTCTGTGGTGATTAAGCGGTATGCGCTTATTATATATTTGGTGAGTAAAGTCTTGGGGTTATACTATTTTGGTTAAACCATATTTCGACAATTTACTCAAAATCTATAAAACTTGAATTCACTCAGCTCGTCTGACTTTGCGTGCATATTAGTTTGATTTCAGGTTTGTTGAACAATAAAGGGATGCTTGGCTTGTTGCAGGACTACTCAGAAACGGTTGACATTTCGAGATAAAGAGTCTACTTTATCTATTTGAAAACTATTTTATTTTTATTTTTTTCTAAACTCATTGTCTGAATTACAAATGTGTTGGACCCATCATGGGAAATTTCATGTTTGGATGACTTAGACTATTTTCTTTCCGCTGAGTGTTTTCTGATAATAAATAAGACCTTTTGAGTATTATCTTATGGTTTTAGTCTTTGAATGCCAACTGTTTGACCCGTCGGTTTTGAGGGTCTTACATGTTGGTATCAGAGCAATGGTTTGAGGGATTCGAGCAGTATGTGCTCGAACTCGAATCTGATTTGGGGCCGAACTAATACTGAGAAATGTCAACTGCTGAGTAGCTACACGCTAAGAGGTATCCTTTAAAGTTTAATAAATAATTATTTGTGTGTTTGTAATTATCAAATACTCATGTGTAGACAAACCCTTAATGTGACCATAGCTTGTTGTGTTTAGTGTGACTAAAGTAAAGTAAACAGCTAATCGCACTTGATCAACGTTATTAGAAGTTTACCCTTACTTTATACATTCTAAATATACTTGTGACTGATCATGTGATGGTTTTGTCTTGAAGGGTAGTATGGCAAAAACACGGTCATCTAGGGGCGGTCGTGGTAATCGTGGTGGTGCTCGTGGGGGTGGTCGCGGGGGTGGTCGTATTACGGACCCCACTTCTGAACGGGAACCCACTCCTGAGTCAAACACCAATAACCATGACGTGCTGGGTTCGGAAATCAGAGAGGCGATTGCGGATGAAGTGTATCAGGTTCTTCACAACAGTATCCCAATGATTATTGCTGAGGCGGTTAAGAACGCGACTGGGGTTGACAAGGATGCTAGACGGGGATCCGGGAGGGGACACCGGGAACCCGAACCTATTTATTCCAGTGGTGAGGATCGAGCTCGAGCTAATCGGGTTGTCATTCGAGGTTGCACTTATGGGGATTTCAAAAAGTGTAACCCACCTTCATTTGATGGCAATAAAGATGTTTCATCAGCCCATCAATGGATACGTGAAATGGAGGCCGTGCTGCGAATAAGTAAGTGTCAAGATGAAGACAAGGTGACTTTTGCGGCTCATTCGTTTGTATCTGAGGCCTTATGTTGGCGGGATAACGTAACACATGCTGTGGGTAATAGGGCAGTAAGGAGGATGAGTTGGGATGACCTGAAGCAGTTGGTTATTGACCAATTCTGCCCGACTCATGAGTTGGATAAGTTGGAGAGGAAGTTTGTCAACCTTGAAGCAAGGAATCTATCCCACAAAGAGTACGCATCCAAGTTTAATGAGCTGGCCCGCCTGTTTCCGGATATGGTTACACCAGAAGCAAAAAGGATAAAGAGGTACGTTCAGGGATTACCGTTGGACATACGTCGAGGTGTTGTGACTACTAGTATGGACTCTTTTCGTCAGGTGGTAGCTATGAGTGGTACGTTGTACGAGCAAAAGGATACTGAACGTCTCTTGGAACACAAAAAGAGTGGGAACTCGAACCGCAACTCTGATGGGAAAAGAAACGGGGCAGACATTACAAGACCCTCTCTCAAGAAGGTGAAGACCGAAGATACTGATACTGGAGGTAGTAATGGGGATAACAAACAGGGTTCTAATACTTGTTTC
Source organism: Ambrosia artemisiifolia (assembly GCA_032199755.1). Classification (NCBI taxonomy): domain Eukaryota; kingdom Viridiplantae; phylum Streptophyta; class Magnoliopsida; order Asterales; family Asteraceae; genus Ambrosia; species Ambrosia artemisiifolia. The sequence goes on from CM063515.1 coordinate 37,208,028, forward strand.
CGCTGTAAGAAGGCGGGTCACCCTCACTATCAGTGTCCGACTTTGGTATGTTATAAGTGTAAGGGCACAGGTCATCTTGCCAACAGGTGCAAGGGGAAGAAACCGCAAGAGGATACGGAAGTGGTGCCAGGTATCTGACACTGGATTTATTCTAATCTATCCTTTTGCCTCTTTCCTTTAATCTGTATGTGATGTCGTGACTGATACCTGTATGACTTATAGCTTCGTACTTTCGTTTTGCTTGATTAGGGACTAGTATGAGCTTAGTAACTACGGCATTATGGTCGTAGATTATATTCATTACTTGAACCCATTACCTTAGGTAAGTTATCACGTGAGTAGCGAGACACTTGTTTGTCGTGTAGTAGGATTCGTGGACGAATCATTTTGTAAGGGGGGTAGACTTGTAACGGCCGTAAATTCCCGATTTTTGAGTTTCGCTTAGTGGAGTTGTGTTTACCTTAAAAAAAACCTTATTTTGGTTTTCGTTGAGGGGGCTCTTTGGCAATTCGTAAACTCACAAGGGATAACTTTAGGAGCAAGACACATTGGGGGTCAAACTAGAAGGGGGCTTATGTTAAATTTTTCAATCACCCCACTCTTATTTAATTTACCCCATCTCCAACCCTACTACCATCATATTCATCTTGTTGATCACATTGTGCCGTAACCCTACTGCCACCATATCATTTGTTTTTACTTTGGTCTTCGACAACAACAAACAAAACATTTCATTTTGTTTTCGTGTTCCCTTGGCCGGTAGAAGGAAACTGTTGGAACAATCGGATCACAAACAAAAACAAACAACCGGATTTTGTGAGAAACACACTCACGACTCTTTTCGTTTTATTAAATTCAAACCACCACAAATCATCAGTGGGCCAAACCACCTATTCAACAAGCGCAGGTGCCTCCCCGCAAACTCTTGGGACCAAAGCAACCCCTAGCTCTTGACCCTTCAATAACTTTAATGCCCCCACTTCTCTTGATCGACTTTACACAGTTCCACTAAGGATTTCGATCGACTTTTCTTTCTTCTTAGTTCACTCAGAATTTCAACGAAAACACAATTCTTTCTTAATCGTCTTCCACCCAGATTGCGGTCTTCTTCTTCTTCCAAAGTGGGTCTCGTTCACAAAGAAACACTTCAACTCTTTCTTTCTTTGAATCACACAGATTTTGGTTCACCTAGAACTCCTCTCCGGTTTCACTAAGAATTCCGATTATTCTTAGTGAAAGGAGTCAAAAGTTGAAGGGTTGTTATGATAATTCTTAGTGAATTAAATTAGAGATAAATGTTAGTTTATTAGATAGATAAGTATTTGAGTTTTAGTATTGGTTTAGGAAACCTTGTTTAGGTTTAGTATAAATAGATTGATAGGGTTAATGTTTTATGTGTGGTTTTGATTTCTTAGTGAAAAAGACTGTGTCTAATATTGTTCTTCGTTTTTTATCGTGATCGATCCAATTGGCTCTAACAATTGGTATCAGAGCTTGGCGGTTTTGAGAGTCGTTCCGAGAAAGGGGAGCAGCCCCTCACGGGGTTGCAATGGAAGGAGGCACGGTAAGGTTAAGGAAATTAAATAAATCGGTTAATATAATGTGACGGCACGTGAGTAGCAAATTCATGTCCACCAGATTTGTTTCCAATTAATTGTATTTGGTGGAGGAAAAAATTGATTGGATATAATCGTGGGGGTATAAACCAAAGCAAGCTGCTTGTTTTAGAAGCCAGTAAAGAAGAACTCAAAGTAAAGCTTTTTAGGCGTCTAGACGAAGACGACATGAAGTAAAGTCGGTTGAATAAAAAGGAAAAAAGAAGTAAAAGGCACACTTCAAAAATCAGAGGCAGACATCAAGAAAGCAAAAATAATTAATTGTGTGCGACTCTTGTGTACGTTGAAAGAAAATATTAAGCAAGTAGATTGTTACGATCGAGAAGACATCGAAAGGTTTAGAGAAGCCTTAGGAAGCTGTGTGCAAAATAGTGAGCGATTGGAAGGTTCTTCGTGTGACCATGTGAGTATTATCGTGTTCTCTGTGAAGCTGAGAAACGGGTAATCGGATTTCTTAGTGAAGCCGAAAAGTGTGATCGAAATCTGTGTGAAGGGCGATCAGGTTCTGTGTGACCAAAAGATAATCGGATATTCTGTGTGAAGCCGGGAAATAATCGGAATTCTTAGTGAAACCGGAGAGGAGTTCTAGGTGAACCAAAATCTGTGTGATTCAAAGAAAGAAAGAGTTGAAGTGTTTCTTTGTGAACGAGACCCACTTTGTGTGATTGAAGAAGAAGAAGACCGCAATCTGTGTGGAAGACGATTAAGAAAGAATTGTGTTTTCGTTGAAATTCTGAGTGAACTAAGAAGAAAGAAAAGTCGATCGAAATCCTTAGTGGAACCGTGTAAAGTCGATCAAGAGAAGTCTTTGTGACAAGTAGAATCTAAGTGATTTAAAATAGTGAATTTGTGTGATTCAAGAGGGTGGTTAAGTTTGTGTGACAAATGTGTTAGTACCAAGGTGTGTTTGTATTAATGCTAGAAGAGATAATAGAAGACCATGATTACTATCATGATGATGAGCGAGATAAAATTGCCAAGAGTATGGTCACTACGTGTGGGAGTGCCCTAAGCAAGAACTGGAGGATGAAGTGGCTCAATTTGTTCTAGTTGAAGAGCCGGTACCGTTGATGTGAGGACCAAGCGGGCGCAAACTAGGATTAAGGGGGTGAATGTTGGTTTAATCCTAGGTTTGGGTGAAAAGTGAAAGGAGTCAAAAGTTGAAGGGTTGTTATGATAATTCTTAGTGAATTAAATTAGAGATAAATGTTAGTTTATTAGATAGATAAGTATTTGAGTTTTAGTATTGGTTTAGGAAAGCTTGTTTAGGTTTAGTATAAATAGATTGATAGGGTTAATGTTTTATGTGTGGTTTTGATTTCTTAGTGAAAAAGACTGTGTCTAATATTGTTCTTCGTTTTTTATCGTGATCGATCCAATTGGCTCTAACAGAAACATCATATAATTTCCTTCTAAATAATATTATTCTGTTTCTTGCCTTCGACAACAGTAAGCAACCTTTGGTTCTTTCTTTTTTTTTTCTCCTTTCCTTACCTTTGATAACAAGGAAGCAAGAAGGAGATCGCTAACAACCAATCTTTCAGCGGATTCTTCTTTAGGTTCTTGAACGGGTTCGAAGTGCGGTTGCTCACGGTTTTGGTGCTTCCTCGGCAAGTAAAACCAGGGTTTAACCGGTAGTAGTGTTTCATGATCACCATCGGTTGCGAGTGCTTCATGTTTCACATACCAGGTTAGTAATTTCTTTCGATCACGAACGTCGTCAATTCCCTATGAACGTGTTAATACATGGGTTATCGACAGGTTATGTTTTGGATCCGTGAAGTTTGTTAGCGCTAGCATCGATAGATCGAGGGTTCGGTTTAAATCCATAAACTCAAACTAGGTAATATTATTTAACCTGTTTTGGTTTAGACGTCCTATTTCTTTGATGCGAAATCGGTGAGTGGCCTTGGTGATGTTCGGGTGGGACTTGGTAAAGGTCGTTATGATTTCGAATAGACAAAAAGTTGTTTTTTTTTTTCTGAAGCCATCATCTAACAATGGTGAACCTATTGCATGGCACTTAATGAAAATGCATGAATGGAAGACAAAAAAAAAAAAAAAAAAAATAATGCATCAGGGGTGGATCGACACTTTAGTGTTTGATGGAGTTTTTGTTTTGTTTCATGTTGAGATATAATAATCATACAAGGGTTTATTCTCAAAATATTAATTATGGTTTGAGTGCAAGAATTTGAGTACAAGAATGTTTAATCTCAAAATATTAATGACCCTACAAAAGGATTATTAAGATTTTTTAATTAATGTTACCGTGATAATAAAAAAACTAGGGATTTTAGTAACGTTAATCCCATTATATCAAGTCCTGGATTGATTTCGCCACTCTAGGATCATCTAACGCTTGTGACTTGAAAGTAGCGCGAAGGTGAATTTATGTGCCCTTTTTACTGTTTTAAAACATTTTGGGCTAATATGCATGTCTTGAAAGTGTATGTGAAACCTTGCTTGTTAGAATCGAGATTTGCCTTGATTTATACTTGAATAGGTTTAATTCTTTAATATATATTTATATCTATATAAACTGTGTATGACGGTTACCTAGTATTATAAATTGAGCTATGATAGTTAAATTGTTTGTCTGCTCTAATTTATAGTTGTGGTTTAAGTCGTATTTGATAAGCGAAATGCGCTTGATGTCTTAACCACGTAATTGAGTCCTTACTTTTGTTTTCTTTGTCAGACTTGGTCTTGACTAATATTTTTTGGTTTGTATAGAATACATGAATTTTTATGTATTTATATATATAAATTGTGTTTGGTGACTGCCTGACCTTAACTGAGTTATGACAGAGGCGGGATATGCCTGCTTTGATATCTAGCTTCGGTTTGAGTAACATTTTGTGTTTATTTATTTATTTTTAACCAGAGTTATGATAGAAGTAGGATATGCCTACAGAGGGCTGGCAATGGGTAACCTGTTAAGACACGATAAGACCTGTTTGACTGAAAAGTACACTATTTGAGTTTTTGACTTTTTTTAATACTTAGAATTAAGAGGCAAAAATCTTTCATTTCCCCTTTTTGGTACATAAAACATAAAACTGTGTTATAAACATGAGATATAAATGAGTTAAACGAGTCGTGTTCATGTTTAGAACTTGATTTGTTCGCGCGCGTCAGAGACCTGTTAACCTGTTAGGACACGATTTGCCAGCCAGCCTACTCTAATCTCTAGCTTTGGTTTGACCTAAGTGTACTAGATTGTATTCTGTGGTGATTAAGCGGTATGCGCTTATTATATATTTGGTGAGTAAAGTCTTGGGGTTATACTATTTTGGTTAAACCATATTTCGACAATTTACTCAAAATCTATAAAACTTGAATTCACTCAGCTCGTCTGACTTTGCGTGCATATTAGTTTGATTTCAGGTTTGTTGAACAATAAAGGGATGCTTGGCTTGTTGCAGGACTACTTAGAAATGGTTGACATTTCGAGATAAAGAGTCTACTTTATCTATTTGAAAACTATTTTATTTTTATTTTTTTCTAAACTCATTGTCTGAATTACAAATGTGTTAGACCCATCATGGGAAATTTCATGTTTGGATGACTTAGACTATTTTCTTTCCGCTGCGTGTTTTCTGATAATAAATAAGACCTTTTGAGTATTATCTTATGGTTTTAGTCTTTGAATGCCAACTGTTTGACCCGTCGGTTTTGAGGGTCTTACACAATGCTTCCTAATCGTGACACCGGAAGCTAACTACCGGCAAAAGCATGTAAATGGTGGGTCAACAAACAATGTTGGTGAGTTCACTAAGCAAAGTAAATGAGGGAGTAAACGCGTAGATTTCCAAAAACCACGTAACTAAGTAAAAGCGCCGGTCTCCCAGACCACATAACAACAAGTAAACAACTAATTCATATGCCAGGGGTAGCTAACCCACTCATGATAACTAATACCGGCGAATACCGAACTGCTAAAGAACGAGTTCCCACAACCGTGAGTATAATGCCTTGCATCATAGCCCATCAACAATGATAATATGTTTTAAGCTAATAGTTCACAACCATGCTCCCAGCACGATGTGAGGTTTGTTAAACCTAATAGCGCTATCAACTAGTAACCCTCTTGCCCACATGGCAATTGATTCGGTATTTTGAAGGACTTACATGATAGGGTTGGTTTAGTTCATCAAGGACATCCAACATGAATTAGTAAAAGTAGATTCACCCCTTGAATCTAGCACCCCAAAACCCGGGATGTGTAAGAGTAGTCCCAAACCGGACTAGAAAACGTTAAGTAAGTTGTCTCAAACCCGAGACGCATGCTTTTGAGAAAAAGTAGTGAAACTCACCTTAGGTTGCAAGGAAATAAATCCAAACTCCAAATTAGGGTGTGCTACCGACTCCCTAATACATGTGTCACTAAGTGAGTATATGAGTAATACCATTACATCATATAACCTGTTTTTCCAAGACGTTTACATGTTCAAAACCGTGTAGTGACACCTAATGACTCTATATGCACAAGTAAGTCCTACGTAACCCGTTGGTGATTATAGTGATTATTATCAGTCTAGTATCTTAAATTCATCTCATACCAGTGTCCATGCAAGTTCATGTCAATTACATACCATATAAAACTCCAAATAGTCACATAAAGACCCCATACACAATCTGCGTTTTTAGGGCAGATTGTGCGCTGAGAAAAACGAATTATTTAAAATACTCAAAGAATGAATTAAAGTCCCAAATTTTTACTGAGTATTCATTGGGATTTGGTTGATTACCCATATTTTTGTTTAGTCTTAAAACCAAACACAAAAATTAATAAATTCCTACAACACAGCTATGTCCAGAAAACTTTCTCAACAGGTCAGTTTAGTAGAAATATTCCCAAAAATTGTGTATTCACCCAAACGGGATGAATCCACTTTGAAAAGCCGAGTTTTTCCAATGTCGACCTACTGTCCAAATTTCAAAGCTTAACTCTTTCTAAAACTCAAGTTATGACTTTTTAAAGTTGACCAAATTTACAACTCCGAAAATCTTATATGACCTCTTGTCAAATAAAATTCCAAAAACTACTCAAACGAAGTCCAAATCAAACGATTTTGCCCATTACGAAAAGCTAAGACCATGTACATTACAATCATGCAAAGAATAGATCAAAACAATGTCTTTTATCCCATGTAACAGACCCTACAAGATAACATTCAGATTCTGTCGAAGTTTCAATCATGCAATAACATCAACTATATCGAACCCTAGTTGCATATTATCGATCAACAACATCAAATAAACATCCTAAAACATTTATATGACATAACCTAATCATTAACTAGCAAGATACATGCTTATATTATCATTCATTAACCCTGAAATTCTACAACATCAAGAACATGTATAAACATGCAAAACGTATAATATCCAATGCATACATCATGATTAATCTTTTTAAACTTTATAAAAACCAAGTTTTAACTTCTATAAACATGTTTCAGACCTGGAAAAACATGATTTTGATGTTTAAAAACATAATAGAAGGGATTAAAACTTGTTAGGATTAGAAGTACACCGAAAGCACTTCAAGACTACCAACCGAACGCTCTCCAAGCTTCCCGAATGGTGTTCTTAAGCCTTAGCAGGTACTAGGGGTTGTATTTTTCGTAAACCAGGTGGTTTGGGCGATTAGGGTTTTGATAATGAGGTTGTATGGGTTTAAAATCGTTTTAAAGATGCCAAAACTTGTTTTCCACGTATTTTGCCCCATCGCGGACCGCGGACGGAATATTAAATCCTTCCGCGCTCCGTGGCGTGTTCCAAAATCTTCCAGAATATTCTACCCCCTCGCGAACCACAGAGGAGTTTCTTTTTCCTCCCGCGCTCCGCGGGGAAGCCAATAATTCAAATTTTTATTTTTATTTCTTCTATAACCCTAACCACCTTACAATATCAATATTCCAAACATTAATATTCAAAAAGGCACATAAACGTTCATCATTTACATCTGGATCCCGGTCCGTCTCGTCCCGGTTACCAATCCGTTAACGTATAATCACATAGGTTCACATAATCACCTAATGACACATAATATCAACATGTAAGTTTATAATAATCACATTTCACCAAGTCATCAACGTTCCGGGTTTCCTACTTGTGTACGTAGTCTGGTAATTCCACGTATTACCATTCCATGCAGTTATTATCATATAATTGTGCAACGTATACTCATCCTTCCTAACCCTAGTTAATCAGAATGCATGAAAAGTATGTACAAGTAACTAGAGTCTAGTTAAAGTGTTAACCTGAAATTACGGGGTATCACATCATCCCCAAGTTGAAAAGAATTTCGTCCCGAAATTCAGCAAGTAGACAATAAAGCCTGCTATAAAAATGTGCGCTTGGTTCCCGGATGTCACATTATCCCCAAGTTGAAAGGAATTTCGCCCCGAAATTCACTTTGAAAGAGCTGCTTTATGTTCCGCGTTTCATCTATGTACGATTTCAGGTTCAGTAAGGAGATGTGGGTATTTGAGTCGCATCTGATCCCTGCGTTCCCACGTGTATTCCGGTCCTATACGGGAATTCCATCGCACCATAACAAGAGGTATGGTGCTTTTCCTGAGTTTCTTGACGCCCCGCTCAAGAATTTCCACTGGTTCTTTCACGAACCTTAATTGTTTGTTCACCTGGATCTCCTCCAGTGGCACTGCTAATGTTGAATCTGACAGACACTTCTTCATATTCGATACATGGAATACGTTGTGTACTCCATTGAGTTCCTCATGCAGATTTAATTCATAAGCTACTGGACCAACCCTTTTGACAATCTCAAATGGTCCAACGTATCGTGGGTTCAGTTTTCCCCGTTTTCCGAAGCGTATCACACCCTTCCATGGTGACACCTTCAATAGTACCTTATCCCCAACCTGGAACTCCAAAGGTTTCCTACGTTTATCAGCGTAGCTTTTCTGTCGATCACGAGCAGCAGCCATCCGGTTTCAGATTTGCACTATCTTCTCAGAAGTTTCATGCACAAGTTCGGGACCTGTCAGTTGGCTATCCCCAACTTCAGTCCAGCAGAGGGGAGATCTACACTGGCGTCCCTAAAGTGCCTCAAAAGGCACGCACTAAATCGAAGTGTGATAACTATTGTTATAAGAGAATTCAATCAGCGGCATGTGCTTGTCCCAATTGTTTATGAAGTCCACCATGCATGCTCGTAGTAGATCTTCTAGTGTTTGGATGGTACGTTCACTCTGTCCATCCGTCTGAGGGTGATAGGCTGTGCTCATGTCTAAACGAGTCCCCAAAGCATATTGGAGAGTTTCCCAAAAATGGGATGTAAATCGCGCGTCGCGATCAGATATGATAGAGGTAGGCACCCCGTGCCTAGAGACAACCTCCTTGATATAGATGTTGCCTAGCTTCTTCAGCTTGTCTGTGTCCTTTATTGCAAGGAAATGTGCTAATTTGGTCAAACGATTGACGATGACCCAAATCATGTTATGCCCACTTGGCGTTTTAGGGAGCTTTGTGCTAAAGTCCATAGAAATTCCATCCCATTTCCACATAGGGATTTCTGGTTGCTGGAGCAAGCTTGAAGGTTTCTGATATTCAATCTTAACCTTAGCACACGTCAGGCACTTACTAACATAAGTAGCTATCACTGCTTTCATGTTTGGCCACCAGTAAAGAGTTTTGAGGTCTTGGTACATTTTATCCGAACCAGGATGTACCGAATAACGAGATGTGTGAGCCTCATCGAGCACTAGTTGTCTGAGATCCCCAAAACGTGGAATCCAGACTCGATCCATGAAGTACTGAAGCCCATCTGTCTTTAGTTCCAGGTGTTTATCAGCACCGTGCAATGTTTCCAGCCCGATCTTTTCCTTTTTCAAAGCCTTGCCCTGGGCTTCGCGTATTTTATCAGGCATATTAGAGTGTATGGTAAGTTGTAAAGCACGCACTCGTTTAGGTTTTGTTTCCTTATGGCTGAGGGCATCTGCTACTACATTAGCCTTTCCTGAATGGTACCTGATGGCACAGTCATAATCATTCAGGAGCTCGACCCATCGATGTTGTGGTATGTTCAGCACCTTCTGATCAAATATGTGTTGGAGGTTCTTGTGATCAGTGAAAATTGTGCACTTTGTTCCGTAGAGATAGTGCCTCCAAATTTTGAGAGCGAAAACCATCGCTCCTAGTTCCAAGTCATGGGTGGGGTAATTCTTCTCATGAACCTTTAGCTGCCGTGAAGCATACGCAATCACCTTATTTCGCTACATCAAAACACACCCTAAACCTTGGATAGATGCATCACAGTACACCACAAAGTCCTCTGTACCCTCAGGTAGTGATAATATAGGTGCACTGCAAAGTTTTGCCTTCAACAACTAAAAAGCAGATTCTTGGGCATCTCCCCACTTGTAAGTAATCCCCTTCTGTGTCAAAGCAGTGAGGGGTTGAGCGATCTTTGAGAATCCCTCAATGAATCTGCGATAATATCCCGCAAGGCCAAGTAACTGTCGCACCTCCGTAGGAGTCTTAGGAGCCTCCCAGTTTTTAATTGCGTCAATCTTTGCGGGGTCGAAATCTATTCGTGACTCGTTCACCACATGACCCAAAAATTGGACCTCACGAATCCAGAAGTCACACTTAGAGAACTTTTAATATAATTGCTCATTTCTCAAGAGTTCCAAGATCAGCCGCAGGTGTTGCTCATACTCCTCCCTGCTCTTGGAATAGATCAAGATGTCATCTATGAATACTATGACAAATTTGTCCAAATAAGGCTTGCACACGCGGTTCATAAGGTCCATAAACACAGTTGGTGCGTTGGTCAGCCAGAATGGCATTACCAAAAATTCATAGTGCCCATAACGAGTTCGAATGGCTGTTATCACCACATCCTCCTCTCGGACTCTCAGCTGGTGATACCCTGACCTTAAGTCAATCTTGGAATAGAAAATTGACCCTCAAAGCTGGTCGAATAAGTCGTCAATACGAGGCAAAGGGTAGCGGTTCTTAACGGTCACCTTATTCAATTCCCGGTAATCAATACCCATGCGGAAACTCCCATCCTTCTTCTTAAAAAATAAGATTGGGGCTCCCCAAGGTGAAGAACTAGGCCTAATGAAACCCCTGTCCAATAGCTCTTGGAGTTGGGTAGATAGTTCTTGAAGTTCGCCCGGTGCTAGGCGGTACGGTGCACGTGCAACTGGGGCCGCTCCTGGTGCAAGATCAATTTGAAATTCCACTTGACGAACAGGTGGAAGTCCAGGTAGTTCCTCTGGGAAGACATCTGGAAAATCCCGAACTACAGGGATGTCCTCAATTTTTGTTTCAACTTCAGCTCAAGTATTAGAAATGTTAGCCGATAAGGCTGGGTAGCCCTTCCGAATACACTTCTGGGCTTTCAAGAAAGAGATGATGCCCACCATGGCACCACCACGATCACCCTGGACAGATAAGAGTTCTCCACTAGGGAGAGAGATACGAACAATCTTCTCCTGACAGAGAATTTCAGCGTGTTGCTTAGACAACCAGTCCATGCCAATCACAAGATCAAAGATTTCTAGGGTGATAGGTAAGATGTCTATGGCAAACAATTGTCCATCTAGTTCGAGCTTACAGTCACGATGAATGTGGGTTACCTCAACAGGCTTCCCATCAGCTAACTCTATAGAGTACGGGGTATCAAGAAGTGTAGGAACTATACCTAGTTGTTTGCTATGTTTTGATGACACAAAACTATAGTCTGCACCGGTATCATATAATATAGAAACAAGAGTGTCGTTCAAGGAACGCGTATCCATCACGACATTGCTATCACTGATGATGTTGTCTGCTGAATCTTGTCCAAGTTGATTTGTGCGGCCGGGATCATGACCTGGGGAGTAAACCCCTCTATATGGAGTTCTAAGCGTCTGAAGAGCTGGCCTAGCTGGTAAGAGTTCATAGATGAGTGGCGAGTAGGTTGGCCAGCTTGAAAAGTTGCTAGGGCTGCAACCACCCAGCCATTGATGAGTGTGTTCCGCTCTTCTTGAGTCGCGTTAGTTTGACCTCTACCGTGTCCTCTTCCCACCATAATAATTCTACTATACCCATGAGAAAGCGATAATATGTCCCACATACAATCGTTCACCCAGTACAAGTAAACTAGAATGTCACACATGTTATAAACGCAAGCATAAGATAAGAAATCGATCGATAGTAATAATAATAATCATAACGTTCCAAACACAAGCCAAACGGCTCTCAAGTCTCACGTGGAAAAATAAAAGTCATTATATGAATGGATATAAAATACTAGAATAGATAAAATCAATCGTCCTTAGGTTCCATAGAGATGACTGAGCCTTAATCTTTACTCTCGACCTGTATCTCAACAGGTTCTTCCTCTTCTTTATCCATGTGTGCCGCATCCAGTGCTGCTCCCAGAGAATCGAGTCCATTCTCCATGGGTTCTTCTTCGGGATCCTCCTCAGGATCCTCCACTGGTTCCTCTTCATTTTTCCCTAAAGCTTCCAAAAGTCTGTTGCGGACAGTATTTAGTTCCCGTCTGGTAGCCGATAATTCCTGATTGGTGGCCGTCAATTCCTGCCTACTCTCGGCAGCCTCCAGCTTGACAACTTCAAACTCAGTAATCAAGTGGCCAAGTTGACCCTTCACACACCAAAGCGATTCATCAGTATTCCTCCTCCAAGACTGAAATTTGTCGACAGCAGTGAAGGCATTATCCAACTCAGTATGTATGTGCCTCACCATCCTTTCAAGTGATCTCTCCCATGAGTCAACAATGGGAGGTACCCTGGCTGGCACTCCGTAGCCAACCACCCAAGAGTGTAATATGTCAGTGAACCAACGCCAACGGTTGGTATCCTCATATGGATCATGTGACGAAGCTGGACGCTGATAAGGATCATATGAGAGAGCTCGTTGCCCTCATTAGAACGATAAGAGTAGTTTCGGTGAGTGGGATTACTCATGTTTTCTTGCAATGTGTTAGGTCAGTATACATATTCGAGAATACTAAGTTGTGCACTTTAAGTAGTGAGTGTAAGTAATGCTTATGCTATGATGGTTATAGACTAGACTCTACATGCAGTCCTAGTTCACTATAACCAATGGCTCTGATACCAATCTTTCACATCCTCAAATTCCTACTACGGAGTTTTACCGTGAGGCGCATGACATACCAGGATCCCATAGCCATAAGTCATATGAATGAACTCTAAATGCCCAACCATTTAGTTCGTTTTCAAAAACCAAGTTTAGTTAACCTGCGGAAGCGTAAACCAAATTTAAACCTTTTAAAAACCATGCGCAAAACAACGCGCCCAAATTAAAACCATATAAAGATAAACGTAAAAGCATGATATATAATTTCGGTGTATGCCCATGACCCCAAATGCAGTGAACGTTCAGTGCTTCCTAATCGTGACACCGGAAGCTAACTACCTGCAAAAGCATGTAAATGGTGAGTCAACAAACAATGTTGGTGAGTTCACTAAGTAAAGTAAATGAGGGAGTAAATGCGTAGGTTTCCAAAAACCACGTAACCAAGTAAAAGCGTCGGTCTCCCAGACCACATAACAACAAGTAAACAGCTAATTCATATGCTAGGGGTAGCTAACCCACTCATGATAACTAATACCGGCGAATACCGAACTGCTAAAGAATGAGTTCCCACAGCCGTGAGTATAATGCCTTGCATCATTGCCCGTCAACAATGATAATATGTTTTAAGCTAATAGTTCACACCCATGCTCCCAGCACGATGTGAGGTTTGTTAAACCTAATAGTGCTATCAACTAGTAACCCGCTTGCCCACCCGGCAATTGATTCGGTATTTTGAAGGACTTAAATGATAGGGTTGGTTTAGTTCATCAAGGACATCCAACATGAATTAGTAAAAGTAGATTCACCCCTTGAATCTAGCACCCCAAAACCCGGGATGTGTAAGAGTAGTCCCAAACCGGACTAGAAAACGTTAAGTAAGTTGTCTCAAACCCAAGACGCATGCTTTTGAGAAAAAGTAGTGAAACTCACCTTAGGTTGTAAGCAAATAAATCGAAACTCCAACTTAGGGTGTGCTACTGACTCCCTAATACATGTGTCACTAAGTGAGTATATGAGTAATACCATTACACCATATAACCCGTTTGTCCAAGACGTTTACATGTTCAAAACCGTGTAGTGACACCTAATGATTCTATATGCATAAGTAAGTCCTACGTAACCCGTTGGTGATCATAGTGATTATTATCAGTCTAGTATCTCAAATTCATCTCATACAAGTGTGCATGCAAGTTCATGTCAATTACATACCATATAAGACTCCAAATAGTCACATAAAGACCCCATACACAATCTGCGTTTTTAGGGCAGATTCTGCGCTGTGAAAAACAAATTATTTAAAATACTCAACCGATGAATTAAAGTTCCAAATTTTTACTGAGTATTCATTGGGATTCAATTGATAACCCATATTTTTGTTTTGTCTTAAAACCAAACACAAAAATTATTAAAATTCGTACAACACAGCTATGTCCAGAAAACTTCCTCAACAGGTTAGTTTAGTAGAGAAATTCCCAAAAATTGTGTATTCACCCAAACGGGGTGAATCCACTTGGAAAAGTCGAGTTTTTCCAATGTCGACCTACTATCCAAATTTCAAAGCTTTGTAAAACTCAAGTTTTGACTGTTTAAAGTTGACCCAATTTACAACTCCGAAAATCTGATATGACCGCTTGTCAAATAAAATTCCAAAAACTACTCAAACGAAGTCCAAAAAAATCAAACGATTTTGCCCATTACGAAAAGCTAAGACCATGTACATTACAATCATGCAAATAATAAATCAAAACAATGACTTTTAACCCACGTAACAGACCCTATAAGTTAACATTCAGATTCTGTCCAAGTTTCAATCATGCAATAACATCAACTATATCGAACCCTAGTTGCATATTATCAATCAACAACATCAAATAAACATCCTACAACATTTATAAGACATAACCTGATCATAAACTAGCAAGATACATGCTTATATTATCATTCATTAACCCTAAAAGTCTACAACATCAAGAACATGTATAATCATGCAAAACACATAATATCCAATGCATACATCATGATTAATCATTTTAAACTTTATAAAAACCAAGTTTTAACTTTTATAAACATGTTTCAGACCTGGACAAACATGATTTTGATGTTTAAAAACATAATAGAATGGATTAAAACTTGTTACGATTAGAAGTATACCGAAAGCACTTCAAGACTACCAACCGAACGCTCTCCAAGCTTCCCGAATGACGTTATTAAGCCTTAGCAGGTACTAGGGGTTGTATTTTTCGTAAACCATGTGGTTTGGGCGATTAGGGTTGTGATAATGAGGTTGTATGGGTTTAAAATCGTTTTAAAGAGGCCAAAACTTGTTTTCCACGTATTTTGCCCCATCGCGGACCGCGGATGGAATATTAAATCCTTCCGCGCTCCGCGGCGTGTTCCAAAATGTTCCAGTTATTCTACCCCCTCGCGGACCGCGGAGGAGTTTCTTTTCCTCCCGCTCCGTGGGGATGCCAATAATTCAAATTTTTATTTTATTTCTTCTATAACCCTAACCACCTTACAATATCAATATTCCAAACATTAATATTCAAAAAGGCACATAAACGTTCGTCATTTACATCTGGATCTCGGTTCGTTTTGTCCCGGTTACCGATCCGTTAACGTATAATCACATAGGTTCACATAATCACATAATGGCACATAATATCAACATGTAAGTTTATAATAATCACATTTCACCAAGTCACCAACGTTCCGGGTTTCCTACTTGTGTACGTAGTCTAGTAATTCCCCGTATTTCCATTCCATGCAGTTATTATCCTATAAATGTGCAACGTATACTCATCCTAACTAACCCTAGTTAATCATAATGCATGAAAAGTATGTACAAGTAACTAGAGTCTAGTTAAAGTGTTAACCTGAAATTACGGGGTATCACAACATTAAACAGACAAATTATTTAGAAAACGAACAGATGAAACCAATCATCTGCTATGAAAAAAACGTAATTAGGCTAACTGTAATGCTCTGTTGATATAACACATATTTTTTAAAAGACTGTTTTAAACACTGTTGATTAAAACAGATGTAAATTCAACAATTTAGATAATATTCCCACTTAAACAGTTCTTTAAATTATTTATTTTTTTAAATACAAATTTCAATACAAACACAAAGGTTTATAATATTCCCACTTAAACATGTTCTTGCTTATTAATTGCGACTGCCATTGATTCTAGTGATGAATACTGAGATATAAATGTTAAAAAGGTTTATATTGAAAATCATCATTTATTTACTGATTTATACATTTAAATCGCGTGAAATGAAAGGCCATACCGTAGTATAGTAATTATACTAGAGTTAACGTGTTAATCGAAAAGTTTTGTTATAATGATTATTTAATTTCTATACATTTATAGTATTTAAAGATTCTATAGAACTTCTGAAACATAAATACACGAATTCTTTAGAAAACGAATAGACGAAATAATAAAGTATAAGTTGTACAAAACTAAAAACATAATTAGATACAACTGTTACAACAACCCGAAGATAAAATTACAGACGGAATTAAACATCTGTTGAGATAACACATATAAATCTACAGACGGATTAAAGGTCTGTTGAATAAAACACAAAAGTTAATACGATTCAATTTACCATCACAAAACATAAAAAACCATATATAATATTGAAATACAAATACAAAACTAAAAACAAAAATAAATACAATCAACGTTAAAACACGTGAAATGAAACGTCATACCGTACTATATAGTTATTATAGTTTAGTTAATGCGTTAAACGAAAAGTTTTGTTATAAGCATTATTTGTATTCAAAACGTTTATTGTATCCGAAGGGTATATACAACTTGGGAAACATTAAATAGACAAATTCTTTACAAAAAGAACAGACGAGACCAATCGTCTGAATTGAAAAAAACGTAAATAGGCTAATTGTAATGCTTTGTTGAGATAACACATATTTTTAAAAAAACTGTGTTTTAAAAACTGTTGATTAAAACATATGTAAATTCAACTGTTTAGATAATATTCCCACTTAAACAATTCTTTAAATTATTTATTTTTTTAAATACAAATTTCCATACAAACACAAATACTATTTACAAATATTTGTAGAAATATGAACATGTCATCTTCTACGTTATTCATTCATATTATAAAATAACTGTTTAAGTTCAAGCTTACTTCTGTTTTATGTAAATTCAAAATGAAAAGGTTGTTTAACTACGTTTATTAAAAGACGTTGTCACTAACAACAGTTATCTAAAATGCTTACCTAATAACCGACAGCTAAATTATATTTAAATTAATCTTACCCTTAATTTAACTTATGTTCTTACAATTTTAAATTATTGCTGTTAATTGTAAAATACAGAAAACTGTTACAATCATTAAATTATAACCATTAACTTTGGATTTCATTAATGCATCATCGAAAAAAAAGGAAACAAAAAAGATTGAAAAGAAGTACATGACAACAACTACATGTGTAAAACACAACAAAACAAAACTTTTTACAAACACAAAAGATTGAAGTATTCTAATAAAAAAAATTCCAATATTATTAGAAAAGTGAATTAATACACACCAACACATTTCTTCAATTAGACAACAAAATACACAGAAAATACAGGAAAAAGATACAATATCTTACCGAATGATCTTTCTTTTCAGCATCATCGAAACATAATGAAAAACAAAACGACGAAAAGCAGTACACGAACACAACTCGTATTTAAATATCATCCAACTCTAAAAGCCCTAAATATTGGATTAGGGACCTGCTGCTACGTACATATATAATAATAATGGATTGCTGTTTCGGTTTGATTGTAAGAATCATGCAAAAACAACAATTCCAATTTTCAAAGCAACGAATTGTGGGTAATCTATTTTCTTTTGATTGTAAGAATCTTTCAAAATTTGTGGAAACACATTTGAAAGTAATATCATTATGCATATGCCATATAGAGATGTATTGTGAGAATAGTTAAACGAAAATATAAAGATGGATAATGAATATTGGGAATTCCTACATATTTATAGAGTGAATATGTTAACTATTTGTAAACTTGATTTTCAACTTTATCAGTTAGATTTGAAGTAAATCTAAAGTTTTAAGTTACTTTTGCAACATCAATCATAATAAAAATATAAAAATAATAATGTTAATAAACTAACTTCAAAATCGTAATCATTACTTTTGGGCATTTTTATAGCATCCTATAAAGAGATACATTGACTTTTCAATGTTTCTTTTCAATTTTTTTTAAAAAGGATTGTTGAAATTTCTTAATTTAACTAAAAATAATCGAATCAAATAAACATTGAAAATAGAAAATACAAAGAAAAACTACAAAATAAGATTGTTTACATACATACAAAAAGGAAGTCTTGTAACAAAATTCCATTATCCCTACAAAACTGAAGTAATACTGTCACACCCTAAATTCCCACGTGCGGAGTTCTACCGCTAGGCGTGTGACACACCAGGATCCAAGTCAACGGTCACAATAAACGACGTCTATAAGGAAAAACATACGTAAATAAAAACCATGCATAAGATTTAAACCAACATCTGAAAGTGCGGAAGCATTTAAAGTTTACAAGTCATGAGTAAATAAAGACATAAGTTCAAAAGTTTAACATAAAGAGACATGCATGAACGACCCTAGACGCGAGTATGACTCCTGTGCGACTCCGTGCGCCTAGCTGACAGCTGCTACCTTAGCGACATGAGAAAACATGCTAAAAGAGTCAACATATAATGCTGGTGAGTTCACAGGTTTTATTTAAACGTTTAAAGCAATCCTTTGAAAACCGTTACCGTTGCTGTTACTACTATGCTTATGAGAACGCTAGCTAGGCGTCGGGTAATATTACTACTACGGGTGAAACCATTGCTGACTATGCCGTTTCTGTGACCCTTAATTCCTATGGACTACCGTCATCACCGGTAGGCCTTGTGTGTTTAGAGACAATATGCAGCCGCTCGGCCTCCAGCCTTCGAGTGGGGCTTGTCAGTTCCCAATAGCGCTATCCACATTTCCCCGCCATATACCCATGTTAGTGGTTTCTAAGGGACTTTTGATGAACCGTATAGTAATAAGATGAGAGCTATAGTATAACATGAAAATGTGTCATAAAAGAGTTTAAGCATGTTTCTCCCCCAAAAACATAAACCGTAAAATGTGGGGCCGTGAACTCACCTTAGGTTGCGTCTTCCGTTAATGAGTAAACCGTTTATGTGATATGATAGCCCCAACTAGTGGCGACCTATCATAAGATATGTGTCAAGTTAGACTAATAACCCGTTGGGTTCATTAGTCCCTAATGTCCAGTCCATGACCATTATGTGTTTGAAAAACGTGTTTGACCGACAACCAGACTACATGACACAAGACTCGACATCCCATTGGTGACCCGACATCCCACGTGTTAATGTTCAACGAGTCTAACACATAGATCAAATAACGCACAAATAAGTCCAAACACGTGTTACTATGTTACTAGGCATGTTACGGGATTCCTAGCATGTTCCTATGTGTCAAATCGGGTCTCGGAATGCTAAATTACACTTACATCAACATTACATGTGATTAGGAAAAGTCAACTAGTGATTAGGAAAAGTCAACTGGTGATTAGGAGCTATAAGACATGTTATTCAGAAGTTAACTAGTGATTAGGAGTCATAAGACATGCTATTCTGAAGTTAACTAGTGATTAGGAGTCATAAGACATGCTATTCTGAAGTTAACTAGTGATTAGGAGTCATAAGACATGCTATTCTGAAGTTAACTAGTGATTAGGAGTCATAAGACATGCTATTCTGAAATTAACTAGTGATTAGGATCACAATTGCATGATGGGAAGGCGATTAGGCTCCCTAATCGCCTATAGGGTACGTCATTAGGGGCCAATCGCCTACAGCATAGGCGATTGGGGATTCCTAATCGCCTATGTTGTTCTGTTCAGTCTTTTTCGCGCGTTTAACCCTCCAAATCAGATCCGAAACATGTGTAAACACCCAATATCAATCATGACACATTAACAAACATATTTCAAGCAAAACCCCTAAGTTATCATCATTCTAACAGTCCCGAATGCGAGCGTTTCCCAAAATAGTAAGCTTAACATGTAAACATCACATCAACATGCAAGAACTTGCCCTAAATAGCAAATATCCAGATTTCATCATGTAACCACGTTGTCCGATAGTGTCCTACTGCTCTAGCATCATCCTAAAGCAAACCCTAACATCATATAATCAACAGTACACCTCATAACATCCTTAATCATTCAAAACCATTCAAATGGGTCAAAATACCAAACATCAACAATACACAACCATGGACCTCCAAACTCCTAGGACATCATCATACTAACTCATAACAGCTATAAACTCATAACAGCTGTCGGCTGTCGCTGAACCACCGCTGAACTCTTCTCCACACTCTCCCACTTCCTCTTGTTATCCGCCGGCGCCTTCACAGAAGAGCCTCTAGGAGGCAAGACACCCTCAGTAATCTTCAAGTTGGTCATCTTGGTAGCCGACCGCACAGCCTCAGACATGGTAGTAGGATCCCTCGCAGACACCAACCCCGCAATCTCTGGCACCAAACCTGCAAGATACTGCTCTATCCTCCGATAATCTGGTGTCGATAAACCCGGACACATCACCGCTAACTTGTTGTGTCTGATCATGAACTCCTCAATCTCAGA
The DNA here is from genome assembly GCA_032199755.1 of Ambrosia artemisiifolia. Taxonomy (NCBI): domain Eukaryota; kingdom Viridiplantae; phylum Streptophyta; class Magnoliopsida; order Asterales; family Asteraceae; genus Ambrosia; species Ambrosia artemisiifolia. The sequence continues at coordinate 37,228,442 of CM063515.1, forward strand.
ACCCACCATCTTGAGATTCCCGTATTCCTGTTCCAGCCTCTTGATCTCCTCTCGCGGAGAGTACTCAGCCTTCAACCTACGCACGAAATCTGCACAAGGCATGGCGTTGGCCTCCCCGAGACCAAGTGTCTGAGTGACGCAATTCCACCACGTCAGGGCGGGTCCTACAAAAGTCCCCAAAGCAAACTTCACCCAATCCGCTGCGGGAGTCTCACATAAAGCAAACACCGACTCAGTCTTTTCCAACCACCTAAGTAACTCCACAGCTCCCTCCGTACCTTGGAAGCTGAGGGGCTGACAATCCTTAAACCGCTTATAGGCAACTCCCGCCTATACCGGAGGAGCGGTAGCACCCATAAAGGTCTGCTGGGCAGCCTGGAAGGCAGCCAGTGCCACGCCCAGCTGTTGCTGCATTGAGAATTCGTTTCGGATCGTAATCAAGAAACGTGATCTCACGAATACCAACCGTAGGGTGCGGAATCCCAAACGATCGTGCAAAATGATTCAGAAATAAACGATAAAGATCGTGATGAAAACAGATAATGAATCACCGAGCAATTTCCATAACTTTAATCTTTGTATTAGATCAAATCAAGATGTTTACATATGAAATCTTAGACCTAATACAGAGAAAAACACACATACACACTCTAGGGAAAAGCTCAAATGATAACTAACTCTCAAAACTAACTTTTCCCTTTATATAGGCTTTCCACATTCGCCTTAAGTGTAAGGTCGAATGTGGAAGTTTTCCACATTCGCCCCTTTCATGTGGACGAATGTAGCCTTTCCTATCAACCACTTCTACATTCGACCTTCCAACTGGTCGAATGTATCCTCCAGCTTAAGTCTTGGTCTTTTTTTGATTATCTGAACCTTCGACATTCAGTACCGGATCACTAGCTAGGGACATACATGAATAATGCACTTACAATCTCCCCCTTGGACCTAGCAAGTGATGTACCAAATCAGAAAGTTGTCAATTCTTCAAGTCTTGATCTCATCATCTTGAACGACTTGAAAACTTTCCATCTTCATGCATGTTTGTGTCGAGGTTCTTGTCTATCTCTGCAGTAAGCTTCAAAATCTCAAACAGACTCAAGAAATCTTGGCTTTATCATTTGTTGGTCCAGACACCAGATATGAAAATAGACAATAATCTTGAATTCTTCAATCTTTAGTCATTTCTTTAACCTCTTACTAGCTTCTGTTGTTCTGGTGATCTTGATGTTCAGGTTTGGGTCTTATTCAGTTACATGCATTGTCGATGAGTCTTAAGCAGTGCACCTGTTGTGTTTGATTCTGCAGAAAAATTTTCTAAAAACTGCACAAACTACATCCAGCGTTAGACATGACAAATATCTCGGAAGTACTCTTCACATTCCTTTTAACCCTCAATAGTTCTCCCCCTGAACTATAAAACATTTTCAATATGTACCAGAAACTTGAACATTTGCAGTCTTTTTCAACTTATAAGTATCTGAGCCTTCATTTTCAGTATCCCAACATCGGTTATCGAAAATAAAATTGAAACAAAACTTCTTGATTTTTCAAAGTTTATGCTAAAACACATCAAAAATCTTTTTGGATTTTCAAATGTAATTGCATAAAAGTAAACTAAAAATATTTTTGTGAATTTTCCGGTAAGAGGATCATATCAGTATTGAAACCGTCAGTCATAACTCTTTTTGATCAATTTTCTGTTTTTGTCATTGAGCATCCTACAACCATTACCAGTATGTTTGTCCACTTAAACTCAAAATCATCATTCATTGCTCAGCACTTTAGATACATTATGGTAATATTAGATACTGAGTAATCTATGGTCCCCGCGTTCGCGACACATTCCCGTATCAAGAATTGCACAAAGCTTCATCGTAACGCGTGATTATATTGAAGTTATCCGTTAGTTACAAGGTATGAGGCACAGAGGTGACAGGTCAGCAAATTAATGCTTCAAAGCGACTTGTGCACTCTACCAGGGTGAGGACTAATATCATACATGACTTTCATCATAGTATTGATACGATGCATTAGATAATCTTTGATTATCATCACACATGTTAAGTTCCTCATTCGGTAACTTATGGTTTTAGTTTTATTAGCTCTTTTAATAAGATACCCTGACTAAATCTAGGTCTGTAAATCAATATAGCAAAAGATCAGTTAGGCCATCCCCGGATAACTTTCAATATAACGACCCGAAACCTCTGATTTTGGCAATCTATCAAACGAAATTTCGGTACTAAGACCATATGCCAACGATACGTTGATCCACATGATTATCAGTTATTAATTTTAAGTTTATATCACCATGCAGAACTTTAAACTTTGATTTCAAGCCTACCAATATATAATTGTAGTGGCTACTCAATGTTTATCAATTCATTTTTGTTGTTTTTAGAGTAGTCTGACAGTCCACTGATGTACTATCATCTCCTCTTTTTCTCCAGGAAAACTCATTTTTGATTTTCTATTTTTTATTTTGATGATACCAATTGAGAATTCGTTTCAGATCGTAATCAAGAAACGTGACCTCACGAATACCAACCGTAGTGTGCGGAAACCCCAACGATCGTGCAAAATGATTCAGAAATAAACGATAAAGATAGTGATGAAAACAGATAACGAATCACCGAGCAATTTCCATAACTTTAATCTTTGTATTAGATCAAATCAAGATGTTTACATATGAAATCTTAGACCTAATACAGAGAAAAACACACATACACACTCTAGGGAAAAGCTCAAATGATAACTAACTCTCAAAACTAACTTTTCCCTTTATATAGGCTTTCCACATTCGCCCTAAGTGTAAGGTCGAATGTGGAAGTTTTCCACATTTGCCCCTTTCATGTGGACGAATGTAGCCTTTCCTATCAACCACTTCTACATTCGACCCTAGACAAGCTACATTCGACCTTCCAACTGGTCGAATGTATCCTCCAGCTTAAGTCTTTGTCGTTTTCTGATTATCTGAACCTTCGACATTCAGTACCGGATCACTAGCTAGGGACATACATGAATAATGCACTTACATGCATCATCTCACTGAGTTCATCATATGTCAGGGTGATGTTACCACCACCTCTGCCCCCGTCAGTGCGGCCTCCACGTCGTCCCCCAGTACGTCCTCTAGTGCGTCCAGGCATCTTCTGAGAAAGACAAGAAACAAACACTCAGACCCATCACCAACGCTAAACCAAGAGAATACGAAAAGTCTAGGATCGGGTCCAAATGTGACCATTAATCCCAACACGAGATCCACCAAGTCTTCCATGCATTTCAAATTATGATTTCGTGTGCACCCGAAATAATAAATTGCTCTACATGGTCCTCTAGGCGTGCCCCGAGCTCGAACCTCAAGTTACCCGGCACCCACATCTTAGAAAGAGACAGCCAACACAGAAGATTAACAAACAAGTCCCTTCGACTGCAAAGCCGAAGGAAAAGATAAAATGAAACTTGGAATGACCAAGAATGTGATAGATAATATGACACTGTGTGGTAAGGATACCGACATCCCGACAAGGTTAGTATGTTTACCAAAAGACACGACTCAAATGTATGTGACCGTCTAGTGTGTGAGACTCGGCTATAGTCTAGACTCTACATGAAGTCCTAGTTCACTATAACCACTGGCTCTGATACCAATCTGTCACACCTTCATATTCCCACTTGCGGAGTTCTACCGCGAGGCGTGTGACACACCAGGATCCAAGTCAACGGTCACAATAAACGACGTCTAAATGTAAAAACATACGTATATAAAACCATGCATAGAATTTAAAACCAACATCGGAAAGTGCGGAAGCATTTAAAGTTTACAAAAGTCATGCGTAAATAAAAAATAAGTTTAAGAGTTAAACAATCCAAAACATGCATAAATGATCCTAGACGCGAGTACGACTCCAGTGCGACTTCGTGCGCCTAGCTGACAGCTGCTACCTTAGCGACCTGAGAAAACATGCTAAAAGAGTCAACATATAATGCTGGTGAGTTCACAGGTTTTATTTAAACGTTTAAAACAATCCTTTGAAAACCGTTACCGTTGCTGTTACTACTATGCTTATGAGAACGCTAGCTAGGCGTCGGGTAATATTACTACTACGGGTGAAACCATTGCTGACTGTGTTGTTACTATGTAACTGTGTAACCCTTATTTACGGACTACCGTCATCGCCGGTAGGCCTTGTGTGCTTAGAGACAATATGCACCCGCCCGCCCTCCAGCCGTCGAGTGGGGCTTGTCAGTTCCCAATAGCGCTATCCACATTTCCCCGCCATATCCCCATGTTAGTGGTTTCTAAGGGACTTTGATAAACCGTATAGTAATAAGATGTTAGCCATAGTATAACATGAAAATGTGTAATAAAAGAGTTTAAGCATGTTTCTCCCCCGAAAACAAAACCGTAAAATGTGGGGCCGTGAACTCACCTCAGGTTGCGTCTTCTGTTTATGAGTATACCGTTATGTGATATGATAGCCCCACTAGTGGCGACCTATCATAAGATGTGTGTAAAGTTAGACTAATAACCCGTTGGGTTCATTAGTCCCTAATGTCCAGTCCATGACCGTTATATGTTTGAAAATGCGTTTGACCGACAACCAGACTACATGAGACAAAACTCGACATCCCGTTGGTGACCCGACATCCCACGTGTTCATCTCATACACTAAAACATACAATTCATTCAACCAATACTTAACACATGTTAAAATTCAACAAGTCTAACATATAGTTCAAATAACGCACAAATAAGTCTGAGCACGTGTTACTATGTTACTAGGCATGTCACGGAGCTATAAGACATGCAATTCAGAAGTTAACTAGTGATTAGGAGCTATAAGACATGCAATTCAGAAGTTAACTAGTGATTAGGAGCTATAAGACATGCATATAGGTGATTAGCATTGCAATTGCATGGTGGGAGGGCGATTAGGCTCCCTAATCGCCTATAGATCATGTGATTAGCGGCCAATCGCCTATAGCATAGGCGATTGGGGATTCCTAATCGCCTATGCTGTTCTGATCCGCCTTTTTCGCGCGTTTAACCCTCCAAATCAGATCCGAAACATGTGTAAACACCCAATATCAATCATAACACATTAACAAACATATTTCAAGCAAAACCCCTAAGTTATCATCATTCTAACAGTCCCGAATGCGAGCGTTTCCCAAAAATAGTAAGCTTAACATGTAAACATCACATCAACATGCAAAAACTTGCCCTAAATAGCAAATATCCAGATTTCATCACGTAACAACGTTGTCTGATAGTATCCCACTGCTCTAGCATCATCCTAAAGCAAACCCTAACATCATATAACCAACAATACACCTCATAACATCCTTAATCATTCAAAACCATTCAAATGGGTCAAAACGCCAAACATCAACAATACACAACCATGGACCTCCAAACTCCTAGGGCATCATCATATTAACTCATACCAGCTATAAACACCTTAATAACACAAGAACAATCATATTTCAATCATAAAAATCCTACCTTTATACACATACAACACATATAACATGCATAAGGGTTTGGGTTTGTTTAAAAACGGTTTTTAATAGATTTTCAAAGACACAATAGTTTAGAAATTAGGTCTGGACCTTTAGGGAACAAAACATAATTATTCAAAGGTTTGGGAATGAAGAACACACCTTGGATTTAGGAGGAAATGATATGTAAAGCTTGGAAATGTGTGTTTTGATGTAAAAACGAGTTCCAGAGGGTGTTTGTGAGTTGGGATAGGTAATGGGACGACTAGGGTTGCACAAATGGTGTTTTAGAGGTCAAGGGTGGTATTTATAGGTGTTTCTAGTCGTTTACAACACGTCAGGCGATTACGCAGCAGCTACAGGCGATTAGGGTTCCTAATCGTCTTCCCTATTGGCGATTAGGGCTCTAATCGCCTTCCCTATAGGCGATTAGGGCTCTAATCGCCTTCCCAAACCTCCTAATCACCTACTCTATAGGCGATTAGGGCTAATCACCCCCTATCAGCATGCAATTACGCGTAATCACCCCTCATCAGCATGCAATTACGTGTAATCACCTATAATATCATGCAATTACGCGTAATCACCTATAACATCATGCAATTACGCGTAATCCCCTATAACATCATGCAATTACGCGTAATCACCTATAATGTCATACAATCACGTGTAATCGCTGTTTTAACATATGTAAACACGTATACACATACCGACAAGTCACATAAAGATTATAAACACATAATTCATGAAAACAAACACGTTCACACTCGTTCACCAATTCCCGGGACTCGAGACTTGTGTGTGTTAAAACCCCAATGATGCACGACTCGACTCGACTAACCCTGTCATGTGTAATATATGCACGACTCGCTAAGGTAGACTTACTGAGTTTTCAAAAATTAATAACCGGAGTTTGCCGGGTGTCACACATTCTCACCGCTGACGCTCCAATATATGTCGAAACTCTACAAGAATTCTGGTTGAACGCGAAACTTTTTATAAATAAAGGCTTTGTTACGTTTCCACATCAAAGTAAAATATAGTACTTAGTTCTTTTTTATTTCCTTTAATGCCTATTGGTGTTCCAAAAGTACCTTTTCGAAGTCCTCCTTCGAATGAAAGAACTTGAGAGGGTCTCACAGGCATCTCTATTCGAACGTTGATAAAGAAAAAAAGATTTTTTCGAAGATTGGAGATACAGATATTCAGATGACCGAAGAATCCATCTCCACAACATTCTCAATAAACCACTTGCAAGGTAATGTCTCTTTTTTGAAAGATGAACTCAACGAAGAGTTCACAAAAAGAGGGTATGCAGGAACAGCGACTGGGGTGACAATAATGAAACCCGATTTTCCCCCACCAATGAAGTTTTTCTTCCATACCCTTCTTATTTGTCTATCCGCAAAGACAACTTCTTTTAACGAAATACCTTTGAACATACAGTATCTTTGTTATGCAATTTTAACAAACAATGATTACAATTTATCCAAGGCTGTGTTCTCAGATATAATTCGCAATTTCAAAGGCCTAACTCTTAGGCTTAGATCGCTCCTTCCGGGGTCCTTTGCATGAAGAGGATAAATCACCAACATTTAGTTTATCATAATCTTCAAAAACTCTTTTTCCATTGGGAGTTATAGTACAATCCATTCCAGCTTCGACGGCAGAAGAATCACCGGTAACAGACACAACATCCTTCAAATATTTCAAATTACCAAATAATGATATGTTAAATAACAACAAAAACTTAAAAACATCTTAATCAAGTTACAAAAAAAATACTCACCTTTAACATCAGTTGGCTATCAGCTTCCTCACATTCTGCTTGGTTAACAGATTTAAAATCCCAATCTACCTGGCTGCCCTAAACATTGTACATACAAACCAAACATACAACCTAAACTGTTAAGACAGCATTCAAAGGTAAAAGATAGTAAGCAATTCCTAAAAATGCATTTAATTTAATACCTCATCAACATTACAATATCCATTACTATGAACAGCAATTAACTCAAAACTTACGACTGGATTATCACATATTTTCATGACTGTGTAGACATTGCAGTCGTTTGTAAGATTATATTCAGAAACATCAATTTTAAAAACTAGTATCTTACTAAGTAAGCGAAACAATTCTTGAGGCAAACTTTCACTATCACCAAGCTTCAACTGCCTTTCTCTTATACGACTTGCGGATGATCCGACAACTCTCATAACGTCTCGGTCAAACATCACAAAGGATACACTACCAGTCTCATCCTGAACCCTGATATGCACCTTGAACCTGAAACACATAGACGAAAACAATATCTAAAAACATACATACAGGTTCATAAAAAGCAATTAGCTTATATAACAAACAAATTGTACTTAATTAGATTTAAGTACATTGTAGTAACGGAGGTACAATGTTGGGACAAAGAGGATTGACGAAACCACCTTTTGATAACCTTAGTCTATTCCATATCTGCCTAAGTATAGAACTGCTGAAGAACAAAAGAAGAAGTGCTGAAGAACAAACACCAAAGTACTGAAGAGTAAACTCATCAGAAGTTCTGAAGTCTAACCAGACATTTCACTGAAGAACTGCTGAAGACAAATTGCTCATCAGCAGTTTGTCACTCATCAGCACTTTACCTCAGAAGCTTCTAACCGACTGAAAGATCAGCAGTTTTATTATAATATAGTTTTGTTAAAGTCTTGATTTCAAGTTTCAATGTACAGACTGTAGTAACCTTATCTTAGCATAATATCTTTGTTAAATATCTTAGATTACTTCAGACTACAGTTTGGTACATTAGTCTATAAATAGATGAGTTTGTTCATCTATTTTGATATGTGATTTTGTGTAATATCTTTGAACTTATATTGAAATCCTTCGGGCTTTAAACTTATAATTCCATTTCACATCTGAGAAACATAAACTGCTATTACTGCTTTATACTTAAACTGTTTATTGTTTCTCATTTATTGTTCAGTCAAGGGGGAGTAATAACTCCTCATCAAAGTGATCTTTTAGACCTTTGAACACTTGTATTTCCGCTGCTTAATAACTCATATATAAAACTGATAAACACATAAGTGTTCATAAACATAGCCACTGATCCAACAATTGGTATCAGAGCATCTGGTTAATCTGATCAAAATCAATCTAACAAATTGAGATTCAGACACAGGCTCAATATTGATATTCAATAAAAAGGATAAAAGGCTCACTTTTTAATCCATCACTTTAAGGAAGTATTGACAAATCCAAACATCTTAAAAATGGATCCCTACAATACTGGATCTGCCAACAAACCTGCTATGTTAGTCAGAAATGAATATAACATATGGTCAAAAAGGTTGGCACATACTATTTCACAAACAAACACTGGATGTTGGAGGTCTGTAGTTTTTGGACCTCATAAACCAGTTGTTAGTGATCCAGAGGGAAAGACTGAAAGACCAAAGGATCCAAAAGAATACACGGAGGAAGATTTCCAAAAGTTTGAGCTTGATGCAAAAGCTTTCTCCATGTTGGCTATGGCTCTCCCAAATGAAATTTATGCTGGCCTTTTACACTGTGAAAGTGCCAAAGAGCTGTGGGACTGCCTAAAAGAGCAGTTTGCAGGAACTGCTGAGGTGATAGCCAACATCAGAGAAATATTGGCTCAACAATATGAAACTTTTACTCACATAGAGGGTGAAACTTTAACTCAACAATTTGAAAGATTTTCTTCACTCATCTCTGAGTTAAAAATAAACAATCAGACCTATACAACTGAGTCTATGTTGCATAGATTTTTAAGGTCTTTACCTTCAAAATGGGAAACTTACTCTATAGTCCTCAGAACCAGTTCAGATTTTAACACCTTGAACCTAACTAGGTTACATGGTAAATTACTAACTTTTGAAAGAGAAATCAATCAAAAGAAAAAGTTGCAAGAATCTGGCAAAACTGCTGATGACTATACTCCGGGTAGCACAGCCTTATTAGGACATGACTCACCATCCTGTTCTAATAATTTTGGTTCTTTTGACCACATTGACATAACAGCTGGGATCTCATCAGATGGATCTTTCCCAGCTTATGACAATGAAGAACTAAGTCAAACTGCTGACAACATGTGTTTCATCATGGATGATTTAAAATACTTTAGCAGTGATGACTTAGAAGAAATGGAAATATTGCACCAACTGGCCTTGTTAAGCTTAAAAACTAACAAATTTTATAAAAGGTCAGGAAGGAAATTTCGAGGACTAAACAATTCAACAAAAGTTGGTTTTGACAAATCTAAACTGAGATGTCATAAGTGTCAAAAGTTGGGACACTTTGCTAGAGAATGTAGAAGCTCTAGCTATAACCAACCAATGTCCTCTGGAAATCAATATAACCCCTCATATAATAGGAATAATGGAACTAATGGGAGTGCTCATTTTGTACAGGCACAAGCTCCAAATGTCCAATATGTGCCACAAGTACAATATGTCCAGATGCCTGCTCAACAACAACAGCAGCTCATGCCTCCATTTCCAACTGCTCAACAACCTGCACAAACTCAACAACCCCCTCAGCAACAAAGCTTATTTACCTCAGGGTATGTTGACTGGAGCAGTCTTCCTTATGACACATCAGAATGAAGTCAGGATGCAGACAATAAGGTCTATGATGTCAACTGGGGAGAACCTGATAATGGCAGAAAGAACTTTGCCTTAATGGCCTTTGAAGGATACTCTTCAAATTCTGCTCTCACACAGGTATCACAACAATCTCTGTTAAAGCTTTGCACTAAATCTTGCAAAGAATCATTTGCTTTAATTAGAGAAACTAATGTGCATTTACAAGGCAAATCCAATGACATGGAAAGAAAATACACACAAATGAAGTGTGATTTGGAAAGAAAAATTATGTTGAAAAACAAAGAAATTTCCAAACTGAATGATAAATCCATTGAAACAGAAGCACAAATTAAAACCATGATAGACAGCCTAGGAAATGTCAGACAAGAGCTTGCTGACACCAAGGTTGATTGTGAAAAATGGGTTGAGTCTTGTAAAGGGTATCAAATGTTACTTAACAAACAAACTGCAGCCAATGTTAAGTTTGGCATTGGATATACCCACACTGAATCACCAACAGATTTCACCCACAAAACTGATAATGATGGGAAGAAATTGATTCAAACTTCTGATATGGAGGAATGCACATCCTACCATCAGAACATCCTCAAAAAGGGAAGTACTGCAGAAGTTAAAACTACTGACAATAAGCCATCAGCAGTTTCAACTATATCAGGAGTTGAGACCCTGAAAACTGCTGATGACCTATTTCAAAAATCAGATTTTGTCAGTAAATTGCCTTCCAGCTCTCTTGATCTATCTAAAAGGAAAGAGAAGGCAAAAGCATGTGAAATATGTGGTCTGTTGAACCACATAACTGAACTTTGCAGATTTAGAAAGGTAAATCAGTTAAATAAACAAAGACATCAACTGATTGTGGGAAAACAGATAAAACAAGATTATCAAAATACCTTTTTTCCCAACAAACAACAATCAAATAAAACCCTTTCTAAGAAGAGGCCTTTATCTCAACAAAGGTCATCTTCTCAAAGTTCAATTTCAGAAGTTTCACCTAACTCATCAGCAGTTTCACAAACTGCTGAAGTTAAAGATTTGATAAACCTGGTTAAACTTCTGATGACCAAAGTTGATGGTGGAAACCAAAAAGAACCCACCATTGTTCTTAATGACAAATCCATTGCCAAAAAGACATGGATTACTAAAAATGGTCCACAACAAGCTGCACCTGTTCTCAAGAGCAAACCCAAAGCCAAACTGGCTTGGGTTGCCAAAACTAACTAATTTGCTATCTTGTGCAGAGAGTCTCCAGAGGTTTGAATAGCATATGGTATGTGGATAGTGGAGGCTCAATGCACATGACTGGATGCAGATACCTGATAAATAATTTTATCAGTCAAAGAGAAGGATCTGTGTCCTTTGGGAACAATGCCAAGGGATATGTGCTAGGATATGGCAATGTATCCTCAGGCAAAATGCAGTTTGACAAGGTCAATCTGGTTGAAAACGTTGAGTACAACTTGCTGAGTGTCTCACAAATGTGTGACAAAGGATATTCTTCCTTTTTCACAAAGACAGCATGCAAGATCATATCACCAGAAGGCCAGAAGTTGATAGAGAAGATTATTGAAGATCATACTTTGCTGATTGCCAAAAGATGTGGCAATGTCTATGCAGTGGACATTGAAAAAGACAAAGTATTGAACAAGACTGCCTGTTTCTTCTCAAAGGCATCAACTTCAGAAAATGATCTCTGGCATAGGAGACTTGGCCATGTGAACTTTAAAACCATCAATAAAGTCACAAAAATGGGCTTGGTCAGAGGTCTACCTTTGAAGGAATATCAGTGCAAAGAACACTGTGTTTCCTGTCTTAAAGGTAAACAGCATAAGTCCTCCTATAAGTCTATTGAAGAATCAAAAACAACTGCATGTCTTCAACTACTCCATATGGACTTATTTGGACCAGTCAAGATTATGAGCCTTGGTAAGAAGAAGTACTGCTTGGTCATCATTGATGACTACTCAAGATTCACATGGGTCTTCTTCTTATATTCCAAGGATGAGGCAGCTGAAATCATCAAGTTCTTTATTCTACAAGTAGAGAAGCAATACTCTCTATCTGTCAAAGTCATCAGGAGTGACAATGGGACAGAGTTCAGGAACAAAACTCTGGATGAATTCTGTCTGTCTAAAGGGATTGTTAGACAGTTCAGCATTCCCAGAACTCCTGAACAAAATGGTGTGGTAGAAAGAAAGAACAGAACATTAATTGAAGCAGCCAGAACAATGTTAGCTGATTCAGGCCTACCTTTGTATTTTTGGGCTGAAGCAGTCAACACTGCATGTTATGTTCAGAATAGAGTTCTTATCAACAAGAGACATACCAAGACTGCCTATGAAATTCTTCATGGCATTAAGCCCCTTATCTCCTTCTTCAGGGCTTTTGGATGTCAATGTTTTATCCTCAACATCAAAGACTCTATTTCTAAGTTTGCTGCAAAAGTTGACACAGGTTATTTTCTTGGTTATTCTCCTTTGAGAAAAGCTTACAAAGTTTTTAATTCAAGAACCAAGATAGTAGAAGAAACATTGAATGTCAAGTTCAATGAATCAAAACACACTCTTATTCCAGCAAATCCTGCTGAATTATTTGATCTTGACAATTTTCATTTCGGACCTGAAAAGACTGTTGAATCATCCAAACCTCCTCAAAATGGTTTTCAAGGATTTGAAGATGATAGTCCTGCACCATGGACTCCAAACACAGTCAGAAGATCAACTATTAAACCTTCAGAAGTTTCAATAGCTTCAACTTCAGGAACTACTGATGAACATTTTGAAACTACTGATTCAGCTGAACCTAAAACTCCTGAAGTTCAAATCACAGCTGAACCAGATATTATGAATCTCAGTGGTTTATTTGAAGAACCTGTAGAGCCATCATCCAGTACAGGTTTACAACAACTGATTGAACACAAGGATCATCCATTGGATCAAATCATGGGTGATATTGCATCAGGGGTACTCACAAGAAACCAGCTTTCCAACTTTTGCTTATTCTCAGCATTCATCTCTCAGTTGAACCAAAGAAGTATCAAGAAGCCCTCAAAGACAACAATTGGGTGCAAGCAATGCAAGAAGAGTTGCTTCAATTCAAGAAACAACAGGTTTGGGAAATCTGTCCCTTACCTGAAAACAAGCAACCAATTGGAACAAGATGGGTCTTCAGAAACAAGTCAGATGAGGCTGGTATGATCATCAAGAACAAAGCAAGACTAGTGGTACAAGGTTATTCCCAAGAGGAAGGAATTGATTATGATGAAACCTTTGCACCAGTTGCAAGACTAGAAGCTATCAGGTTATTTTTAGCTTATGCAATTTCCAACAACATTAAAGTTTATCAAATGGATGTCAAAAGTGCATTTTTGTATGGAAAAATAAAAGAGGAAGTGTATGTCTGTCAACCTCCAGGGTTTGAGGATCCTTCTCATCCTGATTGGGTTTACAGACTTGACAAAGCTCTTTATGGGCTCAAACAGGCTCCAAGAGCCTGGTATGAAACACTTTCCAACTTTTTACTAAAGAATCACTTCTCAAGGGGATCCATTGATAAAACTCTTTTCATAAAACATGTTGGAAATCATGTCTTACTTGTTCAAATATATGTTGATGATATCATTTTTGGTTCAACAAATTCAAAACTGTGTGAAGAATTTAAGAAACTCATGCAATCAAAATTTGAAATGAGTACAATGGGAGAATTGCAGTACTTTTTGGGACTGCAAATCAAGCAACAGTCAAATGGAACATTTATACATCAATCAAAATATGTTAAAGAATTATTGAACAAATTTTCTTTACAAGACTGTAAAACATGTTCCACTCCCATGACACCAATCACACAAGTTGAACCAGATGATCAAGGGAAACACATTGATCAAACCATGTATAGATGTATGATAGGTTCTCTTTTATATCTAACTGCTTCTAGACCAGATATCATGTTTTCAACTTGTGTCTGTGCTAGATACCAATATGCACCAAGAGAATCTCATCTAATTGCAGTCAAAAGAATCTTCAGATATCTGAAAGGAACTCCTACTTTAGGAATCTGGTATCCTGCTTCAAGCAATACCAAGTTAACTGCTTTTTCAGATAGTGACTATGCAGGCTGCAAAATGTCAAGAAAATCAACATCTGGTGGTTGTCAATTCTTAGGAAACTGTCTGGTGTCCTGGCAATCAAAGAAACAAACATCTGTGGCAACTTCAACAGCTGAAGCTGAATACATTGCTGCTGCAAGCTGTACTTCACAGATACAATGGCTCCAATATCAACTGCTTGATTATGGAATCAAAGAAACCAAGACCCCACTTTTAGTAGACAGCAAATCTGCCATTAGCATCATTCAAAATCCTGTTCAGTTTTCAAAGACTAAACACATTGAAATCAGGTATCATTTCATAAGAGATTGCTATGAAAAAGGCAATATTGAGGTGAAGCATGTCACAACAGCTAATCAAATAGCTGACATTTTCACCAAACCCCTTGATTCAACAACTTTTCAGAGGTTAGTATCCATGCTTGGGATGTTAAACTTAGAAGAAAGTCTGTAAGTGTTTCACTTTTTAGTTCTGCACATATTTTATTTTTCACTTACATACTTATCTGTCACAAACCTCTGAAGACCAAAAATTTGAGAAAGAGAAAGTTCTGATGAACAAATTTTGAAAACTACTGATGAACATAAAAAATGGGATATTTTCAAAATGGATATAACTACTGATGAAAATCATAAGTTAGAAAAGTGTTTTAAAAGTCATTTGCATCAGCAGTTGAAACTGCTGACACTACTAGAAAATAGGCCTAATGCAACTTTTTAAAAGCAACTCTTTTTAAATGAGTTGCATTTGACTATAATGCAACTTCATGCAACACAAAGGTTGCATTAGAAGATATAATGCAACTTTTTTTCATAAAAAGTTGCAAAATTACATTGGATTTGCAACCCTTTTCTTTAAAAGTTGCCAAGTTTGCTAAAAGTTGCAACCTTTTTTAATAAAAGGTTGCTTTTGAAAATTATAAAAGCAATTCCTAAAAGATTGCATTACTAAAATTTAACTACATACTCCAGTATATATAATAGTCTCTATAATCTGATGAACATAATATTCTAATCATTATATAAAAAAAGTTTTAATCCAAATTCTAGAGAAATTCTCATGTTGATTAAAGTTATAAAGAAATCAGTGACCACAACTAAATGTGAAGAGCTATTGAAATTTCAATTTAAAAGTAAAAAAAAAGGCTCATTCAAGCCACATTTAAATTCTAATATATTAAAGTCACGGTCTATGTTATGATTTTCTCAAGAAAAAAAAACATAACTTGATTTTTATGGAAGGTCTTATAAATTTAATTAAAGTCTATATTTCTTTAACAGTTATATCATTTAGTATAAAAAAATTATAATTGTATAATATTTACTTTATATAGAAATTCTCTTTAACTTTAATTTGATATCGAATTTCTCTTGAATTTATATATTTTTCTTCACTTAACTGTTACCCCCTAATTTGTTGCTTACAAAATTAGAAATTCCCTCCTTTTAATTTGTATTTTTTGTATTCCCCCCATCGTAATTGAGATCAGATCTTCAAGTATTCATGTTCCTCCTAATTTCATACTTAAGAATCATAAATTCCCTCATCACCCCCCAACCCCAATCCCTATTACTATCGAATCTTCAATTAGCTGTTACCCTAATCTCGTACTCTGATTCAAGAATTTGAGTCATTGGTCTCCTTCATCATGTTATATTCAAGAGATCGGTAATCTGTATTCTGTGTTCATTATCTATTATTTGTCGATTTGTGAGAATATATATGTTGAATTGAAAAGGTATTTGTTGATGTTTTGGGTATGCTTGGGTTGATTTCGAATTTTTAGTGAATAACTTCCCTAGAAGTCTAGAACCTAACGATATTTGGATAGCAGTTGTTACACAAAATGCCCAAAAAAAAGATTTTGTATCATGCAATGCGATAAATACTTATTGCGTCCCAAATAGGGGTTGTGACGAAACTATTTGATCAAATGCCATAGAGGGATGTAGTTTCATGGAATCCTATGTTGTCTGGTTATGAGATGCATATAAACTATTTAAATAAATTCATATTGAGATATGATATGCATATAGTTATTGTCTACATCCAATGGAAAGTTTATAGGCTTCTAATGGAGTATATAAACACCATGGACTGATGAATTTGACATACAGTTACATTCTGGAAGGCTTTCCAATTACCAACCATTCTTAAAATCATAAGCCTTTTAAGCATGTGAGCATTATTTTAAGTCTAAAGGTATGATCAGTTTTTCAAACAAGTGATAAATCACAGCTGTTAGCAAAGTGAAAGGGGATACTATAGTTAGATAACTTGCATTTTTGAATATTTTAGTTTGATTATATAAAGACACATTTAAAGAGTTTGTTTTCTCCGATATCCAGAATATGATGAGAGAAGAATGGTGGATGGATCGATTGATTCAAACAATTAGTTCTTCCCATGTAGTTTCTTTCTATCTATATTACCTGCTTTTGCTCATATTCGATTTCAATGTTCATAATATCCTATTCGAAGTTGTTCCTATCCTCATATTAATTTACTCTTTATATGGTTTTACATGTTAATGAAGTAGATACGGGACCAACAGTTTGTTTTGGAGGATGATGGAATGAGGGGTATATTTTGAGATCTCAAGGTAGTTATGTTTAGTGAGTGAACTAATTCATTTTTTTTTGTTGTTTTTTCTTTTTATTTTTTTTATTTGACAGTGGTGTATTTGAAAATGATAAGTTTATGTTGACCAAGATGATGAATATGAGGACATGGAACTTTATTGCATCTGCAAATAATGATTGTGAGATACAGCGAGAGGATATTCATGACGACTCGGAAGATGAGGGCGATGCCTTAGTTCAAGAAGCATTACATCTCCCCGAATTAGAGAAGCAACAGGTTTGGTTTAACTATACCATAATATTGGATTTTTGTTGGTATTTTCAATGTATAGTTGAGTTCAGAAATTGCTAAAACCAATAAAAGAGGACCTACCCTGTTGCATATTGTGCATAAGTGGAAAGTCGACGAGCAAGAGGTTCTTATATGTAATGAACTTGGACCAGAAACAAAGGAGAAGGATGTAGTTGGTAAATTCTCTCAGTTTTTTGATACAGTAGCTCGTAATCATATTATGTACCATTAATCCATACTTCATGGAAGAATGTGCTACATAAAGATAATATATGGGAGTATTTCTTGGTTTTAAGTAGTTTTATTATTTTATTTGTTAGTTATATCTAATTTCATTCAACTAAATTCTAATTTTTAAAGGAAAAACACGATGTGCCCCATGATGCTAAAACTTGGGTTGATGATTTCTCACAATTGTTAAGGTTGTAGAGTAATAAAGATGTGAAGGTAAATTTCTAGACAATTTATCCATGACTAGTATTTGCTATTTAGAGTTTTCTATTAGCTGAGTCATTTATATTAATGTGTATCCAGAAGTGTTGTTTGCAGGCTATAGGAATAAGCATGTCTTAAAAATACACACACAACCGACCCAAAAAGTTTTGCTAGAATTCGTTGAAAGATGATAATATGCCTTCATTTTGCTGGTGACTTTTGTTTTTTTACCATTCAATATGCTGATCTTTTTGACTTATGTCACTATGAATTCAGAAAAATGATGACCCAAAGTCCAAACAAGGAATCACTTAGTTTAATTAAAATGTTTGAACGTATACGTCAAAAAAATCGAAAGACGTGCATATCTTGATACATATGATGATACTGCAAAAGAATTGTAAGTTCTTTCTAGTTTTTCATTTGAAGAATTTTGTATATAGAATCCTGTATGTGTTGACTTTTAAAGGTAAGTTACTTTTTCTATGGTTTAAATTAGTTGACTAGGCATTCATTTAGCAATTGTGGTAGGACTACACAGTGCATATAACTGCACGTCATAACATATATGAGAAACTAAGGGAAAAAATAGGAGTATTACCATAGGTTATGTATAATATATGGTTCTTCTATGTTCTTTTTGTTGGTTGTTTTGAGTAAGCAACTTATATTGTTACTAAATATTATTCAACAAGTTGTATTTCTGGTTATTAGTTGTTTCTTTTTAAAATATTGTCTTATTTTCTTTTAAAGGAACAAATGAAGAAGTACAAATCTCTAGATGATGGAAGTAATTTGGTCGATCATTTTACAGTTATAATGAACAAGGAGCATGATGGATACCTTTGACTTTTTGGGAGAGGCTTTGCTAAAAAATAATGAAAGAAAGGTATGGTGGTGATGAATCATACATGATTCTAGGCTGGCTTATGGAATCATTCAAAACAAGGCTGAAGTTGAGAAAACATAGTTGCTTGAAATGCGTAAAGAATTTTAAGAGGACTATCAAAGGAAAATGTTGAGCTAGAAGTTATGTAGAAAGATTTTGAATGCCAACAAGCAAACTTTGAAGCTACAATGTGAAGTATTATGAAAAAGCTACATGTTGGAGTACTTAAGGATCTTAGAGATGAGTATGAGTGTTTTCGTTACTTTTTATTATTGTAATTAACAACTTTATTTTAATTAAATTGTTAGTTTATGTTTGAACATGTGTTAATTTACAATTTAAGATTATTTATTATATTTATGTGAAATACTATTGCATATTTAATAGCAATTTTAATACTTCAACAATGATGTTATAGAGTTGCATTTGATGTAAAAAAAAGGTTGCATTTTTTCGTTAAAACTATAATAATGGTTGCATTTGAGTGTTAAAATGGTTGAGTTTAGTGTAGTAAATGTTGCATTTGAGTATTAGAAAGGTTGCATTTATAACTAAAAAAGTTGCATTAACATATAATAAGGTTACATTATAAAAAGGTTGCATTTGAGTAGTAAATGCAACTCTTTAAAAAAAGTTGCATTATCTAACAAAAAAGTTGCATTAGATCTAATGCAACTTCACGTAATGCAACCCTAGATAAAAGGTTGCATTTGGCCTAATGCAACCTTTTCAAGACCTAATGCAACATTTTACTATGGTTGCATTAGCTTCCTTTTCTTGTAGTGTGATGAGATAACTAAAACCACTGATGAAGAAACCTTTCTTCTTCAGCAGTTTGACTAAAAGGGTAAAACAGACTTTTCACTCATCAGAAGTTTGACCTAGTCGGTTAAAAACTTCTGATAAATACCCTGTTCCAACACTTATCCAATCAAAAAGCAAAATTCCCTCTCTCTCTCTCAAATTCAAAGCAAAACCCCTTCTCTAAACCTAACAATTACTGTTCGATCAAAAACAACCATGGCTCTCGTGTTAAAACAGGGACACAACCAAAGAGGCTACTTTGTTAAAGATGAAGCCTGGTCCCAGTATGATGAGATACTTGATCTCATCATGAAATCCCAATACTATGATGCTTTCACCATCGATCCACCCATTCATGAAGAAACTCTTAATGAGTTCTGGGCAAATTCAGAGACGGTGAAGGTAAACAATGAAGTGATTTCCCTCAGATCATCAATAAAAGGGAAAATGATGGCCATCTCACCAGAAACACTAAGCATCAGGCTTGGTTTGAAGGATTCTGAGGCACCTGAGCATATTCCAACCTCAGATATTCATCTAACCATGACAGAGTGTGGCTATCAAGGTACTTTGGCACAAGCAACAGTTTACAAAAAATATTTTGACCCACAATATAAACTGTTATTTCATTATATTATTATGTGTCTTAGTCCAAAAACTGGGTCAATAGATCAGATGCCTTCAACCTTTCAACCTATTTTTCATTCCATCATAAATGAAACTTCTTTCAAGGCATCAAAATTGTTTTTCAATGAACTGGTTTTACATCATGAAAATGATAAAAAGAAATTTTTGTTGTATCCAAGGTTTGTTATGCAATGCATAATAAAAGAACTTGGAGAGGGAGTACTTGAGGGAGAAACAACAACTTTAAACCCTTTAACTGCTCAAGTATTCTCTAGGCACAACAAACCAGCACTTTTGCTAGAAGATGACCAAGGGGAAGAACAACCCATCCCCAAGGAACCCACATCTTCCAAACCCAAAAAGAGAACTAAAAAGCCTAAACAACAAAAACCAAAAACAACCAAGTCACTGAAAAAGAAAGTTCAGGAAGTGGAGAAACCTGCAACTACTGATGTGCAATCTGCACTTGAAAAGGAAGTGGCTGAAACATCCTCTCAGCACACTCCTTCTCCACCAACCAAAAGAAAACCAGTCACAGTTATTTTCCAAAGAAAAAGATTTAAGAAACCAATAACTGTTGACCCTGCCTTTGAAACTGCTGAAACCATTCCTGAACCCATACAAACTCCTGAACACCAACCCATAACAACTACTGAACCTGAACCCTCACATACAACAATAGAAATTGCCCAACTTCTCTCAGGACTTAAAGGAACCAATTCACCACATGTCAGTCCCCTTACAACACATCAAATTGGGGAGATGCCTTCAGAAGTTGACATGAATGTGGATCCTCCTAGTCCAACCCAGAGAGATGAGGATGAACAAGAGTTTGTAAGCCCAAACTTGCAAACTTTTGATACTTTTGAGGCTGCTACTACTCACTTAACACCCAGTGGTGAACCTGAGGACAGTAGTAACATAGCTAAGACCTCAAACTTGGCAACTACTGATGAAGGCCTAAGGCCAGAAGTAGGAAAACCTCAGTACCAAGACAATGAGGTTCATGAGACTACTGGTTTGGGTCCAGCTCATGATATAACTGATCCTGCCCTCTCTGAGGACACTATCAGGGATTCAGATGATTCCATTAAGTTGGTTGATGAATCAAACATTCCACAAACTGAATTGACGGTTGATATTGAAGGTCCTGCATCTAAGGTATCCAAGCTTAAGAAGCTGGTCACCAAAGATCAGGTTAAAGACCAGTTAGCCCAAAAATCCCCAAAACTGGCATCTTCAGAGCAATCTGAAGATCACCCAAAAAGCACCCCTTCACCAAAACAACCTACCCAATTCACTGGGCTCACAAGCATAGATCTGAACCAACTATGCAGCCCAGATGGTCCCCTGTATCAGGCACTCAAACAAATCATAACTGATCAACTCAAACCCTTCACAACTGCTTGGGAGTTAAAAGCTAACAATCAGTTTGGGTTGATCAACTCGAGACTTGCTGAGTTGAACAAGAAGATGGATCAAACACAAGATCAACTAGCAAGGTTGTCTGCTGCAACATCTCATTCTATTAGGCTTCCAGAAGTGGATGAAGCCAAAAAGGGGGAGATGATTAAGGAACCAACAGAAGTTGCTACACAAAGACAAACTCCTGATCAAGAAGCTGATATACCAAAACAAAGACCAGGAAAAGAAGTAGCACCAGAGTTCAAATTGTCTAAGGCATCAGAGGGAACTGCTGATCACATTTCTCAAACTACTGAAGACAATCCTTCAGCAGTTGTGACTCCAATTACCACATCAGCAGTTTTACCTCCTAAACCATCATCAGAAGTTCCTAAGGCAACTGAAAAAGAACCTGCTCCCACTCCTTTGCCTACAACAACTTCCACAGCTGTCTTAAACCCTACTCCCATCAGCATGTCAAAAGATTTATTGGAGAATAGTTTAAAAGAAGCAGCAAAGAAGGCAAAAGAAGATAGAGTATGGAACAGCCTAGAAACCAGAGATGACTTGAGCTTTGAAGAAAAACTGATCAAGTACCAAGAGAAACTTGATGAGCTTGAGGCTGAAGAGAGAGCACTTGAAGCTGCTGCTGAAGAAGACAAAAGAGCACAGCTTATAACATTCATTACAAAGAACTCCAAATCAAAGCAAGTGGCCCTCAAAAGACTCTCAACACAAGAGCTGACCAGAAGAGCACAAATGCTATCTGATAGAATAGCAACAGAAGATGAGAGGAAAGCCAAAAGAGCTGAAGTGATTGAAGAGTTAGTGGCAAATGGCTATGGTTCAAAAGCCTCAATCAGCAAATGGAAAGAACAAACTCTCTATGAGGCTTATAAGAAATTCAAAGCAAAGAAAGTTGCTGAACCAGAAAGATTTGAAACTCCAGAAGTCCAACCAACTTCTATTGTCAAGAGATCATCTGGTGCATTAAGAAGGCCAGCCACCAAGAGAAAAGCAGATGGAGATCCCATTGTCAAGACTGACTTCAAAATGATTTTGCTAGAAGGAGATCAGCTTGTACATGGTGATTTTGATGTTGAAGAGAAACCCATCTTGACCCAATTCAGAGACAAGGCTACCTATGCTTATCAGTTACAACAATCCATCCAAGAGAAGACACATACAAGGGTTGTTACAGAGCATCACCTGCCCAACATGCCAATCCAAGGTGCTGCTGAACTACAAGGAAGTCAAGAATCTCACCTGAGAGTCACTGAAATAGAAGACATTCCTCAATCAGGTCAACCTAAGGAAACAGGCTTGGTTTCCTATGCCTCTGACTTTGACAGGTCAAAGGTAAACATTGTGAAATGGTCATTTACTGAATCCAACTCAGTACTTGTGACCAGGAGAGACCGTTCAAGTAAGGTCTATAGAAACTCAATGGAGTTGAGTGTTTTATCGTCCAAAGACCTTCTCACCATTCAACATTTAACACCTGAACTTGGTCCTCTCACTGAGCAACAAAGATGTACTCTTACCACCCGGATCACAGCAGAGATCTGGAGGATGTTAGAAGAGAGAAAAGGACAACAATAAAGGATAGATAAGGTTTTGGCTTCATCAATCCAGGGGGAGATTGTTGGGACAAAGAGGATTGACGAAACCACCTTTTGATAACCTTAGTCGATTCCATATCTGCCTAAGTATAGAACTGCTGAAGAACAAAAGAAGAAGTGCTGAAGAACAAACACCAAAGTACTGAAGAGTAAACTCATCAGAAGTTCTGAAGTCTAACCAGACATTTCACTGAAGAACTGCTGAAGACAAACTGCTCATCAGCAGTTTGTCACTCATCAGCACTTTACCTCAGAAGCTTCTAACCGACTGAAAGATCAGCAGTTTTATTATAATATAGTTTTGTTAAAGTCTTGATTTCAAGTTTCAATGTACAGACTGTAGTAACCTTATCTTAGCATAATATCTTTGTTAAATATCTTAGATTACTTCAGACTACAGTTTGGTACATTAGTCTATAAATAGATGAGTTTGTTCATCTATTTTGATATGTGATTTTGTGTAATATCTTTGAACTTATATTGAAATCCTTTGGGCTTTAAACTTATAATTCCATTTCACATCTGAGAAACATAAACTGCTATTACTGCTTTATACTTAAACTGTTTATTGTTTCTCATTTATTGTTCAGTCAAGGGGGAGTAATAACTCCTCATCAAAGTGATCTTTTAGACCTTTGAACACTTGTATTTCCGCTGCTTAATAACTCATATATAAATCTGATAAACACATAAGTGTTCATAAACATAGCCACTGATCCAACATACAATGATATTCACGCTTGGAACAAAACAATGCAGAAACAGGCAATTTGAGAGTTTCTTCAGTAACATTTTCATCAAGCTGTAAGAATTCTGATTTAGTAATCACATTGCTAAAACATCTGGGACACGCATCATAAAACCAACCATAGCCTTCTTGCAGAATTTTAATTTTCGCAACTACAACACAACACATTGGCTGCACAAAAATAGAAATAAAGACTAACTTAACAAAAAAAGCTCTAATAAGGAGAACAAATATTAATCATAATCAATAAATATTAAAACCATATCAATCTCCATAAGCTCGTCAATACATTTCTTTTCTGAACCAACAATGAATTCCTGAACCAATGGATAAACAGAGTGTTCTGAAACATCTGTTTGAGAA
Source organism: Ambrosia artemisiifolia (assembly GCA_032199755.1). Lineage (NCBI taxonomy): Eukaryota > Viridiplantae > Streptophyta > Magnoliopsida > Asterales > Asteraceae > Ambrosia > Ambrosia artemisiifolia. The sequence goes on from CM063515.1 coordinate 37,252,444, forward strand.
GTAGAAGCAGCATCTTATCCTTGCTTCAATATTAGACTAAAAAATAGGTAGGATTAATAAAACACAACAAAAATTTTTAATTTAATTATAAATCCGTAAAAAAATGACACTGTACCTCCTTCTTAACTCTTTCACCTCAATTAAAACTACATTGAGAAACATCTGGGTTCCAAAGTTGTCACATTCAACTATAAATTGATCTAAATACATACATATACATATATATATGTATATTAAACAACAATGAACTCACAAATGTTTAATAACAGGAGTATAAAATAAATTACCTTTTGATTCCTTAACTTTACCATGCTGTATAACAACCATTATATGTTCATTACCAGCGTTTTGAGAAATGAATTTGTTAAACTGCTCTACATAAACATTCCACATAGTACATCGCAATATTGAGAATCCGGTTAGAAACCGAATTCACGGATCGATTAAGTAAATTCAGCTCGGTTTCAGACGGGAGATTCGAGACGAGACATAAATTAACGATAACAACGTCATCACAGATTCGTATTACTACAGAAACGGTTACAGACACTGTCATCAGTAGGATAAACATCTATCTCGGGGCCGGGGGAGGTCGGGCATGACCTCCCCCTTGAGAGCATTCAAAGCACAAACTCAAATCTACAAATGAAAACCAACACATGAGATTGCTATTTATTGTCCAACACCAAATTCCACCTTCGCCCCTTAGTATAGGTCGAATGTGGAATATTTCCACATTCGCCCTTTTGTATAGGTCGAATGTGGAATGTTTCCACATTCGCCCTTTACCTAGGTGTTGGGACGAAGAGGATTGAAGAAACCACCTTTTGATAACCTTAGTCTTTTCCATATCTGCCTAAGTATAGAACTGCTGAAGAACAAATAGAAGAAGTACTGAAGAACAAACACAAAGTACTGAAGAGTAAATTCATCAGAAGTTCTGAAGTCTAACCAGACATTTCACTGAAGAACTACTGAAGACAAACTGCTCATCAGCAGTTTGTCACTCATCAGCACTTTCCATCAGAAGCTTCTAACCGACTGAAAGATCAGCAGTTTTACTATTATATTGTTTTGTTAAAGTCTTGATTTCAAGTTTCAATGTACAGACTGATGTAAGCTTATCTTAGCATAATATCTTTGATAAATATCTTAGATTACTTCAGACTTCAGTTTTGTACAATAGTCTATAAATAGATGAGTTTGTTCATCTATTTTACATATGTGATTTTGTGTAATATCTTTGAAATTATATTGAAATCCTTCAAGCTTTAAACTTATAATTTCCACTTCACATCTGAGAAACATAAACTGCTATTACTGCTTTATACTTAGATCATTTATTGTTTCTCATTTACTATTCAGTTAAGGGGGAGTAATAACTCCTCATCAAAGTGATCTTTTAGACCTTTGAACACTTAACCTTCCGCTGCTTAATAACTCTTATATAAATCTGATCAAACACATAAGTGTTCATAGAAACAGCCACTGATCCAACAATTGGTATCAGAGCTTCTGGTTAATCTGATCAAAATCAATCTAATAAATTGAGATTCAGACACAGGCTCAATATTGATATTCAATAAAAAGGATAAAAGGCTCACTTTTTAAATCCATCACTTTAAGAAAGTATTGACAAATCCAAACTTCTTAAAAATGGATCCCTACAATACTGGATCTGCCAACAAACCTCCTATGTTAGTCAGAAATGAATATAACATATGGTCTAAAAGGTTGGCACATACTATCTCTCAAACAAACACTGGATGTTGGAGGTCTGTAGTTTTTGGACCTCACAAACCAGTTGTTACTGATCCAGAGGGTAAGACTGAAAGACCAAAGGATCCAAAAGAATACACGGAGGAAGATTTCCTAAAGTTTGAGCTTGATGCAAAAGCTTTCTCCATGTTGGCTATGGCTCTCCCAAACGAAATTTATGCTGGCCTTTTACATTGTGAAAGTGCCAAAGAGCTGTGGGACTGCCTAAAAGAGCAGTTTGCAGGAACTGCTGAGGTGATAGCCAACATCAGAGAAATACTAGCTCAACAATATGAAACTTTTACTCACATAGAGGGTGAAACTTTAACTCAACAGTTTGAAAGATTTTCTTCACTCATATCTGAGTTAAAAATAAACAATCAGACCTATACAACTGAGTCTATGTTACATAGATTTTTAAGGTCTTTACCTTCAAAATGGGAAACTTACTCAATAGTCCTCAGAACCAGTTCTGATTTTAACACCTTGAACCTAACTAGGTTACATGGTAAATTATTAACTTTTGAAAGAGAAATCAATCAAAAGAAAAAGCTTCAAGAATCTGGTAAAACTGCTGATGACTATACTCCGGGTAGCACAGCCTTATTAGGACATGACTCACCATCCTGTTCTAATAATTTTGGTTCTTTTGACCACATTGACATAACAGCTGGGATCTCATCAGATGGATCTTTCCCAGCTTATGACAATGAGGAACTAAGTCAAACTGCTGACAACATGTGTTTCATCATGGATGATTTAAAATATTTTAGCAGTGATGACTTAGAAGAAATGGAAATATTGCACCAACTGGCCTTGTTAAGTTTAAAAACTAACAAATTTTACAAGAGGTCAGGAAGGAAATTTCCAGGACTAAACAATTCAACAAAAGTTGGTTTTGACAAATCTAAATTGAGATGTCATAAGTGTCAAAAGTTGGGACACTTTGCTAGAGAATGTAGAAGCTCTAGCTATAACCAACAAATGTCCCCTGGAAATCAATATAACCCCTCATACAATAGGAATAATGGAACTAATGGGAGTGCTCATTTTGTACAGGCACAAGCTCCAAATGTTCAATATGTGCCACAAGTACAATATGTACAGATGCCTGCTCAACAACAACAGCAGCTCATGCCTCCATTTCCAACTGCTCAACTTCCTGCACAAACTCAACAACCCCCTCAGCAACAAAGCTTATTTACCTCAGGGTATGTTGATTGGAGTAGTCTTCCTTATGACACGTCAGAATGCAGTCAGGATTCAGACAATAAGGTCTATGATGTCAACTGGGGAGAACCTGATAATGGCAGAAAGAATTTTGCCTTAATGGCCTTTGAAGGATACTCTTCAAATTCTGCTCTCACACAGGTATCACAACAATCTCTGTTAAAGCTTTGCACTAAATCTTGCAAAGAATCATTTGCTTTAATAAGAGAAACCAATGTGCATTTACAAGGCAAATCCAATGACATGGAAAGAAAATACACACAAATGAAGTGTGATTTGGAAAGAAAAGTCATGTTGAAAAACAAAGAAATTTCCAAACTAAATGATAAATCCATTGAAACAGAAGCACAAATTAAAACCATGATAGACAGCCTAGGAAAAGTCAGACAAGAGCTTGCTGACACCAAGGTTGATTGTGAAAAATGGGTTGAGTCTTGTAAAGGGTATCAAATGTTACTTAACAAACAAACTGCAGCCAATGTTAAATTTGGCATTGGATATACCCACACTGAATCACCAACAGATTTCACCCACAAAACTGATAATGATGGGAAGAAATTGATTCAAACTTCTGATATGGAGGAATGCACATCCTACCATCAGAACTTCCTTAAAAAGGGAAGTACTGCAGAAGTTAAAACTACTGACAATAAGCCATCAGCAGTTTCAACTACATCAGGAGTTGAGACCCTGAAAACTGCTGATGACCTATTTCAAAAATCAGATTTTGTCAGTAAATTGCCTTCTAGCTCTCTTGATCTATCTAAAAGGAAAGAGAAGGCAAAAGCATGTGAAATATGTGGTCTGTTTAACCACATAACTGAACTTTGCAAATTTAGAAAGGTAAATCAGTTAAATAAACAAAGACAACAACTGATTGTGGGAAAACAGATAAAACAAGATTTTCAAAATACCTTTTTTCCCAACAAACAACAATCAAACAAAACCCTTTCTAAGAAGAAGCCTTTATCTCAACAAAGGTCATCTTCTCAAAGTTCAATTTCAGAAGTTTCACCTAACTCATCAGCAGATTCACAAACTGCTGAAGTTAAAGATTTGATAAACCTGGTCAAACTTCTGATGACCAAAGTTGATGGTGGAAACCAAAAAGAACCCACCATTGTTCTTAATGACAAATCCATTGCCAAAAAGACATGGATTACTAAAAATGGTCCACAACAAGCTGCACCTGTTCTCAAGAGCAAACCCAAAGCCAAACTGGCTTGGGTTGCCAAAACTAACTAATTTGCTATCTTGTGCAGAGAGTCTCCAGAGGTTTGAATAGCATATGGTATGTGGACAGTGGAGGCTCAATGCACATGACTGGATGCAGATACCTGATAAACAATTTTATCAGTCAAAGAGAAGGATCTGTGTCCTTTGGGAACAATGCCAAGGGATATGTGCTAGGATATGGCAATGTATCCTCAGGCAAAATGCAGTTTGACAAGGTCAATCTGGTTGAAAACCTTGAGTACAACTTGCTGAGTGTCTCTCAAATGTGTGACAAAGGATATTCTTCCTTTTTCACAAAGACAGCATGCAAGATCATATCACCAGAAGGCCAGAAGTTGATAGAGAAGATCATTGAAGATCATACTTTGCTAATTGCCAAAAGATGTGGCAATGTCTATGCAGTGGACATTGAAAAAGACAAAGTATTGAACAAAACTGCCTGTTTCTTCTCAAAGGCATCAACTTCAGAAAATGATCTCTGGCATAGGAGACTTGGCCATGTGAACTTTAAAACCATCAATAAAGTCACAAAAATGGGCTTGGTCAGAGGTCTACCTTTGAAGGAATATCAGTGCAAAGAACACTGTGTTTCCTGTCTTAAAGGTAAACAGCATAAGTCCTCTTATAAGTCTATTGAAGAATCAAAAACAACTGTATGTCTTCAATTACTCCATATGGACTTATTTGGACCAGTCAAGATTATGAGCCTTGGTAAGAAGAAGTACTGCTTGGTCATCATTGATGACTACTCAAGATTCACATGGGTCTTCTTCTTATATTCCAAGGATGAGGCAGCTGAAATCATCAAGTTCTTTATTCTACAAGTAGAGAAGCAATACTCTCTATCTGTCAAAATCATCAGGAGTGACAATGGGACAGAGTTCAGGAACAAGACTCTGGATGAATTCTGTCTGTCTAAAGGGATTGTTAGACAGTTCAGCATTCCCAGAACTCCTGAACAAAATGGTGTAGTAGAAAGAAAGAACAGAACATTAATTGAAGCAGCCAGAACAATGTTAGCTGATTCAGGCCTACCTTTGTATTTTTGGGCTGAAGCAGTCAACACTGCATGCTATGTTCAGAATAGAGTTCTTATCAACAAGAGACATACCAAAACTGCCTATGAAATTCTTCATGGCATTAAGCCCCTTATCTCCTTCTTCAGGGCTTTTGGATGTCAATGTTTTATCCTCAACATCAAAGACTCTATCTCTAAGTTTGCTGCAAAAGTTGATACAGGTTATTTTCTTGGTTATTCTCCATTGAGAAAAGCTTACAAAGTATTCAATTCAAGAACCAGGATAGTAGAAGAAACACTGAATGTCAAGTTCAATGAATCAAAACACACTCTTATTCCAGCAGATCCTGCTGAATTATTTGATCTTGACAGTTTTCATTTCGGACCTGAAAAGACTGTTGAATCATCCAAACCTCCTCAAAATGGTTTTCAAGGATTTGAAGATGATAGTCCTGCACCATGGACTCCAAACACAGTCAGAAGATCAACTATTAAACCTTCAGAAGTTTCAATAGCTTCTACTTCAGGAACTACTGATGAACATTTTGAAACTCCTGATTCAGCTGAACCTAAAACTCCTGAAGTTCAAATAACAGCTGAACCAGATATTATCAATCTCAGTGGTTTATTTGAAGAAACTGTAGAGCCATCATCCAGTACAGGCTTACAACAACTGATTGAACACAAGGATCATCCATTGGAACAAATCATGGGTGATATTGCCTCAGGGGTACTTACAAGAAACCAGCTCTCCAACTTTTGCTTATTCTCAGCATTCATCTCTCAGTTGGAACCAAAGAAGTATCAAGAAGCCCTCAAAGACAACAATTGGGTGCAAGCAATGCAAGAAGAGTTGCTTCAATTCAAGAAACAACAGGTTTGGGAAATCTGTCCCTTACCTGACAACAAGCAACCAATTGGAACAAGATGGGTCTTCAGAAACAAATCAGATGAGGCTGGTATGATAATCAAGAACAAAGCAAGACTAGTGGTACAAGGTTATTCCCAAGAGGAAGGAATTGATTATGATGAAACCTTTGCACCAGTTGCAAGACTTGAAGCTATCAGGTTACTTTTAGCTTATGCAATTTCCAACAACATTAAAGTTTATCAAATGGATGTCAAAAGTGCATTTTTGTATGGAAAAATAAAAGAGGAAGTGTATGTCTGTCAACCTCCAGGGTTTGAGGATCCTTCTCATCCTGATTGGGTTTACAGACTTGACAAAGCTCTTTATGGGCTAAAACAGGCTCCAAGAGCCTGGTATGAAACACTCTCCAACTTTTTACTAAAGAATCACTTCTCAAGGGGATCCATTGATAAAACTCTTTTCATAAAACATGTTGGAAATCATGTCTTACTTGTTCAAATATATGTTGATGATATCATTTTTGGTTCAACAAACTCAAAACTGTGTGAAGAATTTAAGAAACTCATGCAATCAAAATTTGAAATGAGTACAATGGGAGAATTGCAGTACTTTTTGGGACTGCAAATCAAGCAACAATCAAATGGAACATTTATACATCAATCAAAATATGTTAAAGAATTATTGAACAAATTTTCTTTACAAGACTGTAAAACATGTTCCACTCCCATGACACCAATCACACAAATTGAACCAGATGATCAAGGGAAACACATTGATCAAACCATGTATAGATGTATGATAGGTTCTCTTTTATATCTAACTGCTTCTAGACCAGATATCATGTTTTCAACTTGTGTCTGTGCTAGATACCAATCTGCACCAAGAGAATCTCATCTAATTGCAGTCAAAAGAATCTTCAGATATCTGAAAGGAACTCCTACTTTGGGGATCTGGTATCCTGCTTCAAGCAATACCAAGTTAACTGCTTTTTCAGATAGTGACTATGCAGGCTGCAAAATGTCAAGAAAATCAACATCTGGTGGTTGTCAATTCTTAGGAAACTGTCTGGTGTCCTGGCAATCAAAGAAACAAACATCTGTGGCAACTTCAACAGCTGAAGCTGAATACATTGCTGCTGCAAGCTGTACTTCACAGATACAATGGCTCCAATATCAACTGCTTGATTATGGAATCAAAGAGACCAAGACCCCACTTTTTGTAGACAGCAAATCTGCCATTAGCATCATTCAAAATCCTGTTCAGTTTTCAAAAACTAAACATATTGAAATCAGGTATCATTTCATAAGAGATTGCTATGAAAAAGGCAAGATTGAGGTGAAGCATGTCACAACAGCCAATCAAATAGCTGACATTTTCACCAAACCCCTTGATTCAACAACTTTTCAGAGGTTAGTATCCATGCTTGGGATGTTAAACTTAGAAGAAAGTCTGTAAGTGTTTCACTTTTTAATTCTGCACATATTTTATTTTTCACTTACATACTTATCTGTCATAAACCTCTGAAGACCAAAAATTTGAGAAAAGAGAAAGTTCTGATGAACAAATTTGAAAACTACTGATAAACATCAAATTGGGATATTTTCAAAATGGATGTAACTACTGATAAAAATCAGAAGTTAGAAAAGTGCTTTAAGAGTCATCTGCATCAGCAGTTGAAACTACTGATGAGAAAACTAAAACCACTGATGAAGAAACCTTTCTTCTTCAGCAGTTTGACTAAAAGGGTAAAACAGACTTTTCACTCGTCAGAAGTTTGACCTAGTCGGTTAAAAACCTCTGATAAATACCCTGTTCCAACACTTATCCATTCAAAAAGCAAAATTCCCTCTTTCTCTCTCAAATTCAAAACAAAACCCCTTCTCTAACCTAAAAATCACTGTTCGATCAAAAATATCCATGGCTCTCGTGTTAAAACAGGGACACAACCAAAGAGGCTACTTTGTTAAAGATGAAGCCTGGTCCCAGTATGATGAGATACTTGATCTCATCATGAAATCCCAATATTATGATGCTTTCACCATTGATCCACCCATTCATGAAGAAACTCTTAATGAGTTCTGGGCAAATTCAGAAACGGTGAAGGTGAATAATGAAGTGATTTCCCTCAAATCTTCTATAAAAGGGAAACTGATGGCCATCTCACCAGAAACACTAAGCATCAGGCTTGGTTTGAAGGATTCTGAGGCACCTGAACAAATTCCAACCTCAGATATTCATCTGACCATGACAGAATGTGGCTATCAAGGTACTTTGGCACAAGCAACAGTTTACAAAAAATATTTTGACCCACAATATAAACTGTTATTTCATTATATTATTATGTGTCTTAGTCCTAAAACTGGGTCAATAGATCAGATGCCTTCAACCTTTCAACCTATTTTTCATTCCATCATAAATGAAACTTCTTTCAAGGCATCAAAACTATTTTTCAATGAACTGGTTTTACATCATCAAAATGATAAAAAGAGATTTTTGTTGTATCCAAGGTTTGTTATGCAGTGCATAATAAAAGAACTTGGTGAGGGAGTACTTGAGGGAAAAACAACAACTTTAAATCCTTTAACTGCTCAAGTATTCTCTAGGCACAACAAACCAGCACTTTTGCTTGAAGATGACCAAGGGGAAGAACAACCCATCCCCAAGGAACCCACATCTTCCAAACCCAAAAAGATAACTAAAAAGCCTAAACAACAAAAACCAAAAACAACCAAGTCACTGAAAAAGAAAGTTCAGGAACTGGAGAAACCTGAAACTACTGATGTGCAATCTGCACTTGAAAAGGAAGTGGCTGAAACATCCTCTCAGCACACTCCTTCTCCACCACCCAAAAGAAAACCTGTCACAGTTATATTTAAAAGAAAAAGATTTAAGAAACAAGTAACTGTTGACCCTGCCTTTGAAACTGCTGAAACCATTCCCACCCAAACTCCTGAACACCAACCCATCCAAACTACTGAACCTGAACCCTCACATACAACCATAGAAATTGCCCAACTTCTCTCAGGACTTAAAGGAACCCATTCACCACATGTCACTCCCCTTACAACACATCAAATTGGGGAGATGCCTTCAGAAGTTGACATGAATGTGGATCCCTTTAGCCCAACACAGAGAGATGAGGATGAACAAGGGTTTGTAAGCCCAAACTTACAAACTTTTGGTATTTTTGAGGCTGCTACTACTCACTTATCACCCAGTGGTGAACCTGAGGACAGTAGTAACATAGCTAAGACCTCAAATCTGGCAACTACTGATGAAGGCCTAAGGCCAGAAGTAGGAAAACCTCAGGACCAAGACAAAGAGGTTCATGAGACTACTGGTTTGGGTCCAGCTCATGATATAACTGATCCTGCCCTCTCTGAGGACACTATCAGGGATTCAGATGATTCCATTAAGTTGGTTGATGAATCAAAACTTCCACAAACTGAATTGACGGTTGATATTGAAGGTCCTGCATCTAAGGTCTCCAAGCTCAAGAAGCTGGTCACCAAAGATCAGGTTAAAGACCAGTTAGCCCAAAAATCCCCACAACTGGCATCTTCAGAGCAATCTGAAGATCACCCAAAACTCACCCCTTCACCAAAACAACCTACCCAATTCACTGGGCTCACAAGCATAGACTTGAACCAACTATGCAGCCCAGATGGTCCCCTGTATCAAGCACTCAAACAAATTATTACTGATCAACTCAAACCCTTCACAACTGCTTGGGAGTTAAAAGCTAACAATCAGTTTGGGTTGATCAACTCGAGACTTGCAGAGTTGAACAAGAAAATGGATGAAACTCAAGATCAACTTGCAAGGTTGTCTGCTGCAACATCTCATTCTATTCGGCTTCCAGAAGTGGATGAAGCCAAAAAGGGGGAGATGATTAAGGAACCAACAACAGATGCTACACAAAGACAAAATCCTGATCAAGAAGCTGATAGACCAACACAAAGACCAGGAAAAGAAGTAGCACCAGAGTTCAAGTTACCTAAGGCATCAGAGGTAACTGCTGATTACATTTCTCAAACTACTGAAGACAATCCTTCAGCAGTTGTGACCAAACCTACCACATCAGCAGTTCTACCTCCAAAACCATCATCAGAAGTTCCTAAGGCAACTGAAAAAGACCCTGCTCCCACTCCTTTGCCTACAACAACTTCCACAGCTGTTTTAAACCCTACTCCCATCAGGATGTCAAAAGAATTATTAGAGAAGAGTTTAAAAGAAGCTGCCAAGAAGGCAAAAGAAGACAGAGTATGGAACAGCCTAGAAACTAGAGAAGACTTGAACTATGATGAAAAACTGATCAAGTATCAAGAAAAACTTGATGAGCTTGAGGCTGAAGAGAGAGCACTTGAAGCTGCTGCTGAAGATGACAAAAGAGCACAGCTAATAAAATTCATTACAAAGAACTCCAAATCCAAACAAGTGGCCCTCAAGAAACTCTCAACACAAGAACTGACAAGAAGAGCTCAGATGCTATCTGACAGAATAGCAACTGAAAATGAGAGGAAAGCCAAAAGAGCCGAAGTGATTGAAGAATTAGTGGCTAATGACTATGGTTCAAAAGCCTCAATCAGCAAATGGAAAGAACAAACTCTCTATGAGGCTTACAAGAAACTCAAAGCAAAGAAAGCTGCTGAACCAGAAAAATTTGAAAGCCAAGAAGTCCAAACAACTTCTATTGTCAAAAGACCATCTGGTACATTAAGAAAGCCAGCCACTAAAAGAAAAGCAGATGGAGATCCCATTGTCAAGACTGACTTCAAGATGATTCTGTTAGAAGGAGATCAGTTGGTACATGGTGATTTTGATGTTGAAGAGAAACCCATCTTAACCCAATTCAGAGACAAGGCTACCTATGCTTATCAGTTACAACAATCCATTCAAGAAGAAACACATACAAGGGTTGTTACAGAGCATCACCTGCCCAATATGCCAATCCAAGGTGCTGCTGAATTACAAGGAAGTCAAGAGTCTCACCTGAGAGTCACTGAAATCGAAGACATTCCTCAATCAGGTCAACCTAAGGAAACAGGCTTGGTTTCCTATGCCTCTGACTTTGACAGGTCAAAGGTAAACATTGTGAAATGGTCATTTACTGAATCCAACTCAGTACTTGTGACCAGGAGAGACCGTTCAAGTAAGGTCTATAGAAACTCAAAGGAGTTGAGTGTTTTATCGTCCAAAGACCTTCTCACCATTCAACATTTAACACCTGAACTTGGTCCTCTCACTGAGCAACAAAGATGTACTCTTACCACCCGGATGACAGCAGAGATCTGGAGGATGTTAGAAGAGAGAAAAGGACAACAATAAAGGATAGATAAGGTTTTGGCTTCATCAATCCAGGGGGAGATTGTTGGGACGAAGAGGATTGAAGAAACCACCTTTTGATAACCTTAGTCTTTTCCATATCTGCCTAAGTATAGAACTGCTGAAGAACAAATAGAAGAAGTACTGAAGAACAAACACAAAGTACTGAAGAGTAAATTCATCAGAAGTTCTGAAGTCTAACCAGACATTTCACTGAAGAACTACTGAAGACAAACTGCTCATCAGCAGTTTGTCACTCATCAGCACTTTCCATCAGAAGCTTCTAACCGACTGAAAGATCAGCAGTTTTACTATTATATTGTTTTGTTAAAGTCTTGATTTCAAGTTTCAATGTACAGACTGATGTAAGCTTATCTTAGCATAATATCTTTGATAAATATCTTAGATTACTTCAGACTTCAGTTTTGTACAATAGTCTATAAATAGATGAGTTTGTTCATCTATTTTACATATGTGATTTTGTGTAATATCTTTGAAATTATATTGAAATCCTTCAAGCTTTAAACTTATAATTTCCACTTCACATCTGAGAAACATAAACTGCTATTACTGCTTTATACTTAGATCATTTATTGTTTCTCATTTACTATTCAGTTAAGGGGGAGTAATAACTCCTCATCAAAGTGATCTTTTAGACCTTTGAACACTTAACCTTCCGCTGCTTAATAACTCTTATATAAATCTGATCAAACACATAAGTGTTCATAGAAACAGCCACTGATCCAACACTAGGGTTGAACCTGAACTTTGTGTTTTGGCCTATATTTACAAATGCGTCAGATCTATAAAATGCCCTTATGGATCACCACAATCTCATGTAATACAATACAAAGACTCAACCCTAGTCTATTCGACAGTGACGTCCACAGAAAGTGCATCAACAATCTCCCCCTTGGACGTTGCTGGCGAATCCTAAACACACCTATTCAGTCAGTTATTGTTGAAGTATCAGACACATTGTTACATCAACAATCTCCCCCTTGACTGATGCTTCACCAAGTTTCTCTGAGATCCCGTATAATCAATCAATCATGTTCTTGAGTAACTTCATCTGTTCGACAGAATACAAGCCGTAGACGAGTGGATCAAGCAGTCAGAAGTTTTCAGTGGGAACTACCAATTTATCGAGGACTTGAAATGCTTCAGAAACTGAAGTTTTCGACGGGGCCAACAATATCTATCAATAGCTCTTGAAATTCTTCAGGACTGTGATCTTGAAACTTTCGCTGAATCTACGTGCCACATGACTCCTACTAGGATACCTCATTACTTTCAGAACATTGAGATCTCAGTCTTGATTTGCTTCTACATAACAACTCTGTTTGAACAAGTTCCTTCAAACACAGGAACTGGGTTGACTGTTCTCATCATGCGGAATAAAATCTGTCTATTTTCTGGCCCATAATAGTCATTTGAATCTGATTATCATACTGTTGATTCTCATGACTACCCCACAATAAAACGTTTCATCATCATCATTTCTTCAACAATTTGGGTAAACGTCATCACCATTCTCCCGAAAATCTTCAAAAATTGCCATTACGAATGTGAAAAGGAAGTTACATTCGACCTCTGTGTAAGGTCGAATGTACCAAGATTGCCACTGAGATTCCACATTCGCCCCGTAATAAGGTACGAATGTAGAAAATTTTCACTTTCGCCCTAAAAGTTCTACATTCGTCCATTTACACTCCACGTTCGTCCTCTAAATTCTACATTCGCCCTCCCGTTAGAGAAAACGTGTTCTTCTTCAATATTTTCTTCAAACCAGTCCATAATCACTGCAATTCTTTGAATTTAATGATGAAACTTGTTCAGAAAGGTGCGGAAATGAAAACCTAACCCTCGAATTCATAAAAACATGGAGAAATCACATGATTTCGGGGTCAATTAAGAATCTAGGGTTTCTAGGGTTTCAAGCTTTCATTCAAAATCTGATTTTATCGTCTGAAAACATGAATTCTAGCTGTGATTGATTCAAACGACTGTTAGATCGTTCAAATCGGTACCACGGCTCTGATACCAATTGAGAATCCTGTTAGAAACCGAATTCACAGATCGATTAAGTGAATTCAGCTCGGTTTCAGACGGGAGATTCGAGACGAGACATAAATTAACGATAACAACGTCATCACAGATTCGTATTACTACAGAAATGGTTACAGACACTTTCATCAGTAGGATAAACATCTATCTCGGGGCCGGGGGAGGTCGGGCATGACCTCCCCCTTGAGAGCATTCAAAGCACAAACTCAAATCTACAAATGAAAACCAACACATGAGATTGCTATTTATAGTCCAACACCAAATTCCACCTTCGCCCCTTAGTATAGGTCGAATGTGGAATATTTCCACATTCGCCCTTTTGTATAGGTCGAATGTGGAATGTTTCCACATTCGCCCTTTACCTAGGGTCGAACCTGAACTTTGTGTTTTGGCCTATATTTACAAATGCGTCAGATCTATAAAATGCCCTTATGGATCACCACAATCTCATGTAATACAATACAAAGACTCAACCCTAGTCTATTCGACAGTGACGTCCACAGAAAGTGCATCAACAATCTCCCCCTTGGACGTTGCTGGTGAATCCTAAACACACCTATTCAGTCAGTTATTGTTGAAGTATCAGACACATTGTTACATCAACAATCTCCCCCTTGACTGATGCTTCACCAAGTTTCTCTGAGATCCCGTATAATCAATCAATCATGTTCTTGAGTAACTTCATCTGTTCGACAGAATACAAGCCGTTGACGAGTGGATCAAGCAGTCAGAAGTTTTCAGTGGGAACTACCAATATATCGAGGACTTGAAATGCTTCAGAAACTGAAGTTTTCGACGGGGCCAACAATATCTATCAATAGCTCTTGAAATTCTTCAGGACTGTGATCTTGAAACTTTCGCTGAATCTACGTGCCACATGACTCCTACTAGGATACCTCATTACTTTCAGAACATTGAGATCTCAATCTTGATTTGCTTCTACATAACAACTCTGTTTGAACAAGTTCCTTCAAACACAGGAACTGGGTTGACTGTTCTCATCATGCGGAATAAAATCTGTCTATTTTCTGGCCCATAATAGTCATTTGAATCTGATTATCATACTGTTGATTCTCATGACTACCCCACAATAAAACGTTTCATCATCATCATTTCTTCAACAATTTTGGTAAACGTCATCACCATTCTCCCAAAAATCTTCAAAAATTGCCATTACGAATGTGAAAATGAAGTTACATTCGACCTCTGTGTAAGGTCGAATGTACCAAGATTGCCACTGAGATTCCACATTCGCCCCGTAATAAGGTACGAATGTAGAAAATTTTCACTTTCGCCCTAAAAGTTCTACATTCGTCCATTTACACTCCACGTTCGTCCTCTAAATTCTACATTCGCCCTCCCGTTAGAGAAAACGTGTTCTTCTTCAATATTTTCTTCAAATCAGTCCATAATCACTGCAATTATTTGAATTTAATGATGAAACTTGTTCAGAAAGGTGCGGAAATGAAAACCTAACCCTCGAATTCATAAAAACATGGAGAAATCACATGATTTCGGGTTCAATTAAGAATCTAGGGTTTCTAGGGTTTCAAGCTTTCATTCAAAATCTGATTTTATCGTCTGAAAACATGAATTCTAGTTGTGATTGATTCAAACGACTGTTAGATCGTTCAAATCGGTACCACGGCTCTGATACCAATTGAGAATCCGGTTAGAAACCGAATTCACGGATCGATTAAGTGAATTCAGCTCGGTTTCAGACGGGATATTCGAGACGAGACAGAAATTAACGATAACAACGTCATCACAGATTCGTATTACTACAGAAACGGTTACAGACACTGTCATCAGTAGGATAAACATCTATCTCGGGGCCGGGGGAGGTCGGGCATGACCTCCCCCTTGAGAGCATTCAAAGCACAAACTCAAATCTACAAATGAAAACCAACACATGAGATTGCTATTTATAGTCCAACACCAAATTCCACCTTCGCCCCTTAGTATAGGTCGAATGTGGAATATTTCCACATTCGCCCTTTTGTATAGGTCGAATGTGGAATGTTTCCACATTCGCCCTTTACCTAGGGTCGAACCTGAACTTTGTGTTTTGGCCTATATTTACAAATGCATCAGATCCATAAAATGCCCTTATGGATCACCACAATCTCATATAATAAAATACAAAGACTCAACCCTAGTCTATTCGACAGTGACGTCCACAGAAAGTGCATCAACAAATATCGTATCACTACATAGAATCAATACACAAACATAGTTAAATATATATAAAAAAATATAAGAATTAAATAATGATTTGGTTGATTTATCCGATCACCACTAAACAAATTAAAAAACCAAAAAAAATGAAAGTAACAACAATAATTTACAAACAAAAAATAGGGAAACGCTTACTCTAAGTCTTGAATATCAAAATTCATCCGTTTAGTTTCTTTAGGAGGTCATCCAAACACATCCAGAGATCCATACCAACTAAGACAACCGGCAACATCTATAAAATGTACATATAATTCAAAACATAAACACACAATTTTTAATATACTCAATATTAAATTTAAAGTATGAAACAAACCAACAGACAAAAGTTCCTTCGCTTCGCCTTTAAGAATATCTTTAAAACCAATGAAATTAAATCCATACTCAACACCTTGCCAACCAACAATATGGCTAACAGTCATACAACGATAAAAGTTGATCTTATAATCATGTGCTACAACTTTGTATGGATCCTTGTTTTCACCGACACCAAATTAACTTAGATAGAATAACGACATCATCTTCTTGAAGTTGGTGGTCAAAAAGGTGGATCAAAGGACTCTTTATAAACTTTTGAATCTTATCACCCTGAAAATAAATATGAAACAAAATATCAACGACAACAGCTTTAATAACATAACCTAACTGAAAAACATAAGAAAACATCAAGGAAAATAAGCTTAGAGAAAAATTACACTACCTGCTGATCAATCAACACCATCTCCATGTTAAAACTTTATTTCCACTAAACATCAACCAAAGAACTCAAATACCATAACATAAAGTAAGCGAAAAACATCACATAAATAATTTGTATTTATATCATGAATAAGAACATATAAAAAAAGCTGATAAAAAAATTACATTACCTGCTCATCAATCAATATCTCTTTACACTTTCGTATGATACGAACCTTCAAACACCAGATATCTTTGGATGGATTCAGATCACAAACAAAACTATGAATTTTGTTATGAAGATCCATCGAGAAGATTTTAAGAAAGAATTCGAGAGGAGATTTTATGAATTATTTAATTTGTGAACGAAAATACTTGTGTATAAGGAAAGCATCTGAGATAATAATCATTATATAGCTGCACAAATCACACTTCCCAATGTTAATTCAAAATTTCCCTCTTAAAACTTTAAAAAGTTAAGGGCTGAATATGTACTAAACAGTTGTTCACATCAGCTGTTGAGGAAAGTGGGATTCTTACCGCTGTTGAGTATGGTTACCAAACGGATGTTTAAAGTCAACAAGAGTGGTGCTTTAACGTGGCCCACGTATTATTTGTGAATATTTTAAGGCAGTTTGTGACGTCAAGTTTTGCATCACGTTGGCATTGGTGGCCTGTCTAAGGTGTTGGCACGTCAGCTTTCTGACGTCACTCATGACTCTCCTATTATTGAAAGTATAGATTGATTGGTCTTGTACTTTATGTTTCAAAATCTTGCACTTTACGTCCTTTGGTCCTAACTTTGTTAAATTTTTTGGTTAAGTTGGGTCATGTGCAAGGCACATGGGGGCATTTTAGTCATTTCCTTCTTTTTATTATTTTATATCAGAAATAAATAAAAAAATGAATAAAAAAATTAAACAAAAAAAGATATAAAATTCTAAAAGATTTTTTTCTCTCTATCAAACCTCTGTCCCCCCCCCCCCCCCCTTCTCTCTCCGGTGAAACACAATCACTGTCGCACACCTTCAACCATCTACCTCTAAACAACACCATCCCATGAATCAAACCCCAAATATATACATGACCGAAATCAAAATCGTCCAGTGAGCCAGTGTTCTGTGGTGGTCGACGCTGGATCATTGGGACCACCGTCATCACCGGACAACCCGTTCCGTATTAACAAAAACCGAACAGTTCTATAAAGAGAGAGAGAGCTACATCAACACAATATTTAAGAGAGAGATAGAGGATAAGAAAACTTAATTACAACATAATCGGCAGAAGAGGTTGAACTTGGAGTCTAACAACGCAATTGAAGATCTTCACTACATAATAAAGGTATTGATTGTAGATGCACTTATTGCGACTAGTGATTGGATTAGCATTATTAACATATGTTAGTATGTTTTTCTGTTGGACCGAATGTAGAGAAATGGGGCGAAGGAAGAAGAGAAATGGGCGAAGGTAGAGACTGACCTAAAGAAGAACACATTCGTACCTTGGTGATGGGCGAATGTGGACATAGTCCACATTCGCACCATGAAAAGGGGCGAATGTGCAGCTAGTATAAATAGTTTTTGATGTTTTGTAAGTTTAAGAGAGTTTTAGTTTGTGTGTGTTTGAAGGTCAGGTTCGTGTTGATTTTGTAAAGGTGTTTGAAAGGTCTAGATTAACGTGTGAGTGATTGTAATCAAGTTTATGTGAAAGTTAATCTATGAAAAAGTGTTTGAAATGATGTTTTATGTGTTTTGATCCGAGTATTATCATTTTGTTCATATCTAGGGTTTCCGCACCTAGATTTGTGACTTGTATGATCATATTTTCCTGTTTTAGCTAAATTCATTCAACTACAAAGTGGTATCAGAGCCATACGGATCATACAACAACAAAATTGATAATATCAGAGCTGATTTGGACTTAATTTTGGTCAAAATTCATCTGTTTTTGATTGAAAATGGTTTTTGAGTGTTTTTGAATGATTTAGAGTTGAATTTGGGGATAAAATCAAGTTTTCCAAGAATTAAAGTTGTTCCAAATCAATTCCGAATCAAAACCTGATAAAAATCATCCAAATCCATAAACTTTTGAAAATCAGAGATCAAAATAACTGTTTTTCAAAGTGTAACCGTTTTTCAAAGTCAAAATGGTCGAATGTGAACTGGTGTGGGCGAACCTGACCTAGTGTGGGCGAGAGTGAGTGTTTTCTGGTCGAACGTAGGTACATTTTGGTCGAACCTGGAATTTGGTGTTTGAAGTTTTCACTTTCGGGCTTATATTTCCACCTTCGATTCATCGGGCGGGCAAAGGTGAAAAATAGTGGTCGAACCTGAGACAGAATTGGACGAACGTGGAAAAGCAGTTAGGTTATTCTACATTCTGGTGTTTAGTCTACATTCGGGTGAATAGTTACGGGTGAAAGTAGCTATTTTGGACGAAAGTGACAAGGTTGGACGAAAGTAGAATATTTCGGGCGAACGTAGATCTGAGTTTGGAAAATTTTCTAAGTGTTGTGATTTTGGAAAGTTCGTGAACATCATGTGGAATTTTCCGACTACCCCGAGACCAGCAACGACACAACCACAACAACAAGTGACGATGGACCCATGGACAGTGGCAGCCCAAAAGATGAGCACACAGTCTTCGCAACCGATCAATTACATAGCGATGACTAGCTCGATGCCTCAGAATGTTGCACCTCCAGCACCACAACCTGACTATTGGGGAGTAGCAGCCGCGGTGGTAAATACTCAAACTACCAATGCTATTTCTACACTAATAAATGACTTATCTTCAGGTAGCGGGAATCGGCCACCTAAGCTCATGGAGATGCAAGAATATAACCAGTGGGAGAAAAAGTTCAAAATCCATCTGGAAGGCATGGGAGTGGAGGGTGCAGAGGCATGGAGGATGATAGCTAGAGGTTACACTGCACCGGTTTTGGAGAACACCGGTGAACCAGTTCCATTGGAGAGTATGTCAGAAGAGGAGAAAAAGAAGTTTGCTGTGGAGAAGAAAGCATATTCCCAGTTGACTCGGGCGATCACAAACGACTTATTACATCAGTTTGGGACATGCACTACGTCTAAGCAACTATGGGATGTGTTAAAGAATAGGCATGATGGGAATGAAAAGACGAGAAGGTTGAGGATGGAGGAGTTGAGAAAAGAGTTTGAGAATTTTACTTATGTTGGAAATGAAACTCTAAAAGAATTAACTCCTAGATATTGTCATTTACTAACTGAATTGTCTAGTTATGGTATACAGATCCCTATGACAGATTTGGTGGACAAGTTTGCAGATGCTTTACCACCATACTGGGATCAGCATGTGGAAGTTCTCAAAGAGAAGGATGCTTACAAATTCTGGACTATCAATGAGTTTGTGCAGAAGCTGGAGAACAAAGAGCTCGAGGAAAAGAGGAAAGCTAAAAGATCGCAGATTCGTCAGAATCCAAGTATATATTTTGGAGGTACTTCAGCACCAGTTGGAAACTCGAGTTCAGGAGGAGTAGTGGCACTGCATGTTGCTTGTATTTCCAATGTTATGGAACCACCAAAACCAACCATCAACTACATCGCACAAACTTCATCCTACTCACAACCATCATACACACCACCACCACCACAACAACAATACAATAATTCCTACATTTCACCATTCTCTCCAATGCAGCAAGCAGCATTCTATACTGCAAGCCAATCACAACAACCACCTCAACAAACACAATACATGAATCCAATGACTCAACCCAGTCAACAATCGATGGTTTTGGAGACTTCTAATTTGGGCAATGTAACTGTTGATGTTGCTCAGCAACATATTGCATTAGTCTCTGCAATGGTTTCATCATATAACGGGTTGGTTGCAAGTCAAATTGGAAACAACCTACGGGTTCAATGGGCATTTGCGAGTATAATGAGAAGGGCAACGGAGTTTATTGAAAAGACGGGTAGAACTGATTTGGGAACTTCTCCAAATACAACCTACGGGTTCAACAAGGAGAAAGTGACTTGTAACAGAAACCAAAACAAGGTAACAGAAACCCTTTCAATGCACTCAGCCACCAAAACAAGGTAACAGAAACCCTTTCAATGCAAGCTACCAGAACCGTCAACAACAAAACCAAAACCAAGTTTCTTACCAAAGTAACAACAACTATCAAAACCAAAACAACTACCAAAACCGACAAAACACCTCTAACAACAACCAGAACAGACAACCAAACACAACAAACCAAATTCAAAACCAATCACCAAACAACACTAACCGAACAGTCATAGCGATTACTACACCAAATGAAACACAACAGAACACAAATCAGAATCAAGCATTGGTGATCCAGCAGGATGAACGGTTTGACTGGTCTGGGATGCAAATTGGTGTTAAGGAGATTACAACTGGTGGAAATGTGGCTTGTGTTGCCCGACAGGTTGAAACTGAGGAGTCGGTGATAGTTGATAAGAAAGAAGAAACTGAGGTTGAAGTTGATGAATCTGTGGAAGAAGTGGAAGTGGAAACTGAGCCTGTTGAGGTTAAAGCTGCGGAGGCAAGTTCTGGAGTGGTAATTAACACTGTTTCTAATATTCCTGAGGAGTGTGAATCAGTTTATTCAGATTCTGACAGTGAATCAGATCCAGAAGCGAGTGTTACATCCTTGGATGATGATATTGACCAGTTGCTAGCAGAAGCAGATTTTCTGAAGACGAGGAAGTTGTGCATTGCTGATGATGCTTTCACCAGAATTGATTATTCCAAGTTTTTCGCTGGAAATGAAGCTCATTTTGCTTTGATGGCCATGACAGATCCTCCTAAACCTGTAAGTTCTGAATCTAGCACTGATGTTACTAGTGATAAATATTGTGGAACTTGTGATAGATTGACAGAGGAGAACAAAGAACTTCGCGTTCAACGTGATAGTGCTATCATCAACTGTCAATCTACTCGCAAAGAATTGATTGCTTTCAACAAAGTACTTGATGGATATAAAAAGGACATTTCTGACTTGAAAAACACTATTTCATTAAAACAACTTGCAATTAATAACTATATAAATGAAATTGAGAATACTAAGTTGGAAATGGCCGCCATTAAGTGTTTTGCTGAAAAAGTCAATAAGAAGTTGGAGAGTTATAAGCACATTGCTTATGTTGTAGACCACATCATTGATGATCAAACCACTAACTATAAGTCTGTGCCATCTCCGGTGCTTTTTGAAAACCAGAATTGTCATCAAGTGACACCGGAGAGCTCGGTAAGATCAGACTCATCATCGGAAAATGAATCTAATACCTCGAGTATTGGTGATCCTCATTCCGATGTGAAGCCGATTTTAGGTTTGAATGATGAGGGTGTTACAGCTGAGAGTGTTGACTCAGACTCTGAGAGTGATGACTCTGGTAGTTTCCAAAGTGCTAATGCATGTGAAATTCCAAAAGAAAATCATATCATTACCAATGAACCAGTGTCATCATCTCAGCATGTGCATCCGATGGCAAACGCACATCGGGAGAAAAAGTCTGAAAAGAATGAGATTAAGAAAGAAATTGAGAAAAATGTTAAGAATGAACCTTGTGACAAACCAGTCAAGGTATTTTATCGGATGGAAGGATCCGATAAGATCATCTCTGACGAGGAATTTCCGATTAAAAATGCTAACTATGCTAAATTTGATAAAATTTGGCAAGAAAGCACCATTTGGTTCCCAAAACATGAGAGAACAAATGAGATTCCACCGGCAATTTTAAAGAAATTGTTTTTGGATGTTCCTCAAGAACCAAAGGTTCATGTCACAGAGTTCATTAAACCCAATAACAAAGCAAACGGTTTTCATGAGCCTGCTTACTCAAAAGGGCCACTCCCTGAGAGTTTGAGGAATCAACAGTACAATGATCAATATCCTGTTCGATCATTTGCTCAACCGAATGCTCCAAATGTTTTTGAGGAATACCGTGCATGCTTTAAATGCGGGGAGAGAGGGCATTTACTTGCTCACTGCCCATATGTAAGGCATAAGAGGCACGAAGTTGAAGTGAGGAATTCCATGAGGAAACCGATTGATCATTATGTTCCACCACATAGACGAGTTGTTCTTCAACAACAACAATTTTATAATCAAAACAACTTTTATTAAACAAGGAACAATCGTCCATTTCAGTATGATCGCAGAAATCGAATTGCTATGGAAAATTCATGGAGAAAACCAGTGGTGAACACAACAAATGATAGGCAAAGGGTTCCACCAAAACCTATTGTCAAGTCAAATGTTGGACCTAAATCTGTTAAGTCAGATAAGGTAACCAAGAAAGTTTCTTTTGCAAACAATGTTCAGAAACCGACTGAGAAACCAAAGTCTCAGATTCGTATCTTGAAAAGATCTGAACAATCTTGGACACCAAATGGTTCTCCAGGTGCCTCAACTTCAAAATCCAATGAGAAAAAGGAAAATGTTTTGAATAATCCTAAAAAGATTTATCCAAAACAAAATGTTGATGAGAATGTTTCTTTGAACAATGATATTCCAAGACCCAAGACTCAGGCTTGGGTCCCCCGAAAGAACTAACTGTTTTACTTGACGTGTGCAGGGAGCTTCAGCTGGCCCTATTAGCAGTCTTTGGATTGTTGATAGTGGAGCTTCAGGCCACATGACCGGGGATCTTGCGTTACTGTTCGATGTGAAGAATATTAATGGTGGATATGTTGCATTTGCTGGGAATAAAGGCGGATATATCACTATGGAAGGGAGCGTGAGTAATGGGATTGTGAGTTTTGAGAGGATATCATATGTGAAGCAGATAGATTATAATCTGTTGAGTGTCAGTCAAATCTGTGATAAACAATTCACTGTTCATTTTGATGACAAATCCTGCTATATTCTCAAACCAGGCTTCAAAATTCCAAAGGAGTGGGTAATGTTGAAGGCACCTCGCGTCAACAACCTCTATATTCTTGATATGTCCAAGGCGATGACATCCCAGGGGCAAATAACATGTTTTCTATCCAAGGCGACCGAGAAGGAATCGATAATGTGGCACCGAAGAATGGGGCACATTCATCTGAGAAAAATGAATCATCTTGTGAAGAATGGACTTGTCGATGGCGTGAACGTGAAACATTTCCATCTGAATGACAAGTGTGTAAGTTGAAAGAAGGGGAAGCAACAAAGACAGTCCCACAAAGTGAAGAAAGTTAACTCTGTTGAGATGCCACTTGAGCGATTGCACATGGACCTATTCGGACCGGTCAAGCGTAAAAGTCATCTTGGGGAGCTTTACTGTTTAGTTGTCACTGACGACTATTCACGTTTTTCATCGGTGATGTGTTTGCAGAATAAAAGTGACACCTTTAACAACTTGAAAGTTCTGTTCACTCGATTGGAGAATCTCTACAACTTGAAGATAAAGAGAATTCGGAGTGATAATGGGACGGAGTTCAAAAATGCAACGATGGATGAACTTTGTGAAAGCAAAGGAATTCATCATGAATATTCGGCTCCATACACCCCGCAACAGAACGGTGTTGCTGAACGCAAAAACAGGACTCTAATTTAAGCGGCTAGAACAATGCTTGCAGACTCGAATCTTCCAGTGATGTTCTGGAATGAGGCGATTTATGCAGCAAATTATACACTCAATCGGGTTTTAACGGTGAAGAAGTTTGGTAAAACTTCTTATGAACTGTTACACCGACGAAAGCCGAACATAGAGTATCTAGAACCTTTTGGGGCACCATGCACGATGTTGAATCCAAGCGAGAAGTTTAGTCCTAAAGCTGAAGAGGGATACTTTGTTGGATATGCAACCCCGCTCAAACGGGTATACAACAAGCGAACTCGTCGGGTGGAGGATTGGGCTAACGTGGAAGTTCAACGGTATACACAAAATGTGCAAGGGATGGTTCCTGATTGGATGTTTGATTACAAAGATTTCTTTGAATCATTCAATCTAGATAGCTTGGTTGAAGAAGCTGTTATCAGATTACTTTACGAGTGTGAAAACGCGGCGACTTCACCGTTGGTGCGTCCGATCACCGTGAACCCCCCACCAGCTTCTAATGATACCAATGTTCCTGTTCCAGAGGAAGAAGTGTTTCAAGAGGCTTCTACAACGTTAGATTCTTCAGAATCAGAAGATGAACAATTTGAAGAAGTTATTCTTGAACATGCAGAAGAACCAGAGGCACCGCCAGTGAACCCAACTCCAACTCCAGATGTTGCTTCATCGTCTAACACGGGTCATGATCTGGATGCTGTAGAGAACTTGACTATTCAGACGGGAGTTACTGTACCTGAACATCCGGAATCTCGGATTCATCATATTCACCCGCTGGAGCAAGTTATCGGTGATCCCGGAAGCAGTGTGATGACAAGAGGGCAGCTGCGAAGTGTTAATTCGCCAGAGAGTTTTGGTGCTTTAGCTTTATATGCCAAAATACAAAAATCTGGTAGTCAAAATGATTGGTCGTTTGCGTGTTATGTGTCGCAGGTAGAGCCAAGGACATACAAGGACGCTTTGCTGGAGGACGCCTCGGTTGAAGCAATGCAGGAGGAGTTATTACAATTTCAGAAATTGGGGGTTTGGACGCTCACTGATTTACCGCCTGGAAGAAAGAAGATTGGCACTAAATGGGTATTTAAGTGCAAGAAGGATGATCGTGGTGTTATAGTTCGTAACAAAGCCAGATTGGTCGTACAGGGATTCCATCAAATCGAAGGGATTGATTATAACGAAATCTATGCTCCTGTAGCACGCATTGAAGCTATTCGGATGTTTCTTGCGTTTGCTTCCTATAAGAAGTTCAAAGTTTATCAAATGGACGTCAAGAGCGCATTTCTGTACGGGAAAGTTAAAGAAGAGGTTTATGTCGGGCAGCCACCAGGCTTTGAGGACCCAATTCACCGGGATAAGGTCTATGTGCTGAACAAAGCTTTATATGGCTTGCACCAGGCTCCGAGACAGTGGTACGAAGAGCTAAGTACATACCTCTTGGCAAAAGGATTTAAGCGCGGACTCGTCGACTGCACCCTATTCACGAAGAAATCAGGGGATGATTTGCTTCTGGTGCAGATTTACGTTGATGATATAATATTTGGTTCAACTAACGAACTTTTATGCAGGGGGTTTGAAACTGTCATGCAGGAAAAGTTTGAGATGAGCGCAATGGGGGAGATGCAGTTTTTCCTAGGCTTGCATGTGGACCAAAGACCCACGGGGATCTTCATTCACCAGACGAAATACGTATCCGAAGTCTTGAGCCGGTTCCAGATGGAGGATTCCAAGCCGATGGATACCCCGATTCAACCCAATCACGGGATTGGAGTGGACGCTAAGGGGGAGCTGACTGACCCATTTACATACAGAGCAATCATCGGATCTCTGATGTATTTGACGGCATCTCGGCCAGATATTATGTTTGCAACGTGTCTCTGTGCCCGCTATCAATCGAAGCCGAAACAAAGTCATCTGACGGTGGTCAAGCGTATCCTTAGATATCTGAAGGGTTGTCCCTCAAAAGGACTTTGGTAACCTAATGATGATGATTTTGATTTCATTGCTTTTAGTGATGCAGATTGGGGCGGCTGTGACAAGGATAGCAAGTCCACTACAGCTGGTTACCAGTTTTTAGGGAGCAGGTTAGTCACCTGGCAATGTAAGAAGCAGACTTCAGTCGCGCTGTCTACCTGTGAAGCCGAGTACATTGCAGCCTCGAGTTGCTGTTCGCAAGTGCTCTGGATCCAACAGCAGATGGTGGATTACGGTTTGCAGTTTCTTAAAACCCCTATTCACTGTGACAACGAAGCCGCTATCGCATTAACTAAAGATACTGGCAATCATTCTAAAGCGAAACATATCCGGATCAAATACCATTTTATCCGTGATTGTTACGCTAAAGAATTGATAGATATGGTCAAAATCCATACTGACTATCAACGTGCAGATTTGTTTACAAAAGCTTTTGACAGATCCCGCTTTGAATAACTTTTAAAAGTTAACAACATAAAGGAAAAACAGGACTAATTAGCACCTCGGTTTATCGCTTTTTAGTTTAAAATTTTCTTTCAAGTTTTTATTGTTTTTCAGAAATATTAAAAACCCAAAAATATGTTCTTTATTTTAGGGGGAGTCATTTTATCCGAAAATCCAAAAACATTGAAAAATTCAAAAAGACCTAAAAATTAGAAAAACCAAAAATGATTTCCAGGATAAAAAGAGGAAATGATAGTACATCAGTGGGGATTTGACACTGGCTAAAATTTGTATAGTATAATTAGGCGTGTGTTGACTACGTGTGATGTGCTGATAGGCTTCGTAGACTAAAAATTGCGTGCATTAGTGATACAAACCTAACGAACTACGCGTTCGTGGCTGAACACTTCATGGGCATATGGTCTTAGTACCGTAATTTCGTTTGATAGGATTGCCGAAATCTGAGGTTTCGGGTCGTTATGTTATGGTTATCCGGGATATTCTGCTTAAACTTTTGTCGTATTGATTTACGGACCTAGTTTCATCAGAATATTTGTTAAAAGAGCTTAAATGCCAAAACCGAAAGTTACCGAATTGAGGAACTTCATGTTTTTATTGATCAAAGATCATAATTACATCGTATTGACTTACTGATGCAAATCAGTAGTTGATATCAGCCTCAACCTAGTATATATGCACATGTTACTCTGCTGCATTCGTTTGCTGACCTGTACACCTCTGTGCTATATACTTTGTAACTTTAACGGATAACTCTGGCATAATCACGCGTTACGACGAAGCTTTGTGCAATTACTTGATACGGGAGTATGTCGTGTGTGTGGGCACCACAACGTGTTAGTCTAATACACCTAACTCGTATCATTTTAAAGCATTGCGTAATAGTCTGCATGTGAGCTTAAGTGGACCACAATATCAGCAATTGCCGTGTCACATACAGTTTCTAATGATAATATTAATAAAAAAGGTCAACGCTGTGATTAGATTTCTCAGAAAACTGATATGATCCTCTTACCGGACGTCACAAAATGTTTACTGCTTTGATTTACTTTGATGCATTTTACTTTTATTGTCAAAAAGATACAAAATCCAAAAAGATTTTAGGTGTGTTTTGATAAAATTTCAGAAAAATCAAAAGTTTTTGCATTTCTGCTTTATTTTAGATAACCGACGGTGTTTGATGGTCAATTTCTGAGATTTGATGAAACCATCTGGACTTTGTATCATTCTAAAAGTGAAAATATGAGTTTTTGAGACTTAACGGATTGAAAAATATTGAACGGGATTCGAATTCGTGATTTGGCAAAATTTTCAGATTTTTCCATTTCACATTCGCCCCTTAATTGGGTCGAATGTGGAAAAATCTTACATTCGGGAGTTTCTGGACTGGGCGAAAGTGGATCCTTTAAAAAACATTT
Source organism: Ambrosia artemisiifolia (assembly GCA_032199755.1). Classification (NCBI taxonomy): domain Eukaryota; kingdom Viridiplantae; phylum Streptophyta; class Magnoliopsida; order Asterales; family Asteraceae; genus Ambrosia; species Ambrosia artemisiifolia. The sequence goes on from CM063515.1 coordinate 37,280,263, forward strand.
TACCTTCGGGTGGTAGATTTCCACCTTCGGGCCATTAACTTGGTCGAATGTGGAAATAGCCCACATTCGTCCATCCTAAACGGTCGAATGTGGCTATCTGTATAAGCCAAAGAGCAGGTTCGACCCCTCATTCGTATTTTTTCAAAATTTTTCATCATACCAAAACCTTGTTGCTGAGATTTCTTTGATCATTGTTTATTGTTCCCTAGTATTTCCTGATCATTTTGAATCCTATTTCACAAGGTAATGGCATCGTAAACAGTTCAGAATTTGCGATTAAGGGTTACGAACCTAGGGTTCCTAATCTGTGATTATTGGACGGTTTTTGTTGCTTGTTTTTTCTAGCATTTCAATCTCCATCAGTTTTAGGGGGAGAGTTTATAAAGAATTAGGATAATAACCTGATGTGTTGATTAAATTGATCGATTGAAGCATAAACCCTAATTCCTCTTTTTAAAACAGATGAAAATTGAAATATAATAACAATTGATGTTGCACGAGTGTTAATCGGCCAGTTTAGGATACGAAACAATCAAAATCAGGGTCTAAAAACAACTTTGGCAAATTTTTAAATTTTGGGATGAACAGTTTTCACATTCGTTCATTAAAAACGGGCGAATGTGGAAATAAACGGGCGAATGAGACTTGAGACTGGACGAATGTGTTTTTAATGAGAATATTTCCACATTCGTGCTAAATTGTGTTCATTCGTACCAAAATTACACCTTCGGCCAAAACAAAACGGGCGAATGTGGAATCTGAAAATTTTGAAATTTTTTAATTTTTTAATTTTTGTCGTTTTTGTATTTTGACGTGTTTTCTGATTTTGGATGTGCAGATGGCTGAACAACCCGAACACATTGTAGCATCAGTGGAAAACATTGTACCAGATCCTGTTCAGGAAGCAGAAGCTGTTCCACGTGGATGGCCGTTTGAACCGACACACAACTGCTGTGCATATGTTGGAGATGTCGAGAAGAACACTGAATTTGCTGGGATCGTGGAGTTTTTAAGGCGAAGCAGAGTTATTCATGCCTTAGCTACACCAACAATCATTTACAAAGATATAGTTGAAGATTTTTACAAAAATGCTAAGTATGATTTCTGGTAAAATCAAACTATTATCAAAAGCAAGATTCAGGGGATGGAGATGTTTTTGACAGAATCAGACATCAGGGAAGCTCTGCAGATTAAGTTTGAAGTTAGTGATGATCCCAGAGAGCTTTCTTGGACCGAGCAAAAAAGCGTGCTTTTTGAGGATGAAGTACAAGGGTCCAATTACTGATGGTTCAATGCACAAAGGGAAATTAAGTGTGCAGTTCAAGTATCTTGCACACCTAATTATCCATGTCTTTGGGTGTGTGAGCGGTGGATATGATGTCATGAGGAGAAGTTTGAGTTCATTGATGGTTGCGTTAACTCTTAACAAACCATTCAATGTATCTGGTATGATTTTAGACCACATGCTCGAGATGTTGAGGGGTTTGAAGAAGAAGCAGTTTATGCTGTATCCGAGGTTTCTAATGATGATCTTTGACCATAAGTATCCTGAATTAAAGAAGGATCCAACTATGATCCTAGGTCAAGATCACATGAACATTCGTACACTTGTGAGGATGAAAGGATACAAAGGTGTGCCAGACAATGAAAAGCCACCTCACAGGAGACTATTTGGTGCTTTGGCTAGTCAGGGTTACACTGATCCTGGCAAGAACAAAGCAAGACATGACAATACTGACTCTGACAATGATGATCCTTTAGTGTATGCTGATGCAAACACTAAGAGGAAGAGGCAGGTAGTCAATGCTGGAGCCAAAGGGAAGGGTAAAGCAAAGACTGATCAGGGAAGTTCGAAGCAACAGGTTACTAGGAAGAAAACAACAGCAAAGAAGGGAACTAGTCTGGTTGATGAAGACTCAGTTGATTCAGAGGAGACTGAAGTAGATGAACAGTGGGATTCTGAAGAGGAAAGAGTAAAGACCACCAAACGTAAGGCCACTATGGTTGGTGAGTCTGAATCTTTAAACAAGACGATTGAAGAAGTGTCACAGAAAAAGAAGACTTTAGATGTTGATGAAGGAGGTCTGAGTATAAATCTGGATGAACTTGAAGAAGGAGAGACTGTTGTAGTCAATTTGCCAAAACCGAAGCACAAGTCTATGGCAAAGAAATCTAGTACTAAGCAGTTGAGAGAGAAAGAAATTGCTCAGTTGCTGAAAGGGAAAAAGATACCTGATGCAGGTAGATCATCGAAGCTATCTTCACCAGTAGCTAAGAAGCAGAAGAGGAGTAAAGAGTCTGAAACATTACCAGTTGATGATTTTAATGTTGCTCTGGATAATGTTTTGGATATGTTCAAGAATCCTCAGAAACAGAAGGCAAAAGAAGCTGAGCCATCCAAATCGAAGAAAGTTACTGTTTCTGATGATGTTATGAAACAGATTAACAAACGGATGGTTGATATGATGAAGATGATTGTAGCTCAGCAAGCTGAAATTAGCAAGTTTAAACAGAATGAAGAAAAGATGCTACAGATCGTGGTTGCTTCTAAGACTAACCAAGATGAGATTGAGCAGAAAGTAAAGAAACTTGAAGCAGATAATAAAGATCTTGAGGTCAAGTGTAGCAGGAATCGAAGTATGATTAGAGTTATCAAGGCTGACAACAAAGAACTTAAGACTGAAAACAAACGTCTTAGTGATTTGTTGGGCAAGTTGTATAACGAAGCACCAAAGTTGAAGGATGGTGAGGAAGACAAAGAAAAAGAGGAAGAACAAGTGGATTTTGAGCCTTCTGATGATGAAGAGGAAAAGAATGATGAGGAGGATGATGAATCTGATAAGAGTTCTGATGAAGGAAGCAAGAAAAGTGATAAAGATGATGATGATGATGATGCGGAGGGATCAGGTAGTAAAGATGATGATGGTATTGATGAAAGTCATGATGATGACGGGGGAGATGATTCTAGCAAGTTTACATTTGAAAAGAGAACACCTCAGAAAGATGCTGGAGAGTCTAGCTCAAAGAAAAAGAAAGGTGGGAATACAGACTCAGATGAAAGCATCTTCTGGAATGAAAAGGTGAGATCTTTGAATGATGTTGCTAAGAAGGTTTATAGAGATATGCTCGAGAAGAGAGAATGGACCATTGAGTTCACAGGAAAGTTTGCTGAGATTTTTCAGACTGATGATATGAGATATGAGCTCGAGTACAATGATCCAGACTTAGAGGAAGGTGAAGTACCTGCTGCTGTGGCCAAAGAAATTTTGGATGGTGTTGCACAGCGAGTAGGGAAATCATTAGAGGAGATCATGATGGATTAGTCGATTCCAGATATTCCTGAAAAGGATATTGGAAATCACTCTGATGATAAGAATACACCTGAGATGGATGAAGTAGAGATTGAGGATATTACTCATGAGGAATATCCACAATATTTCAGACAAAATGATGAAGATGTGATTTTCCCAAACTTCACAGAGATACCAAACATATCGGCTAGAAAGAAAGCTGAGAAGAGAAGCGAGGAGTTTGTAGAGACTGTGTTTGGTACTGATAAGCAGAAACCTTCAAGTCGGAATGATGATTTGAAGACATTCTTACAGAAGTTGAAGGAAACTGATGAGAAACGACCAAAGCCTAAAGCTCAAGGTAGTTTTTACAGATATCACAACGAGAAGTTCAAAGGCAGAGCTCTCGGTTGGACATATCTGGGAAGATTGAAGTGTTTAGCTGTCAAATGGGAATCAGGAATCTTATACTTTTACAGATTCATTGATTTATTAACTCTACCGTACTGGGTGGTCAGAGACATTTGCAGGTTTCCTATGTCTGGAGCTTCAGTGAATAGTACAGCTGTTGGTTGGTTTGCTGATAAGTTGGTTTGGGAGAGCAGAACGAAATGGAACAGGTTTAAGCCACAGTATCCCAGAAGGAAAGTTCACAGGGATATTGATCCAAAGACTGGAAGGAAGAGGGTGACTTTGATATATAAGGCATCTGAAGTGATGAAGAAGATACCTTTGATGCCTTTACCTCAACACTTCAGTGCTGATTTCATTTTCTGGTATTATGATTGGAGAAAGGCAGAAGCGGTGATAGTGCTGAGAGTTTGAAAGGACAAATACAAGCATGTTCATGTATTTGATCCTATGTGGTTGATAAATTGCATGTTTGAAGACATTATCATGCTTTTCTACAATCCGATTCATTACGATCCCAATGACGCAGATCAGGCGAAGAAGTATACACAAGTTGTCGGAGTTTGCTTTGCTTATGATATAAACTCCGGGAGCAACTTGGATGCTAAACTTGGTAAGATGGTGAAGATGGCCGATGTGCCTAAGCCGGTGAAGCGTAAGCTGGAGCCTGAAATGACAAAAGTGCAGAAGAAGCAATTGAGAATCTATCTGATGAACAAGGTTATGGACGATGATCGAAGACAATCCAATCAATAGTCGAGGGGGAGTTTGTAGATGCACTTATTGCGACTAGTGATTGGATTAGCATTATTAACATATGTTAGTATGTTTTTCTGTTGGACCGAATGTAGAGAAATGGGGCGAAGGAAGAAGAGAAATGGGCGAAGGTAGAGACTGACCTAAAGAAGAACACATTCGTACCTTGGTGATGGGCGAATGTGGACATAGTCCACATTCGCACCATGAAAAGGGGCGAATGTGCAGCTAGTATAAATAGTTTTTGATGTTTTGTAAGTTTAAGAGAGTTTTAGTTTGTGTGTGTTTGAAGGTCAGGTTCGTGTTGATTTTGTAAAGGTGTTTGAAAGGTCTAGATTAACGTGTGAGTGATTGTAATCAAGTTTCTCTGAAAGTTAATCTATGAAAAAGTGTTTGAAATGATGTTTTATGTGTTTTGATCCGAGTATTATCATTTTGTTCATATCTAGGGTTTCCGCACCTAGATTTGTGACTTGTATGATCATATTTTCCTGTTTTAGCTAAATTCTTTCAACTACAATGATCAACTAGTGTCTTGTTTATTATTAGTTTTAAGTTTGAAGTTATTCACCTCTGAGAAAATCTTGAACGACGAGAGTAGAAGAATGTAATTTTAAGGAATAAAGTAACAAAGTGTGGATTTAACGGTCATGATTGTAATAATCGTTTGGTTAGCTTTTAGTTATTTGGTGAATTTTCAGTTGGGCTCTGCATAGTTGGGTCAGGTGGAGAGATCGTTGAGTTTGACTAGGTAAAATTGAGGTTCGACAGAAACTAGGCAGGCGGTGGTAGCGGGCGGTGTTGACAGTCGGCGGTGGCGATGGCAGCTGGTGGTGGCGGCGAGTGGTTGTGATGGTGGCAATCTAGGGTTTATAATCTGTAAATTGGGGAAGAATATAAGAGGGGTTGATGATTTTACTAAAATACCCTCATGTGCAAGTCACATGACATGATTTAACTGAGAAAACTAACCGAGTTAGGCATAAAGGACGATAGATAAAGTACAAGACTAATCAATTTTTAACTTAAAGGACATTCTTTGCAATCGGGTATAAAGCTAAAGGACAAAACTTGTTATTCAGTCTTAAGAATATTATTAAATTATTTTTGTGTTCCAATTTTTTTCTTTCTATTAAAGCTCCGAAAAGTATGTTCCAACTTTATCTTTTACTTGATGCAACTTATATTTCAAAATCAAGTTTACCGATAGTTTTCTCAAAGATTCTTACACTCAAAGAAAAATGGATTACCAACATTCCATTGGTAATGGAGTTGGAATTGTTGTTTTTCAAAGAAACTCAAAATCAATGAAAAACATCAATCCATAAAACAATAACATCAACCTGTTCAGAAACTTTAGGGTTTTCAAAGTTGATGATGTTTAGATATGAACTGTTGTGGTCGTACTTCTTTTGTTTGTGTTTGTGTTTGTGTTTTGTTTTGATGACAATGGCAAAGAAGATCATTCTCTATGGTTTGTTTGTTAAATAGAGTAATGAAATCTCAGTTGAAGATTAAAATTGTCTATTTCTTTTTAATATCAATTATCCCAACAGAGTTTTCCATGCGTTTGTTGATTTATTTCTCCATGTTTATAACATCATTCAGTATTAAAATATCTCATCATTATCTATCAACTGGTATCGTGAAAGGAACAGATCTTGCTAAACAGATTTTTCTTGCAACAGATGATTGGCTTCTTTATTTGTTGTTAACTAAAAATGGTGTAACTAATGGGCAGTTGTATTACGTCCTACTTTATGAACTTGATATAATTTTAAGATTGGTTTATGGTTCTTTAATAATGGGTCTTCTGTGTTCAATGGGTCTGCTCCGAAAGAACTTCTGATGAAAAGTTCTGTCGTGTGCAAACCACTGCTATCATGAGAAGTTTCTTTCATCATCTATTGCTTGCTTCATCAATGGATAGCCATTAGCAGTTTCATTCACATCAGGGTATTGTAGAACAGATTTTGTAGTTACAGAGTTTTTACAATAGCATATTTTACAGCAATAGATCATATTGAAAAAAGTTTGTAAATTTAGCAGATGTGTTATGTTTCACATTTCAAACTTGTATTTTTAGAAAAAGATAGACGAAGAAACAAATGAATACTTTTTTTAACTTAGGTCTTAAAGCAAAAAACATGCTTCATATTTTCATTGCTGAACCAAAAGTTGTGAATTAAAGTAAATACATTACAACCATTGTTAAACTAATACTTAAAAAAACACCGAAACCACTAAAAAGATAAACTGCCAATCTTGTAACCATGCACCAAGAATAAGATGAAACCCTAAAGTCAGTTTCATCTTTTGACTAAACAGTCAAGTCTGCAACATCTGTGTCATCATCATCTTTAGATGAGTCAGCATTACCTGGATCTTCACTCGGATTTGTTTGTGCATCCCTTCCTTCCCACAAATCTACGAGAGCCTTCACCATCTTTTCCAGTTTGATCCCAAAGTATGCTTCAGTTGGGTTCATTGGTGGTTTTCTAGATAACTTTCTTAAAAAATCTACATAATCTAAGAAACAAATGTCTTGAGGCTTGTAGTAGCCTGTGTGGCCATCATCAAATGCAATCCTCACTTCAAACTGCTCTGTCAGAAACTCCCAAGAAATGACATCATGAAGTTCACAGTTTTTAAACATTTTCTTAAGTTTTTTAAACCTTCGGATTCGTCAGTTTCCTAACTTGTATGGGTACCAAGTTTCAACATCTTTTTAAGAATTTCTTTTGAACAGTTTGCAAGGACACCTTCAGGAGAATGGTAAATGCGCTTCCTGTTGTTTGTCATCATCAAGAAGAATTTCTTCCTCTCACACCACGAGACGGATAGTGTTCTGTTGTCAACCATTTTTTATGTTGATTTTTCGGATTGAGAATTCAGTTGGTAAAGACAATTAGAATAAAAGATAAGATATGTGATGTGTTATGGTATTCTTTGTTTTATAGGAGGGTTGTACGACAGTGGAGGAGTGGTATGGGAAATTAAGGTGATGTGGATGGTTATCAAATCGTTGTCAGTTTCTAGAAGATATTAAATTTAATGGAGACGATTTTGGGGGTGGTTTTTGTAGACATGTCTTTTCAATTTTGATGACATCTTATGATTATAGCTTTTCTTATTTAATCTATCGTTAATTATTACTTTTTTATTTTGTAAAGTAAATAATATGTGACATAAATTATGTTACTTAACGTAGATTTCGAGCAACATCTGTTACACAAATATACTTGTAAGAAACATTTGCTCCTCAATATATGTTGTGTGAACAGATTTTGACGTGGTTGGTCATGTGCTGACTGTCAGGTTTTAGAAGATATATTTAATTTAATCGAGATGATTTGGTTGTCGTTTTTTGTAGGAGGATGATTTTAACACGAAAACAGGATTATATGATCATACAAGTTACAAAACCAGGTGCGGAAACCCTAGCTTTGAACAAACTGATATAAACTCAAATCAAAACACAATCAAAGTCATTTTCAAACGTTTTCATAGATTAACACATTCATAAACTTGATTACAATTGACTTTAGGTTAATCTATAACACACACTGAACCTCTCAAACTATTCTGGAACAACACCTCAAAACACACACCACTAATGACTCTCTTAACATTACAAAAACACAAATTCTATTTATAGAGTCTGCACATTCGCCCATTTCACTTGGTCGAATGTAAGTCTTTTCCACATTCGCCCATATTGATGGTCGAATGTGTTCTTCTGTGTAGTTCCATTCTTCATTCGTCCAGTATAATCTACCTTCGCCCACTTCTATTCTACATTCGCCCAGAACAGCATCCTAACACATGTTAACTATCCAATCACTAGTCGCAAAACGCATCTACAAACTCCCCCTCGACTATTGATTGGATCGTTTTCTGTCCTCGTCCATGGCTTTATTCAGCAACTTGATTCTGAGCTGTTTCTTCTGCTCTTTAGTCATTTCAGGCTCTAGCTGTCTCTTCACTGGTTTCGACACGTTTGCCATCTTCACCATCTTGCCAAGTTTTCCATCCAAATTACTACCCGCATTTATGTCATATGCAAAGCAAACACCAACTACTTGAGTGTATTTCTTTGCTTGATCAGCGTCGTTTGGCTCATGATGAATCGGATTGTAAAAGAGCATGATGATGTCTTCGAAAGTGCAATTAATCAACCACATAGGATCAAATACATGAACATGCTTGTATTTATCCTTTCCATCTCTCAACACAATCACCGCTTCTGCCTTTCTCCAATCATAATACCAGAAGATAAAGTCAGCACTGAAATGTTGTGGCATGGGCATCAAAGGTATTTTTCTCATCACTTCAGGTGCCTTATATATCAAGGTAACCCGTTTCAGCTTGGTTCTGGGATCAATATCCCTATGCACTTTCCTTCGGGGATATTGAGGCTTGAATCTATTCCATCTTGTTCTGCTCTCCCAAACCAGCTTGTCTGCGCACCAACCGACATGTGTATTATTCACTGAAGTACCTGACATAGGGAATCTGCATAGATCTCTAACCGCCCAGTACGGTAGAGTTAGTAAGTCAATGAATCTGTAAAAGTACAAGATCCCTGATTCCCATTTGGCAGCTAGACACTTCAGCCTGCCTAAATAAGTCCACCCGAGAGCTCTGCCTCTGAACTTAGCATTATGAAATCTGTAGAAGTTTCCTTGAGCTTCAGGCTTCGGTCGGTTCTCATCCATTTCTCTTAACTTCTTCAAATAACTCTTCAATTCATCAGATTTATTTGAAGATTCTGGCATATCAGTTCCAAATACTTTCTCTACAAACTCTGCACTTCTCTGATTAGCCTTTTTCTTCGCAGAAGTGTTTGGAATTTCAGTAAAGTCAGGAAACACCACATCTTCATCAGTTTGTCTGAAGTATTGTGGGTATTCCTCATGCGTTATATCTTCTATTTCCACTTCTTCAAATTCAGGGGTATCTTTATCATCAGAGTGACTTCCAATATCCTTTTCAGGAATATGTGGAATCGACTCGTCTACAATAAACTCCTCGAACGTTTTCCCTACCCTCTGTGCAAGTCCATCCAAAATCTCCTTTGCCACAGATGCAGGTACTTCCCCTTCTTCTAAATCAGGATCGTTATATTCCAATTCATATCTCATATCGTCAGTTTGGAATATTTCAGCAAAACGACCTGTGAACTCAATGGTCCATTCTCTTCTTTCTAACATGTCCTTGTAAACTTGTTTTGCATCATCAGTCAAGGACCTCACCTTCTCATTCCAGAAAATACTTTCATCTGAATCAACGTTCTCACCTTTCTTCTTTGAACTTGATTCTCCAGTATCTTTCTTCTTCTTTGAAGGTGGTCTCTTCTCAAATGTAAACTTCGATGTATCATCTCCTCCATCATTATCATCATCACTACTACTATCATCTTCTTTTTGACTACCAGAACCCTCTGCATCATCATCATCATCATTATTATCATCCTCATCATCACTCTTTTCCGATTCTTCATCATCCTCATCATCATCTTTCTCTTTATCAGACTCAGATGGTTCAAAATCAACCTGTTCTTCTTCTTTTTCTTTATCTTCTTCACCCTCCTTCAGCTTGGGTGCAACATTGTACAGGTTGTCAATTAACTCACTCAGGCGTTTATTCTCAGCCTTCAGTTCTTTGTTGTCTTCTTTAATAGCCTTAAACCTGTTCTTATTCCTCAAACATTTTCCTTCAAGCTTTTTGTTCTTTGCTTCTAGCTTCTTCACTTTCTCATCAATTTCATCCTGATTTGACTTTGAAGCTACTACAATCTGAAGCATCTTTTCCTCATTCTGCTTGAACTTGGCTATTTCTGCTTGCTGAGCCACAATCATCTTCATCATGTCATCCATTTTCTTGTTAACCTGCTTCATAACATCGTCATCCACAGTGACTTTCTTTGACTTGGATTTTGATCTGGATGACTCAACTTCAGCTTCTTTCTCTTTCTGAGGCTTTCTAAACATATCAACTACATTATCCAGTGCTACGTTGAACTCATCCACTGGTAATGTTGCTGCCTCTTTTGTCTTCTTTTGTTTCTTAGTGACTGGTGAAGATTGTTTTGATGACGTACCAGCATCGGGTACTCTTTTTCCTCTCAAGAGTTGAGCTAACTCTTTTTCTCTCAGTTGCTTTGTGCTAGTCTTTTTAGCCATGGTTTTGTGTTTAGGCTTGGGCAAGTTAACAACTACAGTTTCTCCTTCGTTCAACTCATCCATGTTCACACCTAAAACTTCATCTTCAACACTAACAGACTTCTTGCTCTTCTCAACTTCTGCAATCGATCTGTTTAATGATTCAGACTCACCAACCATAGTGGCCTTACGTTTGGTGGCCCGGAGATTTTCAGCATCCGAATCCCACTGTTCCTCCTCCTCTGTTTCTTCTGAATCCACTGATTCTTCATCCACCAAACTAGTACCTTTCTTTGCAGTTGATTTCTTTCTAACAACTTGTTGCTTCGAGCTTCCCTGATCAGTCTTTCCTTTGCCCTTCCCTTTGACTCCAGGATTGACTACTTGCCTCTTCCTCTTAGTATTAGCATCAGCGTATACCAAGGGATCATCGTTATCAGAATCACTATTAGGATGCCTAGCTGTATTCTTTCCTGGATCAGCGTAATCCTCTCTAGCTAACGCTCCAAACAACCTTCTGTACGGTGGCCTTTCATTGTCTGGCACACCCTTATATCCCTTCATTCTCACCAAAGTACGAATGTTCATATGATCTAGAGCAAGTATCTGTGTTGGATCTTTCCTCAGATTAGGATACTTGTGATCAAAGATCATCATCAGGAATCTTGGGTATAACATGAAATACTTCTTCTTTACCCTTTCAGCATCTCCAACATGTGGTCCAAGATCATTCCAGCAACATTAAATGGTTTGTTGAGAGTCAACGCAACCATTAATGAGCTCAAACTCTTTCTCATTACGTCATATCCTCCACTAACACATCCAAACACATGAATGATGACGTGAGCAAAATACTTAAACTGCACGCTCAGTTTCCCTTTGTACATTGAACCATCTGTGATAGGTCCTTTGTATTTCATCCTGAGGAAACAAGCTTTCTGCTCAGTCCATGAAAGTTCTCTTGGATCTTCACTAACTTCAAACTTAATCTGGAGTGCTTCTCTGATATCAGACTCAGTAATGAACATCTCCATATCTTGAATCTTGCTTCTTATAATGGTCTGATTATCCAGAAAATCGTACTTCGCATTGTTGTAGAAGTCCTCAACTATATCCTTGTAGATAATAGTTGGTGTAGCCAAAGCATAAACTACTCTGCTTCTTTTCAAGAACTTGATTATATCCGTAAACTCCACGTTCTTCTCTACATCCCCTAGATAAGCACAGCAATTGTGATTCTTCTCGAACGGCCATTTGCTTTTGCTCGATGATTCACCTTCTTGAACAGGTTCTGGGACTATATCTGGAACAACTGTTTCAACTGGAATCTCCACATTCTCAGTCTGGTCAGCCATCTAAACACACAAAATCAGAAACAGACGTCAAAACACAAAAATGACAAAATTTCAAAAATTTTATGTTTGAACAATTTCTACATTCGCCCAAAATAAACAGGTCGAATGTAACTATTTAGGTACGAATGTGAAAGAGTTATGGTCGAATGTAAATATTTTTGAATAAAAACCTACATTCGCCCGTTTCAGTGTACATTCGCCCTAAAACATTCCACCTTCGCCCATTCGTTCAGCCGAAGGTAAAATCTGTTCTTCCTAAAATTTGAAAATTTTCAATCTTTGTTGTTAATCTGTAAAACTGATTGAGATGAGTCCTAAAAGTGCCGACTAACACTCGTGTAACATCAATTGTCCTTTAATTTCATTATATGTCAGTTTTAATAGAAAATTAGGGTTTATATTTAAAAATCAATCGATTATTCAATTAAAATCTGTAATAACCCTAATTTGTTATTCATTCTCCCCCTAAAACTGTCATAGAATGAAATGTAACCAAAATCAAACATTAACAAACACCCTAAGTCCTTGAATTCTAAACCCTAGGTCCGATTACAAAATGACTGATTCTGAACTCGTTTCAGCTCCTTTACCTGTGATTTTGATATGGAAAAGATCAGTGAAACGTAGGGAATCAAATGCACAAACAAACGAAATCAAAGCAACAAGGTTTTGTACTTAGTAAAAATTTTGAAAAATTTCGAATGATGGGTCGAATCTGCTTGTAGCTATATATAAGCAGGTACCTTCGCCCGTTGGAGGTGGACGAATGTGATAGAATTCCACATTCGCCCCAAATGAATGGCACGAATGTAAAACTTGTGCACCCGAAAGTGGATTTTGATTTAAAAACCCACATTCATCCGTTTGCAACTGCCCGAAGGTAGAGAATTTTCCACATTCGACCCAATTAAGGGGCGAATGTGAAATGGAAAATTCTGAAAATTTTGCCAAATCACGAATTCGAATCCCGTTCAACATTTTTCAATCTGTTTAGCTTCCAAAACACATATTTTCACATTTAGAATGATACAAAGCCCAGATGGTGTTGTCAAATCTCAGAAATTGACCATCAAGCATCCCCGGTTATCAAAAATAAAGCAGAAATGCAAAAATTTTGGATTTTTCTGAAATTTTATCAAAACACACCTAAAATCTTTTTGGATTTTGTATCTTTTTGACAATAAAAGTAAATTGGAACAAAATAAAAAGCAGCAAAGTAAATGAAAACAGTAAACATTTTGAGATGTCCGGTAAGAGGATCATATTAGTTTTCTGAGAAATCTGATCACAGCGTTGATCTATTTGTTTAATATTATCATTAGAAACAGTATGTGACACTGCAATTGCTGATATTGTGGTCCACGTAAGCTCACATGCAGACAATTACGCAATGCTTTAAAATGATACGAGTTAGGTGTTTTAGACTAACACGATGTGGTGCCCACACACACGACATACTCCCGTATCAAGTAATTGCACAAAGCTTCGTCGTAACGCGTGATTATGCCAGAGTTATCCATAAAAGTTACAAAGTATATAGCACAGAGGTGTACAGGTCAGCAATTGAATGCAGCAGAGTAACATGTGCATATACACTAGGTTGAGGCTGATATTAATCACTGATTTGCATCAGATGATCAATACGATATAATAATGATCTATGATCAGTTAAAACATAAAGTTCCTCAATTCGGTAACTTCCGGTTTTGGCAATTAAGCTCTTTTAGCAAATATTCTGATAAAACTAGGTCCGTAAATCAATACGACAAAAGTTTATCAGAATATCCCGGATAACCATAACATAACGACCCGAAACCTCAGATTTTGGCAATCCTATCAAACGAAATTACGGTACTAAGACCATATGCCCATGAGGTGTTCAGCCACGAACGTGTAGTTCGTTATGTTTGTATCACTAATGCACGCAATATTTAGTCTACGAAGCCTATCAGCACATCACACGTAATCAACACACGCCTCATTATACTATACAATTCTGTAGCCTGTGTCAGATCCCCACTGATGTACTATCATTTCCTCTTTTTACCAGGAAATCATTTTCTATTTTCTAATTTTTAGGTCTTTTTGAATTTTATAATATTTTTGGTTTTTCTGATAAAATGGCTCCCCCTAAAATAAAGAACATATTTTTGGTTGTTTTTCAGAAATATTAAAACCCAAAAAAAATTTGAAAGAAACAATCCACTCGAAAGCATCAACTTCTTTGAGGATTACGAAAGTAAAGAGAAATTCCCAATTAGCAAAATATAAAAACTAAAAACTAAAAAGCGATAAACCGAGGTGCCGATTAGTCCTGTTTTTCCTCTATATTGTTTACTTTTAAAAGATATTCAAAGCGTGATCTGTCAAAAGCTTTTGTGAACAAATCTGCACGTTGATAGTCAGTATGGATTTTGACCATATCTATCAATTCTTTAGCGTAACAATCACGGATAAAATGATATTTGATCCGGATATGTTTCGCATTAGAATGATTTTCAGTATTTTTAGTTAATGCGATTGCGGCTTCGTTGTCACAGTGTATAGGGGTTTTAAGAAACTGCAAACCGTAATCCACCATCTGCTGTTGGATCCAGAGTACTTGCGAACAACAACTCGAGGCTGCAATGTACTCGGCTTCACAGGTAGATAGAGCCACGGAAGTCTGTTTCTTGCATTGCCAGGTGATTAACCTGCTCCCTAAAAACTGGCAACCGGCTGTAGTAGATTTGCTATCTTTGTCGCAGCCGCCCCAATCTGCATCACTAAAAGCAATAAAATCAAAATCATCATCATTAGGGTACCAAAGTCCTTTTGAAGGACAACCCTTCAGATATCTAAGGATACGCTTGACCGCCGTCAGATGACTTTGTTTCGGCTTCGATTGATAACGGGCACAGAGACACGTTGCGTACATAATATCTGGTCGAGACGCCGTCAAATACATCAGAGATCCGATGATTGCCTTGTATGTAAATGGGTCCGTCAGCTCCCCCTTAGCGTCCACTCCAATCCCGTGATTGGGTTGAATCGGGGTATCCATCGGCTTAGAGTCCTCCATCTGGAACCGGCTCAAGATGTCGGAGACATATTTCGTCTGGTGAATGAAGATCCCGTCGGGTCTTTGATCCACCTGTAAGCCTAGGAAAAACTGCATCTCCCCCATTGCGCTCATTTCGAACTTTTCCTGCATGACAGTTTCGAACTCCCTGCATAAAAGCTCGTTAGTTGAACCAAAAATTATATCATCAACGTATATCTGCACTAGAAGCAAATCATCTCCCGTCTTCTTCGTAAAGAGGGTGCAATCGACGAGGCCGCGCTTAAATCCTTTGGAGATGAGGTATGTACTTAGCTCCTCGTACCACTGTCTCGGAGCCTGGTGCAAGCCATATAAAGCTTTGTTCAGCACGTAGACCTTATCCCGGTGGATTGGGTCCTCAAAGCCTGGTGGCTGCCCGACAAAAACCTCTTCCTTGACTTTCCCGTACAGAAATGTGCTTTTAACGTCCATTTGATAAACTTTGAATTTCTTGTATGAAGCAAACGCAAGGAACATCCGAATAGCTTCAATTCGTGCTACCGGTGCATAGATTTCATTATAATCAATCCCTTCGATTTGATGGAAACCCTGCACCACCAATCTGGCTTTGTTACGAACAATAACCCCACGATCATCCTTCTTGCACTTAAACACCCATTTAGTGCCTATTTTCTTCCTATCCGGCGGCAAATCCGTGAGCGTCCAAACTCCCAATTTCTGGAATTGTAATAACTGTAGATGCGTTTTGCGACTAGTGATTGGATAGTTAACATGTGTTAGAGAGGCTGATTGGGCGAATGTAGTCTGATATGGGCGAAGGAAGAAAGCTAGTGGGCGAAGGTAAAGTAAAGTGGACGAATCTGGAAATGGGACTACACTGAAGTACACATTCGACCATCAGAATGGGCGAATGTGGAAAAGCCTCACATTCGACCATTCAATGTGGGCGAATGTGCAGTGCCTATATATAGATTTTGTGATTTTGTAAGTTTAAGTGAGTCATTAGGTGTGTGTGTTTTCAGGTGTTGTTCCAGAGAGGTTTGAGATAGTGTGTGTGTGATCTAGATTAACTGTTTGAATATTGTAATCAAGTTTATATGAATGTTAATCTATGAAAATGATTGAAAATGACTTTGATTGTGTTTTGATTTGAGTTTACATCAGTTTGTTCAAAGCTAGGGTTTCCGCACCTGGTTTTGTAACTTGTATGATCATATAATCCTGTTTTCGTGTCAAATAACATCCTCAACAAAGTGGTATCAGAGCATAGAGGATCATACAACAACAAATTGATAAACTCAGAGCTGATTTGGACATTATTTTGATCAATTCACATCTGTTTTTGCATCAAAATTCCAAGTATTAAAGTTGTTCCAAATCATCTCCGAAGCAAAACCTGATCAAGATCAATTAAATTCACAAACTTTTGAAAATCAGAGATCAAAATAACCGTTTTTCAAAGTGTAACCGTTTTTCAAAACTGAATATGGGCGAACCTGGATCAGAGTGGTCGAAGGTGTAGTATTTTGGATGAACCTGAGTGTATTTTTGGGCGAACCTAGGAGTTTTTGGGCGAACCTAGAATTTTCCTGTTGAATTTTTCACATTCGGGTCACATTTTTCACATTCGATTGATCGGGCGGGCGAACCTGGTACTAAAACGGGCGAACCTGGAATAGTTTTGGGCGAACGTGAAAAGTGTTAGTGTGTTTTTACTTTCTGGTGAGATTTTACATTCGGGAGAGTATTTCTGGGCGAACCTACAGCAGAAAGGGACGAACCTGAAACATTTTGGGCGAACCTAGAGCTAGTTTTTGGAAAATTTTCTAAGTGTTGAATTTCTCGAAGTTCGTGATCATGTGGAATTTTCCGACTACTCCGACACCAGCAACTACACAACCACAACAGCAGGTGATGGACCCATGGACGGTAGCAGCACAGAAGACGAGCACACAGTCTTCACAGCCGGTTAACTACATGACTCAAAGTGCACCTCCAGCACCACAATCTGACTACTGGGGAGTAGCAGCAGCGGTGGTAAACACTCAAGCTACAAATGCTATTTCCACACTGATTAATGATTTGTCTTCAGGTAGCGGGAATCGGCCACCGAAGCTTATGGAGATTCAAGAATACAATCAGTGGCAGAAAAAGTTTAAGATACATTTGGAAGGCATGGGAGTGGAGGGAGCAGAAGCATGGAACATGATTGCTAAAGGTTACACACCACCAGTTTTGGAGAACACAGGTGAACCAGTGCCATTGGAGAGCATGGCTGAGGATGAGAAGAAGAAGTTTGCTGTGGAGAAAAAGGCGTTTTCCCAATTGACACTGGCAATCACAAATGATCTTTTGCATCAGTTTGGGACTTGCACAACATCTAAGGCACTATGGGAAGCACTTAAAAGAAGGCATGATGGCAATGAGAAGACTAGAGGTCTAAGGATGGAAGAACTGAGAAAGGAGTTTGAGAATTTTTCTTATATTGGAAATGAAACTTTAAAAGAACTAACTCCTAGATATAATCATTTGTTATCTGAATTGTCTAGCTATGGTATACAGATTCCTATGGCAAAGCAGGTGGACAAGTTTGCAGATGCATTACCACCAAACTGGGATCAGCATGTGGAAGTCCTGAAGGAGAAGGATGCTTATCAATACTGGTCTATTCAAGAGTTCATAGAGAAGCTGGAAAACAAAGAATTGGAAGAGAAGAGGAAAGCTAGAAGAGCACAGATTCCTCAGAATCCCAACAAACATCATCTTTTTCACAACCATCAAATCCACCACCACAACAACAATACAACCATTCATACATTCCACCATTCTCCCCAATGCAACAAGCAGCTTTTTACACTGCTAGCCAATCTCAACAACAACCAATGATCCAACCTAATCAGCAAACGGTGGTTTTGGAGACTTCTAACTTGGGTAATGTGACAGTTGAAGTTGCTCAGCAACACATTGCATTAGTCTCTGCAATGGTCTCATCCTACAATGGATTAGTTGCTAGTCAAATTGGGAACAACAACTTGACCAATGAAGACTATGCACAAATTGACAAGGAAGAGATGGAACTCATTGATATCCAATGGGCCTTTGCGAGCATAATGAGAAGAGCAACAGAATTTATCGAGAAGACAGGTAGAACGGATTTGGGAACTTCTCCTAACACAACCTACGGGTTCAACAAGGATAAAGTGACTTGTTTTAATTGTGGAGGGAAAGGTCACTTTAAAAGAGAATGTACCCAGCCACCAAAACAAGGAAATAGGAACCCATTCAATGCCAGCTACCAGAATCGTCAACAACAAAACCAAAACCAAGTTTCTTACCAAAACAACAACAACTACCAAAACCGTCAAAACAACTTTAATAACAACCAAAATAGACAACCAAACACACCAAACCAGACACAAAACCAAACACCAAACAATTCTAACCGAACAGTCATACCAATAACTACACCAAATGAACAACAACAGAATTCCAATCAAGCATTGGTGACTCAACAAGATGAGAGGTTTGACTGGTCGAGTAGGGGTGAGCAAAAAAGGGGTCGACCCGACAAAAACCGAGGCCCGGACCGGAAATCACCCGAAACCGAACCGATCCCACATAAGTAGGTTGGTCTTCGGTCCCTATATTCTGCAAAATTCGGTTTCGGGTCGGTTCTCGGGTATGAATCGAGGGTAACCGAAATCTCCAATACCGAACCGAATAGTATTATCCAGCAATTAGTATGTGGTCCAATCAAGACAGATGAATAATAGAAAGTTGAAAGTTGCATATGGTGTCATTTCTCTCGGTGGTGTTGGTGAGATTTTGCTCCGAAGGTTTCATATTTACAGCTTTCAGCGATGATGTACTGACCTGTGATAACAAATCATGTGTTGCCAACTATCAACCTTGTTCCATAGTCGTAAAAGTTTGAAACTTTGAATCCATGATTGCTGAAGATTAATGATCCTTTGTGCAAGAGTAAGTGATGAAGAAAGAAAATACAAACAATTAATGAAGAGAAGTGCATGAGCTAGTAGGAGTTATCAAAAGGTTTTTGTACGTGAGTTGCATTAAAAAAAGAAATTTATCTAAAGAATTCATAGTTATAATATATTATACATATTTAGTTGGGTAGGAAATGAGATGAATTCTTTCAAAGTAAAAACAACTTTGGTAATCGAGAAAGTGATCACATGCGTGGATGATGTGCATCAACTTTGTCAGTAAAAGGTCATGCTTTTCTAGAGACCTACACCTAAGGTCTAAATATTAAAAATAACTTGAAAGTTTATCTTCGTAAAAACCCTTGCAATTATATATGATTTAATACACAAGGGTTGTTTGTATTCTATCTTTTGTGTTATTTTAGCATATTCTCTGGCTCCCACTTCTCAGTCTTGAAAACAACCATGAAGACGATGAGTCCTTGTCCTTACCGTCCTATCTAACAGTTGAACTGTCGTTGATATTCCGTTGAACAAAGCAGTGGAATCATTCGGTTTCGGGTCTTCTCTATTACCCGGAATACCGAAACCGGTGGTACCCGAAACCCGAACCGAGTGTAGGGGGGCGGTCTTCGGTTCTTATATTTGCCATTTCTCGGTTTCGGTCCGGGTCGGGTATATACCGGTTCGGGTCGGTCCTTTCCAAATGCTCACCCCTATGGTCGAGTATGCAGATAGGTGTTGAAGAAATTACTACTGGTGGCAATGTGGCTTGTGTTGCATATCAGGTTGATATTGAAGATTCAGTGACGATGGATGAGAAGGTAGAAACTGGAGTTGAAAGTGATGAGTCTGAGGCTGAGATGGATGTGGAAACTGAACCTGTTAAGGTTAATGCTGAGGTTAATGTTGAGATTAAAGTTGAAGAGACAAATTCTGGAGTTGTGATTGATACTGTTTCTGATGTTCCTGAGGAGTGTGAATCGGTTTATTCTGATTCAGACAGTGAATCGGATACAGAAGCAAGTGTTGATTCTCTAGATGATGACATTGATCAGTTGCTAGCAGAAGCGGATTTTCTAATGACAAGGAAGTCGTGCATTGCAGATGATGCTTTCACAAAGATTGATTATTCCAGATTCTTTGCAGGAAAGGAAGCTCATTTCGCATTGATGGCCATGACTGATCCGCCAAAACCTGTAAGTTCTGAGTGTAGCACTGATGTTACAAGTAATAAATATTGTGGTACATGTGATAGATTGACTGAGGAGAATAAACAACTCCGTGTTCAACGTGATAGTGCTATCATGAACAGTCAATCTACTCGCAAAGAGTTGAATGCTTTTAACAAAGTATTAGATGGCTACAAAAAGGACATTTCCGACTTGAAAAACACTTTGTCTTTAAAACAATTGGCAATTAACAACTATATCAATGAAATTGAAAATACCAAGTTGGAAATGGCTGCCATCAAATGCTTTGCTGAGAAAGTAAACAAAAAGCTGGAAAGCTATAAGCATATTGCTTATGTGGTAGATCACATCATTGATGATCAAACCACCAATTATCGGTCTGTACCATCTCCGGTTCTCTTTGAAAACCATAATTGTCACCAAGTGACACCGGAGAGTTCGGTAAAATCTGATTCAGCATCGGAAGATGAATCTAATACTTCAAGTATTGGTGATCCAAATTCTGATGCTACACCGATTTTGGGGATCAATGATGAAGGAGTTACTGCTGAGAGTGTAGATTCAGACTCAGAGAGTGATGATTCTGATTGTGTTCAAACTGTGAATGTATGTGAAATTCCAAAAGAAAATCACATCATTACAAATGAATAAGTTTCATCATCTCAGATTGTGATTCCGATGAAAAATGTTCATTGTGAAAAGAAGTCTGAAAAAAATGTGGTTAAGAAAGATCTTGAAAAGAGTGATAAGAATGAACAATGTGACAAACCTGTCAAAGTGTTCTATCGGATGGAAGGATCCGATAAGATCATTTCTGACGAGGACTTTCCAATAAAAAATGCCAATTATGCTAAAATAGAAAAGATTTGGCAAGAAAGCACTATTTGGTTCCCAAAACATGAGAGAACAAATGAGATTCCACCAGCTTTATTAAAGAAATTATATCAGGATGTTCCTCAAGAACCAAAGGTTCATGTCACAGAGTTTGTTCGACCCAAAAACAGAGCTAATGGTTTTAATGAGCCTACTTACTCAAAAGGGCCACTCCCTGAGAGTTTAAGGAAGCAACAGTACAATGATCAATACCCTGTTAGATCATTTGCTCAACCAAATGCTCCGAATGTTTTTGAAGAGTACCGTGCATGCTTTAAGTGTGGGGAACGTGGGCATTTACTTGCTCAGTGCCCATATGTAAGGCATAAAAGGCACGAGGTGGAAGTGAGGAATTCCATGCGAAAACCGATTGATCATTATGTGCCACCACATAGGAGAGTCGTTCCTCAATAACCACAACCGTTTTATAATCAAAACAATTTTCAACAAATGAGGAACACTCGTCCAATGCAATATGATCGAAGGAATCGGATTGCTATGGAACAATCATGGAGGAAACCTGTGGTGAATACTACAGTTGATAGGCAAAAGGTTCCACCAAAACCGATTGTCAAATCAAATGTTGGACCTAAGTCTGTTAATTCAGATAAGGTAAACAAGAGAGTTACATTTGCTAACAATGTTCAGAAACCGACTGAGAACCCAAAGTCTCAGATTCGTATTTTGAAAAGGTCTGAACAATCTTGGTCACCCAATGGTACTCCAGGAGCCTCAACTTCAAGGGTTAATGAGAAAAAGGAAAATATTTTGAACAATCAGAAAAAGATTGATCAAAAAGTTGTTCAAAATGCTTGTGAAAATGTTACTTTGAAACCTGATGTTCAAAGACCCAAGACTCAGGCTTGGGTCCCCCGAAAGAACTAACTGATTTACTTTTTGTGTGCAGGGAGCTTCAGCTGGCCCTATTAGCAGTCTTTGGATTGTTGATAGTGGAGCTTCAGGCCACATGACAGGGGATCTTGCGTTGCTGTTCGACGTGAAGAACATCAATGGAGGGTATGTAGCTTTCACGGGAAATAAAGGAGGATATATCACGATGGAAGGAAGTGTGAGCAATGGGATAGTGAGTTTCGAGCGGATTTCGTATGTGAAGCAGATCGATTATAATCTGTTGAGTGTCAGTCAAATATGTGATAAGCAATTTACTGTGCATTTTGATGACAAATCCTGCTATATTCTGAAACCGGGCTTTACAATTCCGAAAGAGTGGATAATGTTGAAGGCACCTCGCGTCAACAATCTATACATTCTTGATATGTCCAAGGCGATGACATCACAGGGGCAGATAACATGCTTTTTATCTAAAGCAACAGAGAAAGAATCGATAATGTGGCACCGAAGAATGGGGCACATTCATCTGAGGAAAATGAATCAACTTGTGAGAAATGGACTTGTCGATGGAGTAAATGTGAAACATTTCCATCTGAATGACAAGTGTGTGAGTTGTAAAAAGGGGAAGCAACACAAACAGTCCCATAAAGTGAAGAAGGTTAACTCTGTTGAGATGCCACTTGAGCGACTGCACATGGATCTTTTCGGACCGGTCAAGCGCAAAAGTCATCTTGGAGAGCTTTATTGTTTAGTCGTCACTGACGATTACTCAAGATTTTCATGGGTGATGTGTTTGCAGAATAAAAGTGACACCTTTATCAACCTGAAAGTTCTGTTCACTCGGTTGGAAAATCTCTACAATGTGAAGATTAAGAGAATTCGGAGTGACAATGGGACGGAGTTCAAAAATGCCAAGATGGATGAACTTTGTGAAAGCAAAGGGATACATCATGAATATTCGGCTCCGTACACCCCACAACAGAATGGTGTTGCTGAACGAAAGAATAGGACTCTAATTGAAGCGGCTAGAACGATGCTTGTTGATTCAAATCTTCCAGTAATGTTCTGGAACGAGGCGATTTATGCAGCAAATTACACACTAAATCGGGTTCTGACAGTGAAGAAGTTTGGTAAAACATCTTACGAGCTGTTACACCGACGAAAGCCGAACTTAGAGTATCTAGAACCTTTTGGGGTGCCATGCACTATGTTGAATCCAAGCGAGAAGTTTAGTCCTAAAGCCGAGGAGGGTTACTTTGTTGGATATGCAACCCCGCTCAAACGGGTATACAACAAGCGAACTCGTCGTGTGGAAGACTGGGCTAACGTGGAAGTTCAACGATATACTCAAAACATTCAAGGCACGGGTCCTGATTGGATGTTTGATTACAAAGATTTCTTTGAATTATTCAATCTAGATAGCTTGGTTGAAGAAGCTGTTATCAGATTACTTTACGAGTGTGAAAATGCAACAACTTCACCGTTGGTGCGTCCGATCACTGTAAACCCCCTACCAGCTTCTAATGATACCAATGCTCCTATACAAGAAGAAGAAGTGTTTCAAGAGGCTTCAACTTCATTAGACACTTCAGAATCTGAAGATGAACAATTTGAAGAAGCTATTCTTGAACAAGCTGAAGAACCAGAGGCACCGCCAGTGAACCCAACTTCAACTTCAGATGTGGCTTCATCTTCAAATACGGGTCATGATCTGGATGCTGTAGAGAACTTGACTGTTCAGACGGGAGTGCAAGTACCTGATTATCCGGAATCTCGGATTCATCGTATTCACCCGCTGGAGCAAGTTATCGGTGATCCTGGAAGCAGTGTTATGACCAGAGGGCAGCTTAAAAGCGTTAATTCGCTAGAGAGTTTTGGTGCTTTAGCTTTATATGCCAAAATTCAACAATCTGGTAGTCAAAATGATTGGTCGTTTGCGTGTTATGTGTCGCATGTAGAGCCAAGGACATACAAGGACGCTTTGAAGGATGATGCCTGGGTGGAAGCTATGCAGGAGGAGTTATTACAATTCCAGAAATTGGGAGTTTGGACGCTCACGGATTTGCCACCGGATAGGAAGAAAATAGGCACTAAATGGGTGTTTAAGTGCAAGAAGGATGATCGTGGGGTTATCGTTCGTAACAAAGCCAGATTGGTCGTGCAGGGTTTCCATCAAATCGAAGGGATTGATTATAATGAAATCTATGCACCGGTAGCACGAATCGAAGCTATTCGGATGTTCCTCGCGTTTGCTTCTTATAAGAAATTCAAAGTTTATCAAATGGACGTTAAAAGCGCATTTCTGTACGGGAAAGTCAAGGAAGAGGTTTTTGTCAGGCAGCCACCAGGCTTTGAAGACCCAATCCACCGGGATAAGGTCTACGTGCTGAACAAAGCTCTATATGGCTTACACCAGGCTCCGAGGCAGTGGTACGAGGAGCTAAGTACATACCTCATCTCCAAAGGATTTAAGCGCGGCCTCGTCGATTGCACTCTCTTTACAAAGAAGACGGGAGATGACTTGCTTCTAGTACAGATATACGTTGATGAGCGCAATGGGGGAAATGCAGTTTTTCCTAGGCTTGCAGGTGGACCAAAGAACCGACGGGATCTTCATTCACCAGACAAAATATGTCTTCGACATCTTGAGCCGGTTCCAGATGGAGGACTCAAAGCCGATGGATACCCCGATTCAACCCAATCACGGGATTGGAGTGGACGCTAAGGGGGAGCTGACGGATCCTTTTACATACAGAGCAATCATCGGATCTCTGATGTATTTGACGGCGTCTCGACCAGATATTATGTACGCAACGTGTCTCTGTGCCCGTTATCAATCGAAGCCGAAACAAAGTCATCTTACGGCGGTCAAGCGTATCCTTAGATATCTGAAGGGTTGTCCCTCAAAAGGACTTTGGTACCCTAATGATGATAATTTTGATTTCATATCTTTTAGTGATGCAGATTGGGGCGGCTGTGACAAAGATAGCAAATCTACTACAGCTGGTTGCCAGTTTTTCGGGAGCAGGTTAGTCACCTGGCAATGCAAGAAGCAGACTTCCGTAGCACAATCTACCTGTGAAGCCGAGTACATTGCAGCTTCGAGTTGCTGTTCGCAAGTGCTCTGGATCCAACAGCAGATGGTGGATTACGGTTTGCAGTTTCTTAAAACCCCTATTTACTGTGACAACGAAGCCGCTATTGCATTAACTAAAAATTCGGAAAATCATTCTAAAGCTAAACATATCCGGATCAAATATCATTTTATCCGTGATTGTTACGCTAAGGAATTGATTGATATGATCAAAATTCATACTGACTACCAACGTGCAGATCTGTTTACAAAAGCTTTTGATCGATCACGCTTTGAATATCTTTTAAAAGTAAACAATATAAAGGAAAAACAGGACTAATCGGCACCTCGGTTTATCACTTTTTAGTTTTTAGTTTTTATATTTTGCTAATTGGGAATTTCTCTTTGCTAATTGGGAATTTCTCTTTACTATCGTAATCCTCAAAGAAGTTGATGCTTTCAAGGGGATTGTTTAATCCTCAAAGAAGTTGATGCTTTCGAGTGGATTGTTTCTTTCAAATTTTTGTTTTTTAAAAAAAAAAAATTAAAATCCCAAAAATATGTTCTTTATTTTAGGGAGAGCCATTTTATCAGAAAAACCAAAAACATTATAAAATTCAAAAAGCCTAAAAATTAGAAAATCAAAAATGATTTCCTGGTAAACAGAGGAAATGATAGTACATCAGTGAGGATCTGACACGGGCTAAAGAATTGTATAGTATATGAGGCATGTGTTGACTATGTGTGATATGCTGATAGGCTTCGTAGACTAAATATTGCGTGCATTAGTGATACAAACATAACGAACTACGCGTTCGTGGCTGAACACCTCATGGGCATATGGTCTTAGTACCGTAATTTCGTTTGATAGGATTGCCAAAATCTGAGGTTTCGGGTCGTTATGTTATGGTTATCCGGGATATTCTGATAAACTTTTGTCGTATTGATTTACGGACCTAGTTTTATCAGAATATTTGCTAAAAGAGCTTAATTGCCAAAACCGGAAGTTACCGAATTGAGGAACTTTATGTTTTAATTGATCATAGATCATTATTACATCGTATTGATCATCTGATGAAAATCAGTGATTAATATCCGCCTCAACCTAGTGTATACGCACATGTTACTCTGCTGCATTAAATTGCTGACCTGTACACCTCTGTGCTATGTACTTTGTAACTTTTACGGATAACTCTGGCATAATCACGCGTTACGACGAAGCTTTGTGCAATTACTTGATACGGGAGTATGTCGTGTGTGTGGGCACCACATCGTGTTAGTCTAATACACCTAACTCGTATCATTTTAAAGTATTGCGTAATTGTCTGCATGTTAGTTTACGTGGACCACAATATCAGCAATTGCCGTGTCACATACAGTTTCTAATGATAATATTAAACAAATTAGATCAACGCTGTGATCAGATTTCTCAGAAAACTGATATGATCCTCTGACCGGAATTCACAAAATGTTTACTGTTTTCATTTACTTTGTTAAATTTTATTTTGTTGCAATTTACTTTTATTGTCAAAAAGATACAAAATCCAAAAAGATTTTAGGTGTGTTTTGATAAAATTTCAGAAAAATCCAAAATTTTTGCATTTCTGCTTTATTTTTGATAACCGGGGATGCTTGATGGTCAATTTCTGAGATTTGACAACACCAACTGGGCTTTGTATCATTCTAAAAGTGAAAATTTGTGTTTTGGAAGCTTAACGGATTGAAAAATGTTGAACGGGATTCGAATTCGTGAATTGGCAAAATTTTCAGAATTTTCCATTTCACATTCGCCCCTTAATTGGGTCGAATGTGGAAAATTCTCACCTTCGGGCTGTTTGTCAATGGGCGAATGTGGCTTTTTACTCAAAAATTCACATTCGGGTAGACATGTTCTACCTTCGTGCCATTCAATTGGGGCGAAGGTGGAATTCCTTACATTCGTCCACCTAAACAGGGCGAATGTGGACACTTATAAATAGCCACTTGCAGATTCGACCAGTCATTCAAATTTTTTCAAAAATTCTCTCAAGTACCAGACCTTGTTGCCTTTGTTTTTCTTGATTGATCGATTGATTCCCTGAGTTTTTCTGATCTTTTCCATACCAATATTACAGGTAATGGAGCTGAAACGCGACCGGAATCGTTGTTTTTCTAACCGAACCTAGGGTTTTAGGGTTTATGAATTTTTGTAGAGACGTGATTTGACACGAAAACAGGATTATATGATCATACAAGTTACAAAACCAGGTGCGGAAACCCTAGCTTTGAACAAACTGATGTAAACTCAAATCAAAACACAATCAAAGTCATTTTCAATACTTTTCATAGATTAACTTTCTCAAAAACTTGATTACAATTCAATTACAGTTAATCTAGATCACACACACACTATCTCAAACCTCTCTGGAACAACACCTGAAAACACACACACCTAATGACTCTCTTAAACTTACAAAATCACAAAATCTATATATAGGCACTGCACGTTCGCCCAGTTTGACTGGTCGAATGTGAGGCTTTTCCACATTCGCCCACATGCTGTGGTCGAATGTGTCTTCTTGTGTATTCCCATTTCCAGATTCGTCCATAACCTTCTACCTTCGCCCAAACTCTTTCTCCTTCGCCCACAACTTGCTACATTCGCCCACACGGCCTCTTCTAACACATGTTAACTATCTAATCACTAGTCGCAAAACGCATCTACAAACTCCCCCTCGACTATTGATTAGATCGTTTTCTGTCCTCGTCCATGGCTTTGTTCAGCAACATAATCCTGAGCTGTTTCTTCTGCTCTTTCGTCATCTCAGGCTCTAACCTTCTCTTTACACGCTTTGACACGTTTGCCATCTTCACCATCTTGCCAAGTTTACCCTCCAAATTACTACCAGCATTTATGTCATAAGCAAAGCAAACACCCACAACTTGTGTGTATTTCTTTGCTTGATCTGCATCGTTCGGCTCATGATGAATCGGATTATAAAAGAGCATGATGATATCTTCGAAAGTGCAATTAATCAACCACATCGGATCAAATACGTGAACATGCTTGTATTTGTCCTTCCCGTCTCTCAACACTATCACCGCTTCTGCCTTTCTCCAATCATAATACCAGAAAATGAAGTCAGCACTGAAGTGTTGCGGCATAGGCATCAAAGGTATCTTCCTCATCACTTCAGGTGCCTTATAAATCAAGGTAACCCGTTTCAGCTTGGTTCTGGGATCAATATCCCTGTGAACTTTCCTTCGGGGATATTGTGGTTTGAATCTATTCCATCTTGTTCTGCTTTCCCAAACCAGCTTGTCTGCACACCAACCGACATGAGTATTATTCACTGAAGCACCCGACATAGGAAATCTGATAAATCTCTAACCGCCCAGTACGGTAGAGTCAGCAAGTCAATGAATCTGTAGAAATACAAGATCCCAGATTCCCACTTGGCAGCTAGACACTTCAGCCTGCCTAAGTATGTCCACCCGAGAGCTCTTCCTCTGAACTTAGCATTGTGAAATCTGTAAAAGTTTCCTTGAGCTTCAGGCTTCGGTCGGTTTTCATCCATCAATCTTAACTTCTTCAAATATTTCTTCAATTCATCAGACTTATTTGAAGATTCAGGCATATCAGTTCCAAATACTTTTTCTACAAACTCTGCACTTCTCTTCTTTGCCTTTTTCTTCGCAGACGTATTAGGAATCTCAGTAAAATCAGGAAACACCAAATCTTCATCCGTTTGTCTGAAGTATTGTGGATATTCCTCATGCGTTATATCTTCTATTTCAACTTCTTCAAACTCAGGGGTGTCTTTATCATCTGAGTGACTTCCAATATCCTTTTCAGGAATATGTGGAATCGACTCATCAACAATAAACTCTTCAAATGTTTTCCCTACCCTCTGTGCAAGCCCATCCAAGATCTCCTTTGCCACAGATGCAGGTACTTCCCCTTCTTCAAGATCAGGATCGTTATATTCCAATTCATATCGCATATCATCAGTTTGGAATATTTCAGCAAAACGACCTGTGAACTCAATGGTCCATTCTCTTCTTTCTAACATGTCCTTATATACTTGTTTAGCATCGTCAGACAAGGACCTCACCTTCTCATTCCAAAACACAGTCTCATCCGAATCAACATTCTCACTTTTCTTCTTTGAACTCGATTCTCCAGTGTCTTTCTTCTTCTTTGAAGGTGGTCTCTTTTCGAATGTAAACTTTGAAGTATCATCTCCTCCATCATTATCATCATCACTACTACTCTCATCCTCCTTCTGACTTCCCGAACCCTCAGCATCATCATCATCATCATTATTATCATCATCTCCATCATCACTCTTTTCCGATTATTCATCCTCATCATCATTATCTTCCTCTTTATCAGATTCAGATGGTTCAAAATCAACCTGTTCAACTTCTTTCTCTTTGTCTTCCTCACCCTCCTTCAGCTTGGGTGCAACATTATACAGGTTGTCTATCAGCTCACTAAGGCGTTTGTTCTCAGCCTTCAACTCTTTATTATCTTCTTTAATAGCCTTGTACCTGTTTTTGTTTCTCAAACACTTTCCTTCAAGCTTTTTGTTCTTTGCTTCTAGCTTCTTCACTTTCTCGTCAATCTCATCCTGATTCGACTTAGAAGCTACTACAATCTGAAGCATCTTTTCCTCATTCTGCTTGAACTTGGCAATTTCAGCTTGCTGAGCCACTAACATCTTCATCATATCGTCCATCTTCTTATTCACTTGTTTCATAACCTCGTCATCCACAGTGACTTTCTTTGACTTGGACTTAGACTTTGATGGCTCAACTTCAGTTTCTTTTTCTTTCGGAGGCTTTGTAAACATGTTAAGAACATTATCCAGTGCTATATTGAATTGATCCACTGGTAATGTTGTTGCCTCCTTAGTCTTTTGCTTCTTTGTGGCTGGTGAAGATTGTTTTGATGACGCTCCAGCTTCAGGTAATCTCTTCCCTCTCAAGAGTTGTGCTAACTCTTTCTCTCTAAGTTGCTTTGAACTTGTTTTCTTGGCCATGGTTTTGTGTTTGGGCTTGGGCAGGTTTACAACTACAGTTTCACCTTCGTTCAACTCGTCCAAATTCACAGTTAACCCTTCATCTTCAGCACTAACAGTCTGCTTGCTCTTCTTAGCTTCTTCAATAGATCTGTTTAGTGATTCAGACTCACCAACCAAAGTGGCCTTTTGTTTGGTGGTCCGGACATTCTCAGCATCCGAATCCCATTGTTCTTCAGTCTCTGTCTCTTCAGAATCTACAGACTCTTCATCCACCAAACTTGTACCTTTCTTTGCAGTAGATTTCTTTCTCACAACTTGTTGTTTTGAACTACCCTGGTCAGTCTTTCCTTTGCCCTTCCCTTTGGCTCCAGGATTGACTACTTGTCTTTTCCTCTTCGTACTTGCATCAGCGTATACTAAAGGATCATCGTTGTCACTATCACTGTCAGGATGCCTTGTTGTGTTCTTTCCAGGATCCATGTAATCCTCTCTAGCCAAGGCTCCAAACAACCTCCTGTAAGGTGGTCTCTCATTATCAGGCACACCTTTGTAACCTTTCATTCTCACCAAGGTTCTAATATTCATGTGATCCATAGCAAGTATCTGTGTTGGATCCTTCTTCAGATTAGGATACTTGTGATCAAAGATCATCATCAGGAATCTAGGGTAAAGCATGAAATACTTCTTCTTCAAACCCTTCAGCATCTCCAACATATGATCCAATATCATCCCAGCAACATTAAATGGTTTGTTGAGAGTCAACTCAACCATTAATGAGCTTAAACTCTTCCTCATCACGTCGTAACCTCCACTAACACATCCAAATACATGTATGATAACGTGAGCAAAATACTTGAACTGCACGCTCAGTTTCCCTTTATACATCGAACCATCAGTGATCGGTCCTTTGTATTTCATCCTCAGGAAACAGGCTTTCTGCTCAGTCCACGATAATTCTCTTGGATCCTCACTAACTTCAAATTTGATCTGGAGAGCTTCTCTGATGTCTGCTTCAGTAATGAACATCTCCATTCCTTGAATCTTGCTTCTGATAACTGTCTGATTATCAAAGTAATCATACTTCGCGTTGTTGTAGAAATCCTCAACTATATCCTTGTAGATAATAGTTGGTGTAGCCAAAGCATAAACCACTCTGCATCTTTTCAGAAACTTGATAATCTCTGTAAACTCCACGTTCTTCTCAACATCTCCCAAATACGCACAGCAGTTATGATTCTTCTCGAAAGGCCATTTGCTGCCGCTTGATGATTCACCTTCCTGAACAGGATCAGGAACAGCAGTCTCAACAGGAATCTCAACATTTTCTTGTTCCTCAGCCATCTGAAATACAAAATCAAAAACAAGCGTCAAAACACAAAATCGGCAAAAACTTAAAAATTTTAGGATTTTGAAAACCACATTCGCCCAAAATTTCTGGTCGAATGTAAACTTTTGTGGCCGAATGTGCAATCTGTTGGCCGAATGTGGAATGTTTTAAGTAGAAAATCACATTCGTCCATTTTTGAGCACCTTCGTCCATTTCTGTTTCACCTTCGTCCAATCGTTCGCCCGAAGGTGGAATTGGTTTATCCCAAAATTTAAAAATTTTCAAACTCTGTTTTTAGACCTTGATTTTGATTCAGACATGATCTAACATGGCCGACTAAGACTCGTGAAACATCAATTTCCCTTAAATTTCATTCTATATCAGTTTTCATAAAGAATTAGGGTTATTATTGTTCCAAACAATCAATCCAGTCTTAAACGATGTTATTAATCTAATTCTTGTATACTTCTCCCCCTAAAACTGATTTGGAATGAATTTCCATCAATATTAAGCATTATCAATCACTGAAAATACATAAACCCTAAAACCCTAGGCCGTCGATAAAAACTTATGATTCTGATATCGTTACTGCATCAATACCTGTAAATTTTATATTTAAATGATCAGGAAGATGTCAGGAATAAAATGCACAAGCAAAAGAAATCTCAGCAACAAGTCTGGTTATCAATGAAAAAGTTTGAAAATTTTGAATGAGTTGGTCGAACCTGATCTGGCTATTTATAGGAGTCTACCTTCGTCCAGTGTAAGTGGACGAATGTGAAAAATATTCACCTTCGCCCCAAATGAATGGCACGAAGGTAAAACGGTTTTCACCCGAAAGTGGATTTTGATGAAAAACCCACATTCGCGTAGTTCGTTATGTTTGTATCACTAATGCACGCAATATTTAGTCTACGAAGCCTATCAGCATATCACACGTAATCAACACACGCCTCATTATACTATACAATTCTTTAGCCTGTGTCAGATCCCCACTGATGTACTATCATTTCCTCTGTTTACCAGGAAATCATTTTTGATTTTCTAATTTTTAGGTCTTTTTGAATTTTATAATGTTTTTGGTTTTTCTGATAAAATGGCTCCCCCTAAAATAAAGAACATATTTTTGGATTTTCATTTTTCTGAAAAACAAATAAAAACAAAATTTAAAAGAAACAATCCACTCGAAAGCATCAACTTCTTTGAGGATTAAACAATCCCCTCGAAAGCATCAACTTCTTTGAGGATTACGATAGTAAAGAGAAATTCCCAATTAGCAAAGAGAAATTCCCAATTAGCAAAATATAAAAAACTAAAAACTAAAAAGCGATAAACCGAGGTGCCGATTAGTCCTGTTTTTCCTTTATATTGTTTACTTTTAAAAGATATTCAAAGCGTGAACGGTCAAAAGCTTTAGTAAACAGATCTGCACGTTGGTAGTCAGTGTGAATTTTGATCATATCGATCAATTCCTTAGCGTAACAATCACGGATAAAATGATATTTGATCCGGATGTGTTTCGCTTTAGAATGATTTTCCGAATTTTTAGTTAATTCAATAGCGGCTTCGTTGTCACAGTAAATAGGGGTTTTAAGAAACTGCAAACCGTAATCCACCATTTGTTGTTGAATCCAGAGTACTTGCGAACAGCAAGTCGAGGCTGCAATGTACTCGGCTTCACAGGTAGATTGTGCTACGGAAGTCTGTTTCTTGCATTCCCAGGTGATTAACCTGCTCCCGAAAAACTGGCAACCAGCTGTAGTAGATTTGCTATCTTTGTCACAGCCGCCCCAATCTGCATCACTAAAAGATATGAAATCAAAATTATCATCATTAGGGTACCAAAGTCCTTTTGAGGGACAACCCTTCAGATATCTAAGGATACGCTTGACCGCCGTCAGATGACTTTGTTTCGGCTTCGATTGATAACGGGCACAGAGACACGTTGCATACATAATATCTGGTCGAGACGCCGTCAAATACATCAGAGATCCGATGATTGCTCTGTATGTAAAAGGATCCGTCAGCTCCCCCTTAGCGTCCACTCCAATCCCGTGATTGGGTTGAATCGGGGTATCCATCGGCTTTGAGTCCTCCATCTGGAACCGGCTCAAGATGTCGGAGACATATTTCGTCTGGTGAATGAAAATCCCGTCGGGTCTTTGGTCCACCTGCAAGCCTAGGAAAAACTGCATCTCCCCCATTGCGCTCATTTCGAACTTTTCCTGCATGACAGTTTCGAACTCCCTGCATAAAAGCTCGTTAGTTGAACCAAATATTATATCATCAACGTAAATCTGCACTAGAAGCAAATCATCTCCCGTCTTCTTCGTAAAGAGGGTGAAATCGACGAGGCCGCGCTTAAATCCTTTGGAGATGAGGTATGTACTTAGCTCCTCGTACCACTGCCTCGGAGCCTGGTGCAAACCATATAGAGCTTTGTTCAGCACGTAGACCTTATCCCGGTGGATTGGGTCCTCAAAGCCTGGTGGCTGCCCGACATACACCTCTTCCTTGACTTTCCCGTACAGAAATGCGCTTTTAACGTCCATTTGATAAACTTTGAATTTCTTGTATGAAGCAAACGCAAGGAACATCCGAATAGCTTCGATTCGTGCTACCGGTGCATAGATT
The DNA here is from genome assembly GCA_032199755.1 of Ambrosia artemisiifolia. NCBI lineage: Eukaryota > Viridiplantae > Streptophyta > Magnoliopsida > Asterales > Asteraceae > Ambrosia > Ambrosia artemisiifolia. Next base: position 37,314,187 of record CM063515.1, read on the forward strand.
TCGTTATAATCAATCCCTTCGATTTGATGGAAACCCTGCACGACCAATCTGGCTTTGTTGCGAACAATAACCCCACGATCATCCTTCTTACACTTAAACACCCATTTGGTGCCAATCTTCTTCCTATCCGGCGGCAAATCCGTGAGCGTCCAAACTCCCAATTTCTGGAATTGTAATAACTCCTCCTGCATAACTTCCACCCAGGCATCATCCTTCAAAGCGTCCTTGTATGTCCTTGGCTCTACCTGCGACACATAACAAGCAAACGACCAATCATTTTGACTACCAGATTGTTGAATTTTGGCATATAAAGCTAAAGCACCAAAACTCTCTGGCGAATTAACGCTTTTAAGCTGCCCTCTGGTCATAACACTGCTTCCAGGATCACCGATAACTTGCTCCAGCGGGTGAATACGATGAATCCGAGATTCCGGATAATCAGGTACTTGCACTCCCGTCTGAACAGTCAAGTTCTCTACAGCATCCAGATCATGACCCGTATTTGATGATGAAGCCACATCTGAAGTTGGAGTTGGGTTCACTGGCGGTGCCTCTGGTTCTTCAGCTTGTTCAAGAATAGCTTCTTCAAATTGTTCATCTTCAGATTCTGAATTGTCTAATGAAGTTGAAGCCTCTTGAAACACTTCTTCCTCTTGTATAGGAGCATTGGTATCATTAGAAGCTGGTAGGGGGTTCACAGTGATCGGACGCACCAACGGTGAAGTTGTTGCATTTTCACACTCATAAAGTAATCGAATAACAGCTTCTTCAACCAAGCTATCTACATTGAATGATTCAAAGAAATCTTTGTAATCAAACATCCAATCAGGACCCGTGCCTTGAATATTTTGAGTATATCGTTGAACTTCCACGTTAGCCCAGTCTTCCACACGACGCGTTCGCTTGTTGTATACCCGTTTGAGCGGGGTTGCATATCCAACAAAGTAACCCTCCTCGGCTTTAGGACTAAACTTCTCGCTTGGATTCAACATAGTACATGGCACCCCAAAAGGTTCTAGATACTCTAAGTTCGGCTTTCTTCGGTGTAACAGTTCATAAGATGTTTTACCAAACTTCTTCACTGTCAGAACCCGATTAAGTGTGTAATTTGCTGCATAAATCGCCTCGTTCCAGAACATTACTGGAAGATTTGAATCAGCAAGCATTGTTCTAGCCGCTTCAATTAGAGTCCTATTCTTTCGTTCAGCAACACCGTTCTATTGTGGGGTGTACGGAGCCGAATATTCATGATGTATCCCTTTGCTTTCACAAAGTTCATCCATCTTGGCATTTTTGAACTCCGTCCCATTGTCACTCCGAATTCTCTTAATCTTCACATTGTAGAGATTCTCCAATCGAGTGAACAGAACTTGTAGATTGATAAAGGTGTCGCTTTTATTCTGCAAACACATCACCCATGAAAATCTTGAGTAATCGTCAGTGACGACTAAACAATATAGCTCTCCAAGATGACTTTTGCGCTTGACCGGTCCGAAAAGATCCATGTGCAGTCGCTCAAGTGGCATCTCAACAGAGTTAACCTTTTTCACTTTGTGGGACTGTTTGTGTTGCTTCCCCTTTTTACAACTCACACACTTGTCATTTAGATGGAAATGTTTCACGTTTACTCCATCGACAAGTCCATTTCTCACAAGTTGATTCATTTTTCTTAGATGAATGTGCCCCATTCTTCGGTGCCACATTATCGATTCCTTTTCTGTCGCCTTGGACAAAAAGCATGTTATTTGCCCCTGTGATGTCATCGCCTTGGACATATCAAGAATGTATAGATTGTTGACTCGAGGTGCCTTCAACATTATCCACTCTTTAGGAATTGTAAAGCCCGGTTTCAGAATATAGCAGGATTTGTCATCAAAATGCACAGTAAATTGCTTGTCACATATTTGACTGACACTCAACAGATTATAATCGATCTGCTTCACATACGAAATCCGCTCGAAACTCACTATCCCATTGCTCACACTTCCTTCCATCGTGATATATCCTCCTTTATTTCCCGCGAAAGCTACATACCCTCCATTGATGTTCTTCACATCGAACAGCAACGCAAGATCCCCTGTCATGTGGCCTGAAGCTCCACTATCAACAATCCAAAGACTGCTAATAGGGCCAGCTGAAGCTCCCTGCACACAAAAAGTAAATCATTTAGTTCTTTCGGGGGACCCAAGCCTGAGTCTTGGGTCTTTGAACATCAGGTTTCAAAGTAACATTCTCACAAGCATTTTCAACAACTTTTTGATCAATCTTTTTCTGATTGTTCAAAACAGTTTCCTTTTTCTCATTAACTTTTGAAGTTGAGGCTCCTGGAGTACCATTGGGTGTCCAAGATTGTTCAGACCTTTTCAAAATACGAATCTGAAACTTTGGGTTCTCAGTTGGTTTCTGAACATTGTTAGCAAATGTAACTCTCTTGGTAACCTTATCTGATTTAACAGACTTAGGTCCAACATTTGATTTGACAATCGGTTTTGGTGGAACCTTTTGCCTATCAACTGTTGCGTTCACCACAGGCTTCCTCCATGAGTGTTCCATAGCAATCCGATTCCTTCGATCATAGTGCATTGGACGAATGTTCCTCATTTGTTGAAAATTGTTATGATTATAAAACGGTTGTAGTTGTTGAGGAACAACTCTCCTATGTGGTGGCACATAATGATCAATCGGTTTTCGCATGGAATTCCTTACTTCCACCTCGTGCCTCTTGTGCCTTACATATGGGCACTGAGCAAGTAAATGCCCTCGTTCCCCACATTTAAAGCACGCACGGTACTCTTCAAAAACATTCGGAGCATTTGGTTGAGCAAATGATCTAACAGGGTATTGATCATTGTACTGTTGCTTCCTTAAACTCTCAGGGAGTGGCCCTTTTGAGTAAGTAGGCTCATTAAAACCATTAGCTCTGTTTTTGGGTCGAACAAACTCTGTGACATGGACCTTTGGTTCTTGAGGAACATCCAAATAAAGTTTCTTTAATAAAGCTGGTGGAATCTCATTAGTTCTCTCATGTTTTGGGAACCAAATAGTACTTTCTTGCCAAATCTTGTCAATTTTAGCATAATTGGCATTTTTTATTGGAAAGTCCTCGTCAGAAATGATCTTATCGGATCCTTCCATCCGATAGAACACTTTGACAGGTTTGTCACATTGTTCATTCTTAGCATTCTTTTCAAGATCTTTCTTAACCACATTAAGATCTTTCTTCACAACATTCTTTTCAGACTTCTTTTCACAATGAACATTTTTCATTGGAATCACAATCTGAGATGATGAGACTGGTTCATTTGTAATGATGTGATTTTCTTTTGGAATTTCACATGCATTAACAGTTTGGTTACAACCAGTATCATCACTCACTGAGTCTGAATCTACACTCTCAGCAGTAACACCCTCATCATTGATACCGAAAATCGGTCTAACATCGGAATTTGGATCACCAATACTTGAAGTATTAGATTCATTTTCCGATGCTGAATCAGATTTTACCGAACTCTCCGGTGTCACTTGGTGATAATTATGGTTTTCAAAGAGAACCGGAGATGGTACAGACCGATAATTGGTGGTTTTATCATCAATGATATGGTCTACCACATAAGCAATATGCTTATAGCTTTCCAGCTTTTTGTTTACTTTCTCAGCAAAGCATTTGATGGCAGCCATTTCCAACTTGGTGTTTTCAATTTCATTGATATAATTGTTAATTGCCAATTGTTTTAAAGACAAAGTGTTTTTCAAGTCGGAAATGTCCTTTTTATAGCCATCTAATACTTTGTTAAAAGCATTCAACTCTTTGCGAGTAGATTGACTGTTCATGATAGCACTATCACGTTGAACACGGAGTTGTTTATTCTCCTCAGTCAATCTATCACATGTACCACAATATTTATCACTTGTAACATCAGTGCTACACTCAGAACTTACATGTTTTGGCGGATCAGTCATGGCCATCAATGCGAAATGAGCTTCCTTTCCTGCAAAGAATCTGGAATAATCAATCTTTGTGAAAGCATCATCTGCAATGCACGACTTCCTTGTCATCAGAAAATCCGCTTCTGCTAGCAACTGATCGATGTCTTCATCCAGAGAATTAACACTTGCTTCTGTATCCGATTCACTGTCTGAATCAGAATAAACCGATTCACACTCCTCAGGAACATCAGAAACAGTATCAATCACAACTCCAGAATTTGTCTCTTCAGCTTTAACCTCAGCATTAACCTTAACAGGTTCAGACTCCACATCCATCTCAGCCTCAGACTCGTCGCTTTCAACCTCAGTTCCTACCTTCTCATCCATCATCACTGAATCTTCAATATCAACCTGATATGCAACACAAGCCACATTGCCCCCAGTAGTGATTTCCTCAACACCTATCTGTATACTCGACCAGTCAAACCTCTCATCTTGTTGAGTCACCAATGCTTGATTGGTATTCTGTTGTTGTTCATTTGTTGTAGTGATTGGTATGACTGTTCGGTTAGCATTGTTTGGTGTTTGGTTTTGTGTCTGGTTTTGTGTGTTTGGTTGTCTATTTTGGTTGTTATTAAAGTTGTTTTGACGGTTTTGGTAGTTGTTGTTGGTTTGGTAAGAAACTTGGTTTTGGTTTTGTTGTTGACGGTTCTGATAACTGGCATTGAATAGGTTTCTATTTCCTTGTTTTGGTGGCTGGGTGCATTCTCTTTTAAAGTGACCTTTCCCTCCACAGTTAAAACAAGTCACTTTCTCCTTATTGAACCCGTAGGTTGTGTTAGGAGAAGTTCCCAAATCTGTTCTACCTGTCTTCTCGATAAATTCTGTTGCTCTTCTCATTATGCTCGCAAAAGCCCATTGGATATCAATGAGTTCCATCTCTTCCTTGTCAATTTGTGCATAGTTTTCATTAGTCAAGTTGTTATTCCCAATTTGACTAGCAACTAATCCATTGTAGGATGAGACCATTGCAGAGACTAATGCAATGTGTTGCTGAGCAACTTCAACTGTCACATTTCCAAGGTTAGATGTCTCCAAAACCACCGTTTGTTGGTTAGGTTGGTTCATTGGTTGTTGTTGAGATTGACTAGCAGTATAGAAAGCTGCTTGTTGCATTGGGGAGAATGGTGGAATATATGAATTGTTGTATGGTTGTAGTGGTGGTGGTTGTGAAAAGGATGCTGTTTGTTGATGGTAATTCATGGTAGGTGAATCCATAACATTGGATATACATGCAACATGTGGTGTAACTATCCCTCCTGAGCTTGTACTAGCTGGAACTGAAGATCCTCCAAAGTATAAGTTGGGATTCTGAGGAATCTGTGCTCTTCTAGCTTTCCTCTTCTCTTCCAATTCTTTGTTTTCCAGCTTCTCTATGAACTCCTGAATAGACCAGTATTGATAAGCATCCTTCTCCTTCAGGACTTCCACATGCTGATCCCAGTTTGGTGGTAATGCATCTGCAAACTTGTCCACCTGCTTTGCCATAGGAATCTGTATACCATAGCTAGACAATTCAGATAACAAATGATTATATCTAGGAGTTAGTTCTTTCAAAGTTTCATTTCCAATATAAGAAAAATTCTCAAACTCCTTTATAAGTTCTTCCATCCTCAAACTTCTAGTCTTCTCATTCCCATCATGCTTCCTTTTAAGCATTTCCCATAGTGCCTTAGATGTTGTGCAAGTCCCAAACTGATGCAAAAGATCATTTGTGATTGCCTGTGTCAATTGGGAAAACGCCTTCTTTTCCACAGCAAACTTCTTTTTCTCATCCTCAGCCATGCTGTCCAATGGCACTGGTTCACCTGTGTTCTCCAAAACTGGTGGTGTGTAACCTTTAGCAATCATGTTCCATGCTTCAGCACCTTCCACTCCCATGCCTTCCAAATGTATCTTGAACTTTTTCTGCCACTGATTGTATTCTTGAATCTCCATAAGCTTCGGTGGCCGATTCCCGCTACCTGAAGACAAATCATTAATCAGTGTGGAAATAGCATTTGTAGTTTGAGTGTTTACCACCGCTGCTGCTACTCCCCAGTAGTCAGATTGTGGTGCTGGAGGTGCACTTTGAGTCATGTAGTTAACCGGCTGCGAAGACTGTGTGCTCGTCTTCTTTGCTGCCACTGTCCACGGGTCCATCACCTGCTGTTGTGGTTGTGTAGTTGCTGGTGCCGGTGTAGTCGGAAAGTTCCACATGATCGCGAACTTCGAGAAAATTCAACACATAGAAAATTTTCCAAAAACACTAGTCTAGGTTCGCCCAAATGAATTTCAGGTTCGTCCCGAAATACTCTCCCGAATGTAAAATCTCACCAGAAAGTAAAAACACACTAACACTTTTCACGTTCGCCCAAAAAAGTTTCAGGTTCGCCCGTTTTGGTTCTAGGTTCGCCCGCACGATCTCCCGAATGTGAAAAATGTGACCCGAATGTGAAATATTCAACAGAAAAATTCTACGTTCGTCCAAAAACCTCTAGGTTCGCCCACAAAAACACTCAGGTTCGTCCAAAACTACACACCTTCGACCAAAACACTCCAGGTTCGCCCATTTTGTGATTTTGAAAAACGGTTACACTTTGAAAAACGGTTATTTTGATCTCTGATTTTCAAAAGTTTGTGAATTTGAATGATCTTGATCAGGTTATGCTTCGGAGATGATTTGGAACAACTTTAATTCTTGGAATTTTGAATTTTAACCACAAAATCAACTCTAATTCTTTCAAAAACACTCAAAAACCATTTTTATGCAAAAACAGATGTGAATTGATGAAAATAATGTCCAAATCAGCTCTGAGATTATCAATTTGTTGTTGTATGATCCTCTATGCTCTGATACCACTTTGTAGAGACGTGATTTGACACGAAAACATGATTATATGATCATACAAGTTACAAAACCAGGTGCGGAAACCCTAGCTTTGAACAAACTGATGTAAACTCAAATCAAAACACAATCAAAGTCATTTTCAATACTTTTCATAGATTAACTTTCTCAAAAACTTAATTACAATTCAATTACAGTTAATCTAGATCACACACACACTATCTCAAACCTCTCTGGAACAACACCTGAAAACACACACACCTAATGACTCTCTTAAACTTACAAAATCACAAAATCTATATATAGGCACTGCACGTTCGCCCAGTTTGACTGGTCGAATGTGAGGCTTTTCCACATTCGCCCACATGCTGTGGTCGAATGTGTCTTCTTGTGTATTCCCATTTCCAGATTCGTCCATAACCTTCTACCTTCGCCCAAACTCTTTCTCCTTCGCCCACAACTTGCTACATTCGCCCACACAGCCTCTTCTAACACATGTTAACTATCTAATCACTAGTCGCAAAACGCATCTACAATTTTCAGTGTTTGTTAATGCTTAATTTTGATAGAAATTCATTCCATATCAGTTTTAGGGGGAGAAGTATACAAGAATTAGATTATTAACATCGTTTAAGACCTGATTGATTGTTTGGAACAATAACAACCCTAATTCTTTATAAAAACTGATATACAATGAAATTTAGGGACAATTGACTATGAACGAGTGATTATCGGCCATTTTAGACTATGATTGTATCAAAATCAAGAGTTAATAACATGTTTAGGAAATTTTTAAATTTTTGGGGAAATCAGTTTTTACATTCGGTTCATCGAATGGACGAATGTGAAATTATATGGGCGAATGTACCTCAAAAAAACGGACGAATGTGATATTGTACTTAAAACATTCCACATTCGGCTAACAGTTTTTACTTTCGGCCAAAATGAATCACATTCGACCAGAATTTTTGGGCGAATGTGGATTTCAAAATCCTAAAATTTTTTAAGTTTTTGTCGATTTCATGTTTTGACGCTTGTTTTTGATTTTATGTTTCAGATGGCTGAAGAACAAGAAAATGTTGAGATTCCTGTTGAGAATGTTGTTCCTGATATTGTCCCAGAACCTGTTCAGGAAGGAGAATCATCAAGCAGCAGTAAATGGCCTTTCGAGAAGAATCACAATTGCTGTGCTTATCTGGGAGATGTTGAGAAGAATGTGGAGTTTACAGAGATAATCAAGTTTCTGAAGAGATGCAGAGTTGTTTATGCTTTGGCTACACCAACTATCATCTACAAGGATATAGTTGAAGACTTCTACAACAATGCTAAGTATGATTACTTTGATAATCAGACCATCATAAAGAGCAAGATTCAAGGAATGGAGATGTTTATTACTGAATCTGACATCAGAGAAGCTCTCCAGATAAAATTTGAAGTTAGTGAGGATCCAAGAGAACTCTCGTGGACTGAGCAGAAAGCCTGTTTCCTTAGAATGAAATACAAAGGACCTATCACTGATGGTTCTATGTACAAAGGAAAACTGAGCGTGCAGTTTAAGTATTTGCTCATGTCATCATACATGTGTTTGGATGCGTTAGTGGAGGTTATGACGTAATGAGGAAGAGTTTGAGCTCATTAATGGTTGCGTTGACTCTCAACAAACCATTTAATGTTGCTGGGATGATATTGGATCATATGCTGGAGATGCTGAAGGGTTTGAAGAAGAAGTATTTCATGCTATACCCTAGATTCTTGATGATGATCTTTGATCACAAGTATCCTAATCTGAAGAAAGATCCTACACAGATACTTGCTATGGATCACATGAACATTAGAACCTTGGTAAGAATGAAAGGTTATAAAGGTGTGCCTGATAATGAGAGACCACCTTACAGGAGGTTGTTTGGAGCCTTGGCTAGAGAGGATTATATGGATCCTGGAAAGAATACAGCAAGGCATCCTGATAGTGATTCTGACAACGATGATCCTTTGGTATACGCTGATGCAAATACAAAAAGGAAAAGACAAGTAGTCAATCCTGGAGCCAAAGGGAAGGGCAAAGGAAAGACTGATCAGGGAAGCTCGAAGCAACAAGTTGTGAGAAAGAAATCTACTGCTAAGAAGGGTACAAGTTTGGTGGATGAAGAGTCTGTAGATTCGGAAGAGACAGAGGTTGAAGAACAATGGGATTCGGATGCTGAAAATGTCCGGGCCACCAAACAAAAGGCCACTTTGGTTGGTGAGTCTGAATCATTGAACAGATCGATTGCTGAAGCTAAGAAGAGCAAGCAAGCTGTTAGTGCTGAAGATGATGTGTTAGGAGTGAATATGGATGAGTTGAACGAAGGTGAAACTGTAGTTGTGAACTTGCCCAAGCCTAAACACAAAACCATGGCCAAGAAAACCAGTACCAAGCAACTCAGAGAAAAAGAGTTAAACCAACTTTTGAGAGGGAAGAGATTACCTGAAGCTGGAACGTCATCAAAACAATCTTCACCAGCCACAAAGAAGCAAAAGACTAAAGAGGCAACAACATTACCAGTGGATGCGTTCAATGTTGCACTGGATAATGTACTTAACTTGTTTACAAAGCCTCAGAAGGAGAAAGAAGCTGAAGTTGAGCCTTCAAGATCTAAGTCCAAGTCAAAGAAAGTCACTGTGGATGACGAGGTGATGAAGCAAGTGTATAAGAAGATGGACGATATGATGAAGATGATAGTGGCTCAGCAAGCTGAAATTGCCAAGTTCAAGCAGAATGAGGAAAAGATGCTTCAGATTGTTGTAGCTTCTAAGTCTAATCAGGATGAAATTGATGAAAAGGTGAAGAAGCTAGAAGCTAAGAACAAAAAGCTTGAAGGAAAGTGTTTGAGGAATAAAAACAAATTCAAGGCGATTAAAGAAGATAATAAAGAGTTGAAGGCTGAGAACAAACGCCTTAGTGAGCTGATTGACAACCTGTACAATGTTGCACCCAAACTGAAGGAAGGTGAGGAAGATAAGGAAAAAGAAGTAGAACAGGTTGATTTTGAACCGTCTGAATCTGATAAAGAGGAGGATGATGATGAGGATGAAGAATCGGAAAAGAGTGATGATGGAGATGATGATAATAATGATGATGATGATAATGCTGAGGGTTCTGGAAGTCAGAAGGAGGATGAGAGTAGTAGTGATGATGATAATGATGGAGGAGATGATACATCGAAGTTTACTTTTGAGAAAAGACCACCTTCAAAGAAGAAGAAAGACACTGGTGAATCAAGTTCGAAGAAGAAGAAGGGTGAGAATGTTGATTCGGATGAGACAGTATTCTGGAATGAGAAGGTGAGGTCCTTGACTGACGATGCTAAACAAGTCTATAAGGACATGTTAGAAAGAAGAGAATGGACCATTGAGTTCACAGGTCGTTTTGCCGAAATATTCCAAACTGATGATATGAGATACGAATTGGAATATAACGATCCTGATCTTGAAGAAGGGGAAGTACCTGCTTCTGTGGCAAAAGAGATTTTGGATGGGCTTGCACAGAGAGTAGGGAAAACATTTGAAGAGTTCATTGTTGATGAGTCGATTCCACATATTCCTGAAAAGGATATTGGAAGTCACTCTGATGATAAAGATACCCCTGAGTTTGAAGAAGTTGAAATAGAAGATATAACGCATGAGGAATACCCACAATACTTCAGACAAACTGATGAAGATTTGGTGTTTCCTGATTTTACTGAGATTCCTAATACTTCTGCTAAAAAGAAAGCCAAGCAGAGAAGTGCTGAGTTTGTGGAGAAGGTATTTGGAGCTGATAAGCCAGAATCTTCAAATAAGTCTGATGAATTGAAGAATTATTTGAAGAAATTAAGATTGATGGATGAAAACCGACCGAAGCCTGAAGCTCAAGGAAACTTTTATAGGTTTCACAATGCTAAGTTCAGAGGCAGAGCTCTTGGGTGGACATATTTAGGCAGGCTGAAGTGTCTAGCTGCCAAGTGGGAATCAGGGATCTTGTATTTTTACAGATTCATTGACTTGCTAACTCTACCGTACTGGGCGGTTAGAGATCTATGCAGATTCCCAATGTCATGTGCTTCAGTTAATAATACTCATGTCGGTTGGTGTGCAGACAAGCTGGTTTGGGAGAGCAGAACTAGATGGAACAGATTTAAACCTCAATATCCCCGGAGGAATGTTCACAGGGATATTGATCCCAGAATCAAGTTGAAGAGGGTTACCTTGATTTATAAGGCACCTGAAGTGATGAGAAAGATACCTTTGATGCCCATGCCACAACACTTCAGTGCCGACTTCATTTTCTGGTATTACGATTGGAGAAAAGCAGAAGCGGTGATTGTATTGAGAGATGGTAAGGATAAATACAAGCATGTGCATGTATTTGATCCGATGTGGTTGATAAATTGCACTTTCGAAGACATCATCATGCTCTTTTATAATCCGATTCATCATGAGCCGAACGATGCAGATCAAGCAAAGAAATACACACAAGTTGTTGGTGTTTGCTTTGCATATGACATAAATGCGGGTAGTAGTTTGGAGGGTAAACTTGGCAAAATGGTGAAGATGGCGAACGTGTCAAAACCAGTGAAGAGAAGATTAGAGCCTGAGATGACGAAAGAACAGAAGAATTTGCTCAGAATCAAGTTGCTGAACAAAGCCATGGACGAGGACAGAAAATGATCCAATCAATAGTCGAGGGGGAGTTTGTAGATGCGTTTTGCGACTAGTGATTGGATAGTTAACATGTGTTAGAGAGGCTGATTGGGCGAATGTAGTCTGATATGGGCGAAGGAAGAAAGCTAGTGGGCGAAGGTAAAGTAAAGTGGACGAATCTGGAAATGGGACTACACTGAAGTACACATTCGACCATCAGAATGGGCGAATGTGGAAAAGCCTCACATTCGACCATTCAATGTGGGCGAATGTGCAGTGCCTATATATAGATTTTGTGATTTTGTAAGTTTAAGTGAGTCATTAGGTGTGTGTGTTTTCAGGTGTTGTTCCAGAGAGGTTTGAGATAGTGTGTGTGTGATCTAGATTAACTGTTTGAATATTGTAATCAAGTTTATAAGAAAGTTAATCTATGAAAATGATTGAAAATGACTTTGATTGTGTTTTGATTTGAGTTTACATCAGTTTGTTCAAAGCTAGGGTTTCCGCACCTGGTTTTGTAACTTGTATGATCATATAATCCTGTTTTCGTGTCAAATAACATCCTCAACAATAACTCCTCCTGCATAGCTTCCACCCAGGCATCATCCTTCAAAGCGTCCTTGTATGTCCTTGGCTCTACCTGCGACACATAACACGCAAACGACCAATCATTTTGACTACCAGATTGTTGAATTTTGGCATATAAAGCTAAAGCACCAAAACTCTCTGGCGAATTTACGCTTTTAAGCTGCCCTCTGGTCATAACAGTGCTTCCAGGATCACCGATAACTTGCTCCAGCGGGTGAATACGATGAATCCGAGATTCCGGATAATCAGGTACTTGCACTCCCGTCTGAACAGTCAAGTTCTCTACATCATCCAGATCATGACCCGTATTTGATGATGAAGCAACATCTGGAGTTGGAGTTGGGTTCACTGGCGGTGCCTCTGGTTCTTCAGCATGTTCAAGAATGACTTCTTCAAATTGTTCATCTTCAGATTCTGAAGAGTCTAGTGAAGTTGAAGCCTCTTGAAACACTTCTTCCTCTTGTATAGGAGCATTGGTATCATTAGAAGCTGGTAGGGGGTTTACTGTGATCGGACGCACCAACGGTGAAGTCATTGCATTTTCACACTCGTAAAGTAATCTGATAACAGCTTCTTCAACCAAGCTATCTAGATTGAATGATTCAAAGAAATCTTTGTAATCAAACATCCAATCAGGACCCGTGCCTTGAAGATTTTGAGTATATCGTTGAACTTCTACGTTAGCCCAAACTTCCACTCGACGAGTTCGCTTGTTGTATACCCGTTTGAGCGGGGTTGCATATCCAACAAAGTAACCCTCCTCGGCTTTAGGACTAAACTTCTTGCTTGGATTCAACATAGTACATGGCGCCCCAAAAGGTTCTAGATACTCTAAGTTCGGCTTTCTTCAGTGTAACAGCTCATAAGATGTTTTACCAAACTTCTTCACTGTTAGAACCCGATTTAATGTGTAATTTGCTGCATAAATCGCCTCGTTCCAGAACATTACTGGAAGATTTGAATCAGCAAGCATTGTTCTAGCCGCTTCAATTAGAGTCCTATTCTTTCGTTCAGCAACACCGTTCTGTTGTGGGGTGTACGGAGCCGAATATTCATGATGTATCCCTTTGCTTTCACAAAGTTCATCCATCTTGGCATTTTTGAACTCCGTCCCATTGTCACTCCGAATTCTCTTAATTTTCACATTGTAGAGATTCTCTAATCGAGTGAACAGAACTTTTAGGTTGTTAAAGGTGTCACTTTTATTCTGCAAACACATCACCCATGAAAATCTTGAGTAATCGTCAGTGACGACTAAACAATAAAGCTCTCCAAGATGACTTTTGCGCTTGACTGGTCCAAAAAGATCCATGTGCAGTCGCTCAAGTGGCATCTCTATAGAGTTAACCTTTTTCACTTTGTGGGACTGTTTGTGTTGCTTCCCCTTTTTACAACGCACGCACTTGTCATTCAGATGGAAATGTTTCACGTTTACTCCATCGACAAGTCCATTTCTCACAAGTTGGTTCATTTTTCTCAGATGAATGTGCCCCATTCTTCGGTGCCACATTATCGATTCTTTCTCTGTCGCTTTTGATAGAAAACATGTTATCTGCCCCTGTGATGTCATCGCCTTGGACATATCAAGAATGTATAGATTGTTGACGCGAGGTGCCTTCAACATTATCCACTCTTTAGGAATTGTAAAGCCCGGTTTCAGAATATAGCAGGATTTGTCATCAAAATGCACAGTAAATTGCTTATCACATATCTGACTGACACTCAACAGATTATAATCAATCTGCTTGACATACGAAATCCGCTCGAAACTCACTATCCCATTGCTCACACTTCCTTCCATTGTGATATATCCACCTTTATTACCCGCGAAAGCTACATACCCTCCATTGATGTTCTTCACATCGAACAACAACGCAAGATCCCCTGTCATGTGGCCTGAAGCTCCACTATCAACAATCCAAAGACTGCTAATAGGGCCAGCTGAAGCTCCCTGCACACAAAAAGTAAATCAGTTAGTTCTTTCGGGGGACCCAAGCCTGAGTCTTGGGTCTTTGAACATCAGGTTTCAAAGTAACATTTTCACAAGCATTTTCAACAACTTTTTGATCAATCTTTTTCTGATTGTTCAAAACAGTTTCCTTTTTCTCATTAACCCTTGAAGTAGAGGCTCCTGGAGTACCATTGGGTGACCAAGATTGTTCAGACCTTTTCAAGATGCGAATCTGAGATTTTGGGTTCTCAGTTGGTTTCTGAACATTGTTAGCAAATGTAACTTTCTTGGTTACCTTATCTGATTTAACAGACTTAGGTCCAACTTTTGATTTGACAATCGGTTTTGGTGGAACCATTTGCCTATCAACTGTTGCGTTCACCACAGGCTTCCTCCATGATTGTTCCATAGCAATCCAATTCCTTTGATCATATTGAATTGGACGATTGTTCCTCATTTGATGAAAATTGTTTTGATTATAAAACTGTGGTGATTGTTGAGGAACAACTCGTCTATGTGGTGGCACATAATGATCAATCGGTTTCCTCATGGAATTCCTCACTTCAACCTCGTGCCTTTTATGCCTTACATATGGGCACTGAGCAAGTAAATGCCCTTGTTCCCCACACTTAAAGCACGCACGGTACTCTTCAAAAACATTCGGAGCATTTGGTTGAGCAAATGATCTAATAGGGTATTGATCATTATACTGTTGCTTCCTTAAACTCTCAGGGAGTGGCCCTTTTGAGTAAGTAGGCTCATTAAAACCATTGGCTCTGTTTTTGGGTCGAACAAACTCTGTGACATGGACCTTTGGTTCTTGAGGAACATCCAAATACAATTTCTTTAATAATGCCGGTGGAATCTCATTTGTTCTCTCATGTTTTGGGAACCAAATGGTGCTTTCTTGCCAAATCTTTTCTATTTTAGCATAATTGGCATTTTTTATTGGAAAGTCCTCGTCAGAGATGATCTTATCGGATCCTTCCATCCGATAAAACACCTTGACAGGTTTGTCACATTGTTCATTCTTAGCACTCTTTTCAAGATCTTTCTTAATCACATTTTTCTCAAGATCTTTCTTCACAACATTCTTATCAGACTTCTTTTCACGATGAGCATTTGCCATCGGAATCACAATCTGAGATGGTGAAACTGGTTCATTTGTAACGATGTGATTTTCTTTTGGAATTTCACATGCATTAACAGTTTGATTACAACCAGTGTCATCACTCTCAGTGTCTGAATCTACACTCTCAGCAGAAACACCCTCATCATTGATACCCAAAATCGGTCTAACATCGGAATGTGGATCACCAATACTTGATGTATTAGATTCATTTTCCGATGCTGAGTCAGATTTTACCGAACTCTCCGGTGTCACTTGGTGACAATTATGGTTTTCAAAAAGAACCGGAGATGGCACAGATCGGTAATTTGTGGTTTGATCATCAATGATGTGGTCTACCACATAAGCAATGTGCTTATAGCTTTCCAGCTTTTTGTTTACTTTCTCAGCAAAGCATTTGATGGTGGCCATTTCCAACTTGGTATTTTCAATTTCATTTATGTAGTTGTTAATTGCCAATTGTTTTAAAGACAAAGTGTTTTTCAAGTCGGAAATGTCCTTTTTGTAACCATCTAATACTTTGTTAAAAGCATTCAACTCTTTGCGAGTAGATTGACTGTTCATGATAGCACTATCACGTTGAACACGGAGTTGTTTGTTCTCCTCAGTCAATCTATCACATGTACCACAATATTTATCACTTGTAACATCAGTGCTACACTCAGAACTTACAGGTTTTGGCAGATCAGTCATGGCCATCAATGGGAAATGAGCTTCCTTTCCTGCAAAGAATCTGGAATAGTCAATCTTTGTGAAAGCATCATCTGCAATGCACGACTTCCTTGTCATCAGAAAATCCGCTTCTGCTAGCAACTGATCTATGTCATCATCTAGAGAATCAACACTTGCTTCCGTATCCGATTCACTGTCTGAATCAGAATAAACCGATTCACACTCCTCAGGAACATCAGAAACATTATCAATCACAACTCCAGAATTAGTTTCTTCAACTTTAACCTCAACATTAACCTCAGCATTAACCTTAACAGGTTCAGTATCCACATCCATCTCAGCCTCAGACTCATCACTTTCAACCTCAGTTTCTACCTTCTCATCCACCGACCCTGTGTGCTCGTCTTCTGTGCTGCCACCGTCCATGGGTCCATCACTTGCTGTTGTGGTTGTGTAGTTGCTGGTGTCGGAGTAGTCGGAAAATTCCACATGATCACGAACTTCGAAAATTTCAACACTTAGAAAATTTTCCAAAAACTAGTCTAGGTTCGCCCAATACTGTTTCACTTTCGTCCCTTTCTGTTTTAGGTTCGCCCAAACAGTAACACTCGAAGGTAAAATCTCACCAGAATGTAAAAACACACTAACACTTTTCACGTTCGTCCAAACAAGTTCAGGTTCGCCCGTTTTAGTTCTAGGTTCGCCCGCCCGATCAATCGAAGGTGAAAAATGTGACCCGAAAGTGAAAAATTCAACAGAAAATTTCCAGGTTCGCCCAAAAATTCCTAGGTTCGCCCAAAATTCTCTCAGGTTCGCCCAAAACTACACACGTTCGACCACTCAGTTTCCAGATTCGCCCATAACAGGTTTGAAAAACGGTTACACTTTGAAAAACGGTTATTTTGATCTCTGATTTTCAAAAGTTTGTGAATTTGAATGATCTTAATCAGGTTTTGATTCGGAATTGATTTGAAGCAACTTTAATTCCTGGAATTTTGAATTTTAACCACAAAATCAACTCTAAATCTTTCAAAAACACTCAAAAACCATTTTTATGCAAAAACAGATGTGAATTGATCAAAATAATGTCAAAATCAGCTCTGAGTTTATCAATTTGTTGTTGTATGATCCTCTACGCTCTGATACCACTTTGTAGGAGGATGATTTTAACACGAAAACAGGATTATATGATCATACAAGTTACAAAACCAGGTGCGGAAACCCTAGCTTTGAACAAACTGATATAAACTCAAATCAAAACACAATCAAAGTCATTTTCAAACGTTTTCATAGATTAACACATTCATAAACTTGATTACAATTGACTTTAGGTTAATCTATAACACACACTGAACCTCTCAAACTATTCTGGAACAACACCTCAAAACACACACCACTAATGACTCTCTTAACATTACAAAAACACAAATTCTATTTATAGAGTCTGCACATTCGCCCATTTCACTTGGTCGAATGTAAGTCTTTTCCACATTCGCCCATATTGATGGTCGAATGTGTTCTTCTGTGTAGTTCCATTCTTCATTCGTCCAGTATAATCTACCTTCGCCCACTTCTATTCTACATTCGCCCAGAACAGCATCCTAACACATGTTAACTATCCAATCACTAGTCGCAAAACGCATCTACATTTTTTAAAACATGTCTTTTCAATTTCGCTGACAAGTTATGATTATAGTTTTTCGTATTTAATTTATCGTTAATTTATTGCTTTTTTATTTAGTAAAACAAATAATAAGTTACAGCTGTTCTTTAACAGCTATTTTGTGAACAGACTTTGAACTGTTAGAGAACTTTCAACAATTGAAGAATTGAAAAGACTGTAAAATAGGACTAAACTATAATTCTTGAATAGTGTTGGGAGCCGTTGGTTATTAATTACTTATTATTTCTAATATGAAAATATTAAATTGCACTTATCGATGAATTGTGATCATATCTTTGTTCATGTTTCTTTTTCTAACACTGTGGTTTAATTCTATGGAGTTTTTTTCTTTATTTACGATTGTTCAATGCCTCACATTACCATCAAGAATCACACTCCTTTCGATTCTAGAGAATGAACAATTCTTTTATAGTAGGTTTTAGTTTTCTCTTTTTTTTTTTACTTTTTAAGTTTTTTTATATTTTGGAGTTTAATGTTGTGGAATCATGTTTTAAATCTTTATTATTAAGATTTTTAGTTGCCAAATTAAGTTATGAGTTTTGTACGTAGTGTGTATATTTGTATGCATGTTATAAGAACTATTTACGTTTAAAAATCGTGGATATTAAAATGTTGAAGTTGTTTTGCTTATAGTACAATTGTAATATTCTTGGATTTCTCATGTTACAATCTTTTATTACAATAAATTTTTTTTGTCAAATATAGAAGGATGAGTAATTCGTTCTTTGAAATTCTTCATTCAACAGAACTGCCACATTTGGTAAATTATTCACTATCATTTAATAAAAGTAAATTTAGTTATTTGAAAATTTTGGTTATAATGAAGTTGAATGATGTTTGTTGTAGACAATAAGTCCAACTTATGGGAGGAAGTATCTGTCTATTTCAGATGAAGACAGTCCTGTAAATATAACAGTTGATGATGGTCGTTTGTGGAAACTAAATTTGGGAATAAGGTATTTAAATTGGGTTTTCTGTGATGGATGGAAGTCTGTAGTTGATGATTTACAATTGAAAGTAGGCAGTTTTTTGATGTTTGATCATGTTAAGCATGGCACATTTAAATTGACCGCATTTCTTGTCACACCTCGAAATGCAAAGTTGTATCCATGGAAGATTTTGCTAACTTCTATTCCAAGGGATGCTGAAGGAAAACATGTGAAGTCTTTTTGTCATAGATGTGTTGTCTCATCATTGAAATCACTGGTAATTATTTTATGTACACATTACATTGTCTTTTTATATTATGTATAAGTCATGCTTGCTATTATATCTTATATATATAATGTATTTAAAAATGCAGTTGTTACTAAAAGATTATGTTAACAAGACATTTGGAGGAAAGTGGAACCAAGGCAGTTTTAAGATTTTCATTAATAATTTTGTTGACATGGAAGTTACTATTGAGAGGAAGGGAGATTCGCAGTTTTATATAACAGAAGGATGGGAGCAGATAATTAAACTTATGAAAATAGAGGATGGTCAATGTATTGTCATGAAATATATAGATGATTTTTCTTATAAGTTAATAGTATTTGATTTGTTGCATTGTCGGGTTACACTTGAGGATTTACAATGTAGCAACTCTGATGAAGTTAATGTCTTAAATGAGGATGAATTTGATGCTGATGAAGATGATACAGGTGATACTAATGTTGGAGGTGATGAAATTGGTGTAAATGATGTGGCTGTTTTATATCAATATGGTCCAGTATCTCGATATGAGTACATGGTTCCAAGCAGAACTATTTGTAAGTCACTTTTATTTTGGTTGTGATTTTAAAACTTAATTTGTATAATATAATATATTGTCATGTAACTAGTAATTGTATATTTTTATTTATTTTGAAAGCGTGTTCCTGCGGAGTATGCAAAGAGGCTTAGAGTTGCTGGTACACAGAGAGTTAGGATTTTAAATTTGGGAGGAGTTCTTTTAACCATGGATCTCAGAACAGAAAATTCCAAAACAAATGTACGATATGCTATTAAGAATTGGGGAGGTTTTTTTGGCTGATAATGGAATTGCTATTGGGGATATATGCACAATTGAGCTTGATGAAGATGAACATATATTGGTGCTAATTGATGTTAAAAAACCTTGAAAAGTTTGAATGCTTATTAATGTATTAATATTAGTTTCAAAACAATATTGTGATGTGCGTTTGTTGGTTTAGAACAATGTAATATTTATGTAGAAATATGTAATGTTATGTAGTTTGAATGATAAATTTATGTATGTATAACATATTTTGTGTTTAAAAGAATAACATACAATTCAATTCTCATGACTATATAAGTATAAAAATATATTAAACTGTTTTTTACATAATACCTATCCATGCTTAACAGTTTAGTAGAAAAGATATTGTTAGCACCTATTTTATAAAAGTTGGGTTATTTAAAAAGTTAGGTCAACATCTGTTGGATAAACTGATTTTAGTCAACATATGTTAAATGACATATGTTTTACCAACAGATTTTGACCGCTGGAGATCTTTCAAGAATTTTTAAACAATATCTGTAAATCAACATCTGTTATCGTATGATTCATGTTCTGTTCTGTCTTCATTAGTTGTAACTTATGTTTTCAACAGACGTTGTAGAAACAAAGTTGTATGATAGGTGTGGTTTCAAAGTGTTTCATCTAATAGATGTTTGTACCATTTTAACAAATTAATTTTTGAATTCTTTTTATCCTATTAACAAATAAGTTACCACCTTTGTTATTCAACATTTTTAGAAGATTTATGTTAGTTAACGAGTTAGAACATTTAAATAGCATTCAAATATTGGTTTAAGATTGCAGAAGCTTAAAAGTAGATACAAAATAAGAAGTAGATACACCAAGCTTAAAATTACAAAAACAAAGTTTACTATCCATTGTTCAATATAAAATATAACAGTTTTCAAATGTTAGGCTCCACCATGTCAAGAATGAGAAGTTGTCTTGATTTTATAAAACTGAAGTAGAGGGTATCACCTTTTTTTTATTTGATTATCTTTTATAAAAATATCCTAATCCTTCAACACATATCTTTTCTTATCACCATTCTTCTCAGACTTAACAGGTAAAGATTTTTCATCTCCGGTTAAGTTCCGAATATTGATTGGTTTCAACTTCCTTTTTAGTTGTGCTGATTCTACAACATAATTTGGTAGTCGCCGCAGTGATCATTTTATTATATCATTTCTCAGGTTTGATATTTAATAGAATAAAAATAAAAATTTTAGTTAAAATTAAACATAAGTAATTACAATGGATACACTACCATTCTATTTTTTCATGTGCAACACGAGTGAACTTAATCACATCATTAACATTTTCAACTGAATTATCTTTGTTTTGTTCTTTAGCCTATTTTTGTTGCTTCAAACTTGACTCAGCATCATCTGTAGGTCCTCTTTTACTAGATTTGTTGACTTCTTGAAAACTTCTTTCTTACTGTAGTTGTTACACAATTTTAGTTAACAATGTATAAAAATAATTTAGTAGTCAACATTTTAAATAGGATAGATACTTGTTGATGTTGTTCTTGCTGCTTTGATCTTGGCTCTTCATTCTTCGGTTTTTTAGAGTACTCAATCTTCAACTGAGTTTCCTTTCTATAAACTGATAGTTGCCATGTGTTATCATCAAGAATTTTAAATATAAATGTGTCAGCTAACTCCAACCCAAACCGTTCTAAAAGATGAGTCCATCCTTCCTTGAGAACATAAGATTTATACATTTTATCCAGTTTAATGTTAAACGTCAATCCAATTGCCTTAATTTTGATGTCAGCTGGAATATGTTTGCCTTCATAGTTATTTTCTATAAATTCCTTTGGTACTGCCTGATAAAAGTATAGATATTCATTAAATAATCATAACATTTTCATCGTGTAATTTTACTTTATGAAGTAATAATACATTTCAATAGATTTTTATTAACTTACCATTACTCCCAACTCATGGTGTATGTTGCGCTATAAAATGAATTTTCCATTACTGAATCCTCAAAGTATGAAAGTTCAATTGTTTTTGCATCAATCCGTGTAAAAAGCAATAAAGTGTATTCTATCAGTTATAGTTCCTCACAATGTTTATCAAACTGTCTGTAAAGACAACTTCATTAGGTCTTTTTCTCAACCATAAGTTTCATGATTTGCCATTTTTGACCTTTATTTCAATTATTGTAGGCTTGCATTCTTGTCCCCAAAATTGTCTTGCAAAATCAGTTGGTATTTCCTACAAATAATGTCACACCCTCAAATTTCCACTGCTGGGTTTTACCGCGAGGCGCATGACATACCAGGATCCCATAGCCATAAGTCATATGAAAGTACTCTAAATGCCCAAACCATTTAGTTTGTTTTCAAAAACCAAGTTTAGTTAAGTTGCGGAAGCGTAAACCAAATTTAAACCTTTTAGAAACCATGCGCAAAACAACGCGCCCAAATTAAAACCGTATGAAAGAAAACGTAAAAGCACGATATGTAATTTAGGTGTATGCCCAAGACCCCAAATGCAATGAACGTGCAGTGCTTCCTAATCGTGACACCGGAAGCTAACTACCTACAAAAGCATGTATATAGTGGGTCAAAAAAACAATGTTGGTGAGTTCACAAAGTAAAGTAGGCGAGTAAGTAAAAGCGTAGGTTTTCCAAAAACCCATAATCACAAGTAAAGCGTTGAGCTCCTAGACCATGTAAGTAATAGCTAATTCATATGTCAGGGGTAGCTAACCCAATCATGATAACTAATACCAGCGAATACCGAACTTGCAATGAACGAGTTCCCACAACCGTGAGTATAGTGCCTTGCATCATTGCCCATCAACAATGATAATATGTATGAAGTTATAGTTCACACCCATGCTCCCAGCACGACGTGAGGTTTGTTAAACCTAATAGCGCTATCAACTAGTAACCCGCTTGCCCACCCGGCAATTCATTCGGTATTTTGAAGGACTTAAATGATAGAGTGTGTTTAGTTCACAAAGGACAGTAAAGTTTTAAACTGATAAAAGCGTGACCCACACAAGGAATCCAAAATCCGACCCACACAAGGAGTCAAAACCTGAGTTGGAAGAGTAGTCCCAAACCGGACTAGAAAATGTTGACCAAAGTTGTCTCAAACCCGAGACGCATGCTTTCGAGAAAAAGTAGTGAAACTCACCTTAGGTTGCAAGTGAATAATCCAAATTCCACAAATAGTAAAGTGCTACCGACTCCCTATTACAAATGTCACTAGGTGAGTATATGTGCATAACCAACACACCATATAACTCGTTTGTCCAAGACTTTTAAAAGTTCAAAACCGTGTAGTGACACCTAATGACTCTACATGCACAAGTAAGTCCTACCAATCCCGTTGGTGATCCTATTGATTATTATTGGTTTTATACCTCAAATACATCTCATATAAGTGTCCATACAAGTTCATGTCAAATACATACCATATAAGACTCCAAATAGTCACATAAAGCTCCCTTACACAATCTGCGTTTTTAGGGCAGATTGTGTGCTGTGAAAACCGAATTATTTAAAATACCTAACAAACGAATTAAAATCCCAAATTTTTACTGAATATTCATTGGGATTCATTTCATAACCCATATTTTTGTTTTGTCTCAAAACCAAACACAAAAGTTATTAAAATTCATACAACACAGCTATGTCCAGAAACTTTTCACAACAGATCAGTTTAGTATAAAAATTCCCAAAAATTGTGTATTCACCCAAAAGGGGTGAATCCACTTGTAAAAGCCAAGTTATTCTAATGTCGACCTACTGTCCAAATTTCATAACCTAAATCTTTGTAAAACTCAAGTTATGATCGTTTAAAGTTGACCCAATTTACAACTCCGAAAATCTGATATGACCTCTAATCAAATAAAATTCTAAAAACCACTCAAACGATGTCCAAATCTGATGGTTTTGCCCATTATGAAAATCTAAGACCATGTACATTACAACCATGCAAAGAAATCATCAAAACAATTAATTTAACATCACAATACAGACCCTACAAAACACCCTAACGAATCTGCCAGAAACTGAAACTTGCATCGCAAGTTATTCACAAACCCTAATCATGCATAAAAATCTCTAATACATGCATAACCCATATTATCATGATCAAACACATATATTATCATACAAAAACCCTAATTATGATTAATAACAACAATTATCATAATCAAATCACAATGAACATTCAAGAACTCTTACTAACACATGTTATGCGATTTATATATATATATGCATGCTTTATGATTTTTTAACTTTTCAAGCATTATTAATCATCATAAAACATGTAAAGATTATACTTTTCAATGCAAGAGTCCTAAGAGCCTAGAGATTACACCCAAACTAGCTTGAAGAGATGAATAAGATTGATGTTTGTTGAAAATTGAGAGAGAGGGGGTGGGGGTAGTTCATGGTGCAAATAGGGTTTGGGGTTAGGGTTTATATATATAGTTTTTTGATTCCTAATTATAAGAAAGCTTGGCTTGTTGCCCAATTAATTAGGTAATAGGGCCCTTTTAGGCCACTAACCGGACCCGTTAATCATGTTTTAGCCCAATACCGGACCCGATAATATTAACCACCCTATCTTGCATAAAAACCATTGTTTTTATCATTTCATAACATATTAATCATATGGTGCACATAATTTGCATGGTTTACATATTAACTTTCAGTCAAGCGGTAATTCACATAAACATGTAACTTCACGTTCATCATAATTCAATTGTACACATTATTATGTATGCCAGACAAATCACCAACGTTCAGGATACGGGACGTGTGTGTGTCAAAACAAGGATTTTCCTAGTTATAACATATGTTAATATTATCTAACATATGTTAGGCCTCCTTAACTAACCATAGTTAAGTATTTAACCATGTATGAACATGTAAGTTAACTAGAGTTCAGTAAAAGTGTTAACCTGAAAATGCGGGGTATCACAAATAATATGTTTTCTCTTAAATATATATCCTTTGTTATAAATATTTGTCATAGATGAACATTGAACATAATTTTTCACTTGAATTTCATACCAATTTAAACGAATCAACTTCCTTTAACATGTTTATAAATGACACATCCATGATGGTAATCTGTCAATTATGTTTAAAATAATCAAATGTATTATAACAAGCACATTCTATTTTTACTCATATAATAATAACTTGATGGACATTCAAATGTCTTATAGCACTCTTTTTTATACAAATATATAAATAACAAATAGCAAAGATTAAGACACGTTCAAAGGTTATTCTTATAAATTACTCATTTTTATGTTTTTAAGTAAATACTACAATAAGAGAAGAGAATATTTAGTTAACCTATAATCAATCTCTGATAAGATATATTTATTGTTTAAATAAACTTTCCTTCCGATGGTTATCGATAAAAACTTTAACTGAAGTTACCTTAAATGTTGTTTTCGGATTATTGATGAAGATCTGTAACCATCGGATGAGTTTTCTTGGTCTGTGCGTGTGTTGTTTGTATAATGAAGAAATAATCTATACACATCTGTTAATTATACAGATTGAATTTAATAACAAGTAATTTTGTAAATAGGGTTTTACAATGAATATAAGTTTAATATAGTAATATGTTATTTTCAACCTATCATTTCTAAAAGTTGTACTTTAACCTTCGATAATATATAAATATAATAATATAATACAATATAGCCTTAAAAAAATTAGATAATATAATATAATATAATATAATATAATATAATATAATATAATATAATATAATATAATATAATATAATATAATATAATATAATATAATATAATATAATATAATATAATATAATATAATATAATAATATTAACATTAATAATAATATATGTAGTATAATCTAATATTTTATTGTTACTTTGCTTTCAATTTCATTCCATAAGAGGATTATTTGAGTTTCCAGGAAGTGAAATTTGAAAAAAAAAATTTCCCTCCTTATATAAGACGTTAATGTGAGTTTCCTCTTCATCTGACCGCTCCAAATTATTACGGTTAGAAGTCTATTTGTGTTTTATATTTCTGTTTTTTGGTCAATAATTAGAAAATATATAATCTAAATTTTATAAGTATTCGACGGACACTTATTCTTATGGATATGAATATGAAAGATTCAAGTGAGTATGAATTGCTTGTTGGGCAAACTCCGATAGAAAACTCTGCACAGGCAAAAAAAAGGAATAACATTCTGCAAGAGCGTAAAAATAAACGTCCTTTTCATGCTGGATGCACATCGTCTCCTTTACTGAGTACTCCATTGACAAATATTTTCAAAGGTATGTGTTATAATTGGACCAAAAATATGCTCTTTTACATATTCATATTGTAAATTTTTTTAATTGTTACATATCTTTTTTGCTTTATAAGTTTCAAACAACTATGAGTTGTATGTTGGCCAAGTTTCAAAACAAAAGTGTGCAGCAGCCAGAAAAATAAGGAAGCACATTCTGAAACAGCCTAAAAATAAAGGTGCTTTTGATCTTTGATGCATATCCTCTCCTTTACAGAGAACTCCACTTTCAAATATTACCAACGGTATGTGTTATAAATTTGAATCAAAATTTTTCTGTATTACATTTTCATTTTATAGATTTTATTAATTCTGACATCTGTTTTGTGTTTTACAAGTTTCAAGCGATTATGAATTTTATGTTGGGTGTTGATGCACTTTCTGTGGACGTCACTGTCGAATAGACTAGGGTTGAGTCTTGTATGGTGTTACATGAGATTGTGGTGATCCATAAGGGCATTTTATGGATCTGATGCATTTGTAAATATAGGACAACATACAAAGTTCAGGTTCGATCTGTAGTAAAGGGCGAATGTGGAAATATTCCACATTCGACCTATACTAAGGGGCGAAAGTGGCTTTGTGCCAGATTCGACCTTAGAGAAGGGGCGGATGTGGAAAACTTCCACATTCGACCTCCTCATAGGGGCGAAGGTGGCTTTTGTGTGTTGGACTATAAATAGCAATCTCATGTGGTGGTTTTCATTTTGTAGATTTGAGTTTGTGCTTTGAATGCTCTCAAGGGGGAGGTCATGCCCGACCTCCCCCGGCCTCGAGATAGATGTTTATCCTACTGATGACAGTGTCTGTAACCGTTTCTGTAGTAATACGAATCTGTGATGACTTTGTTATCGTATGTTTCTGTCTCGTCTCGAATCTCCCGTCTGAAACCGAGTTGTTGATGCACTTTCTGTGGACGTCACTGTCGAATAGACTAGGGTTGATTGTATGGTGTTACATGAGATTGTGGTGATCCATAAGGGCATTTTATGGATCTGATGCATTTGTAAATATAGGACAACATACAAAGTTCAGGTTCGACCTGTAGTAAAGGGCGAATGTGGAAATATTCCACATTCGACCTATACTAAGGGGCGAAAGTGGCTTTGTGCCAGATTCGACCTTAGAGAAGGGGCGAATGTGGAAAACTTCCACATTCAACCTCCTCATAGGGGCGAAGGTGGCTTTTGTGTGTTGGACTATAAATAGCAATCTCATGTGTTGGTTTTCATTTTGTAGATTTGAGTTTGTGCTTTGAATGCTCTCAAGGGGGAGGTCATGCCCGACCTCCCCCGGCCCCGAGATAGATGTTTATCCTACTGATGATAGTGTCTGTAACCGTTTCTGTAGTAATACGAATCTGTGATGACTTTGTTATCGTATGTTTATGTCTCGTCTCGAATCTCCCGTCTGAAACCGAGTTGTTTATGCTTAATCGATCCGTGAATTCGGTTCCTAACCGGATACTCAACTGGTATCAGAGCCGTGGTACCGATTTGAACGATCTAACAGTCGTTTGAATCAATCACAGCTCGTTTTCCTGTTTTCAGACGTTAAAATCAGATTTTGAATGAAAGGTTGAAACCCTAGATTCTTAATTGAACCCGAAATCATATGATTTCTCCATGTTTTTGTGAATTCGAGGGTTAGATTTTCATTTCCGCACCTTTCTGAACAAGTTTCATCATCAAATTCGAAGAATTAGAGTGATTATGGACTGATTCGAAGAAAATATTGAACAAGAACACGTTTGTTTCTGCACATTCGCCCCTTGCAGAAAAACGGGAGGGCGAATGTGGAATTCAACTGGGCGAACGTAGGATTTGATGGACGAACGTGGAGTGTAAATGGACGAATGTAGAACTTTTAGGGCGAAAGTGAGAATTTTCTACATTCGTACCTGATTACTGGGCGAAGGTGGCTTTTGTGTGTTGAACTATAAATAGCAATCTCATGTGTTGGTTTTCATTTTGTAGATTTGAGTTTGTGCTTTGAATGCTCTCAAGGGGGAGGTCATGCCCGACCTCCCCCGGCCCCGAGATAGATGTTCATCCTACTGATGATAGTGTCTGTAACCGTTTCTGTAGTAATACGAATCTGTGATGACTTTGTTATCGTATGTTTCTGTCTCGTCTCGAATCTCCCGTCTGAAACCGAGTTGTTTATGCTTAATCGATCCGTGAATTCGGTTCCTAACTGGATACTCAACATTGGGCAAACTCTGACCCAAAAATCTGCAAAAGCAAGAAATAAAAGGAAGGATGTTTTGCAGCAACTTAAATATAATCCTGGTTTTAATATTGGATCCACATCCACTCTTTTAGAGAAGACTCCATTGTCAAATATTACCAACGGTCTGCTTTATACATTGGATTAAAAATTGTTCGGTATTAGATATTCATGTCGTAGCTTTTATTAATAGTTACATATTTTTTTTTTTTTTGCTTTTCAAGTTTCAACAACAAATACTTACCCAATGAAAGTAATTCAGCATAGTGGTAATGTGACTCCAGCTACTGGTAGTACTTTATCTGAATCATCTACAATAAGAAAAGGTAAATTGATGTAGTTGAAAGAATTTAGCTAAAACAGGAAAATATGATCATACAAGTCACAAATCTAGGTGCGGAAACCCTAGATATGAACAAAATGATAATACTCGGATCAAAACACGTAAAACATCATTTCAAAGGCTTTTTCATAGATTAACTTTGATAAAAACTTGTTACAATTGATCACCTAGTCAATCTAATCAACTCACCCACTTTCACAAACTTAACTTGAACCTGACCTCAAAACACACACGGACTAAAACTCTCTCTAACTTAGAAAACATCAAATTCTATTTATACTAACTGCACATTCGCCCATCACCAAGGTACGAATGTGTATCTCTTCCTTCGCCCGTTTCTTCTCTTCCTTCGCCCCTTATCTCTACCTTCGGTCCATCAGAACACAACTAACACATGTTAATTAAGCTAATCCAATCACTAGTCGCACTTCGTGCATCTACAAACTCCCCCTCGACTATTGATTGGATTGTCTTCGATCTTCGTCCATAACCTTGTTCATCAGATAGATTCTCAGCTTCTTCTTCTGTTCTTTCGTCATTTCAGGCTCCAACTTTCGTTTCACCGGCTTAGGCACATCGGCCATCTTCACCATAAGCAAAGCAAAGCAAACTCCAACAACTTGTGTATACTTCTTAGCCTGTTCTGCATCATTGGGATCGTAATGAATCGGATTGTAGAAAAGCATGATGATGTCTTCAAACGTACAATTTATCAACCACATAGGATCAAATACATGAACATGCTTGTATTTGTCCTTTCCATCTGTCAGCACTATCACCGCTTCTGCCTTCCTCCAATCATAATACCAGAAAATGAAATCAGCACTGAAGTGTTGAGGTAAAGGCATCAAAGGTATCTTCTTCATCACTTCAGGTGCCTTGTAGATCAAAGTCACCCTCTTTCTTCCAGTCTTTGGATCTATATCCCTGTGAACTTTCCTTCTGGGATATTGAGGTTTAAACCTGTTCCATTTCGTCCGGCTCTCCCAAACCAACTTATCTGCAAACCAACCAACAGCTGTACTATTCACTGAAGCTCCAGACATAGGGAATCTGCAAATGTCTCTGACCGCCCAGTACGGTAGAGTTAATAAATCAATGAATCTGTAAAAGTACAAGATTCCTGATTCCCATTTGACAGCTAAGCACTTCAATCTTCCCAGATATGTCCAACCGAGAGCTCTGCCTTTGAACTTCTCATTGTGAAATCTGTAAAAACTACCTTGAGCTTCAGGCTTTGGTCGTTTGTCATCCATTTCCTTCAACTTCTGTAAATATGTCTTCAATTCATCATTCTGACTTGAAGATTGCTGCTTATCAGTACCAAACACAGTCTCAACAAACTCCTCACTTCTTTTCTTAGCTTTCTTTCTAGCTGATACGTTTGGTAACTCTGTGAAGTTTGGGAAAACCACATCTTCATTATTTTGTCTGAAATATTGTGGATATTCCTCGTGAGTAATATCCTCAATCTCTACTTCATCCATCTCAGGTGTTTGTTTATCATCAGAGTGATTTCCAATATCCTTTTCAGGAATATCTGGAATCGACTCATCCATCATAATCTCCTCTAAAGATTTCCCTACTCGCTGTGCAATACCTTCCAAGATTTCTTTGGCAACAGCAGCAGGTACTTCACCTTCTTCTAAGTCAGGATCATTGTACTCGAGCTCATATCTCATATCATCTGTTTGAAAGATCTCAGCAAACTTGCCCGTGAACTCAATGGTCCATTCTCTTTTCTCTAACATATCTCTATACACCTTCTTAGCATCATCATTCAGAGACCTCACCTTTTCATTCCAGAAGATGCTTTCATCTGAGTCTGTATTCCCACCTTTCTTTTTCTTTGAGCTAGACTCTCCAGCATCCTTCTGTGGTGTTCTCTTCTCGAATGTAAACTTACTAGAATCATCTCCCCCGTCATCATCATCACTTTCATTACTATCATCATCATCCTTACTACCTGATCCCTCTGCATCATCATCATCATCTTTATCACTTTTCTTGCTTTCTTTATCATCACTCTTCTCAGAATCATCATCCTCCTCATCATCCTTTTCTTCTTCATCATCAGAAGGCTCATAATCTACCTGTTCCTCCTCTTTTTCTTTATCTTCCTCACCTTCTTTCAGCTTCGGTGCTTCATTATACAAATTGTCCAACAAATCACTAAGATGTTTGTTTTCAGCCTTAAGTTCTTTGTTGTCAGCCTTGATAACTCTAATCATGCTTCTATTTCTGCTACACTTAACCTCAAGATCCTTATTATCTGTTTCAAGTTTCTTCACTTTCTGCTCGATCTCGTCTTGGTTAGTCTTAGAAGCAACCACAATCTGTAACATCTTTTCTTCATTCTGTTTAAACTTGGCAATCTCTGCCTGCTGAGCTACTATCATCTTCATCATCTCATCCATCCGTTTGTTAACCTGCTTCATCACATCATCAAAAACAGTAACTTTCTTCGATTTGGATGGCTCAGCTTCTTTTGCCTTCTGTTTCTGAGGATTCTTAAACATATCCAAAACATTATCCATCGCCACATTAAAATCATCAACTGGTAATGCTTCAGCTTCTTTACTCTTTTTCTGTTTCTTAGCAACTGGTGAAGATAGCTTCGATGATGTACCTGCATCAGGTATCTTTTTCCCTTTGAGCAACTGAGCAATTTCTTTCTCTTTCAACTGCTTAGTGCTTGATTTCTTTGCCATAGATTTGTGCTTCGGTTTTGGCAAATTGACTACCACAGTCTCACCAACATCAAGCTCATCAAGATTAATACTCAGACCTGTATCAACATCTACAGTCTTCTTCTGTGACACTTCCTCAATTGTCTTGTTCAAAGACTCAGACTCACCAACCATAGTGGCCTTACGTTTGGTGGTCTTTACTCTTTCCTCATCAGAATCCCATTGTTCATCAACCTCTGTCTCCTCTGAGTCAACTGAGTCTTCATCAATCAAACTAGTTCCCTTCTTTGCAGTTGTTTTCTTCCTGGTAACCTGTTGCTTAGAACTTCCCTGATCAGTCTTTGCTTTACCCTTCCCTTTGGCTCCAGCATTGACTACCTGCCTCTTCCTCTTAGTGTTTGCATTAGCATACACTAAAGGATCATCATTGTCCGAGTCACTATTGTCATGTCTTGCTTTGTTCTTGCCAGGATCAGTGTAATCCTGACTAGCCAAAGCACCAAATAGCCTCCTGTGAGGTGGCTTTTCATTATCTGGCACACCCATGTATCCTTTCATCCTCACCAATGTACGAATGTTCATGTGATCTTGACCTAGGATCATAGTTGGATCCTTCTTCAATTCAGGATACTTATGGTCAAAGATCATCATAAGAAACCTCGGATACAGCATAAACTGTTTCTTCTTCAAACCCTTTAACATCTCAAGCATGTGATCTAAAATCATACCGGATACATTGAATGGTTTGTTAAGAGTTAACGCAACCATCAATGAAATCAAACTTCTTCTCATCACGTCATATCCACCGCTCACACACCCAAAGACATGGATAATTACGTGTGCAAGATACTTGAACTGCACACTTAATTTCCCTTTATGCATCGATCCATCAGTAATCGGACCCTTGTACTTCATTCTCAAAAAGCAAGCTTTCTGTTCGGTCCAAGACAGCTCTCTGGGATCATCACTAACTTCCAACTTTATCTGCAATGCTTCCCTGATGTCTGATTCTGTCAGAAACATCTCCATCCCCTGAATCTTGCTCTTGATAATAGTTTGATTTTCCCAAAAATCATACTTAGCATTCTTGTAAAAATCTTCAACTATATCTCTGTAAATGATTGTTGGTGTAGCTAAGGCATGAATAATTCTGCTTCGCCTCAGAAACTCCACGATTCCAGCAAACTCAGTATTCTTTTCAACATCTCCAACATAAGCACAGCAGTTGTGTGACGGTTCAAACGGCCAACCACGTGGAACAGCTGCTTCAGCTTCCTGAACAGGATCTGGTACAACATTTTCCACTGGTGCTTCAACGTGTTCGGGTTGCTCAGCCATCTGCACATCAAAATCAGAAAAACAGGTCAAAATACAAAAACGACAAAAAGTTACAAAATTTAAGATTTAACAGATTCCACATTCGCCCGTTATGGCTTGGCCGAAGGTGGATTTTTAGGTACGAATGTACACTAATTAGCACGAATGTGAAAATGATTTTGTTAAAAGTCACATTCGCCCAGTTTACAACACATTCGCCCTTTCAATTCTACATTCGACCGTTTAATATGGTCGAATGTAAAACCTGAAAATCCCCAAAATTTAAAATTTTGCCAAGTTTGTTTTTTGACTCTAATTTTGATTCAGACATGTTCTAATGTGGCCGATTAACACTCGAGAACCATCAATTGTAAGAATTATTCAATTTTCATTAGTTTTAAAGTGGAATTAGGGTTTCGAAGCTTCAATCGATCAATCAAACCTCTAAACAATGTTATTAACCTAATTCCTTGATATTTCTCCCCCTAAAACTAATGGAGATTGAATTTCTAACAAAAACAATCAATAAAAACCATCAAATATTCACAGATTAGGAACCCTAGGTCGTAACCCTAAAAACACGAATTCTTGGCTGTTATAAGCTCCATTACCTGTGAAATCAAGTTCAAAATGATCAGGAAACACTAGGGAATAAGAAACAAGTATCAAAGAAATCCCAGCAACAAGGTTTGGCTACTTAGAAAAATTTTGAAAAAATTGTAATGAACTGGTCGAACCTGTGATGCGGCTTATATAGGCAGTGTACATTCGACCGTTTCTATGGTCGAAGGTGGGATGATTCCACATTCGCCCCAAGTGAATGGCCCGAATGTAGAATTTACACCCGAAGGTGGAAAATGTATTTGAAAGACCCACATTCGCCCAATTAGAAACGCCCGAATGTGAAGATTTTTCCACATTCGACCCAATTAAGGGGCGAATGTGAAATGGAAAAATCTGAAAATTTTGCCAAATCACGAATTCGAATCTCGTTCAACATTTTTCAATCCGTTAAACTTCAAAAACTCATAATTTCACTTTTTGAATGATACAAAGCCCAGATGGTTTTCATCAAATCTCAGAAATTGACCATCAAACACCGTCGGTTATCAAAAATAAAGCAGAAATTTAAAAAAACTTTGGTTTTTCTGAAATTTTATCAAAACACACCTAAAATCTTTTTGGATTTTGTATCTTTTTGACAAATAAAAGTAAAATGCATCAATGTAAACAAAACAATAAACATTTTGTGATATCCGGTAAGAGGATCATATCAGTTTTCTGAGAAATCTGATCACAGCGTTGATCTTTTTGTTTAATATTATCATTAGAAACAGTATGTGACACGGCAATTGCTAATATTGTGGTCCACTTAAGCTCACATGCAGACTATTACGCAATGCTTTAAAATGATACGAGTTAGGTGTATTAGACTAACACATTGTGGTGCCCACACACACGACATACTCCCGTATCAAGTAATTGCACAAAGCTTCGTCGTAACGCGTGATTATGCCAGAGTTATCCGTTAAAGTTACAAAGTATATAGCACAGAGGTGTACAGGTCAGCAAACGAATGCAGCAGAGTAACATGTGCATATATACTAGGTTGAGGCTGATATCAACTACTGATTTGCATCAGTAAGTCAATACGATGTTATAATGATCTTTGATCAATAAAACATGAAGTTCCTCAATTCGGTAACTTTCGGTTTTGGCATTTAAGCTCTTTTTAGCAAATATTCTGATGAAACTAGGTCCGTAAATCAATACGACAAAAGTTTAATCAGAATATCCCGGATAACCATAACATAACGACCCGAAACCTCAGATTTTGGCAATCCTATCAAACGAAATTACGGTACTAAGACCATATGCCCATGAGGTGTTCAGCCACGAACGCGTAGTTCGTTATGTTTGTATCACTAATGCATGCAATTTTTAGTCTACGAAGCCTATCAGCATATCACACGTAATCAACACACGCCTCATAATACTATTCAAATCTTTAGCCTGTGTCAGATCCCCACTGATGTACTATCATTTCCTCTTTTTATCCAGGAAATCATTTTTGGTTTTTCTAATTTTTAGGTCTTTTAGAATTTTTCAATGTTTTTGGTTTTTCCGATAAAATGACTCCCCCTAAAATAAAGAACATATTTTTGGGTTTTTAATTTTTCTGAAAAACAATGAAAACTTTAAAGAAAATTTTACACTAAAAAGCGATAAACCGAGGTGCTGATTAGTCCTGTTGTTCCTTTATGTTATTGACTTTTAAAAGATAATCAAAGCGGGATCTGTCAAAAGCTTTAGTAAACAAATCTGCACGTTGGTAGTCAGTATGAATTTTGACCATATCTATTAATTCTTTAGCGTAACAATCACGGATAAAATGGTATTTGATCCGGATATGTTTCGCTTTAGAATGATTGCCGGTATCTTTAGTTAATGCGATAGCGGCTTCGTTGTCACAGTGTATAGGGGTTTTAAGAAACTACAAACCGTAATCCACCATCTGCTGTTGGATCCAGAGCACTTGCGAACAGCAACTCGAGGCTGCAATATACTCGGCTTCACAGGTAGACAGCGCCACGGAAGTCTGCTTCTTACATTGCCAGGTGACTAACCTGCTCCCTAAAAACTGGCAACCAGCTGTAGTTGATTTGCTATCCTTGTCACAGCCACCCCAATCTGCATCACTAAAAGCAATGAAATCAAAATCATCATCATTAGGGTACCAAAGTCCTCTCGAGGGACAACCCTTCAGATATCTAAGGATACGCTTGACTGCCGTTAGATGACTTTGTTTCGGCTTCGATTGATAGCGGGCACAGAGACACGTTGCAAACATAATATCTAGTCAAATACATCAGAGATCCGATGATTGCTCTGTATGTAAATGGGTCCGTCAGCTCCCCCTTAGCGTCCACTCCAATCCCGTGATTCGGTTGAATCGGGGTATCCATCGGCTTGGAATCCTCCATCTGGAACCGGCTCAAGACTTCGGATACGTATTTCGTCTGGTGAATGAAGATCCCCGTGGGTCTTTGGTCCACCTGCAAGCCTAGGAAAAACTGCATCTCCCCCATTGCGCTCATCTCAAACTTTTCCTGCATGACAGTTTCAAACTCCCTGCATAATAGCTCGTTAGTTGAACCAAATATTATATCATCAACGTATATCTGCACCAGAAGCAAATCATCCCCTGATTTCTTCGTGAATAGGGTGCAGTCGACGAGTCCGCGCTTAAATCCCTTGGCCATGAGGTATGTACTTAGCTCCTCGTACCACTGTCTCGGAGCCTGGTGCAAACCATATAAAGCTTTGTTCAGCACATAGACCTTATCCCGGTGGATTGGGTCCTCAAAGCCTGGTGGCTGCCCGACATAAACCTCTTCTTTGACTTTCCCGTACAGAAATGCGCTCTTGACGTCCATTTGATAAACTTTGAACTTCTTATAGGAAGCAAACGCAAGAAACATCCGAATAGCTTCAATGCGTGCTACAGGAGCATAGATTTCGTTATAATCAATCCCTTCGATTTGATGGAATCCCTGCACGACCAATCTGGCTTTGTTACGAACTATAACACCACGATCATCCTTCTTGCACTTAAACACCCATTTAGTGCCGATCTACTTTCTTCCAGGCGGTAAATCAGTGAGCGTCCAAACCCCCAATTTCTGAAATTGTAATAACTCCTCCTGCATTGCTTCAACCCAAGCGTCCTCCAACAAAGCGTCCTTGTATGTCCTTGGCTCTACCTGCGACACATAACACGCAAACGACCAATCATTTTGACTACCAGATTTTTGTATTTTGGCATATAAAGCTAAAGCACCAAAACTCTCTGGCGAATTAACACTTCGCAGCTGCCCTCTTGTCATCACACTGCTTCTAGGATCACCGATAACTTGCTCCATCGGGTGAATACGATGAATCCGAGATTCCGGATGTTCAGGTACAGTAACTCCCGTCTGAATAGTCAAGTTTTCTACAGCATCCAGATCATGACCCGTATTAGACGATGAAGCAACATCTGGAGTTGGAGTTGGGTTCACTGGCGGTGCCTCTGGTTCTTCTGCATGTTCAAAAATAACTTCTTCAAATTGTTCATCTTCAGATTCTGAAGAATCTAATGAAGTAGAAGCCTCCTGAAACACTTCTTCCTCTGGTACAGGAACATTGGTATCATTAGAAGCTGGTAGGGGGTTCACGGTGATCGGACGCACCAACGGTGAAGTCGCCGCGTTTTCACACTCGTAAAGTAATCTGATAACAGCTTCTTCAACCAAGCTATCTAGATTGAATGATTCAAAGAAATCTTTGTAATCAAACATCCAATCAGGACCCATCCCTTGCACATTTTGTGCATATCGTTGAACTTCCACGTTAGCCCAATCCTCCACCCGACGAGTTCGCTTGTTGTATACCCGTTTGAGCGGGGTTGCATATCCAACAAAGTATCCCTCTTCAGCTTTCGGACTAAACTTCTCGCTTGGATTCAACATCGTGCATGGTGCCCCAAAAGGTTCTAGATACTCTAAGTTCGGCTTTCGTCGGTGTAACAGTTCATAAGAAGTTTTACCAAACTTCTTCACCGTTAAAACCCGATTAAGTGTATAATTTGCTGCAAAAATCGCCTCGTTCCAGAACATTACCGGAAGATTTGAGTCTGCGAGCATTGTTCTAGCCGCTTCAATTAGAGTCCTATTTTTGCGTTCAACAACACCGTTCTGTTGTGGGGTATATGGAGCAGAATATTCATGATGAATTCCTTTGCTTTCACAAAGTCCATCCATCTTTGCATTTTTGAACTCCGTCCCATTATCACTCCGAATTCTCTTTATCTTCAAATTGTAGAGATTCTCCAATCGAGTGAACAGAACTTTCAAGTTTTTAAAGGTATCACTTTTATTCTGCAAACACATCACCCATGAAAATCTTGAGTAGTCGTCAGTGACAACTAAACAATAAAGCTCTCCAAGATGACTTTTACGCTTGACCGGTCCAAATAGATCCATGTGCAATCCCTCAAGTGGCATCTCAATAGAGTTAACTTTCTTCACTTTGAGGGACTGTCTGTGTTGCTTCTCCTTCTTACAACTTACACACTTGTCATTCAGATGGAAATGTTTCACGTTTACTCCATCGACAAGTCCATTCTTCACAAGATGATTCATTTTTCTCAGATGAATGTGCCCCATTCTTCGGTGCCACATTATCGATTCCTTCTCGGTCGCCTTAGATAGAAAACATGTTATTTGCCCCTGGGATGTCATCGCCTTGGACATATCAAGAATATAGTGGTTGTTGACGCGAGGTGCCTTCAACATTACCCACTCCTTTGGAATTTTGAAGCCTGGTTTGAGTATGTAGCAGGATTTGTCATCAAAATGAACAGTGAATTGTTTATCACAGATTTGACTGACGCTAAACAGATTATAGTCTATCTGCTTTGTCACACCACGACTACGGCGGAAACACGTGGCGCGACGGTTCAAATGGATAAAGCCAAGATTAATGCAAATCACAAGTAATTAAAGAAATGGGTCATTTATTAAGACGTCGAAAATCATGTCTAATTATTCATACATAAACGAAAAATTGTTTTTAATTCAAATAAGGAGGCTTCTCCAGTATATCCCGATTCCTTGGGAATAAAGAGATGAAGCCCCTTCAAAACACCCGACGTCCCGATAAGAGATTCCCCCGACCCAGCTTGCCATATTGTCCATCATTCATCAATTACCTGAAAGATATGTTTAAAATCATCAATATATAAATATTGGTGAGTTCTAAGGTTTTAGTTTATCAAAACATTATCTTTTGGGAATTTCCATGTTATGATAATTTATAGGAGTTGCAAGTTCCTACAATTCTACTTGAGCCTATAATCAAACCAAGACAAATAATAATGCCCCGCTCCAAGTCGTTACTCGGTATTCCTACGACTTAATTTCAGAATACGTGCACCCCAGGCATACGCCGATGCATAATCGACGCTATCGATTAGGGGTGGGCCTTGTCAGGCACCAATAGTACTATTCAAATATTCCTTCGGTTTCACTTTCCTGAATTAATGATTATAGTAATGAGGTCTCAACCCCGAGTGGCGATCATAACTCAAGTAACCAACCCGTCAAACATTTCCCTAACATATATTTCCCCCGGAAACGTTAAATAGTTTAAAGATGGGGCCGTGAAACTCACCTGAAACTGTGCTTGGCTCAAAGAAGAAAATAGCAAATTTGGTGGTCTCGCACCTACAAACGTTCTAGGCGTATAAGTCACTACACCTATAGTGCATGTGCCTTGGCAAGTTGTACACCCAACTCCCCGACCACGTGTTATCCCAATTCCCGTTTAATTAGACGCGCATCCTAGGTCCATTGGCGATGGATTACCCTTTTCTTTATATATTATTCTTGTTAATATTATTTGTAACATATATACTATTATTCTCGACACAACTCTACCTAATGTATAATTATTTTCCCATTTAAATAATTATACTTAGGATCGTATCGTCCGATATAATGTATTCTTATCTCCCGACCCGACTCACTTTGCCGCATATTTATTTTCCCATTTAAATAAATATGCTAAGTTCTTGTCGTTCGATAATATATTTTAACGCCCGACTCAACTCACCATGCCGTACATTTATTTTCCCATTTAAATAAATATACTAGGATCTTGTTGGTATTTACACGTTCGTAGATATACCTCTCCTACTTGTCTCGGTTTTCCTTCTCGCGTATCTATTTTCCCATTTAAATAGATATACTAGAATTTCGTCGAGGCAAGTATGTATCTATATATCAACGTGTGCGTTTTCTTTGTTAAGTCCATACGTTGTTTAACGTTTTTAATTCATTATGTTACGCTTTCTCCCACGAATATTCGTTCTAACACTTAGGAAAGTGTTACATAAGTTTCACCCATGTTATATATATTTTACTTCATAAAATATATATATTTTCACGTTTTGCCGCGATGGCATTTTTCTCTAGTTTGTCCGTTTATACACCATAGTTAGTTTATGTTACTAAGTCCGATAGTTAACTTTTTCCGCGTTTTCTTCCAATATGCGTTCTATGGAATTACTATTCGTACTTCCAATTCCGAACGTATATTACGTGGAAAAATATACTTTTGTACTTTTCGTTCGACTCGTTATCTTGTATTCCAAAAATGTTTCCGATACTTTTATATTCCCATTTATATAAAAGTATCCATCTTTGTACAAGTTTTTCTCAAGTCTTTACTTTTGCCCAATATTTTAATAAAACCTTTATTTTCGTAAAAATCCTTGTGTTAACTTAACCTCTTATTTTTATAAAACTTCCATTTTTATAAAAATACATTTTTTTTTCAAAAATATACATAAGTAGGTTTCTTATGTTTACCAAAACTATACTTGGAGAAACCATTATTTACGTTTTTGACACCAAACTTTCCGTGAACACATTTTAGACCAAAGTTTCTAAAATACTTATTTTAGTCCATCAACTTTCAAAGTCTCATCATTAGTCCTTTAACTTCTAAATGTTACTTTTTCCATCCTAACTTCCAAAGTTAGCATTTTTCATCCAACTAGTGGACTTTGAAGAATCATATTTCTCATGTTTGTTCTTTTTACATTTTTCCACTTCTATTAGTCATCTATTCCATTATTGATGCCATTAACATGTGTGTATTATGTTTTTATCCAACATACCCAAATTTCACTCATCTAAGTGAGTAGACTTTGAACATGAAACTTTTACATGCAAGATCATCTAACACATTTTAATATATTTTTGACATTAGTTAGTCATTTTATGATGATCAAAACCATCTTTTATCACTTTCAAGTCTCTTTCAAAAATAATGTCTAGATCATCATCCTTTTTACATGCATGTACATATTTTCGCATTTCTTGAAATATTACATTACCAACATCAACTCTATGATTCATCCATATTATTATTCTTCTATTTTATTCTTGTAAGATATATTAAACTCTATATTTTCAAAACCACATTTAACCCATTAATGTACAACTTGCTCAATAGAACACATAATATGAACATTACAATCAAAACAAGGTTGAAACTTACTACTAGCTCAAGGCTAGGGAAGACAAAACCTTGGATTGGATGGGGTTTAGTGTGTTCTTCCAAAGGGTTAAGCTCCAAGCTCTTGAAACACACAATGGGGTTTTGAAGGATTATGATCTAGAGATGATTTGGTAGTGTAAATTTTGAAAGAAAATGTGTATGGTGGTGGGGGTAGGCTACGGCCAAAGAGGAAGAAGAAGAAGAAGAAATTTTGTGGGTTTGCTTCAAGTGTGTTATGTTGCTTTATAATAACTTCCCCAAATCTTTCAAGATTAGATGTATCTCAGAGAAGATTGTGTAGGTTAATAATAATAGAAAAAAAAAATATAAAGATCACACAAGAGGGTGTTTGGCCGAAAATTTTAGAGAGAGAGGGAAGGAGATTGGTTAATTTCCAAGGACCATTACTTTTCCATGCAAACTCATGATTAGTATCTTCCTAATGATTTATTAGATAACACAAGTTATCTCCACTTGAGTGGGCCATAGGCCGGCCCCAAGGGGTGTTTTTGGTGGGGCCCACTTTGCTAAATATTATTCATTATTATTATGTTTAATCTCTTCTCGTTCGGGTCCCGTCCGGGTATTTTTCGAGCTTTTATCGCGCGTCCACCGGATATTAAAAATATCTTTAATAACCTTTAATT
Source organism: Ambrosia artemisiifolia (assembly GCA_032199755.1). Lineage (NCBI taxonomy): Eukaryota > Viridiplantae > Streptophyta > Magnoliopsida > Asterales > Asteraceae > Ambrosia > Ambrosia artemisiifolia. The sequence goes on from CM063515.1 coordinate 37,355,332, forward strand.
ATGGTCCGGGTTAAACGTTGATAATTTATTTAGGCTTTTGCCGGGTGAATTTATACGTTATGCGCGTATCGGGTGCGGTACGCGTACTTTATTCGTTACCGGGAGATTTGTATAATAAGCTTTCACGTATGGCTTTGGAGTTCCAAAACCCATCATATTTCGTGAAGTTACGTTTTATTTTATATTCCGAGTGTCCGGGATTCGTTTCGCTTATTTAATTTTTACCGGGTAATCGCCAGTGTCCATACCGGATAGATTTGTTCGCACATGATTCCATCATGTTTTGTCATTAAACATATGCATTCCTATGCATTATTTGGGAATTGCTATCTTCCTATGGCCTCAGTTAAATAATCAACACATAATTGTATTTAATTACGTTAATCGCGTTAATTAATTAGTACGGAATTACCTTATTTTTGCCGGTTGTTACATTCTCCCCCCGTTAAGAGAATTCCGTCCCGGAATTCACTTCGAGTCCTCCGGTATAGGGGTCTTCTCGAATAGGGCGGGATATTTTTGCTTCATCTGGTCCAGCCTCTCCCACGTGAACTCCGGTCCACGCTTGGCGTTCCAGCGCACTTTGACCAACCTGATCTTACTGCGCCTTAGTTTTTGGACCTTCCAATCCGTCACCTCGATTGGTTCTTCGACAAAATGTAACTGATCGTCGACGTGGATTTCGTCCACAGGGATTATGAGAGTTTCGTCGGATAGGCACTTCTTTAAATTCGACACGTGGAACGTGTCATGTACACCGTTCATCTCTTGTGGTAACTTGAGCTTGTATGCTACGGGGCCTACTCTAGATAAGATTTCGAACGGTCCAACATACCGTGGGTTCAGCTTTCCGCGCTTCCCAAAGCGCGCGACACCTTTCCAAGGTGACACCTTTAGTAGGACCCTGTCTCCGACTTGAAATTCCAAAGGCTTTCGCCTCATATCAGCATAGCTTTTCTGCCGGTCACGGGCCGCTTTGAGGCGTTCCTTTATCAAGAAGATCTTGTCCGTTGTCTCTTAAACAATTTCGGGCCCAGTTAGTTGCTTTTCTCCAACTTCAGCCCAACATAGTGGAGATCTACACTTACGTCCATATAGAGCTTCAAAAGGTGCAGCTTGAATGCTCGTGTGGTAACTATTGTTATACGAAAATTCCACCAATGGTAAGTGTGTATCCCAACTACCGCTGAAATCGATTGCACATGCTCGTAACATATCTTCTAAAGTCTGGATGGTTCGTTCACTTTGCCCGTCGGTTTGGGGATGATATGCGGTACTCATGTCAAGGCGAGTACCCAGGGCATCATTCAAACTTCCCCAAAATCTTGAGGTGAAGCGACCATCTCGATCGGAGATGATAGATGTAGGTACACCATGCTTAGACACTATTTCCTTGATATACAAACGGGTCAACTTTTCCATTCCATCCGTTTCGAGGATTGGAAGGAAGTGTGCGGATTTCGTCAACCGATCAACAATTACCCAAATCTTATTATGGCCGCTCGTTGTCCTAGGCAACTCAGAAATGAAATCCATAGTAATTCGTTCCCATTTCCATTCAGGTATTTCCGGTTGCTGGAGCAAGCCGGATGGTCTCTGATGCTCGGCTTTGACCTTTGCGCAAGTTAAACATCGCGCAACATAAGCTGCTATATCTCTCTGAAGTTTGGCCACCAATAGAATCCTTTCAAATCGTGGAACATTTTGTCTGCACCAGGGTGAACCGAATATCGAGAACTGTGAGCTTCGGCCAATACTAGTTCTTGCAATCCTCCATACACTGGAACCCAAATCCTATTCATGAAATACAAGGTTTGGTCCGCCTTTGGTTCCAGTGAATCAACCATTTTCCGCAGTCTTTCACCTTTGACATTCTCGGGTTTAAGAGCGTTAATCTGAGCTTCACGAATTCGGTCAGTCAGATTCGTCTGGATAGTTAGACCTAAAGCTCGGACACGCAACGGCTTAATCTGTTCCTTGCGACTTATGGCGTCGGCCACAACGTTCGCCTTACCGGGATGGTACTTTATCTCACAATCGTAATCGTTTAACAATTCAACCCATCGTCGTTGTCGCATGTTCAGTTCTTTCTGATCGAAAATGTGTCGCAAACTCTTATGATCTGTGAAGACTGTGAACTTGGTTCCATACAAATAATGCCTCCATATCTTGAGCGCGAAGACTACGGCACCCAACTCTAAATCGTGTGTAGTGTAGTTCTTCTCGTGGATTTTCAGTTGTCTAGAAGCATACGCTATCAACTTCTCTCGTTGCATTAGTACACAACCCAATCCTTGGTGAGAGGCGTCACAGTAAACCACAAAGTCTTCCGTACCGTCGGGGAGTGATAGTATCGGAGCGCCACATAACTTGTCTTTTAGCAGTTGAAATGCCTCTTCTTGCTTTTCCGTCCATTCGAACTTCCTATCCTTTTGGGTTAGCATGGTTAAAGACTGTGCTATCTTTGAAAAGTGTTGGGTCTGCTGACCTGGAGAAGAACAGATGATTGAAAGCCAAAATATACTAAGTGATTGATCAAGAATAAAGAACAGTTGTTACAATAGAACTTCCTCCAAAGAACTGCTGATTCCTAAACTGCTGCTGCTTAACATCTGTTAGAAGACAACTGGTGCTGACAAAGTCTGATGGATAAAGTCTGATGGATAAAGTCTGATAAAGAACAAGTGCTGATCAAAGATCTGAAGAGCAAAGGTCTGTTGAACCAACAGCACTTTGGTTCAACAGATGATAAGAAGCCATCAGAGCTTTAGTTTAACAGAGTTTTATTATCAGTTGTTTCAATGTAACAGTAGTTTATTGTTTAACAGATGTTATAGTTTGTTAGTCAGTTAGGGGTCGCTTTCTAGGTGACGTCAGCAACTGATCATCAGAGGTTTGTACTTGTCTATAAATAGAACAGTACTTGTACTGTTCTATCCATCACTCGTCATTCTCTTTTAGACAAACATTCTCTGAGTGATCAGGCTGAGGGGGAGTTAATTGTACAATTGTAATCTTTCTGTTTAATGAAAGCATTCGGTTAAAAACAATTATACTCTATGTTTTGATTTATTCTTATTCCGCTGCACTTTCCATTTATACTTCATTCATATTTCATACTTAATCAAAACAATCCAATACTCAGATCCTAACAATTGGTATCAGAGCTTGGTCAATTAAATCTGATCTAATCAATCAATTTAATACACAGATCAGCTCATAATCATTGATATCGTTTGTTTGTCGGGTTAAAACAGAGTAATAGTTTATTTTCATTTCAACAGTTAGTAAACAGACTTTGTTTTTGAAAAACCAAGAGAATGACTTCACTCAATCAAGATCCACACAACACTGGCACACACAACAAGCCTCCGATGCTTGTCAGGTCAGAATACAACATCTGGCAGCGTCGGGTGGCTCATGTGTTAGCACAACAGAACACAGGGTGCTGGAAATCGGTAGTATTTGGACCACATGTTCCAATGGTACCGAGTGCCGAGGATCCAAAGATCCAAGTACCAAAGAGTGTTGAGAACTACTCAGAGCAAGATTTTCAAAAAATCGAGCTAGATGCCAAGGCTTTCAGCATAGTAGCCATGGCACTGCCGAATGATATCTATGCCGGTCTCTTGCACTGCAATAGTGCTAAAGAACTGTGGGATGCTCTCAAAGAGCAATTCGGGGGAACTGATGATGTGATTGAAAACAACCGTGAAATACTTAACCAACAACATGAAACGTTTAGTCACATAAAAGGGGAGTCATTAACACAGCAGTTTGAAAGGTTTAACTGTCTAATTAGTGAACTTAAACTGGTTGGTCTAACTTTTCCTAATTCAACACTAAATCATAGGTTTCTTAGATCACTTCAGGACAAATGGGACACTATAGCCATAGTTATGAGAAACTCCATCGGATTCAAAGACCTAACCCTGACCCAGCTTCATGGTAAACTCCTGACTTATGAAAGGGAGCTTAACCAGAAAAAGAAGCTCCAGGACTCTGGCAAAGTGTCAGATGACTATGTATTTGGTAATACTGCACTATTGGGTCAGGATGATGGTTCTGGAAGTAGTAAGGATCAGAGTTATGATCATTACATTGACATAACAACTGGTTTCAATAATGATTCTTACTCATCACCAAACAACTGTGCTTTCACAGCCAGTGGTGATATCCAGGCTTCTGATAATTCATCTTTTGTGTACAATGACTTGCAATACATTGACCCTTTGGACCTAGAAGAAATGGACATCTTACATCAGGTTGCTCTGCTCAGTATTAGAACCAATAACTTCTATAAGAAAACTGGCAGGAGGTACCCAGGTTTACATGGTGGGTCAAAGGTTGGGTTGGATAAATCAAAAATAAAGTGTTACAAGTGTCATAGAATGGGTCATTTTGCTAGGGAGTGTAGGAGTCAAAATGGAGTTCCTATGATTACCTATCCAAATCAAAGACCACAGACCAACACTTATCAAACCATCCCTAATGTACCTAATGTGCAAAACACTGCTCACTTTGCACAGACCCAAACCACTGTTCCTGTGCATTATGTCCAAACCACTGTTCCTCAGTATCACTATGTCCAAACACCTGTTGCTCAGGCACCAGTGCCAATGACTGTTACTCCACCCTCTGCTCCTGCAGAGACCAGTCAACCAGGTCAACAGAGTTTCTTTACTCAGGGCTTTGTTGATTGGAGCAGTCTACCAGATGAGATAACAGATGACAACATTGCTCTAGTTGCTAACACTGAAAAGGATTTTTGTTTTATGGCACTAGAAACAATTGTTGAAGAGACTGATTCTGAGGAAGTGGTATCTATGTCTGAAAATGTGACTGATGGTGTTGTTGGTGAGTTTGTTTCAGCTGAAGAATCTGAAGTGGAGGTTGTGAATCTATCAGACCCGTGGGGTAGTGATGACTGTGACTGCCAGTGTAACTGTGCCTTGATGGCTGCTGCTAAGGTATCTCCTCAAATCTTAAATGACTTGTGCTCAGACAAATGTATTGTGGCATTTGCTAAGATAAAAGAGGTGAATGAAAACTTTAGAAAGAAAATTTTGGATTCTGAAATTCAGTTTGAAAAACTTACAAAAGAGTTAAAATCAAAAATATCTGAAAAAGAGTCTGAAATCAGCAGTTTAAAACATGAAGCAAGCATAACCAAAGACCAGCTTTAGACTATGATAACAAAATATCATAGTTGTAAGAAGGAGCTTGAGTCCACCCAAGTTGAATGTAAGAAATGGGTGGAATCATCTAAGGGTTTTGAGATGATTGTCAACCAACAATCTAAAAGTCATGTGAAATTTGGGTTTGGTTTTAAAACCACTGACCAAGTTTCACAAACCACTGACAAAAAGGAACCACAGTTGGTTGAGGTCATTCCTACAAACTCAAAAGGTCAAGAAATCAAGGTTACTGAACCCAATGGCAAGAAAATCATTCTTGAAAAGTTGGAAGGTACACCCTCATTTGATGAAATTGAGAAATATCAATTCAAACCAACATGGTCAGATGAGTGTGAAGTCCTTGAAAATTTCAAACCAATGACCTTCAAAACCCCTGATGGTAAAATGGCACCACAGGCCAAAGTAATCCCTCTAGTAAATCTTCCAACAGATGATGAAACATCTGTTGAAAAGAAGAAAGAAAAAGGGAAAGCCAAGAACAACTTGTTTTGTGATTTTTGTGAAAAGAAGAACCATGTCACCAAAAACTGTTTTCTTCTAAAAGCATATGATATCAACAAAACAACAAGTTTAAATGATTCTAAATCTAAAGAATGTTCAATCTGCAAGAAAAAGAATCACAAAACAAAAGAGTGCCTATATCTCAAAAATTTTGATGAAAAGATAAAAGAGTATAAGGCTAAAACTCTGGAAAGTCAAGTGGTAAGTACTTCAAAAGGAAAACCCAAACAGACTTTTGAATCAGTTCAAACATCTGTTACAAAAAGTCTGAACAAAAACTCTGCTCCCAGAGAAGTTCAGGTAACAGATGCTCCACCTGTTAACAGATTACCAAGAGGATATGGACAACCCACTTGTCATCGTCTGCCACATGTTTATGAAGAGCCCAAGAGGCCTTCAAAACCAAAATTGAACAGACACCCTCATGGTTTTCAACAACTGATTGGAAATGATCAAACAGCTGCTGGACCAAGTGTTGACATACAAGCACTGGCAAATGGTCAACTGCAGCTGTTGAACTTAGTTCAAAAGCTAGTCCAAACTACTGATCATTCTCCTCAACTTAAGGTTGAGACAGCTAAGGACCCATCCAAAGCCAATTTGGCTTTGGACACTCACCAAAACTAAAATCTTTACTGATGTGCAGGGAGCTTCTACTTGTTTAGACAGTTTATGGTATGTAGATAGTGGAGGCTCCAGGCACATGACTGGATGTAGAGCCCTTCTTCTGGACTTTCTTGCTCATGGAGGGGGTGATATATCCTTTGGTAATGATTCTAAAGGTAAAGTGTTGGGTTCTGGTACTGTCAAAGCAGGGAGGCTTAAGTTTGAAAATGTTAATCTAATAGACAATCTAAAATTTAATCTACTTAGTGTATCTCAAATGAGTGACAAAGGCTTTGGGTCATTCTTCACTAAGCAAACTTGTAAGATTGTTGGCCCAGAGGCTGTAGAAAAGATTAACACCATCATTGCTGAGAGCAAAGCACAACTTGTTGCTCACAGAAGTGGCAATGTGTATGTAGTTGATATGTTGAAGGATAATCCTACTGCAAATGTCTGTCTGTTCTCAGCTGCCTCTACCAAAGAGACAGAATTGTGGCATAGGAGACTTGGTCACACCAACCTTCAAACTATCAACTCACTCTCCAAACAAAACCTTGTCAGAGGTTTACCATCAAAAGAATTCAAATGTGATGAGCATTGTGTTTCCTGTTTAAAAGGTAAACAACATAAAAGCTCTTACAAATCCATTGATGAGTCCAAAACTAGTCAGTGTTTACAAATGTTGCACATGGACTTGTTTGGCCCTGTAAAAATCATGAGTCTAAGAAGAAAAAGATTTTGTCTTGTCATAGTTGATGATTTTTCTAGGTTTACATGGACTTACTTTTTACACTCTAAGGATGAGACTGCAGGTATTTTGAAGGACTTTGTCACCAAAGTTGAAAAACAATATGACTTGCCAGTAAAAGTCTTTAGGAGTGACAATGGAGTAGAGTTTAAGAATAAGGAGTTGGATGATTTCTGTGTGTCAAAAGGGATTGTAAGTACAGTATCCCAAGAACACCAGAGCAAAATGGGGTGGTTGAAAGGAAGAACAGGACTCTCATTGAGGCTGCAAGAACAATGCTAGCAGATTCTGGTTTACCTCTGTCCTTTTGGGCAGAAGCTGTAAACACTGCTTGCTATGTTCAAAACAGAGTTTTAATCAACCCTAGACATCAAAAGACTGCTTATGAAATTCTGTTTAAAATCAAACCACTGATATCATTTTTCAAAGTCTTTGGCTGTCCATGTTTTATTTTAAATCTTAAAGATTCCATTTCAAAATTTGCAGCCAAAGTGGATTGTGGATATTTTCTGGGGTATTCTTCTACTGCTAAGGCTTATAAAGTGTTTAACACAAGGACTAAAACAATAGAAGAAACTCTGAATGTGAAGTTCAATGAACTATCATCTTTAAAAATCCCAGCAAACCCTGCTGAGTTGTTTGATTTAGATAAATTCAAATTTGAAGATATTGCTGTCAAAACTAACCCTGCAGGTACTCCACAATCTTCACAACAAGAATACAGAATAGATGTTGTGGTTCCAGACCACTACAAAGTCTATCCTGCATCAGAGGAAGCAGTGGTTCAAAACAACTGTCAAAACTCTGTCATAGCTGAGTCAGCCACTGTTGGCCAGTCTTACCTTCAAACCACTGATTCACCCATCCAATCCACTGCTCAATCATCTGTTGCCAAAAGTCACTCATCTGTTGACAAAATTCAGTCCAACTTTACACCACTTGGACCCATTCCTCCACCTCCATTCCAAACATCTGTTGACTCTTCAAAAGTGCCAACAGATGTTATGTCAACAGAGTCTCCAAACCTCTGTCCTTCACCACAAAATGCAATCATACCATATCAGGGAGATCTAATCTACCTAAGCGCTCATCCACCAGATCAGATCATTGGCAACATCAGAGAAGGTGTGCTCACAAGGAGCCAATCTTCAAACATCTGTCTTTTTGCAGGCTTTTTATCCCTTACACAACCTGTCAAGTACCAAGAGGCAGTGAAAGACAACAGTTGGGTAGAAGCCATGCAAGAAGAACTCCTTCAGTTCAAAAGACAACAAGTATGGGAACTTGTACCACTGCCTAAGGATGTCTGTCCAATTGGCACAAAGTGGGTCTTCAAAAATAAAACTGATGAAAGGGGTATAGTTGTCAAGAACAAAGCCAGGTTAGTGGTTCAAGGCTTCAGACAAGAAGAGGGAATTGACTATGATGAAACCTTTGCCCCTGTAGCAAGGTTAGAAGCTATCAGACTCTTCCTAGCCTTTGCTGTCAACCACAACATCAAGGTGTATCAGATGGACATCAAGTGTGCCTTCCTATATGGCAAAATTCAGGAGGAGGTCTATGTATGTCAACCACCTGGTTTTGAAGACACATTCCATCCTGATCATGTCTACAAGCTTAACAAAGCATTGTATGGACTGAAACAAGCACCAAGAGCCTGGTATGAAACTCTCTCTACTTTTCTCTTATCCATTGGTTTCACAAGAGGTAAAATTGATAAAACCTTGTTTTTAAAATGGAAAGGAAAAGATTTAATGATTATTCAAATATATGTGGATGACATCATTTTTGGATCCACATGTAATAAAATGTGTGAGGAGTTTAGGGAACTCATGACAGCAGAGTTTGAAATGAGTGCTATGGGTGAACTTCAGTGCTTTCTTGGTCTTCAAGTAAAGCAACTGCAAAATGGCACTTTCATTCATCAAAACAAGTATGTGAAAAACTTGTTAACAAAATTTGAGATGAATGATTGTAAGCCATGTAGTACACCCATGAGCACTGTCAAGCCACTCACTGATGATGAAAAGGATGAACTGGTTGATCAGACACACTATAGATGCATGATTGGGTCTTTATTGTACTTAACAGCATCCAGGCCAGACATTATGTTTGCAACCTGTGTGTGTGCCAGATCTCAGGCTTCTCCTAGAAAGTCTAACCTTATTGCTGTAAAAAGGATATTCAGATACCTAAAAGGTGCTCCCACACTTGGTATCTGGTATCCTGCTAATGGAAACATTGAGCTTTCAGGTTATTCAGATAGTGATTTTGCTGGCTGCCATACAACAAGGAAGTCCACCTCAGGAGGGTGCCAGTTTCTAGGGAATGCCTTAGTTTCTTGGCAAAGCAAAAAGCAAGCAGCTGTTTCAACATCAACTGCTGAAGCTGAATACATTGCTGCTGCAAGCTGTACAGCCCAACTTATGTGGCTTCAAAATCAACTACTGGATTTTGGGATAACTGCACTAAGGACTCCACTCATGTTGGATAGCCAAGCTGCTGAAAATATCATCAAAAATCCAGTCTCCCATTCAACCACCAAGCACATAGATATCAGACATCATTTTGTCAGGGATAGCTATGAAAAAGGTTTGATTTCTCTGCACCATGTTCCAACAGAGGATCAGTTGGCAGATGTGCTGACAAAAGCTTTAGACACATCTACCTTCACAAATCTGATTTCTCGAATTGGAATGTTAAACATGGATTAAAACAACAAAAATGTTTTCAATAAAAACATTAAAATGTTTTCAGAAAACCAAATCTTGCTAAAATGATACTTTGGTTGAAAAATCTGTTTTTGAACCACTGTTCAGATAAAACAACCACTGTTTCATTAAAACCACTGATAGTTGAAAAATCTGTTTCAAACATCTGATCAGATAAAACAACCACTGTTGGTTGGAAAATCTGTTTCAAACATCTGATCTGATAAAACAACTATTTTCATCAGTCTTTTGGTTAAACAACAGAGGTTGGCAACAGAGGTTTACCAAAACAGCTGTATGCCACCAGATGTTTCAACCATCAGATGTTTGCCACGTCTGCTCTCAAAAGCAGAGTTTTGCCACATCAGCGGTTTCACCAGAGCCTATAAAACCCTGTTCTTTCCCCAACAGCAGTTTTACTGTCTCATTGTATTCAAAATACTGAAAACCGCTCTCGTCTCCCTCATAACCCTCAATCAAAGTTCATCATTTTCACAATCCAAATCCATTAAAATGGAACTCCAAACAAAAGCCACTCATAATTTCCTTCCCTATTTGGTAAAAACCGAAGACAACACACCATTCCATTCCACCATAGACATCATCAATAACTCAAAGTATAAAAATGTTCTTATTGCTGATGCCCCCATATACCTGGAAACACTCCAAGAATTCTGGGCGAATGCTGAAGTCTTATATCAAGACAAAAAGCCAACTTCCATAATTTCCAAAATTGGAGACACCAGTATCGCCATAACCCCTGAAATCATATCCACTACCTTCTCACTAAACGACTTGTCAGGTATGGAAACTTTTCCAAAAACAGAGCTTCACACTGAGTTTCAAGAGCGAGGGTATGATGCACAAATGACTGGTTCCACATTATACAAAAGTTTTTTCCCACCAGTCATGAAATTTTTCTTTCATACTCTCCTCCTCTGTGCCTCTTCCAAGACTACATCCTTCAATGAAATCCCATTGAGGATACAATACTTGGGATATGCTATGTTGTCAGATTCTGACTTCAATCTATCTCAGGGATTGTTCTTAGACTTGGTATCAAATGTGAAAGCCATAAAATCTGGCTCAAACAATGCTTTTCTGCTCTACCCTAGAATTCTAAGTGTAATTCTACAAAAGATTTTACCTGAAAAGGATTTTCAAAAGGGAGAGTCTTTCAAAATGAAAAGTTTAACTGATTAAACTTTTACAAGAATGCTGGGTTCTTCAACCCAAGAAAAAGTATTAAAAGTTCAAAAGGTTTCAAAAACACAACCAAAGAGGACAAAGACAACAACTGTTGTTGAAACCTCTGTTGGTGAGCCCACTGCTCCTGGTGATCATGGCACTTCATCCAGTGCTGTGAAACCCACACCAGCCACCAAAAGAAAACGTCCATCCTCCAAACCAACCACCAAAACCAAAAAGGGACTTCTGGAAGATGAGATACCAAAAGCTAACCCTGTTGCATCACCAAAGCAACATGAAACCACTGTTGTTACTTCCTCACAACAGTTGGAGATATCTCAACCCAAGCAAACTCCTCAAGAATCCTCACAAAAGGATCTTGTTGTAAGCCAAAGGGAACCTCATACTGAGGCATATGAGTCACTTGATCATATGTTTACAAGTCCATCTCCCAGGGCTAATCAGCTTCTTACTCCACCTACATCACCACCACATGTCCCACAAACAATGCAACCCCTGTTTGAAGCTATTGACAAAACTCAGGACAACCCCAGTTCCTCTCCTTCACCTATCAATGAGAGTATACCACCACCAGTGACTGGGGCTGAGGAAAGTCAATTAGCTATCCCACAAACAGAAGAGGAGGTTATACTCCCAGAAGTCAATGTTACTTCTGATGAGGTTTCAAGAGAAGCAGCTACTACTGCTGTAGAGACCATTGTCTCACAGCTGGACAGTGGTTCCATTGATAAGACTTCCATGAAGGCAACAACTGATGAGGACACAATTGTGTCTCCTGAAACAGTTGGAAGTCCCCAGTACCAAGACAAAGGGGCAGCAGGTTCTTATTCTATGGACTCACCTCCTAGAACTGAACCAGCTAAAACTACCCCTGGTAGGGATTCAGATGATCCTATTAGCTTAGGTGATGAGTCAAAACTTCAAGAATTGACGGTTAAGGTTCAAAACCTTGAATCCTCTGTTGCTGACATTAAATCTGATGTCAAGTCAATATTGGAGACACTGAACACCTTTACCAAAAGTCAACCTTCAACCTCTGATATTGCCAGTGAGCTATGGAAATCAGTTTCACCCATCATCATAGCTCACAGAAAACTGGCAGATCAAACCCAAGAAACCTACATGTCCTTGATCAGGAATATGGTTGATGCAAGATTCAATGACACCAAAGCTGATATCAAAGTGATCAAGGAACATCTGCTGAAGACTACTGGCTCTGCTCCTACCACCATCCTCGGAGATGAGAATGACAATGAGTTCACAGCTGATGATGCCAAAAAGGGGGAGAGTGGCAGAGATAGGCTGCCAAAGCTAGATCCTTTTGGTGCACCACCCTCACAAAAAGGGAAGAAGCCAACTGCTGACAAACCAGGGTCACCCAAATCAGCTCCACAAACTCAACAACCAAATGTTCAGATCCCTGTCACTGAACCAGCACAAGCATCAAAGGCTAAAGAAGTTGACACTTCAGCTAATGAACAAGCTGAGAAAGCTGCTCAGGATAAAAGAAAAAGGGCTGATACTTTGGAAGTAAAGGCAGAGATGTTAGTTCAGTTGAAAAAGGAACAGCAGCAGGAAGTGGAAGATGTGAACACTTAAAAGAGAAAGAAAATGCCAGCCAAACACACTAGAAAACCACCTTCCAAACTAACTGCTGAAACCTCTGCTGTACAAACACCTGTTACCACAACCACTGGTCCTAAAACCACTGCCACCACAACTTCTGCTACCCAAACCACTGAACCTAAAACCACTGCTGCTAAAACATCTGCTCAACCCAAACCAGTAACCAAACCTGTAACCAAACCAATCACCACACCATCAACCACTAAACCAGCCACAAATCAACCAACTCCCAAACCTACCTCAACACAACCTAAAACCCAAACAACTGCTGGTTCCACAAAAGGACCAACAGATGTTCACCAAACCACTGCCTCATCCTCACCTTCACCCAAAATCTTGTAAAGCAGAAAAAGGAAATCCACCTTTGTTATACAAGATGAAAACATCCACAACACACCACCTAACACCCCAATCTCACAACCCACACCAGTCAATGCCATTCCACTTTCATCTTACTCACCACACACTGCTCAATTCAGATCCCATAGACCACCACCAACCATCACCCCATTGGCTGAGAAGTATCCCCTTGAGTTGGATCTAATCAAAGGGGGAACTTCAATCCTTCTACAATACTGATCAGCCATCAGAAAGATCCTTCCCATCTCTCAAAGGCTTCCCTGTCCCACTTAACATTGACACATATCTCAAATACAAAAGTGAACAGGCTGATGCCATCATCAAAGAGAAATGCAAAGGGAAGGATGATAGGACTGCTCAGGGCATCCATTCAGCAGAGCTTAGCAAACTCAGAAGGATTGAAGATTATGCTAAGACCCTGAGCAATTCCATGTCTACCATGCCTCTCAGCAGACACCTGGAAATGGAAGTGAGGGATTCATTGCTAGAACAGATCTTGGCAACCAAGCCTTACAAAGCAACAAAGAACCAATTCACAGGCTGGACCACACATGCTCTCAGGGAAGAACTAATCAGAATTGAGAACATGGCCAAGAATCCTCCTGCTAAGGCCTCTGCCCCTGATTTCAGTAAAGGGAGAGATCAAGCTAGAGCCTTGAAGTTCAAAAGAATGAGACAAGAGCTTGTAGCAGCCAAGTATGGAGAGATGAGATCTGTTGCTAGATGGTCAGAGGTCAGGCTAATTGAAACATACAAGAAACTTGAACAAGAAAGAAAGACCAATCCCAAGCTACCAAGAAAACCAGTGTATGATGATGCTCCCAAGAAACCCTCACAGGCCTTTACATTAGATAGCTTACTTGAAACCTTTGATCTTTCTATTACTGCTCAAAGACAATACAAGAAGCAGAAGGAAATGTCTGAAGAGGATACAAGATAGTTTAATGAAACTTATGTAAAAGAGGGTCTCTTGAACCAACTCAGATTCTTCTCTAACCCTGTCACAGAGAAGTTCAGAGAACTCATTGGCAGGCCTCCATCTCCCAACTCATCCAAAATAAAGATGCGTCCCAGTCACTCCTCTGACTCTAAAATTCTAAAATGGAAGTCTGACAAAGAGACCCATGAATTGACACTGATCAGGTCAGATGGTAGTATTCAGAAGTTAAGTATGGATGATGCACCTGGCCTAAGTGCAGAAGATCTCCAGACACTTCTGGATTTGACACTGGATAGAGATACTGAAGACCTCTTCTCTCTAAGCTTTGAATTACAACTGAAAGGGCAAATTAGAGAAAGTCTGATGAGGAATAAAGATCAAGAATAAAGCAGAGTTTTGGCATCATCTGTTCTAGGGGGAGATTGTTGGGTCTGCTGACCTGGAGAAGAACAGATGATTGAAAGCCAAAATATACTAAGTGATTGATCAAGAATAAAGAACAGTTGTTACAATAGAACTTCCTCCAAAGAACTGCTGATTCCTAAACTGCTGCTGCTTAACATCTGTTAGAAGACAACTGCTGCTGACAAAGTCTGATGGATAAAGTCTGATAAAGAACAAGTGCTGATCAAAGATCTGAAGAGCAATGGTCTGTTGAACCAACAGCACTTTGGTTCAACAGATGATAAGAAGCCATCAGAGCTTTAGTTTAACAGAGTTTTATTATCAGTTGTTTCAATGTAACAGTAGTTTATTGTTTAACAGATGTTATAGTTTGTTAGTCAGTTAGGGGTCGCTTTCTAGGTGACATCAGCAACTGATCATCAGAGGTTTGTACTTGTCTATAAATAGAACAGTACTTGTACTGTTCTATCCATCACTCGTCATTCTCTTTTAGACAAACATTCTCTGAGTGATCAGGCTGAGGGGGAGTTAATTGTACAATTGTAATCTTTCTGTTTAATGAAAGCATTCGGTTAAAAACAATTATACTCTATGTTTTGATTTATTCTTATTCCGCTGCACTTTCCATTTATACTTCATTCATATTTCATACTTAATCAAAACAATCCAATACTCAGATCCTAACAAAAAGTTCTTGATGAACCTTCTGTAGTAACCCGCAAGGCCAAGAAACTGTCGCACTTCAGTAGGAGTTCTAGGGGCATCCCAATTCTTAATTGCCTCGATCTTGGCGGGATCGACATGTATACCCTTTTCATTCACCACGTGGCCTAGGAAGTGGACTTCTCGAATCCAAAAGTCACACTTTGAAAACTTTGCATAGAGCTTCTCTTTGCGCAGTACCTCTAGGATTAACCGAAGGTGATTCTCATGGTCTTCTTTAGTGCGGGAATAGATCAAAATGTCATCAATAAAGACAATGACAAATTTGTCCAGGTATGGCTTACACACGCGATTCATCAAGTCCATGAAAACTGCCGGTGCGTTGGTTAATCCGAACGGCATTACCAAAAATTCATAGTGTCCATAACGAGCTCTGAACGCCGTTTTTGGTACATCCTCTTCTTGGATACGCAACTGGTGATAGCCAGACCTTAGATCAATCTTGGAGTAGAAACTGGATCCTTGAAGTTGATCAAATAAATCGTCGATCCTGGGAAGAGGATAGCGATTTTTGATGGTCAACTTGTTTAGTTCCCAATAGTCTATGCACATTCGGAAAGTGCCGTCCTTCTTCTTTACGAATAAGACGGGAGCTCCCCAGGGTGAGAAGCTTGGTCTTATGAAGCCTTTGTCTAACAATTCCTGCAGTTGACCGGATAGTTCCTGCATCTCGGATGGAGCTAAGCGATATGGCGATCGAGCTACGGGTGCAGCTCCAGGAACAAGGTCGATGCGGAACTCGACTTGTCGAGGTGGTGGCAACCCCGGCAAATCTTCTGGGAACACATCTGGAAAATCTCTAGCTATCGGAATGTCTTCTAACTTTCGCTCGTCGGCCTTCTTATCTACCACGTGCGCCAAGAATGCAACAAGACCTTTCCTTAAGCACTTTCGGGCCTTCATGCTGGTAATAATTCTTAATGGCGTCCCACGCCTTTCCCCTTGAATCGACAGAGTTTCACCGCTTACGAGGGGAACTTGAATTATTTTATCATTGCAAACAACGATAGCACGTTGTGCAGATAACCAATCCATGCCAACGACTATGTCAAAACTACCCAGTACTACCGGCAAGAGATCAATATCAAATTCGTGACCACAGAGATCCAATTTACAATCCTTCGCTACTTCTCGTGTTTCTATGGTTTTACCATTAGCCAGTTCTATAGAATACGTGTGTCTAGTTTACTAGTTTTTAGCCCAAGTAATCTTTTAAACTCGACAGATACGAAGCTAAAATCGGCGCCAGTATCAAATAATACAGAAGCATAATGACCATTAAGAGGGAACGTACCAGTGACCACATTGGGGTCCTGTCGTGCATCACCGGCACCAATCACAAATGCCCGCCCACGGGCTTGGTTGTTGAGCTTGGGGAAATCCCTCTTCCAATGGTCAAGCGATCCACACGAGAAGCAGGGCCTCGCTCCTCCGTTCTTTGGTGCTCCTGACCTGCACTCTTCGGTTTTGTGCCCCGTGCGCTGGCACTTCCCACAGATTATCCCATTCTTTCCGTGATAACCCGGCTTTCCGCCGTTTCCACGTCCTGTGGCTACATACCCTCTTCCCTTCTTGTTCGTTCCACCCGATGACCCATCCTTTTTCCCATCATTGCGCTTACGTTTCCCGAACCTTGGCTTATTTCCCTGATCACTAGACCCAACCGCTGAACTTGTACCCAAATTCCTACCCTCTATGCTGCTGGACTCAGTAAGTTTCAATCCTGACACTTTCCGGATTAGGGTGCCCATTCGGATGGCGTCTTCAGTGAGGCTTAGAGCGAGGTCGATAGCCTCGCGCATGGTCGTGGGTTTGGAAGCAGTGACCATGCCGCGTATCTGTGGCGCCAGCCCGAATAGGTATCGTTCCACTTTCTTGCTTTCCGGGGTAATCAAGCGAGGTACTAGTCGAGAGAGATCATGGAATCTGGATGTGTACCCAGTTACGTCCGATCCAACCATGGTGTGGTTCCAAAACTTGGTCTCTAGCTTTTGCACTTCACTTGCCGGGCAGTATTCGGCGATCATAAGTTCTTTTAACTCCAACCAGGACAAGGAGTAGGCAACATCGTCTCCTAGTGATTGTACTTGGTCGTTCCACCAAGTTAGTGCCTGGTCTAGGAATAGGTTAGTGGCATACATAACTGCTTGTCGTGGAGTACAGCTACTGATGCGGATCACCGCCTCAGTTTTCTCGAACCATTTGACCAGTCCGACAAATCCCTCAGTGCCACTGAAGTTGAGTGGCTTGCAGTCCAGAAAGGCTTTGAATGTGCAGCCACGCTCTCACGAGGCCATTTCTGCAATAATAAGGTAGCATGTTATTATGGATTAGGAGTTTCCTGCTAATCTCCCATTGCATTTATTCATAACCCTCTTACCAGTAGGGGAGGTTTCGCGTCGGTCGCTCCCAGATCTGTCCCGCGATCGTTCAGTGCGGGCGGCATTGTGTGCCGCGAGGGCTTGAGCTATACGCTCCGAGACTAGTGCTTCAAGCTCCTCGGGTGTTGTGGGTAGTCCTCCATTCCCACTGTTGCTTCGGGTGGCTGGTGCCATTTTTCTTCAATAATAATTATCAAAGGTTAATTTGACGATCATTCATACAACATCGTCATACATATAGCATAAATAACAACCCAAAACATAAACACAATAGTCATCACAACGTCACCATACCATCACACAAATCACAATATATACAGAGTAAGTAATAATAATCGTAGACAATCATAACAACATATTTCACCATAACAAGATTTTCATTAATTTCAATAACACGAGTACAATGATTGTTTGCAATAACAAAATAGGGGATACATCCCTCATACATCGTTCCTTGAAATACCATAGAAATATAATGTCATATACCGGCAAAACCCGCACGGCTAGGCAAAAATGCAGACGAGTGCTATAACTCGTGCTATGCTATCATACTACTACTACTACTATCATGTCTGCAGATGATTCTTCGAGTGTCTCTGGAATGTCTCTACTGTGGTGGTGGTGGTGGCGGATACTGATACTGGGGGGCGTACATACTGATGGACATACTGATCGCCATAATGCGATCATACAAGAACTGGCGATGAGCGAAATGCGCGTCGCCTGTAATCCCACAATGCGCGTCCATGCGCAGTAACTCCTCGGCGTAATATGCCAGTGCATCTCTAGAGTCAATGATCCTGGCCCACATAAGTCGCGTCTGCTGCTCCATCTGGTTCACAGTGCGCTGCACTGTGTCAGTGAGGGTCTGGAAGTCCCTCTCTAGAGAGATCACAGTGGACCATGCCGGTCCGGACAGTGGGGTCATCACATGGGGCTGTGACGGCCCGGGTATGTCAGTGTACGTCGGCTGGGATGGGCCGACAATGTCTGGTATCGGTAGAGGTGGGAAGGGTTGGGCAAAGCCCGGTAGTCCAGTGGTGAGGTGGGGTGGCATCTGGTATGGGTCTCCTGCACCCAAAGGGTACGGCGCAGGCGGTGTCATCATGAAGGGGGTCCCTGCACCCAAGGTGAAAGGTGCGGGTGGGGGTACTGTAAGCATCTCGGGGAGGGGTGGCAGTATGGGAAAGGTGGTAACGGGTAGTGTCATGGTAGCTGAGGAAGGTGCTATGAGCTCGGCCAGTGGGACCATGAGAGGCTGTGTAAAAGTGGTTCACTCCGGGGTGGACGCCACAACGGTGGGGGTAGGGGGGCTCGCAGTAGCGAACGCCGTCATGCCGGCTCTATGTAACTCAGAGCTACGGGCTGAGCTACCCTCTAGGATGTGCCCTGCGGAGGCTGGCCCATCCTATGGTACGGGCTCTGGTAGGGCGAGTAGGGCTGTCGGGGCAGTGGGGGCGTGCTCTATCACTGGAGCAACGGGCTCCTTCTGAACAGTTTGGGGTAAGGGCAGGGCTATATGGTCCACAGACGCTACTGACTCATCGTTAGAGTCGTCTGATATCCACCCGTTCCGTCCCCGGGCAACAGGCACAAGCATCATACCTGGGGGAACGGGAATGTGAGGGGTGGGTAGTGGCTCATGATCGGTGCGGGCACGTCGTCTGAATGGAGACTCCATGGTCTCTGACCGGGTGGGGGCTGGTCTCGACGGACCTGCGCAGCCTACAGGGAAATCCCTGACAGCTCGGATAGGGCGTACTGGCAGTGGTGCGGTCGATAATGGTACGAGTGGCAAGTCGGCCTGTGGTGCCTCCGCCATCGGTAGGTCTGCCGCTGCGACCACGTCGTCTCCAGCGGGGGCCCAATCTGGGTCCTCACTGGGGTCAGTCTCGTCATCTACGCCTCCAATGGCGACGTCTACCTCCATGTCGTCATCCTCTAGGTCAAGCACTACCACCTCGATCGGTGGGGGCGACAAGATCTGAATGCTGCTATCGAAGCTCGGTGCGCCACTCTCAGCGTTCGACATCCCTGGCAAAAGAACCGTATTTATTATTTATGTATTCTTTATTAGAAGGTTAAGGAGTACGTTTTCAGTAATCTTCCTAACTTCTAATACTAAAGTAACATGTATCAATACCCATGGCTAGCTTGGTCGGAATCTCTTCATACCCAACGTTCTTCGAAAAATTACTTTGTCGCCTTTTTGCATATATATTTTGAAAGCCTTATCTTTTTTAACCAAATCCGGTTATAGTTTAGATTTTTAAAATACTAATTCGCTATAACCTTGGCTCTGATACCACTTTCTGTCACACCACGACTATGGCGGAAACACGTGGCGCGACGGTTCCAATGGATAAAGCCAAGATTAATGCAAATCACAAGTAATTAAAGAAATGGGTCATTTATTAAGACGTCGAAAATCATGTCTAATTATTCATACATAAACGAAAAATTGTTTTTAATTCAAATAAGGAGGCTTCTCAAGTATATCCCGATTCCTTGGGAATAAAGAGATGAAGCCCCTTCAAAACACCCGACGTCCCGATAAGAGATTCCCCCGACCCAGCTTGCCATATTGTCCATCATTCATCAATTACCTGAAAGATATGTTTAAAATCGTCAATATATAAATATTGGTGAGTTCACAGGTTTTAGTTTATCAAAACATTATCTTTTGGGAATTTCCATGTTATGACAATTTATAGAAGTTGCAGGTTCCTACAATTCTACTTGAGCCTATAATCAAACCAAGACAAATAATAATGCCCCGCTCCAAGTCGTTACTCGGTATTCCTACGACTTAATTTTCAGAATACGTGCACCCCAGGCATACGCCGATGCATAATCGACGCTATCGATTAGGGGTGGGCCTTGTCAGGCACCAATAGTACTATTCAAATATTCCTTCGGTTTCACTTTCCTGAATTAATGACTATAGTAGTGAGGTCTCAACCCCGAGTGGCGATCATAACTCAAGTAACCAACCCGTCAAACATTTCCCTAACATATCTTTCCCCCGGAAACGTTAAATAGTTTAAAGATGGGGCCGTGAAACTCACCTGAAACTGTGTTTGGCTCAAAGAAGAAAATAGCAAATTTGGTGGTCTCGCACTTACAAACGTTCTAGGCGTATAAGTCACTACACCTATAGTGCATGTGCCTTGGCAAGTTGTACACCCAACTCCCCGACCACGTGTTATCCCAATTCCCGTTTAATTAGACGCGCATCCTAGGTCCATTGGCGATGGATTACCCTTTTCTTTATATATTATTCTTGTTAATATTATTTGTAACATGTATACTATTATTCTCGACACAACTCTACCTAACGTATAATTATTTTCCCATTTAAATAATTATACTTAGGATCGTATCGTCCGATATAATGTATTCTTATCTCCCGACCCGACTCACTTTGCCGCATATTTATTTTCCCATTTAAATAAATATGCTAAGTTCGTGTCGTTCGATAATATATTTTAACGCCCGACTCAACTCACCATGCCGTACATTTATTTTCCCATTTAAATAAATATAATAGGATCTTGTTGGTATTTACACGTTCGTAGATATACCTCTCCTACTTGTCTCGGTTTTCCTTCTCGCGTATCTATTTTTCCATTTAAATAGATATACTAGAATTTCGTCGAGGCAAGTATGTATCTATATATCAACGTGTGCGTTTTCTTTGTTAAGTCCATACGTTGTTTAACGTTTTTAATTCATTATGTTACGCATTCTCCCACGAATATTCGTTCTAACACTTAGGAAAGTGTTACATAAGTTTCACCCTTGTTATATATATTTTACTTCATAAAATATATATATTTTCACGTTTTGCCGCGATGGCATTTTTCTCTAGTTTGTCCGTTTATACACCATAGTTAGTTTATGTTACTAAGTCCGATAGTTAACTTTTTCCGCGTTTTCTTCCAATATGCGTTCTATGGAATTACTATTCGTACTTCCAATTCCGAACGTATATTACTTGGAAAAATATACTTTTGTACTTTTCGTTCGACTCGTTATCTTGTATTCCAAAAATGTTTCCGATACTTTTATATTCCCATTTATATAAAAGTATCCATCTTTGTACAAGTTTTTCTCAAGTCTTTACTTTTGTCCAATATTTTAATAAAACCTTTATTTTCGTAAAAATCCTTGTGTTAACTTAACCTCTTATTTTTATAAAACTTCCATTTTTATAAAAATACATTTTTTTTTTCAAAAATATACATAAGTAGGTTTCTTATGTTTACCAAAACTATACTTGGAGAAACCATTATTTACGTTTTTGACACCAAACTTTCCGTGAACACATTTTAGACCAAAGTTTCTAAAATACTTATTTTAGTCCATCAACTTTCAAAGTCTCATCATTAGTCCTTTAACTTCTAAATGTTACTTTTTCCATCCTAACTTCCAAAGTTAGCATTTTTCATCCAACTAGTGGACTTTGAAGAATCATATTTCTCATGTTTGGTTCTTTTTACATTTTTCCACTTCTATTAGTCTTCTATTCCATTATTGATGCCATTAACATGTGTGTATTATGTTTTTATCCAACATACCCAAATTTCACTCATCTAAGTGAGTAGACTTTGAACATGAAACTTTTACATGCAAGATCATCTAACACATTTTAATATATTTTTGACATTAGTTAGTCATTTTATGATGATCAAAACCATCTTTTATCACTTTCAAGTCTCTTTCAAAAATAATGTCTAGATCATCATCCTTTTTACATGCATGTACATATTTTCGCATTTCTTGAAATATTACATTACCAACATCAACTCTATGATTCATCCATATTATTATTCTTCTATTTTATTCTTGTAAGATATATTAAACTCTATATTTTCAAAACCACATTTAACCCATTAATGTACAACTTGCTCAATAGAACACATAATATGAACATTACAATCAAAACAAGGTTGAAACTTACTACTAGCTCAAGGCTAGGGAAGACAAAACCTTGGATTGGATGGGGTTTAGTGTGTTCTTCCAAAGGGTTGAGCTCCAAGCTCTTGAAACACACAATGGGGTTTTGAAGGATTATGATCTAGAGATGATTTGGTAGTGTAAATTTTGAAAGAAAATGTGTATGGGGGTGGGGGTAGGCTACGGCCAAAGAGGAAGAAGAAGAAGAAATTTTGTGGGTTTGCTTCAAGTGTGTTATGTTGCTTTATAATAACTTCCCCAAATCTTTCAAGATTAGATGTATCTTAGAGAAGATTGTGTAGGTTAATAATAATAGAAAAAATTTATAAAGATCACACAAGAGGGTGTTTGGCCGAAAATTTTAGAGAGAGAGGGAAGGAGATTGGTTAATTTCCAAGGACCAATACTTTTCCATGCAAACTCATGATTAGTATCTTCCTAATGATTTATTAGATAACACAAGTTATCTCCACTTGAGTGGGCCATAGGCCGGCCCCAAGGGGTGTTTTTGGTGGGGTCCACTTTGCTAAATATTATTCATTATTATTATGTTTAATCTCTTCTCGTTCGAGTCCCGTCCGGGTATTTTTCGAGCTTTTATCGCGCGTCCACCGGATATTAAAAATATCTTTAATAACCTTTAATTATGGTCCGGGTTAAGCGTTCATAATTTATTTAGGCTTTTGCCGGGTGAATTTATACGTTATGCGCGTATCGGGTGCGGTACGCGCACTTTATTCGTTACCGGGAGATTTGTACAATAAGCTTTCACGTATGGCTTTGGAGTTCCAAAACCCATCATATTTCGTGAAGTTACGTTTTATTTTATATTCCGGGTGTCCGGGATTCGTTTCGCTTATTTAATTTTTACCGGGTAATCGCCAGTGTCCATACCGGATAGATTTGTTCGCACATGATTCCATCATGTTTTGTCATTAAACATATGCATTCCTATGCATTATTTGGGAATTGCTATCTTCCTAAGGCCTCAGTTAAATAATCAACACATAATTGTATTTAATTACGTTAATCGCATTAATTAATTAGTACGGAATTACCTTATTTTTGCCGGTTGTTACATGCTTCACATATGATATCCTCTCAAAGCTCACAATCCCATTACTCACGCTCCCTTCCATAGTGATATATCCGCCTTTATTCCCAGCAAATGCAACATATCCACCATTAATATTCTTCACGTCAAACAGTAACGCAAGATCCCCTGTCATGTGGCCTGAAGCTCCACTATCAACAATCCAAAGACTGCTAATAGGGCCAGCTAAAGCTCCCTGCACACATCAAGTAAAACAGTTAGTTCTTTCGGGGGACCCAAGCCTGAGTCTTGGGTCTTGGAATATCATTGTTCAAACAAACATTCTCATCAACACTTTGTTTTGGATCAATCTTTTTAGGATTATTCAAAACATTTTCCTTTTTCTCATTGGATTTTGAAGTTGAGGCACCTGAAGAACCATTTGGTGTCCAAGATTGTTCAGTTCTTTTCAAGATACGAATCTGAGATTTTTGGTTCTCAGTCGGTTTCTGAACATTGTTTGCAAAGGAAACTTTCTTGGTTACCTTATCTGATTTAACAGACTTAGGTCCAACATTTGACTTGACAATAGGTTTTGGTGGAACCCTTTGCCTATCATTTGTTGTGTTCACCTATGGTTTTCTCCATGAATTTTCCATAGCAATTCGATTTCTGCGATCATACTGAAATGGACGATTGTTCCTCGTTTGATAAAAATTGTTTTGATTGTAAAATTGTTGTTGTTGAGGAACAACACGTCTATGTGGTGGAATGTAATGATCAATCGGTTTCCTCATGGAATTCCTCACTTCAACTTCGTGCCTTTTATGCCTTACATACGGGTAGTGAGCAAGTAAATGCCCTCTCTCCCCGCATTTAAAGCATGCACGGTATTCCTCAAAAACATTAGGAGCATTCGGTTGAGCAAATGATCGAACAGGATATTGATCATTATACTGTTTGTTCCTCAAACTCTTAGGGAGTGGCCCTTTCGAGTAAGAGCCCGTTTGCTTTGTTTTTGGGTTTAATGAACTCTGTGACATGAACCTTTGGTTCTTGAGGAACATCCAAAAACAATTTCTTTAAAATGGCAGGTGGAATTTCATTTGTTCTCTCATGTTTTGGGAACCAAATGGTGCTTTCTTGCCAAATTTTATCAATTTTAGCATAATTGGCATTTTTAATTGGAAATTCCTCATCAGAGATGATCTTATCGGATCCTTCCATCCGATAAAACACCTTGACTGGTTTGTCACAAGGTTCATTCTTAACATTTTTCTCAATTTCTATCTTAATCACATTCTTTTCAGGCTTTTTCTCACGATGTGCATTAGCCATCGGATGCACATGCTGAGATGGTGACACTGGTTCATTGGTAATGATGTAATTTTCTTTTGGAATTTCACATGCATTAGTACTTTGGAAACTACCAGAGTCATCACTCTCAGAGTCTGAATCAACACTTTCAGCTGTAACACCCTCATCATTCAAACCTAAAATCGGCCTCACATCGGAATGTGGATCACCAATACTCGAGGTATTAGATTCATTTTCCGATGATGAGTCTGATTTTACCGAGCTCTCCGGTGTCACTTGATGACAATTGTGATTTTCATAGAGCACCGGAGAAGGCACAGACTTGTAATTAGTGGTTTGATTATCAATGATGTGGTCTACCACATAAGCAATATGCTTATAACTTTCCAACTTCTTGTTGACTTTTTCAGCAAAGCACTTAATGGCAGCCATTTCCAACTTAGTGTTTTCAATTTCATTTATATAGTTATTAATTGCAAGTTGTTTTAATGAAAGAGTATTTTTAAGGTCGGAAATGTCCTTTTTATAACCATCAAGTACCTTGTTGTAAGCAATCAACTCTTTGCGAGTAGATTTACACTTGATGATAGCACTATCACGTTGAACGTGAAGTTCTTTGTTTTCATCTGTCAATCTATCACAAGTACCACAATATTTATCACTAGTAACATCAGTACTACACTCAGAACTTATAGGTTTAGGAGGATCTGTCATGGCCATCAAAGCAAAATGAGCTTCCTTTCCAGTGAAAAACTTGGAATAATCAATCCTAGTGAAAGCATCATCAGCAATGCACGACTTCCTCGTCTTCAGAAAATCTGCTTCTGCTAGCAACTGGTCAATATCATCATCCAAGGATGTAACACTTGCTTCTGTATCTGATTCACTGTCTGAATCTGAATAAACTGATTCACACTCCTCAGGAACATCAGAAACTGTGTCAATCACCACTCCAGAATTTGCCTCCTCAGCTTTAACCTTAACAGATTCAGTCTCCACTTCCACATCTACCTCAGATTCATCAACTTCAACCTCAGTTTCTTCCTTCTTATCAACTATCACCGACTTCTCAGTTTCAACCTTTCGGGCAACACAAGCCACATTTCCACCAGTTGTAATCTCCTCAACCCCAATTAGCATTCCGGACCAGTCAAACCGTTCATCCTGCTGGATCACCAAAGCTTGATTCTGATTTGTGTTCTGTTGGGTTTCATTTGGTGTAGTAATCGGTATGACTGTTCGGTTAGTGTTGTTTGGTGATTGGTTTTGAGTATGGTTTGTTGTGTTTGGTTGTCTGTTCTGGTTGTTGTTAGAGTTGTTTTGTCGGTTTTGGTAGTTGTTTTGGTTTTGAAAGTTGTTGTTACTTTGGTATGAAACTTGGTTTTGGTTTTGTTATTGACGGTTCTGGTAGCTTGCATTGAAAGGGTTTCTATTACCTTGTTTCGGTGGCTGGGTGCATTCCCGTTTAAAGTGACATTTCCCTCCACAGTTAAAACAAGTCACCTTCTCCTTGTTGAACCCGTAGGTTGTATTTGGAGAAGTTCCCAAATCCGTTCTACCCGTCTTTTCGATAAACTCCGTTGCCCTTCTCATAATACTCGCAAAAGCCCACTGGATGTCAATTAATTCCATCTCTTCCTTATCAATATGTGCATAGTCTTCATTGGTCAAGTTATTGTTCCCAATTTGACTTGCAACCAACCCATTATAAGATGAAACCATTGCAGAGACTAGTGCAATATGTTGTTGAGCAACTTCAACCGTTACATTGCCCAAATTAGAAGTTTCCAAAACCACCGGTTGTTGACTGGGTTGAGTCATTGGATTCATGTATTGTGTTTGTTGAGGTGGTTGTTGTGATTGGCTTGCAGTATAGAATGTTGCTTGCTGCATTGGAGAGAACGGTGAGATGTAGGGATTGTTGTATTGTTGTTGTGGTGGTGGTGGTGTGTATGATGGTTGTGAGTAGGATGAGGTTTGTGCGATGTAGTTGATGGTTGGTTTTGGTGGTTCCATAACATTGGAAATACAAGCAACATGCGGTGCCACTATTCCTCCTGAACTCGAGTTTCCAACTGGTGCTGAAGTGCCACCAAAATATAAACTAGGATTCTGAGGAATCTGTGATCTTTTAGCTTTCCTCTTTTCCTCAAGCTCTTTGTTCTCCAATTTCTGCACAAACTCATTGATAGTCCAGAATTTGTAAGCATCCTTCTCTTTGAGAACTTCCACATGCTGATCCCAGTAAGGTGGTAGAGCATCTGCAAACTTGTCCACCAAATCTGTCATAGGAATCTGTATACCATAACTAGACAACTCAGTTAGTAAATGACAATATCTAGGAGTTAATTTTTTTAGAGTCTCATTTCCAACATAAGTAAAGTTCTCGAACTCCTTTCTCAACTCCCCCATCCTCAACCTTCTCGTCTTCTCATTCCCATCATGCCTATTCTTAAGCACATCCCATAGTTGCTTAGACGTAGTGCAAGTCCCAAACTGATGTAGTAAGTCGTTTGTGATCGCCTGAGTCAACTGGGAATAAGCTTTCTTTTCCACACCAAACTTCTTTTTCTCCTCCTTTGACATACTCTCCAATGGAACTGGTTCACCGGTGTTCTCCAAAACCGGTGCAGTGTAACCTCTAGCAATCATCCTCCATGCCTCTGCTCCCTCCACTCCCATGCCTTCCAAATGGATCTTAAACTTTTTCTGCCACTGATTATATTCTTGCATGTCCATGAGCTTAGGTGGCCGATTCCCGCTACCTGAGGATAAGTCATTTATTAGTGTGGAAATAGCATTGGTAGTTTGAGTATTTACCACCGCTGCTGCTACTCCCCAATAGTCAGGTTGTGGTGCTGGAGGTGCAACACTCTGAGGCATCGAGCTAGTCATCGCTATGTAATTGATCGGTTGCGAAGACTGTGTGCTCGTCTTCTTGGCTGCCACTGTCCATGGGTCCATCACTTGCTGTTGTGGTTGTGTTGTTGCTGATCTCGGGGTAGTCGGAAAATTCCACATGATGTTCACGAACTTCGAAAATCACAACACTTAGAAAATTTTCCAAACTGAGATCTACGTTCGCCCCAAATGATTCTACCTTCGTCCAAACTGTCCACGTTCGTCCAAACAGTAACACTCGAAGGTAAAATATGAACAGAATGTAGAATATCAAAAACTGATTCACACTTTCATCCGAAATGTCTCAGGTTCGACCACTCTAATTCCACATTTGCCCGCCCGATCAATCGAATGTGGAAATGTATACCCGAATGTGAAAAATTCAAACACAAAATTCCAGGTTCGACCAAAACTAACCCACTTTCGACCATAAATCACTCACTCTCGCCCACTCTAGGTCAGGTTCGCCCACATCAGTGTACATTCGTCCATTTTACTTCTGAAAAACGGTTACACTTTGAAAAACGGTTATTTTGATCTCTGATTTTCAAAAGTTTATGGATTTGGATGATCTTTATCAGGTTTTGATTCGGAATTGATTTGGAACAACTTTAATTCTTGGAAAACTTGATTTTATCCACAAATTCAACTCTAAATCAATCAAAAACACTCAAAAACCATTTTCAATCAAAAACATATGTATTTTGACCAAAATTATGTCCAAATCAGCTCTGATATTATCAATTTTGTTGTTGTATGATCCGTATGGCTCTGATACCACTTCGTAGTTGAAAGAATTTAGCTAAAACAGGAAAATATGATCATACAAGTCACAAATCTAGGTGCGGAAACCCTAGATATGAACAAAATGATAATACTCGGATCAAAACACGTAAAACATCATTTCAAAGGCTTTTTCATAGATTAACTTTGATAAAAACTTGTTACAATTGATCACCTAGTCAATCTAATCAACTCACACACTTTCACAAACTTAACTTGAACCTGACCTCAAAACACACACGGACTAAAACTCTCTCAAACTTAGAAAACATCAAATTCTAATTATACTAACTGCACATTCGCCCCTTTTCATGGTGCGAATGTGGACTATGTCCACATTCGCCCATCACCAAGGTACGAATGTGTATCTCTTTAGGTCAGTCTTCACCTTCGCCCGTTTCTTCTCTTCCTTCGCCCCTTATCTCTACCTTCGGTCCATCAGAACACAACTAACACATGTTAATTAAGCTAATCCAATCACTAGTCGCACTTCGTGCATCTACAATTGAGACAATTGAAGTTTGAACTTTTTTTTATCATTATTCATGTTTTTTTCATTATTGTTTATATTTTTTTTATATAAAGCATCAACAAGACAAATTTCATCAAGGAATATACATCAAAGTTCCTTAAATTTGGATATTTCTTCTGGTAGATGTTTGGGAAGCTCAACTCTTATAAATTGTATTGGTAAGTTATTTTTATTTAAAATGTAAAACTTATTATATATATATATATATATAAATCTAACTTCTACCTTTTAGATACTGTTGAAGATTTAAATATTAATATATATATATGTATTACTGTTTTAGGTAAATCTTCAAATTATAATCGTATTGGTTATAAGTTCAGAAAAGGAAAACAAAAGTTCTACACAAGTAAATACCTAAATTTGATTTAAATATGGGTGATGATGTATTGGCATATCCTATTGTTCAAAATGTTTATGGAATTTCAAAAGGTATAAGGTGCTGTTTTTTTATTTTTCTGAACTTCCATTTTTTTTTGTTTTTATTCAATTTGTAAATTATGTGGATCATGGAGATCTTGTTTTTGTTTGCTCAAAATGTCATGCATTGTTGTGGGAAGATGAAATGCTTAGAGGATATAAAGATCGTAAGAAAATGGCATTTTCGCTATGCTGTTCGAGTGGAGATGTTAAACTTCCATCATCACCTGAACCTCCTGCATTATTACGGAATTTGTATAATGGTCATACTCCAAAGAGCCAGAACTTCATAAATAACATTCGAGCATATAACATGATGTTTTCTTTTACATCTCTTGGTGACAAGGTTGATAAAAGTTCTCATAGAGGTAAAGGTCCTTATGTATTTAGACTCCAAGGTCAGAATTATCATCGAATGGGTAGTCTACTTCCGGATCATGGAGAACAACCTAAATTTTCACAACTTTACATATATGATTCACAAAATGAAATTGTAAATCGTCAAAAGGCAATGGGGTAATTTTTATAGTTAATTTTGTTCCATTTATGATTTTACTTATTACTCATTTCATATTTACATACATTCTTCATTTGAATTAAATGTTATGATAATTTTTTTAATTTTGATGCAGTTATGAAATAGATTCTAATTCTACTAAAAAAATGCACTCGATCTTGACACCATCAAGCTTATTAAAGATATGTTGGATTCCTGCAATCCGCTTGTGCAGTCCTTCAGGGTGGTAAGAGATTGTTTTCAAGAAAATGACGGGCAAAAAGTAACATTGAAACAAGTGATAAAGATGGAAGGGTTTATAACCTGCCAACTGCCTTAAAAGTTGCTGCATTAATAATTGGTGATTTTGATGGATCATATGAAAAAAGAGACATTATTGTTCGGTCAAAGGTTGGTCGGCTTCAAAGAATTAGTGAGCTTCATCCTTCTAATCTTGCTATGCAGTATCCACTTATTTTTCCATATGGCGAAGATAGTTTCAGACTTGGTATTAAACATAGTGGGGTTGCAGTTGATAATGACAAACCTAGAACCAACCTTACAAAGAGGGAATTCTTCTCTTATAGAATATAAGATAGGCATAATCAATTTTCATTGTTAGTTCATGAGGAAAAAATGTTCCAACATTTTTTAGTTGATGGATACACAATGGTAGAATTTGCTTCCTTAGCTTATATAAAAAATCAACAACCGAATCTTAGAACCCAAAGTTTTAAGAATTTGAATACTACTGTTGAAGGTGGAGAGGATAATGCATCAAATTGTAGTAAACTTATAGTCGTGCCCTCATCATTTACTAGTGGATTTAGGTATATGATGCAAAAGTACATGGATGCTCTGGCAATCTGCAAAGCAGTTGAATATCCCGATTTACTCATAACAGTAACATGTATAATCCAAAGTGGCTTGAGATTTTCAAGTGTTTGTCTGAGAATGATCTTATTCCAGAAGATAGACAGGATATTATATCTAGAATGTATAAGATTAAATTGGATTATCTACTAAAAGATTTGCAGAAATATAAACTCTTTGGAGATACACAAGCAGGTAATTTTTATTAAATATACTTAATTGTTTGTCAATAAAAGTATTGTTATCTAACTACTAACAGATATTCCGGTTATAAACTTTTCAGTTCTTTATACCATTGAACTTCAGAAACGTGGACTGCCACAGGGTCACATATGTTTGTGTTTGAATGCTGAATCCAAATTCCCAACTGCATCTGACATCGATCGTGTAATTAGTGCGGAGATCCCAGATAAAGAAACAGATCCTGATTGTATGAACTTGTAAAGGAGTTTATGTTTCATGGATCTTGCGGTACAGATAACCCTCAATGTCCATGTATAATTAACTTTAAATGAACTAAGAAGCTTCCCAAAAAATATGTAGATGAGACTTGTGTTGATTCTGATGATTATCCAGTCTATCGTCATCGTCAAACAAGTAATACAATGGAAAATAAGGGCGTTCAACTTGATAATAGGTTTGTAGTTCCTTACAATCATGTTTTGCTTAGAAAGTACCAGTGCCACGTGAATGTTGAATGGTGCCATCAGTAAGGTTCTATCAAATATTTGTTTAAGATTATTAATAAGGGACCTGATAGAGTTACGGCTTCCATTTTCCAATCAAAGTCTACAAACAAAAATACAGAGCAAAACAAAGAGGTAAATGAGGTAAAGACATACCTAGATAGTAGGTATATTTCTGCTTGTGAGGCTGCTGGGAGAATATTCAAGTATGACACATTATAGATTTCCAGCTGTTCAAGTATTGCCTTTCCATTGTTAAGATGGTCATAGTATTGTTTATGCTGATGATTCTAATTTATGTGATATTGTGAATAATCCAATGTTAAAAATGTCAATGTTCACAGAGTGGATGAAAACTAATAAAACTGATGAATTTGCCTGGAAATTGAAATATATAGACTTTTCAAAACACTATGTTTGGATACGTAAAGAACGAAAGTGGTGCCAACGAAAAATGCCTTTGCAATCTATTGGCAGGATACATTATGTGCCTCCATCACTTGGTGATTGTTACTACTTGAGGATTTTATTAAATCATGTTCCGGGAGCTACCTGTTTCAATGATATAAAAAAAGTAGATGGCCAACTATTTGAAACATTCAAAGATGCATGTTTTGCACGGGGATTGTTAGATGATGATAAGGAATATGTTATTGCCATAAAAGAAGCAAATAATTGGGCAGGTGGAAACTTTTTATGTTCGTTTTTTGTAATGTTGCTGTTGTCAATTTCAATTTCTCGTCCTGGTGATTTTTTGTGACACCCGGCAACTTCCGGTAACTAACTATTGAAAACTTAGTAAGTCTACCTTAGCGAGTCGCGCATACGTTACACAAAACAAGGTCGGTCGAGTCGAGTCGCACGTCATTAGAGTTTTAACATACGCAAGTCTCGAGTCCCGGGGATTGGTGAACGAGTGTGAACGTGTTTACTTTCATGTATTATGTGTTTATAATCATTATGAGACTTATCGGTATGTGAAAATGTGTTAACATATGTTAAAACGGAGTTTAACGCGCCAAATACACCACATTGGACCCTGTAGGCGATTAGCATGGCTAATTGCCTTCAAGGTGGCGATTAGCCACTCTCTGTAGGCGATTAGCATGGCTAATTGCCTTCAAGGTGGCGATTAGCCACTCTCTGTAGGCGATTAGCAGCCCTAATCGCCTGATAGAACTCCATAATCGCCTGCAACATGTCTGACGACTAAAAACACCTATAAATACCACCCTTGACCTCCAAAACATTATTTACACAACCCTAGCCGTCCCATAACATATCTCAACCCACAAACACCCTCTGGAACCCATTTTTACACACAAACAACCATTTCCAAGCTTATTCCATCATCTACTCTTAAATACAAGGTGTGTTCTTCAAACCCAAACCTTTAAATGATTATGTTTTACTCCCTAAATGTCCAGACCTGATTTATAAAGGTTTTTGTCTTTGAAAATCCATTTAAAACCATTTCTAAACAAACCCACACCTTTACATGTGTTATATGTGTTATATGTGATTAAAGATAGAGTTTTTGGGATCTAATCATGATTGTTTTTGTGTTATTATGATGTTTTTAGCTGTTACAAGTTAGTATGATAATGTCCTAGGAGTTTGAATGGTTTTGGTCGTGTATTTTGGATACTTGATGTTTTGACCCGTTTGAAGGATTTTGGATGATTTAGGATGATATGAGGTGTGTTGTTGATTGTTTGATGTTAGGGTTTGCTCTATGATGATGTTAGAACAGTAGGATGCTTTCGGACAACGTGATTATGTGATTAGATCTGGATATTTGCTACTTAGGGCAAGTTCTTGCATGTTGATGTGATGTTTTCATGTTAAATTGCTATTTTGGGAAAACGCTCGCATTCGGGACTGTTAGAATGATGAAAACTTAGGGGTTTTGCTTGAAATATGTTTGTTAATATGTTAAATTGCTATTTTGGGAAAACGCTCGCATTCGGGACTGTTAGGATGCTTTCGGACAACGTGATTATGTGATTAGATCTGGATATTTGCTACTTAGGGCAAGTTCTTGCATGTTGATGTGATGTTTTCATGTTAAATTGCTATTTTGGGAAAACGCTCGCATTCGGGACTGTTAGAATGATGAAAACTTAGGGGTTTTGCTTGAAATATGTTTGTTAATATGTTTGGATGATTATTGGGTGTTTTTACACGTTTCGGATCTGATTTAGGGGGTTAAACACGCGAAAAACTTAGGGGTTTTGCTTGAAATATGTTTGTTAATATGTTTGGATGATTATTGGGTGTTTTTACACGTTTCGGATCTGATTTAGGGGGTTAAACGCGCGAAAAACCACATTTGCTGCACTATAGGCGATTAGCAATCCTAATCGCCTATGTTGTAGGCGATTAGGGGCATAATCGCCTAAGACAAGAGGCTACTCGTGTGCTAGGGGTGGCGAGTAGCATCCTAATTGCTAGCAGTCCATGCAATTGTGATCCTAATTGCCTTCATGTCATGCAATTGTGACCCTAATCACTAGTTAAGCCCTGAATTGCATACCACATGACCATAATCGCCTAACATAAGTGGCGATTAGCCATGCTAATTGCCTGTTGACCATCCCTAATCACGTGTTGACTTTCCTAATTGCATGCTAAGTCCCTAATCGCATGAAATGCTGTTGTAAGTGTATTTTAACATCCCGAAACCCGATTTGACACCTAGGAACATGATAGGAACCCCGTGACATGCTTAGTAACATAGTAACACGTGTTCGGACTTGTTCGTACGTTAATTGACCTATGTTATAGAATCGTTGAACTTTAACGCATGTTAAGGACTAAGTTGCATGATTTGTGTATGTTTGAGTATGAGATGAACATGTGGGGTCTCGGGTCACCAATGGGATGTCGAGTCTTGTGCATTTGGTCAGTTTAACAGTCAACGCATTTTCAAACGAACCTGGTTATGGTCTGGGCATCTAGGGACTAACTAACCTACGGGTTATTAGTCTAAGTACTTGTAACTGTCATATGTTAGGTCGCCGCTTTACGGGGCTAGCATAGCTTGTTGGTTTAAATCACTTTCGAAGTAACGCAACCCAAGGTGAGTTCACGGCCCCTCTTTTATATGTTTTCTTTCGGGGGAGAAACATGCCACGCAATTTAACAAACTCAATGCTTTCGTAAAACATGTAACTCTTTTTGGAAACGCTTTACTCATTTTGAATACGTAACTGTTTTTGGGAAGTGACTTGTTATAAACACGCTACGCTTTTGAAACACTTTTGGAAAGCAACACTTTTGAATGCAACGCTTTTGAAACACAACTCTTTGATTTGCAACACTTTTGTTTACTACACGACGAAACAAGGAGTCCCGGGGGAAACCATGAATGTGCGGGGTAGCACAACGGGGAAATGTGGATAGATCTATTGGGCCTGACCAACCCCACCCGTCGGCTAGGAGCCGGGCGGGTGCATATTGTCTCTAGTTTAGCAACACAAGCAACTCAAACACGGGCAGCAACTCAAGCAACGCTGTCAGTAATGGTTTCAGCATCACAGTCGTGGTAGTAGTAGGAAACGCTTGTTTGTTCGTTTACTTATTCGTTTAACGTATCTTATGACATGGTATTTTGTGATCAACGCTCAACACACGGAAACTTATTGTAAACTTAAACCTGTGAACTCACCAGCATTATATGTTGACCCGTTTTTGGCATGATTTCTCAGGTCGCTAAGGTAGCAGCATCTCAGGGCTTAGGCGCACGCGTCTGCACGGCGTCTAGTTTAGGTTCATGGTTTTGTTATTAAACAAGTTTGGAAACTTTTGGGATTTAGTTTTGTAAAACAATGCTTCCGCTGTTATTTCAAATGGTTTGGATTTATGTTTTTATTTTACGTATCTTATCATATAGTGTTGTTTATTGTGACCGTTGACTTGGATCCTGGTGTGTCACACGCCTCGCGGTAGAACTCCGCATGTGGTAATTTGAGGGTGTGACAGATTGGTATCAGAGCCAATGGTTATAGTGAACTAGGACTGCATGTAGAGTCTAGACTATAGCCGAGTCTCACACACTAGACGGTCACATACATTTGAGTCGTGTCTTTTGGTAAACATACTAACCTTGTCGGGGTGTCGGTATCCTTACCACACGGTGTCACATTGCTTATCTCATTCTTGGTTATTCCTAGCTTCACTTTATCTTCTCCTTCGGGTTTACAGTCGTGGGAACTTGTTTGATGATCTTTTGAGTTGGTTATATCTTCCTAGGATGTGGGTGTCGGGTGACTTGAGGTTCGAGCTCGGGGCACGCCTTGAGGACCATGTAGAGCAATTTATCATTTCGGGTGCACACGAAATGATAAGTTGAAATGCATGAAAGACTTGGTGGATCTCGGGTTGGGATTAATGGTCACATTGGACCCAATCCTGGATTTTTCGTATTCTCTTGGTTTAGCGTTGGTGATGGGTCTGAGTGTTTGTTTCTTGTCTTTCTCAGAAGATGTCTGGAATTCGCGGTGGACGTAGAGGCGGTGGTCGTACTGGCGGACGCAATGGTGGCGGTGGTCGTGGAGGGGTGAACCTAACCCAGGAGGATCTGAACACCTTGCTGCAGGCTGCCTTTCAGGCAGGACACAATGCTCATGGCGGTGAGTTGATCCTATCAGTTTTGCCTCGTTGTGAGCATGGTATCCTTCTTTTGTGGTTTTCTTACGTGTTTCGTTTCAGGCGGTGTTGTTAACCCACCCCCAGCCATGTGTACGTACAAGATGTTTCGGGATTGTAAGCCCCATGAGTTCTCTGGCACTGAAGGGGCTGTAGGCATGCTCAAGTGGCTAGAGAAAGTGGAGTCCGTATTCATAATGTGCAATTGCCTTCCCGAGGATCGGGTGAAGTATTCTGTTGGGCTCTTCACAGATGTTGCTCTGACTTGGTGGAACAACATCACTAAGAACATGGGTATAGGTGAAGCCTATGCCATGCCATGGGAGAACTTTGTGCAGCTATTGAAAAGGGAGTACTGTCCCAGGGAGGAGGTACAAAAATTGGAACATGAGGTTTGGAGCCTCAAGATGGTGGGGTCTGAGATTGAAGAGTACACTGTGAGGCGTAACGAGTTGGCGGTGCTGTGTCCTGACTTGCACGTACCAGAATACAGGAGGATCGAGCACTACATTTCAGGGTTAGTACCAGAGATAGCGGGGTTAGTGGCTGCGGGAAATCTTCCTACTTATGCAGAGGTGGTTCGATCGGCTCATCGGATGACTAATCTGAAGGTGAATGAAGGTGTTTTACCTGCTCGTGGTTCGACTGTCAAGGCTCCAGAGGGCAGCAAGCGCAAGTTGGAAGGCTCGGGGAAGAGTTCGGCTCAAGAACAGCCACAGCAGCAGACCAGGAAGCTAGGGGCGGTGGGGTCACCGTCGACTCAGAATCAGGGTGGGTACACGGGAAAGAACCCTAAGTGCAACTAGTGCGGGTACCATCATGTTGGGAGTTGTGATACGTTTCGTTGCAACCGTTGTCTTCACTATGGCCATCTGGCCAAGGATTGTAGGGTCAGCACTCAGGCAGGACAAGTTCAAGCAGTTGCCCCCACTCCTACTCCTCGGGGAAATCAAGGGTGCTTCAATTGTGGTGAAACAGGGCATTTCAAGCGAAATTGCCCAAAGCTGACTCAGGGAGAGGCAGGCACAGCAAGAAATGGAGGGAACAACCAGGGCGGTGGTGTAGCTGCTCATGCTTATGTTATTGGGGCTAGGGAGAACCAGGAGGACCCAGACACTGTTACCCGTACGTATTCTTTCTTATCTCTTGTTACGCTTGTACGCCTTGGTTTTACTCTTTCGCAATGTTGTGTGTTCGTGTCTTTGGGTGTTTCCTTGTGGTTTGGTCTTTGCTTCTTCTTCTTTGGGGTCGATAAGGGTCCTTTGGGGATGCTACTTGGACGGTACCAGTGGGTTAGTTATACCGATCATAGTAGTCTCCAGTAGGCCTTCGATCGGGCGTCTCTTGTCTCATATTCACTCGCTGTTCCTTGGGGAACGTTACTTGGGCATACACAGAGGTCGACGCTCATCACTGTTTGGGCCAAAAGAATCTCGGGGCGAGATTCCTTTTAACAGGGGGATGATGTGACGACCCGGAAATTTTTCTCCTTATTTTGTCTTCTCTTTTCGACTACGGGAAATTTTCGGGACGAAAATTCTTTTAACAGGGGGATGATGTGACACCCGGCAACTTCCGGTAACTAACTTTTGAAAACTTAGTAAGTCTACCTTAGCGAGTCGCGCATACGTTACACAAAACAAGGTCGGTCGAGTCGAGTCGCACGTCATTAGAGTTTTAACATACGCAAGTCTCGAGTCCCGGGGATTGATGAACGAGTGTGAACATGTTTACTTTCATGTATTATGTGTTTATAATCATTATGTGACTTATCTGTATGTGAAAATGTGTTAACATATGTTAAAACGGAGTTTAACGCGCCAAATACACCACATTGGACCCTGTAGGCGATTAGCATGGCTAATTGCCTTCAAGGTGGCGATTAGCCACTCTCTGTAGGCGATTAGCAGCCCTAATCGCCTGATAGAACTCCATAATCGCCTGCAACATGTCTGACGACTAAAAACACCTATAAATACCACCCTTGACCTCCAAAACATTATTTACACAACCCTAGCCGTCCCATAACATATCTCAACCCACAAACACCCTCTGGAACCCATTTTTACACACAAACAACCATTTCCAAGCTTATTCCATCATCTACACTTAAATACAAGGTGTGTTCTTCAAACCCAAACCTTTAAATGATTATGTTTTACTCCCTAAATGTCCAGACCTGATTTATAAAGGTTTTTGTCTTTGAAAATCCATTTAAAACCATTTCTAAACAAACCCACACCTTTACATGTGTTATATGTGTTATATGTGATTAAAGATAGAGTTTTTGGGATCTAATCATGATTGTTTTCGTGTTATTATGATGTTTTTAGCTGTTACAAGTTAGTATGATAATGTCCTAGGAGTTTGAATGGTTTTGGTCGTGTATTTTGGATACTTGATGTTTTGACCCGTTTGAAGGATTTTGGATGATTTAGGATGATATGAGGTGTGTTGTTGATTGTTTGATGTTAGGGTTTGCTCTATGATGATGTTAGAACTGTAGGATGCTTTCGGACAACGTGATTATGTGATTAGATCTGGATATTTGCTATTTAGGGCAAGTTCTTGCATGTTGATGTGATGTTTTCATGTTAAATTGCTATTTTGGGAAAACGCTCGCATTCGGGACTGTTAGAATGATGAAAACTTAGGGGTTTTGCTTGAAATATGTTTGTTAATATGTTTGGATGATTATTGGGTGTTTTTACACGTTTCGGATCTGATTTAGGGGGTTAAACGCGCGAAAAACCACATTTGCTGCACTATAGGCGATTAGCAATCCTAATCGCCTATGTTGTAGGCGATTAGAGGCATAATCGCCTAAGACAAGAGGCTACTCGTGTGCTAGGGGTGGCGAGTAGCATCCTAATTGCTAGCAGTCCATGCAATTGTGATCCTAATTGCCTTCATGTCATGCAATTGTGACCCTAATCACTAGTTAAGCCCTGAATTGCATACCACATGACCATAATCGCCTAATATGCATGTGATTAGCCCTAATCACCTAACATAAGTGGTGATTAGCCCTGCTAATTGCCTGTTGACCATCCCTAATCACGTGTTGACTTTCCTAATTGCATGCTAAGTCCCTAATCGCATGAAATGCTGTTGTAAGTGTATTTTAACATCCCGAAACCCGATTTGACACCTAGGAACATGATAGGAACCCCGTGACATGCTTAGTAACATAGTAACACGTGTTCGGACTTGTTCGTACGTTAATTGACCTATGTGTTAGAATCGTTGAACTTTAACGCATGTTAAGGACTAAGTTGCATGATTTGTGTATGAGATGAACACGTGGGGTCTCGGCTCACCAATGGGATGTCGAGTCTTGTGCATTTGGTCAGTTTAACAGTCAACGCATTTTCAAACGAACCTGGTTATGGTCTGGGCATCTAGGGACTAACTAACCTACGGGTTATTAGTCTAAGTACTTGTAACTGTCATATGTTAGGTCGCCGCTTTACGGGGCTAGCATAGCTTGTTGGTTTAAATCACTTTCGAAGTAACGCAACCCAAGGTGAGTTCACGGCCCCTCTTTTATATGTTTTCTTTCGGGGGAGAAACATGCCACGCAATTTAACAAACTCAATGCTTTCGTAAAAACATGTAACTCTTTTTGGAAACGCTTTACTCATTTTGAATACGTAACTGTTTTTGGGAAGTGACTTGTTGTAAACACGCTACGCTTTTGAAACACTTTTGGAAAGCAACACTTTTGAATGCAACGCTTTTGAAACACAACTCTTTGATTTGCAACACTTTTGTTTACTACACGACGAAACAAGGAGTCCCGGGGGAAACCATGAATGTGCGGGGTAGCACAACGGGGAAATGTGGATAGATCTATTGGGCCTGACCAACCCCACCCGTCGGCTAGGAGCCGGGCGGGTGCATATTGTCTCTAGTTTAGCAACACAAGCAACTCAAACACGGGCAGCAACTCAAGCAACGCTGTCAGTAATGGTTTCAGCATCACAGTCGTGGTAGTAGTAGGAAACGCTTGTTTGTTCGTTTACTTATTCGTTTAACGTATCTTATGACATGGTATTTTGTGATCAACGCTCAACACACGGAAACTTATTGTAAACTTAAACCTGTGAACTCACCAGCATTATATGTTGACCCGTTTTTGGCATGATTTCTCAGGTCGCTAAGGTAGCAGCATCTCAGGGCTTAGGCGCACGCGTCTGCACGGCGTCTAGTTTAGGTTCATGGTTTTGTTATTAAACAAGTTTGGAAACTTTTGGGATTTAGTTTTGTAAAACAATGCTTCCGCTGTTATTTCAAATGGTTTGGATTTATGTTTTTATTTTACGTATCTTATCATATAGTGTTGTTTATTGTGACCGTTGACTTGGATCCTGGTGTGTCACACGCCTCGCGGTAGAACTCCTCATGTGGTAATTTGAGGGTGTGACATTTTTGGAGTCAATTAAAAGCTGTATTATGTGAAGACATTTTAAAGAAGGAAAGGAAGTTAACTGATATACAAGGTAATGCCATTAGTGTATCAAAGTAATGAATTTAAAATTAAAAAAATATTGATTAAATTCAAAATTCAATGGTACTAATATTTTTTAATATTCTTTAGAGTTGATGCTTAGTGAAGAAGAAGTTGAAACATTTGTCTATCAAAGATTTAAACACTGCTACTTAACAATGGGAGTACATTTAACAACTTTATAGACATGCAAGATGTTCCTGAAAATTATGTTTCATCAGTTAATATTCGATTGTTATTTTAAGAGCTTTCTTATGATATACTAGCTCTACAAATGGAACATGCTGGATATTTAAAGTCTTTAACTGCAGAACAGCACAGAGTTTTACGAAACTATTATGAATGCGGTTTCAAAAGGTGATGGAGGTGTCTTTTTTTGTGTATGGTTATGGTAGAACTGGGAAGACATTTCTTTGGAATACTTTTGCAGCTGCTTTAAGGTCAAAAGGCGAAGTAGCTTTGAATGTTGCATCCAGTGGAATTGCATCACTCTTACTAGATGGTGGTAGAACAGCTCATTCTAGGTTTGTAATTCCAATAAACATTAAGGAGGATTCCATATGTTCAATCGAACCAAACAGTGAATTAGGTGAATTAATTAGAATGATAGTTGATTATTTGGGATGAAGCACCTATGATGCACAAACATTGTTTTGAGACTCATGATAGAACAATGAGAGATGTATTACGTTCCAGTCATTCAGTTTTTAAGAGCAAACCTTTTGGAGGAAAGGTTGTACTTTTTGGTGTTGATTTTAGACAAATTCTTCCAGTCATAACTAAAGGTACCAGAAGTATGATAGTTAATTCTTCTCTGAATTCTTCTTATATATGGCATCCTTGTAAAGTAATAAAACTAACTGAAAATAGGAGGTTAAGGGTTGGATGTAAAGAAACGGATTTCAAAAGACAAAGGAATATGTAGAGTGGATTTTAAAGCTCGGAGATGGCCTCATTGGTGATATAAATGATGGTGAGACAGATATTCAAATACCTGATGATTTACTAATTCATGATCCAGTGATTCCTATTTCTTCTTTGATTTCCTTCACATATCTGAATACGAATAAGTTATTATGGGAGTCAAATTATTCCATCAAAGAGTCATTCTTGCTCCAACAAATGATGTTGTTGATTCAATAAATGAAGAGTTGTTAAAAGCTCTCTGTGGTAAGGAAACGATTTATCTTAG
Source organism: Ambrosia artemisiifolia (assembly GCA_032199755.1). Lineage (NCBI taxonomy): Eukaryota > Viridiplantae > Streptophyta > Magnoliopsida > Asterales > Asteraceae > Ambrosia > Ambrosia artemisiifolia. The sequence continues at coordinate 37,397,092 of CM063515.1, forward strand.
TTCAGATAGTTTATGTGAATGTGAAGAAGAATCGGATATTAATACAACATTGTTTTCTCATGATGTGCTAAACACTTTTCATTTATCTGGCTTACTGAACCATAAATTTGTATTGAAAATCGGAGCTCCAGTGATGTTACTTAGAAACATTGACCAGACGAATGGATTGTGTAATGGAAAACGCTTACAGGTCACAAAACTTGGAAAAGCTGTGATTGAAGCAAAAATTATCACAAGAAGTAATATTGGTTGTAGTACCTTGATTTCCAGATTGAAGATGATACTTGCTAATAAAAGAATACCTGTCAAGATTGCTCGAAGGCAGTGTCCAATTTCTCTCTGCTTTGCAATGACAATAAATAAAAGTCAAGGACAGTCATTTGAACGTGTTGGTTTATATCTTCCACGTTATGTTTTCAGTCATGGCCAGCTCTATGTTGATGTTTCTAGGGTCAAAAGTAGGAAGGGCTTGAAGATTTTGATTTGTGATAGAGAAAAAAAAAAGTTTACTCAGGCACCACTAATGTGGTTTACAAAGAAGTTCTATAAAACCTTTAAATAACTAACTTTGTCATTTCTTTTTGCTTTTCGAAGTTTAATTGTTTATGTTGTTTAATGAATTCAAAATCCTTTTGTAACATTTGCTATGTCATCGTTGTTGTCTGTTTCTTTTCAATATTTTTCTGTTCAATAGATATTGAAAATCATCTGGTCACCGGGTCTGTTAAGTTGCATTAGTAAAATGGCTATTTTTGCAATAGATAATTGACTTCTTGATTTGGTGTTTAGTAAACAGACCTTCGTAAACGTTGATTATCTTCTTTATATCCCACATTTGTTTTAACGAAACTGTTGAAAGAACACTTGTTTGTAGCAATAACTGTTTGTAGTAACAACTCTTTTAGTAATAATTAAAACTCATAATAACAAGATATTCTAAATTCAAACTTAATTTAAATCCAACTTCTTTTAATTCATATATTGCAATTATACTCAAGAGTAACAATTTAATAATTTGCTATTAGACCTAACAGTAATAATTCATATATACAAACGATATACTTTTATTTATTCTATTTACTAACTTATACAAACACAAAACAACACAACCTTTTCATGAACACATTTAGATAAAACTTATAGAATTATATTATAAAAAACATCAAAACATCACATGTTTATATTTGCACAAATATTGGGAAATACTATTTATATTTGTCACTAATTAACTTGATTAAAAAAACGAATATGAAGCATTGCTTCAGTGGGAAAAAAGTGATATGTATTCAACACAAATAATAAAGCCTTGTAGTTAATAGATTCTTTATACTTAATGCATTGTAGTTTATAGATTCATTATAGTTAATGCATTTTTTTTCTACAAAATACCATGTTCATCTCTTCTTATAGCACACCATTTAAACTTTACCATCTACATCTACAAAACTTTAGCAATCTTATAAGAATATTATTATGATGGATTCCAGCAACAGCAAATGGTCGAAAATAATAGAGGTTCAGAAACTCCTTGAGTGTGTCATGTGGCATGCCGTGTGACATCAATTGATTTTAGGAAAAAAAAAATTAAAAACAAAATTGGATTTTTCTCTCTCATGTTTCCTTCCATAATTTTTAAACGTCAATATCTTTTATATATGAGTTTTTTTAAAGAAAAAAATTACACCAAATTAACGAGCATTTTATCATCTTTCCAACGAGTACCATAGTATTATATAAAAAACAGAGAAAAACAACAACAATTTTTTTTGTGGGATTTTGTTCATAGAGGAAAAAAAACACAAAGTGTTCAGATAATACATTAATAATGTATAGACAAGTCACTAATTATGTTCAAATCAGTAAATATGAATTCTATTTTCAACATGCGTTAGGATTGGAGTTGTATATTGTTTTAGGTCATGTTTAATATTAGAGTTATACATTTAGGCATTAACATTGGAGATACATTGTTAATTGTTTTTGGTTAGGTGCTACCTGAAGCTTCCCTACATGTAACTGTAAAACGCATCAATCTATTTCATATGTAAAATTGATATGTCATATTAGATTTCAAAACCTCAGGATGTTCCCGGGGTATAATCTAGTTAACAAATACATGAAAAACCAACATCCTAGAGGGGGGATATGCCCACCGTAGTAACACTATGAATCCGCCATAGGTACATGTAACTGTAAAACGCATCAATCTATTTCATATGTAAAATTGATATGTCATATTAGATTTCAAAACCTCAGGATGTTCCCGGGGTATAATCTAGTTAACAAATACATGAAAAACCAACATCCTAGAGGGGGGATATGCCCACCGTAGTAACACTATGAATCCGCCATAGGTAAATTCACTTTATGTAAATCACATTGGAGTGTGCATACTTTTGTTCATGTTTATACAAGATATTGGAAGCCTATGTTGAAAATTTCCATAAAAGTACTCATGCATGTAAATGTAAAATACATCATTCTATTTCATATGTAAAATTGATATGTCATATTAGATTTCTCAACCCCATGACGTTCCCAGGGTATAATCTAGTGAACAAATACATGGGAAACCAATGGCCTAGAGGGGGGTTGTGTCAACCGTCAAGATAGGGGTATTTTTGTTCATGTTTGTACAAGATATTGGAAGTGTATGTGGAAAATTTCCATAAAAGTACGTCTTTTTTTTTAATGGCAAATGGTGCAGCCGGTGAAGCTAGCCCCCTCTGTTTCACTAACTAAGCTAGGCTTCATTGGTAGGTTGTTCATCTACGACCAAGGATTTTTTTAATATATTTATGAAACTTAGTAATTCAATAATGAATTACTAAGGTAGTGTTTTGTAGGCAGTAATGGGAAACGAGATGGACTCAACTATTGCGAGAATGAAAAAAAGAAGTGTTCGGTTGATCAAGGTAATGGAATCATCCATTACATTAGTCATTTCATTTCCTCTTAAAACCGCAAATTCATTTTATCCACCTTTCTTTTTCATTTCATTCCCTCTGTACCCATCATCACCACAATCAACCACTACCACCACCACCGATCACCACCTACCACTAACACCACCCATCGCCGAAACCCTCACCAGTGTCATTGCTGACCACCACCAGCCACCAACGCTGCAACCCACCGCCACCAACTGTAAAATTTATTCCTTCATCTTTTTATACCTACCAATCAACACAAATAAATTATTCATTGCATTCCCACATGGTAAGCAAACAAAATCATGGAGTGATAATGTTTCATTTCATTCCATTATCCCTTTTATTACCTCGTTCAATGATTACTCCATAGTAAACGAAACCTAAATTCATACTTTATAAGTCAAGGGTGTAGACATTTGAAATACGAGGACCTATTATCAAAAACATGGTTTGAATTATTCTATACAGGCTTAGTCAGTTTTAGCGGAATCTGTAAACAAATTTATCTAAACGAACAAAGTTGAATCAACATTGCGAGTCCATGTGTTACATGCTAAAGCCATACAATGTATAAGTTTTTTATGCATATAAGTTTTACATTTATAAATATTGTTTTTTAAAAGAAAGCTATATAAAAAACGGAAACACCCGGTTAGCAAACAGCTAACCCAGGAAAAAACACAAATCTATACATATAATAAACCAAAGCCATTTTAATAACATGACACTCAAAGAGGCATTCTACTCCTTGAGTGTGCCATGTGTCATCCCATGTGGCATTGAGATATTTTAGAAAAAAAAATATTTAAAAATAAAATTGAATTTTTCTATCTTATGTTTCCTCCCATAACTTTTAAACGTTAATATCTTTTATATAAGAGATTTTTTAAAGAAAAAAATTACACCAAATTAATGAGCGTTTTATTATTTTTCCAACGAGTACCATAGTGCTATATATAAAAAACGGAGAAAAAAAACGACTATTTTTTTGTGGGGTTTTGTTCAGAGTTATACATTGTTTAGGTTAGCTATTAATATTAGAGCTATACATTGTGTAAGGTTAGGCGTTAACATTGAAGATACATTTTTAATTGATTTAGGTTAGGTGTTACCCGAAGCTTTCTTGCATGTAACTGTAAAGCGAATCATTCTATTTCATATGTAAAATTAATATGCTATATTAGATTTCTCAACCCTGAAACGTTCCCGGGGTATAATCTAGTGATTAAATATTAAAAAGCGGATTTTTCATTTACTCAGTGCACTCGATTTCATAATTACTATTCCGAGTAGAAAGCAATAAAACGACAAAGACATAATCGAATCGAGAAGAGTATACTTATGTCTTGCGGACTCTCCAAAAACTCAACCATGCTGTAAAAACAATAGTTTCAATAATGATGAAAACATAAATGCGAGACAAATGGATTGTGAATATTAAAAAAAAAAAAGTAATATGAATTCATGCCAAACGGTGAATACAAAAATAGTAATAAGAAATGATTCGATGTTATTTGGAATTGCTCGTGGACGCCTCAAACTCCCATTCGTCTTGTCACGTCATATTTCATACCATACCATCTTGGCGTTTCTAATCTTCCTCGCAGCTAGGGCTGGCAAATCGTGTATACCTGACCTGTTAAGACACGAACCTATTAAGACACGATACACGAAACCTGACTACCTGTACACGACACGAAAATTTTTCGTGTCTATTTTTTGATACACGAACCTGTTAAATTTTTTAACAAGTATACACGAAAAGTACCTGTTAATACCTGTTTGTGACCATTATATTAATCGCATGTTTACGAACCTATTTAGTAAGAGAAAATTTCCAAAAGTTCACCAAAGACCTAGATAATACCTGTTTGCGTACCTGTTTGTGTACCTGTTAATACCTATTTGCGTACCTGTTAGTACCTATTTGTGAACATTATACTTAGGGATGACAAATCGTGTATACCTAACCTGTTAATACACGAACCTGTTAAGACACGATACACGAAACCTGACTACCTGTACACGACACGAAAATTAACAGGTAAATTCGTGTCTACCAGTTTAGGACACGAAACCTGTTAAAGCTATACCTGTACCTGTTAAGATCATTCAGGTTCGTATCAGGTAATCGTGTTCGTATACAAAATTGCCGGCCCTACTCGCAGCAAGACTGTTCCATATACACTCCAAAAAAATTCCTTCAATAATTCTACTTTTTAATTACTTAAATAATTCATGAATATGACATTTCTAATCAACGATTAAAGAGAGAAAGGAAATTAGTTTACGTTACACTTTGAAGTTCAAGATCCCTAAAGCAACACATTTTCTAATGCTATGATTCACTTATCATGATTTTCGGGCCTATTCACAAGTACGTATATATCTAAAAGTTGGAAGTCTATCTTGGAAAGAGAAATGGGAAATAGAGAAAGTGCGGGTTTAGAAATTCCAAGAGTAGAGGGGGTGAAAGTGTTAGGTGTTAAAGATGTGGTCTTAATGGATTGGATTAGATAAGATTTGTCCAAGTGATTAGTATTAATGTAATCTTAGTTAAGCCAATGGCATGTAGTTGATGAAGACAATTATTATTAGGATAAACAACAGTGACGGGTAGTCGGGTACACTAAATTTTTTTTTTTTGAAAGGCAAATTTCATTCACAAACGACCGGCGAATTAACCCCGATTAGGAGAGAAACGACAAACGGCCACAATACAACTTATACAAAAACAAAGTTACACCACATGGACCAATCTACCGAAACCTTTTTAACTCTACTTCTAAACCAAAGATAACCCAACGCTTTAATGTCCGCCACAACCTCCGTCACCATATGCCTTTTATCTTTGAAGACTCTATCATTTCTGGCTTTCCAAATCCTCCAGCAAGCAATGATGACAATCCCGTGCATAACTTTCCGCTTGATCGATGTAGAGCCAAAAAACATACGAACCTCCAACGTGTCTTTGGTATCAAATAAGAAAATCAGCGGAATACCACACCAATTGGCAATACCCAACCAAACCCCCATAGCGAAACCACAACCCATGAAGAGATGATCGTGAGACTCCTCTTGATCACCACAGAAAACACACAAAACATCTCCAACATCAATGTTTCTTCTTCGGAGCGCTAACTTAGTAGGAATATGATTCAAGAGAGCCCGAAGCATAAAAATATTACATTTCCTCGGAATCCACGTGCACCAATCAAACACCGGAGCCTCAACATTATCTTGGTCCTCTACCAACCACCTCTTAATGGATGCAACAGAGAAAGAGCCGTCCGATCCGTGCTCCCGTTTCCAATAATCCTTTGAAGCCGATAAGTTGCAATTAGCCACCACCCTATGACATTCAAGTAGGTCAAGCACCTCCTGAGCACTATTCGGATTTGTTTTCCACTCCAAGTTCATTACATTCGAGCCTCTAACACTTATCACACGATCACAAACTTTGCACCATTTATTCCTTTCAAGCCGAAATAAAAGCGGGAAACGATCTTTTAACGGAATATTATCTACCCAGTTATCAATCCCGAATCTGATAGCCGAACTGTTACCTACAACTCCTTTTACCAAAGAATTAAAATCGACATTTTGTACCTTGGTTTTATATCCAAACGAAACAATCTTCGACCAAGTGCCTATGAATCTTCGGTTACAGTTAACCACCTCCCACTTTCTCCTAGTCCCATGAATAGCATCAATAACCTTTCTCCACATGGCTTCTTCTTCGTTACGATACCTCCATAACCATTTCAACAATAACGCTTTATTCGACCATTCTAACTTAGACAAACCGAGACCACCATGCCGCTTGGATCTAGTAACAAGGTCCATCCCATCCAATGAATATTGTTTCTACCCTCTCCACTTCCCCACAAAAATTTTTTAATCATTGATTCTAGCTTCTTGATCACACAAGTTGGCGCTTTATAAAGAGAAAAATAATACGTAGGAAGAGCTTCAAGCACCGATTTTATCAAAGTCACATGGCCCCGATCGATATAGAGTTCGCTTTCCATTTGGACAGTCTATTCATAAAAACTGTAACCACTACCTCCCAATTATTTTCTTTGTTCATATTAGCGCCCACCAATATACCAAGGTACACAAAAGGAGTCGCACCCACCTTACACCCGAAACCGTTAGCTATTGATTGAATCTCCCTTTCATTCTTCCCAATTCCAAAAAAAGTAGACTTGTTTATGTTTATCTTCAACCCCGAACACAAATGAAAAATACACAACATACGTCTTAAGTTTTTAAAGTTAGACACTGACCAATCCCCCAAAATGATCGCATCATCCGCATATAGCAAGTGACTCAAAATAGGCCCTTCATTCGGCAACCGAACACCCTAAAAAGCCCCAATATTGACCGCCTTTGTAACCAAAGCCGAAGACGCTTCCATAACGATAATGAACAAGAAAGGAAACATCGGATCTCCTTGTCTGAGCCCCTTTTCACATGGAAACTCAAACGTCGAGGACCCATTCACCAACACAGACGATCTAGCCGAGGACACCACACCATAAATCCACTTGCACCAAACTTCGGGGAACCCCATTTACCTCATAATCGATAATAAAAACTGCTAGTTAACATTATCGTACGCTTTCTCAATGTCTATCTTGAATAAAAATAAATTTCTATTAGTCTTCCTAGCCCAAGTCAATACTTCACTCATAACCAGTGGACCATCAAGAATATAGCGACCCGACAAAAACGCAGATTGAGACTCAGAAGTAATTTTCCCGATAACCTTCCTCAACCTATTTGCCAGAACCTTCGAGACCACCTTACTAACAATACCAATCAAGTTTATAGGACAATACTCCCTTAAACCCACCGGGTCTTTAACCTTCGGAATCAAAGTGATAAAAGACGAACCAACCCCCCTATTTATTTTACCAGTCTCGAAAAACTCCAAGAAAATATTACGGAAATCAACCTTGAAGAAGCTCCAAAACCGCTTAAGAAAAAGAAAATTAAAGCCATGAAGACCAGGCGCTTTATCATCACCAAATTCGAAAATCGCTAACTTTATCTCTTGATCACTGAACATCTCAACCAACATATTAGAATCGTCCCTCGAACCCTGCTTCAAACCTTCACAATCGAGCGGCGGCCTAGTCTTCATAGTTTCATGAAATTTATCCCTAAAAAACTTGGAAACTTCCTTCTTGATTTCGTTCGGCTTGTACACCCAGTGTCCCTACACAGCTAGACCCGGAATTGAATTCATAGCCTTTCTTTTATTGATCATACCATGAAAAAACCAAGAATTCTCATCTCCATCTTTAGCCCATTTCACCCTCGCCTTTTGTTTTAGATCTTTCACCTTCAAAAACTCTAATTCGCATAGCTTTCTTTTCGCCTCCTCATATACCCAAACCTCTTCCTCCGATAATTCACGATCTTCCATAGCCCCTTCTAATTCTTCAACTTCGGCCTTCAAACAAAGTTCCTCTTCATTGTCTAGTTTCGCACGATGTTGTCTCCATTCAACAATCCTCCCCCTTAAAAACCTCAACTTCTGGATAAAAATAATGTCAACTTCTGGGTGCACTAATTATATAAATATTAATCTATAATCCTATTTGAATAATTACAATTTGAGACAAAACCATAAAGCAAAGTTCATTATCAAATTGATGTTACCGTGCCTGCTTCCGAATGACATCACTAAACATTACAAATCTTTTCCTAAATCTTCATTTGCAAGGCTTGCCACTCTAAACTAAACATATTAAAATGTCTAATAAGATGTATAATGTAACAACTTGATTTAAAAGCCTATTTATTGCAACATTTACGTTTTGAATGCACAAAAGTCTAATCAAATGGCAGGTGCATATAGGCTGTGTTCCCGAGTTCAATTAACAAGAGAAAAGAACAGATTTGGAAGGAAATGAAAACTTTCTCGTGTTCCCAAGTTTCACTTAAGGGAGGAAAAGAAAGAAAAACAAAACATGTTTTGTTCCCGAGTTTCACTTAAGAAAGGAAATGGAAGGAAACTAGGTCAAATCCTTTACACTATGTTCCAGAGTTTAATAATAGAATGAAAGGAAAGGAAAGGAAAGAAAGGGGAACAATTTTGTGTTCCAGAGTTTCATTAAAGTAAGGAAGTGGAGAGAAGAGAAAGAAAAATTCTCCCAAATAACCTTCCTTCCAAATTGGAAGGAAGCGGAAGGAAGGGAAAGTAAATTTTTTTTTAAGTATATCATTTACCTATTTACACTCTCATTTAACCTATAATAAAATCTTACAAGGGTATAATTGTAAAATATACGTTTCTTTTTTCTTCCTTTTAACTCGGGAACACATAAAATCTTTCGTTTCTTTTCTTTTCCTTTCAACTCGGGAAGACGAAATAAAATTATATATTTTCCATTCTTTTCTCTAATAATATTCCTTTATCATCTTTTCTTTTATTTAGTGAACTCGGAAACACAGTGTTAGTTTAGTTTTCCTTCCCTTTCCTTCGGTTCTTTTCGCCCACTCAAGTAAAATCGGGAACAGAGCGATACTAAATACGATGTGGATCCGATATATTTCTATTTACATATGATACATATTTTTTTAACGACAAACAACTTTTATTCATCTCTCAAAAAGTACATCACTGTTGGGTCTGCTGACCTGGAGAAGAACAGATGATTAGAAAGCCAAAATATTCTATCTTTTGATCCTTTGAATAAAACAGTTGATACAAGGAACTTTCCCCAAAAGACTGTTGACCCTAACAACTGCTACACCAAACAACTGATAAAGACAACTGCTGCTGCTGAAAGGTCTGATGAACAAACAACTGATAGACAAAGATCTGATGATGAAACAACTGCTGATAAAGTACTGAAGAACAAAGGTCTGTTGAACCAACAGCACTTTGGATTCAACAGATGATAAAGACCATCAGAGTTTTCCTTTACAGTAGTTTGTATTAACAGTACTTTCAATGTAACAGTAGTTATAGTTAGCAGATGTTTTATGGTGTTAGTCAGTTATAGGTCGCTGTCTTAGGTGATGTCAGCAGTGATCATCAGAGGTTTAGTTTAGTCTATAAATAGAACAGTGATTCTACTGTTCTATCTATCACTCTCGTCATTCTCTTAAGACAAACATTCTCTGAGTGATCAGGCTGAGGGGGAGTTATTGTACAATTGTAATCTTTCAATCTAATGAAAAGTTTCGATTAAAAACAATTATTCTCTTGTTTTGATTTATAGTTTATCATTCCGCTGCACTTTCCATTTATATCTCACTTCACTTATTTCATTATTTGTTTAAGCAATCAAAACAATCAAACTCAGATCCTAACAACTGGTATCAGAGCATGGTCAATTAAATTCGATCTAACCAATCAATTTAATATAAACAGATCAGCTCACAATTATTGATATCGTTTGTTTGTCGGATTGAAAACAGAGTAATAGTTTATTTTCGTTTCAACCGTTAGTAAACAGATTTTGTTTTCGAAAAATCAGAGAATGACTTCACTTAATCAAGATCCACATAACACTGGCACTAGCAACAAGCCTCCGATGCTTGTCAGATCAGAGTACAATATCTGGCAACGTCGGGTGGCTCATGTGTTAGCACAACAGAACACAGGGTGCTGGAAATCGGTAGTATTTGGACCACATGTTCCAATGGTACCGAGTGCCGAGGATCCAAAGATCCAAGTACCAAAGAGTGTTGAGAATTACTCAGAGCAAGATTTTCAAAAAATCAAGTTAGACGCCAAGGCTTTTAGCATAGTAGCCATGGCGCTACCGAATGATATCTATGCCGGACTATTGCATTGCAATAGTGCAAAAGAGTTATGGGATGCTCTGAAAGAGCAGTTCGGTGGGACTGAAGATGTGATTGAAAACAACCGTGAAATACTTAACCAACAACATGAAACGTTTAGTCACATAAAGGGAGAGTCGTTAACACAACAGTTTGAAAGGTTTAGTTGTCTGATTAGTGAACTACAACTGGTTGGTCTAACTTATCCTAATTCAACCTTGAATCATAGGTTCCTTAGATCACTTGAGGACAAATGGGACACTATAGCAATAGTCATGAGAAACTCTATCGGATTTAAGGACCTGACTCTGACCCAGCTTCATGGTAAGCTCTTGACTTATGAGAGAGAGCTTAACCAGAAAAAGAAGCTCCAGGACTCTGGAAAAGTGTCTGATGACTATGTATTTGGGAATACAACACTTTTGGGCCAAGAGGAGGCATCTGGAAGTAGTAAGGATCAGGGTTATGATCATTACATTGATATAACTACTGGTTTTAACAATGATTCTTACTCATCACCCAACTATGCTTTTACAGCAAGTGGTGATATCCAGGTATCTGATAATTCATCTTTTGTGTACAATGACCTTCAATACATTGACCCTTTGGACTTAGAAGAAATGGACATCTTGCATCAGTTGGCCCTGCTCAGTATTAGAACCAATAACTTCTATAAGAAAACTGGCAGAAGGTACCCAGGTTTACATGGTGGGTCAAAAGTGGGGTTGGATAAATCAAAGATCAAGTGTTACAAGTGTCATAGAATGGGTCACTTTGCTAGGGAATGTAGGAGTCAAAATGGTACCCCTATGATCACCTATCCAAACCAAAGGCCTCAGACCAATACTTATCAGTTTTCCCAAAACACCCCTGCACCAAATGTGCAAAACACTGCTCACTTTGCACAGACCCAAACCACTGTTCCTGTGCACTATGTCCAAACCACTGTTCCTCAGTATCACTATGTCCAAACACCTGTTACTCAGGCACAAGTGCCAATGACTGCTGCTTCATCCTCTGCTCCTGCAGAGTACAGTCAGCAAAGTCAACAGAGTTTCTTCACTCAAGGCTTTGTTGATTGGAGTAGTCTACCAGATGAGATAACAGAAGTAGAGGTTGTGAATCAATTGTTGCCAATTCTGAAAATAATTTTTGCTTTATGGCACTAGAAACAATTGTTGAAAAGACTGATTCTGAGGGAGTGGTGTCTATGTCTGAAAATGTGACTAATGATGTTGTTGATGAAGTTGTTTCAGCTGAAGAATCTGAAGTAGAGCTTGTGAATCTCTCAGACCCATGGGGAACTGATGATTGTGATTGCCAGTGTAACTGTGCCTTGATGGCTGCTGCTAAGGTATCTCCTCAAATCTTAAATGACTTGTGCTCAGACAAATGTATTGTGGCATTTGCTAAGATAAAAGAGGTGAATGAAAACTTTAGAAAGAAAATTTTGGAAGATGAAATTCAGTTTGAAAAACTCACTAAAGAGTTAAAATAAAAAATAACTGAAAAAGAATCTGAAATCAGCAGTTTAAAACATGAAGCAAGCATAACCAAAGACCAACTTCAGACTATGATAACCAAATATCATAGTTGTAAAACGGAGCTCGAGTCCACCTAAGTTGAATGTCAGAAATGGGTGGAATCATCAAAAGGTTTTGAGATGATTGTCAACCAACAATCTAAAAGTCATGTGAAATTTGGCTTTGGTTTTCAAGAAACCACTGCTCAGAGTTCACAAACCACTGACAAAAAGGAACCACAGTTGGTTGAAATCATCCCAACCAATTCAAAAGGTCAAGAAATCAAGGTTACTGAACCAATGGCAAGAAAATCATTCTTGAAAAGTTGGAAGGTACACCCTCATTTGATGAAATTGAAAAATATCAATTCAAACCAACCTGGTCAGATGAGTGTGATGTCCTTGAAAATTTTCAACCAATGACCTTCAAAACCCCTGATGGTAAAAAGGCTCCACAGGCTAAAGTTATCCCTTTGAGAGATCTTCCAACAGATGATCAAACTGTAGATGAAGAATTTTAGCTAAAACAGGATAATATGATCATACAAGTCACAATTCCAGGTGCGGAAACCCTAGAACTGAACAAGATGATAATACGCAAATCACAACACGGATAATACCTTTTCAATCACCATTTTTATAGATAACTTGTTCAAAATATGTTTACAATCACCTTACAAGTTAATCTAATTCAACTTAACACACTTTCAATCTAGAGAGAAACCTGACCACAAAACACACACTCTCAATAACTATTCTAACATACAAAATGAGCAAATCCTATATATATAGCTGATGTGCTATATATGGTCTAAAAATATAAACTAAACTAGACACCTAGTAATATAAAACAGACTCAACTAAACTAGACCACACGACAGGCAAGCGTACCTATCAATGCAGTACAGACTAAGTAAGTCCGAGTATCGAACCCACAGGACACTAATGGAAAACAAAACAAAACAAAACTAGACTCGACTAAGACTTAAAATAAATGATTTTAAAATGGTTTTTGGGTTTTTAATAATTAATTAAAATAAAATAAAATAAATAAGGATAAATAGACAGCAGGGATAACTGAGGAAAATATCAGGATAGGAAGGCAACTACCTAGGTCAAGAATCCTACATGCAAACTCACAACTCTCGGTAATGGAAAACTGAATGGATACCAGATTCTAAATATAACTTAAGAAACCCTAAGACGTGCTAGATCTCCTCCCGGTCTCACCAACACACCCCAAAGAATCTTAAAGAATAAAACACTAGCTATCTAGCTCGGATCACCTCCCGGTCTCACCTCACTAGGAATGTAAAGGTACTCAAATGACTCGATCACCTCCCGGTCTCTCTAATCACAATACACCTGAAGATGTAAAGGAGTAATCTAATTGGGTTAACTATGACTTGGAATTGCAAGAAACTAAAGACAACTAGGATAGGATCACCTCCCGGTCTCACCCAAAACCTAACACCTAAAGCTCTAGACAACCCAACATTCCATCACCTTCCGGTCTCAAGAATGGAAGAATACTTAAGTCCTCTAAATTCTCTTATCAAGTTCCTATGGCTTTCGGTACCAAAACCATAAACTAAGCTACAAGCACCAAGCAGGTAACCCTAATAAACATCCAAACATGAAAGACATTCACTAAGACGTTTATGGAACTATCAAAAATAATAAATTAGACCTAGATACGCACACACGTCATAATAAACACCAACCAAATCGTTACCAAAACATTAACCATTCAAAAATAATCCATTAACCGAAAGTATAAAATTAACATGTATTCAACATATACCTAGGTAGTGGTTCAAGATTTAGCTACTCATAGTGATGAAAAACAATAAAAACAAAGGTTCAACATAAAAACTAATCATGGTCTCAATATTCATGAACACAAAGTAAATAAATATGGAAACTAAAATTTATTATAGTCGAACCCGTAGCTCTAGTCTTGAACCCGTGCCTCTTTCTCCTTCAGTTAATCCTCAAAAACCTGCCTAAGCTGCTGTTCGATCGATGCCGCTGCTTCTTTGACTTTTGCGGCTGTTTTATTTTATGAATCTTCGAATAATATTAATGTCCCAATATATAAATATGTGCCGCCTTCAATACATTGCCATCCAATTTTTTCATGACAATTCGTTTGTTTGCTTGGGCCACCATAATACTATTAGAGCCCATCATGGCTTCATTCTTTATTTCATTCTTTTTTCTTTTTCTTTTTTTTTTTTTGTCGTGACATACCACTCAAAACTCTTTTGTTTTATTATTATTATTATTATTATTATTATTATTATTATTATTATTATTATTATTATTATTATTACTACTACTCAGGTTTTCTTAGCTAGACCAAAGTTCCTCGCTTAGGCTCCAACGTTCATGACCACCTGCTCTCAAGTGTTCGTGTCTCGATTAAAATTCTTTCGTTTTGAGCTCATTTTCAACGAACACCTATAAAATAATTAAAATAAATAAATACATAATAAAAATGACACGAAACGAATAAAAATTTAACCAAATAATATACAAAATACATAGGAAAAGAGATGTGTTTTGCAACACATCAAACATCCCCACACTTAAATCTTTTGCGTCCCGAAAAAGAATTATACAAAATCTCAAAAATTTTCAACAAGGCACTTAACAAAAACGATAGCATCAAACAGGATCAAAAGCAAGCTACGAAATCAACAAGCATAGTGGTTTCACAAGACTTACATCGTTCAAAAGGCTGACTAGTCAAGATAATACAATTTTAGAAACAAGGCCTACCTAGTCAAGCTTCACTTACCTTCAAGCAACCGAATATGCACAAGCAAGTACCCCTCACAATATCACTCATCTCTCGGTTATATATTTAATTAGAGTGAATCTCTCAAAACCGAACTATGAAGCAAAATTATCATAAGCTTGTACGTCAATCAAATCTCCACCTAATTGCTAACACTAACACAAATCAAGAGGACTTTGAAAGGGTAGGTAAGGGTTAAAGGTAGGAAATTTTATTGGGAAAAATTGGCTAAAAAGAAAAATAAGATATAAACCGGATAAATCATGAACATATAAACTCTAACTGTTTTGTCTTCTCGACCCACAACCTTTATTCTATTTTTTTTCAGTTTTTTTTTCTTTTTTTTTTCTTTTTTTTTTTTTTGTCAGCTACTCTTTTTGCTGATCTCTTTTTTTTTTGTTTTTTTTTTCACATTACATAAATATATACAATCCGGTAATCAATAAATAATGGGTGACAAACGAAAGGTTTAGGCTCAAAGTGGTTTCTAAGGGTAAAAATGGGGAAACGGGTCAAATAACAAAAACAAATGAAAAGGCTAGACAAAAATGGGTAATCCTAATGCCTCTATCATATTTGTGTCAAGTCCAAGCCTATGGTCTCAAAATGCATCAAAACGCACAAGTTCTAAAATAATGCAACAAAGTCGGTATATCACACATGAAACGAAATAGTGAATATTTATATATAATATTTAAAGGCTCAAAACTCACTGTCATGTGGAAATAAGGGTTATCGATACTAGCAAGTGCAAAACCAGTTAACCATCCAGCTTGATCCACTATCCCAGGCACCCCAAACATTTTATTTCAGAAAAACAACTCAGTCAAGCCTACTATCCCGCAACTTAAAGAAACATATGCTAAGACCCGTAAACCCAACAATCAACCCCGCTTTTAACCGACGTATTACATTGAAAAAGGCTCGTTTACTACGTGTAAAAAGGATCGGGAGTAACACCAAATTTTTTTTTTTTTCGTTTTTTTTTGTTTTTTTTATGACTCAACCTACAACTAAGCAAAATAAAAACGAAGTTTTTTTATCCCCACACTTGAACGACACATTGTCCTCAATGTGAGAGTGGAATAAAATAAAGCAGAAATAAAAAAAAATACAACAAAAAGGAACAGACTCCCCTGGATATAAGCGATGTAGCTGCCAGCGCTCTGAAGTTGTCCTTCCAAACCCGGCCGCATAGCATTTCATTCGCGGCCTTTAACTCAAACCTGATAAATAAAAACTAAAAAGAAAATATAAAAACAAATGGTTGCCTTAAATGATTGTCGGGTCGTCCCCACCCGAATGGAGATTGAGTACGGGTGGCTAGATCCAAACATGCAATAAAATATATTAGACAAACCATTGACTCAAAACTGACTCTCTCCATCATCCCCACACTTGAAGGAAAGATATCCCCAAAGTGAGTTAAGAGAAAACTGACTCAAAAATAAAATAGAAGATTCTAAAAAAAATGTACAGACTCAACCGACTCAATACACAAAAATGCAGGAAACGTACTTGAAAGGCAAGATGATGGAATGTGGTGGATGATGGTAAAACATGTGGTGAAATGACTATGAACGGTGGTAGAAGAAAATAGAGTAAAAATATTTTTTTTTCTAATTAACTCGCGCAACGTGAAGGACACTGGTGATCTCAGCGCGCGTCATGGGTGAATAAATTATAACTTTCCGGGGTAATTACTGTTCGTGTATAGCGAACAGGTCAGCCCAGGCTCCTTGCATAACGCGAAGAACCGTTTTTCACAAAAAGTTATTTAAATTTAATATTTAGAAGAAAAAAAATCTTTTATTACCCAAACCTCCACAAAAAATCCCAATCTTAGAAATGTATAAATAAATACATAGGATCCGCTCATGATAAAATTTTACTTGCCTAAACAAACACGAAAACCCACGAAAAGACTCAAATACAATTATGATAATTTAAATAAAGAAAAAATAACAACAAAAAATAATACAAACTCTACAACTATGTTTTCATCCCAGTTTCAATCGGGTGGCTTATATTTTATCCAGCCCATATCCAACCCGTTTAATTCTTTTCTTTCACCGTTGTTCATCAAGAAAGAACTGGTGAAGTTAGAAAAACGTTTGAAAAATTCAAACGGGTCGGGCCACCTATACCTACACTTACCTGGACCAAACTTGAACTGTGGCGTGTATTGTTGTCTCATGTAATCACTAACCTTCTCCCGGGTGTGGTCTGCTACAGTCTTTCTTTCTGGCATCACTGCATACAGACACTAAAACAAACACGATCACGGGCACCAGATATATAAAGAAAATAAAAATAGAATAAAGCACACAAAAACAAAAAGACACACAAGCACACGAAAAATAAAAACAAAAACCAAAAGTGACTCAACACTCAACACGCAAGCACGCAAAAAAAAATAAATAAGTAAAAGCCTACGACTCTTTAGACTCACTAAAAAAATGAAAAAGACACAAATAAGACCAATTAATCAGTGAAGTCTTAATCAAAGCTAATTTCGCAATCGCCAAGTGTCCCCGGCAACGGCGCCAAAAACTTGATGTGCTATATATGGTCTAAAAATATAAACTAAACTAGACACCTAGTAATATAAAACAGACTCAACTAAACTAGACCACACGACAGGCAAACGTACCTATCAATGCAGTACAGACTAAGTAAGTCCGAGTATCGAACCCATAGGACACTAATGGAAAACAAAACTAGACTCGACTAAGACTTAAAATAAATGATTTTAAAATGGTTTTTGGGTTTTTAATAATTAATTAAAATAAAATAAAATAAATAAGGATAAATAGACAGCAGGGATAACTGAGGAAAATATCATGATAGGAAGGCAACTACCTAGGTCAAGAATCCTACATGCAAACTCACAACACTCGGTAATGGAAAACTGAATGGATACCAGATTCTAAATATAACATAAGAAACCCTAAGACGTGCTAGATCTCCTCCCGGTCTCACCAACACACCCCAAAGAATCTTAAAGAATAAAACACTAGCTATCTAGCTCGGATCACCTCCCAGTCTCACCTCACTAGGAATGTAAAGGTACTCAAATGACTCGATCACCTCCCGGTCTCTCTAATCACAATACACCTGAAGATGTAAAGGAGTAATCTAATTGGGTTAACTATGACTTGGAATTGCAAGAAACTAAAGACAACTAGGATAGGATCACCTCCCGGTCTCACCCAAAACCTAACACCTAAAGCTCTAGACAACCCAACATTCCATCACCTCCCGGTCTCAAGAATGGAAGAATACTTAAGTCCTCTAAATTCTCTTATCAAGTTCCTATGGCTTTCGGTACCAAAACCATAAACTAAGCTACAAGCACCAAGCAGGTAACCCTAATAAACATCCAAACATGAAAGACATTCACTAAGACGTTTATGGAACTATCAAAAATAATAAATTAGACCTAGATACGCACACACGTCATAATAAACACCAACCAAATCGTTACCAAAACATTAACCATTCAAAAATAATCCATTAACCGAAAGTATAAAATTAACATGTATTCAACATATACCTAGGTAGTGGTTCAAGATTTAGCTACTCATAGTGATGAAAAACAATAAAAACAAAGGTTCAACATAAAAACTAATCATGGTCTCAATATTCATGAACACAAAGTAAATAAATATGAAAACTAAAATTTATTATAGTCGAACCCGTAGCTCTAGTCTTGAACCCGTGCCTCTTTCTCCTTCAGTTAATCCTCAAAAACCTGCCTAAGCTGCTGTTCGATCGATGCCGCTGCTTCTTTGACTTTTGCGGCTGTTTTATTTTATGAATCTTCGAATTATACTATATTAATAATAGACTTGATTTAAATAGTTAAGTTTTATTTTTCCTATTTTTGTCATATTTTGTTTTTGCTTTTTTGTTAACTTTTTTTTTTTCTATTTTGACCACCAAATTTTTTGTTAAGTGTTTTTCCCCTCATTTTGGCCACACAATGTTTTTTTTTCACTTTTTGTTTAAGTTTTTTTTCCGTTTTGGCCACCAACCTTTTTATTAAGTTTTTTTTTCCATTTTGGTCCCCGACATAATGCGTTTTTTTAACCGATTTCGCACGGATTCGGTTTTTGTTCATTTATTATCTATATTAATAATAGACTTGATTTAAATAGTTAAGTTTTATAGCATAAATTTATTAAGTGAGGGCACATTATGAGCTACATAATAGAGCACATGTATCATACAAAACAAAATTAGTCTTAGACGTTTTATAGTTTGAGATAAATTACAACTTTACCAACATATTATGCTTAATCTCAGGTGGTGCTCCGGCCCCCTATTTTTTTTTTGCTTAGTAGTGAAAGTTTGGGATTTTCGCAGATAATTTTTATATAAGTTAAGTTTGGCCCTCATCGATAGGAAAAAAGTTGGGTCTTCTGATTTTCGGCCTCTACGACTATTTTTTTTTTTCAAGCTTCACCGCTAGAAAGATAATAAAACGCTCGTAATATTAATGTCCCAATATATAAATATGTGCCGCCTTCAATACATTGCCATCCAATTTTTTCATGACAATTCGTTTGTTTGCTTGGGCCACCATAATACTATTAGAGCCCATCATGGCTTCATTCTTTATTTCATTCTTTTTTCTTTTTCTTTTTTTTTTGTCGTGACATACCACTCAAAACTCTTTTGTTTTATTATTATTATTATTATTATTATTATTATTATTATTACTACTCGGGTTTTCTTAGCTAGACCAAAGTTCCTCGCTTAGGCTCCAACGTTCATGACCACATGCTCTCAAGTGTTCGTGTCTCGATTAATATTTAAGTGTGGGGATGTTTGATGTGTTGCAAAACACATCTATTTTCCTATGTATTTTGTATATTATTTGGTCAAGTTTTTATTCGTTTCATGTCGTTTTTATTATGTATTTATTTATTTTGTTATTTTATAGGTGTTTGGAGAAAATGAACTCAAAATGAAAGAATTTTAATCGAGACACCAACAGTTGAGAGCAGGTGTTCATGGACGTTGGAGCGTAAACGAGCAACTTTGGTCGAGCCAAGAACACCCGAGTCTAATTCACCAAGTTATATTATAATTATAATACTATATAATAATAATAATAATAATAATAATAATAATAATAATAATAATTAATAATAACAAAAATGGTCAGACCATCTCATGACCCAAGTTGTGTAGGCCCAAGTCAAACGGTAGGTCAAACATATTATTTTCTAGAGAGAGTGGACGGCAATTTTAATAATACGAGGAGCGGCACTTTATCGAAGACATTATTTTGGTGAACAAGATATTATTATATCAAAGAAAAGACAGCCGCCAAGAACAAGCAGCGAAGAACAGCAGCTCCTAACAATTTGGAGAGGGATCTTTCAAGGAGAGTAAGGCTTTGAACCATTGGTGAAGGCTTGGGTTTGTTTATCTAAAACACTAGTTTTGGTTTATGATTACTTTGTGTTTTCAACAACTTAATACTATGTTTTATTATTATTTTGAACCTATGTTTTTATTGATTTCCATGACTATGAGTAGCTAAACTTTTAGTGCTACCTAGGTATTGATGATGGGTGACAATTGACTAGTAGTTTTCGGTTTGGATCTATGTTATGTTTTGGATAATGTTTAGGTAAAGGTTTTCTAATAAGGTTTCTTTTGTATATGCGTGCTTGATATCTAAATATTAATACTTGTTTCGCTTAATTCTAGTTTAATTGATTTTGTATCTTTTGATCTAGGGTTTTGTAAGTATCTTAGACTTTGTGTTTTTGATATATTTTGTGGTTGCTAGACGTAGTAAACCCTAGAAACAAGTTAATTAATTATTCGGTAATTTAGCATTCTACCACCTTTGAGACCGATAGGAGATTAGGTGTCAGTGTGTCTAGCTTGGTAGGTATTCGGGACCGTGGTCTGCACGAGAGTGAGTCACCCCTAGCGTGCCTGTTTTGTTAGCATCCTGTGTTAGAAACCTGTTAGAATAACTATCCCTTGCATCCCTTACACATCCCGGATGTATTGTTTCTGAGGGGGCCGAGAGGACATTCAGATTTAGGATACCTTAGCATAGTTTGGAGAGACCGAGAGGTAATCTGAACCCGAGACCGGTGAGTTTACACACTTCCCTAGATTCAGTATTGCGACATGTTGGAGAGTGATTCGCGTTCCAGTGTTGGTCTAGTTTAGTGTATCTTAAGATCCCGGTAGCCAAAACCATTTATCCAATCCCGAGAGCTATAAGTCAGTCACCTTGATTCTTACCTAGGTAGCCATTTTCTCATTATTTGATTTCATCTAGTTCTACTTGTTCGTTGCTTTGTTTGAGTTATTTGCAGTTTATTTACTTTAATTTTATATATTTTTAGTAATTTAATTAAATCACCGTCACTTCAATTTATTAGACTAGGACTCGACGAAAGTTTAGTATCGAGAGTCGCCATATTGTGTCCACGGTTCGATACTCGGACTTACTTGCTCTGCTACACTGCGACCGGTACACTTGCCGTTAGTGTGTGGTTTTGTAGGTTCTTCCATTTTTAAAACTTGACCGATTTATTTACTACACATTTCACACATCAAGTTTTTGGCGCCGCTGCCGGGGACACGGTGCGCTTTCGAGCACGACCCGAGTCGGGGATCTAGTCATTTTGTAGATATTTATTATTTATTTTTCTTCTCTTTATTTTTATTTATTTATTTCTTTTTTTATATATATTTTCTCTATCTGGTGCCCGTGATCTGTTTGTTTAGTGTCTGTTTGCAGTGAGATTTTTAGGATGCCAGATGCTAGTGGAAGAAAGACTGTAGCAGACTACATAAAAGAGCGCGACCAGGCCTTCCTCTTAGTATTAGCATCAGCGTATACCAGAGGATCATCGTTATCTGAATCACTGTTATCATGCCTTGCTTTGTTCAATCCTGGGTCAGTGTAAGCCGGATTAACTAAAGCACTAAACAACCTTTTATGAGGTGGCTTCTCATTATCTGGCACACCTTTGTAACCCTTCATCCTCACAAGTGTTCTAATGTTCATATGATCTTGCCCCAAAATCATCGTTGGATCCTTCCTCAAGTCAGGATACTTGTTGTCGAAGATCATCATTAAGAACCTTGGATATAACATGAACTTCTTGCTCTTTAAACCTTTTAGCATCTCAAGCATATGATCCAAAATCATTCCAGAAACATTAAATGGTTTGTTGAGAGTCAACGCAACCATTAATGAACTAAGGCTTTTCCTCATCACATCATACCCACCGCTAACACAACCAAACACATGAATGATCACGTGTGCAAAATACTTAAACTACACACTGAGCTTTCCTTTGTGCATTGCTCCATCTGTGATCGGACCTTTATACTTCATCCTAAGAAAGCAAGCCCTCTGCTCGGTCCACGATAGTACTCTGGGATCAGTACTCACTTCAAACTTGATCTTTAACGCCTCTCTGATGTCATCTTCTGTTATGAACATCTCCATCCCTTGAATAACACTTCGAATAACAGTTTGATCTTCCCAGAAATCGTATCTCGCATTCTTATAAAAATCCTCCACAATGTCTTTATAGATGATGGCTGGTGTAGCTAGAGCATGAATGATTCGGCTTCGCCTTAGAAAGTCCACAATTCCAGAAAATTCAGTATTCTTTAATACGTCACCAACATACGCACAACAGTTATGCGATGCTTCAAACGACCAAACTTGTGGAACATTATCTGCTTCTAGAACTGGATCCTGTACAACATTCTCAACTGGTATCTCAACGTTCTCGGGTTGTTCAACCATCTGTAAATCAAAAATCAGAAAAATACGTCAAAAACACAAAAACGACAAATTTAAAAATTTTAGGTTTTGACAGAATTCCACTTTCGCCCACTTTTAATGGTTGAATGTGGGTTTAAATGGTTCGAAGGTAGGAAAATAGGTTCGAATGTGGAAATAGTTAAGATAAAAATCACATTCGCCCTTTTATGTTCACCTTCGTCCTTATTTTTCTACATTCGTCCGTTTCACCTTGGTCGAATGTGAAAATGTTTGACCCAAAATTTGAAAATTCTTACAGTTGTATTTTTGTCTCTGATTTTGATTCATACTCTGCCTAAAATGGCCGACTAAGACTACTACACAATCAATTTATATTAACATTCAATTATTATTAGTTTTCACAAAGCATTAGGGTTTACAACTTATGAACAATCGATTATTCAACACAAACAACTAATTAACCTAATTCCTGTTATCTTCTCCCCTTAAAACTAATAACAATTGAATCCATGTCAAAGAGTCACATTAAAACAGTCCATATAGGTCCAGTTTAAGGAAACTAGGGTTCGAAGAAGAAAACCCCAATTACAACGTCTGTACAGGTCCATTACCTGTAAAAATTGGGTTAAAACAATCAGCAAAGATCAGGGAACAAGATTCAAGGTTGAAAAAGATCAGGGCAACAAGGTCTGGTACTTTGAAAATTTTTTGAAAAAATCAGAATGAGGAGGACGAACCTGTGAGATGGCTTTATAGAGAGGCTACATTCGCCCGGTGGTGTTGGACGAATGTGGGATATTTCTACATTCGTCCAAATTAATGGCCGAAAGTAAAAATGTACCACCCGAAAGTGAAAAATTTTAATGATAAGACACCTTCGTCCAACACAATAGGCACGAATGAGCAAAAATTTCCACATTCGACCCATTTAAGGGGCGAATGTGAAATGGAAATTTCTGAAAATTTTGCCAAATCACGAAATCGAATCCCGTTCAACATTTTTCAACACGTTAAGTCTCAAACACTCATAATTTCATTTTAGAATGATACAAAGCTCAGATGGTTTCATCAAATCTCAGAAATTGACCATCAAGCACCATCGGTTATCTAAAAATAAAGTAGAAATGCAAAACTTTTGGTTTTTCTGAAATTTATATCAAAACACACCTAAAATCTTTTTGAGTTTTGTATCTTTTTGACAATGAAACTAAAATGCATCAATGTAAATAAAGCAGTAAACATTTTGTGATGTCCGGTAAGAGGATCATATCAGTTGTTTGAGAAATCTGATCACAGCGTTGATCTATTTGTTTATATATTATCATTAGAAGCAGTATGTGACATGGCAATTGCTGATATTGTGGTCCACATAAGCTCACATGCAGACTATTACGCAATGCTTTAAAATGATACGATTTAGGTGTATTATACTAACACGTTGTGGTTCCCACACACACGACATACTCCCGTATCAAGAAATTGCACAAAGCTTCCTCGTAACGCGTGATTATGCCAGAGTTATCCGTTTAGTTACAAGTTATATAGCACAGAGGTGTACAGGTCAGCAAATGAATGCAACACAGTAACATGTGCATATATACTAGGTTGAGGCTGATATCAACTACTGATTTGCATCAGGAAATTGATACGATGTAATTATGATCTTTGATCAGTAAAAACATGAAGTTCCTCAATTCGGTAACTTTCGGTTTTGGCATTTAAGCTCTTTTAGCAAATATTCTGATGAAACTAGGTCCGTAAATCAATACGACAAAAGTTTAATCAGAATATCCCGGATAACAATAACATAACGACCCGAAACCTCAGATTTTGGCAACTCTATCAAACGAAATTACGGTACTAAGACCATATGCACATGAGGTGTTTAGCCACGAACGCGTAGTTCGTTATGTTTGTATCACTAATGCACGCAGTTTTTAGTCTACGAAGCCTATCAGCACATCACATGTAATCAACACACGCCTGATATTACTTTTCATATTTTTAGCCTGTGTCAGATCCCCACTGATGTACTATCATTTCCTCTGTTTATCTTGGAAATCAATTTTGGTTTTTCTAATTTTTATGGCTTTTTGAGTTTTTCAATGTTTTTGGCTTTTATGATAAAACGACTCCCCCTAAAATGTAAAACATATTTTTGGAATTTTGAATTTTTCTGAAAAACTGTAAAAACTTTAAAGAAAATTTTAAAACTAAAAAGCGATAAACCGAGGTGCGGATTAGTCCTGTTTTTCTTTTATGTTATTAACTTTTAAAAGATACTCAAATCGGGATCTGTCAAAAGCTTTCATGAACAAATCTGCACGTTGATAGTCAGTATGAATTTTGACCATATCTATCAATTCTTTAGCGTAACAATCACGGATAAAATGGTATTTAATCCGGATATGTTTAGCCTTAGAATGATTGCCCGTATCTTTAGTTAATGCGATCGCGGCTTCATTATTACAGTGTATAGGGGTTTTAAGAAACTGCAAACCGTAATCCACCATCTGCTGTTGGATCCAGAGCACTTGCGAACAGCAACTCGAGGCTGCAATGTACTCGGCTTCACAGGTAGACAGCGCGACCGAAGTCTGCTTCTTACATTGCCAGGTGACTAACCTGCTCCCTAAAAACTGGCATCCAGCTGTCGTGGATTTGCTATCCTTGTCACAGCCGCCCCAATCTGCATCACTAAAAGCGATAAAATCAAAATCATCGTCATTAGGGTACCAAAGTCCTCTCGAGAGACAACCCTTCAGATATCTAAGGATACGCTTGACCGCCGTCAGATGACTTTGTTTCGGCTTCGACTGGTAACGAGCACAGAGACATGTTGCGAACATAATGTCTGGCCGAGATGCGGTAAGATACATCAGAGATCCGATGATTGCTCTATATGTAAACAGGTCCGTCAGCTCCCCCTTAGCGTCAACTCCAATCCCGTGATTGGGCTGAATCGGGGTATCCATCGGCTTGGAATCCTCCATCTGGAAC
This sequence comes from Ambrosia artemisiifolia, assembly GCA_032199755.1. NCBI lineage: Eukaryota > Viridiplantae > Streptophyta > Magnoliopsida > Asterales > Asteraceae > Ambrosia > Ambrosia artemisiifolia. Next base: position 37,422,933 of record CM063515.1, read on the forward strand.
CGGCTCAAGACTTCGGATACGTATTTTGTCTGGTAAATGAAGATCCCCGTTGGTCTTTGATCCACCTGCAAGCCGAGGAAAAACTGCATCTCCCCCATCGCACTCATTTCGAACTTTTCCTGCATAACACGTTCAAACTCCCTGCACATAAGTTCGTTAGTTGAGCCAAAAATTATATCGTCAACATATATCTGAACTAGAAGCAAATCATCTCCTGTTTTCTTCGTGAACAGGGTGCAGTCGACGAGTCCGCGCTTAAATCCCTTCGACATGAGGTATGTGCTCAGCTCCTCGTACCACTGGCGTGGAGCCTGGTGCAGACCATACAGTGCTTTGTTCAATACGTACACCTTATCCCGGTGGATAGGGTCTTCAAAGCCCGGTGGTTGCGCGACGTAAACCTCCTCTTTGACTTTCCCGTACAGAAATGCACTTTTGACGTCCATCTGATACACCTTAAATTTCTTGTAGGAGGCAAACGCTAGAAACATTCGAATTGCCTCTATGCGTGCCACAGGTGCATAGATTTCATTATGATCAATCCCCTCGATCTGATGAAAACCTTGTATGACCAATCTGGCTTTGTTCCGTACAATCACTCCTCGATCATCTTTTTTACACTTAAACACCCACTTGGTTCCAATCTTCTTCAGTTCTGGAGGTAAATCAGTGAGCGTCAGACTCCCAACTTCTGAAATTGTAACAACTCCTCTTGCATCGCTTCAACCCAGGCGTCATCCAAAAGAGCTTCTTTATATGTCTGCGGCTCGACCTGCGAAACATAACATGCAAACGACCAATCATTCTGACTACCAGATTTTTGTATTTTTGCATATAAAGCTAAAGCACCAAAACTTTCTGGTGAATTAACACTTCTCAGCTGTCCTCTCGTCATCACACTGCTTCCAGGGTCACCAATAACTTGCTCCAGCGGGTGAATACGATGAATCCGAGATTCCGGATGTTCAGGTACAGTAACTCCCGTCTGAATAGTCAAGTTCTCAACTGCATCCAGATCATGACCTGTGTTATACGATGAAGCAACATCTGGATTTGGGTTCACTGGCGGTGCCTCTGTCTCTGTTGCATTTTCAAGAATAACTTCTTCAAATTCTCCATCATCTTCCGATTCTGAAGTATCTAAAGTTGTGGAAGCCTCTTGAAACACTTCTTCCTCCGGTACAGGAACATTGGTATCATTAGAAGCTGTTGAAGGAGTTACGGTGATCGGACGCACCAACGGTGAAGTCGCCGCGTTTTCACACTCGTAAAGTAATCTGATAACAGCCTCTTCAACCAAGTTATCTAGATTGAATGATTCAAAGAAATCTTTGTAATCAAACATCCAATCAGGACCAATCCCTTGCACATTTTGAGTATACCGTTGAACTTCTACGTTAGCCCAATCCTCCACCTGACGAGTTCTTTTGTTGTATACACGTTTGAGCGGGGTTGCATATCCAACAAAGTATCCCTCTTCAGCTTTCGGACTAAACTTCTCGCTTGGATTCAACATCGTGCACGGAGCCCCAAAAGGTTCTAGATACTCCAAGTTCGGCTTTCTTCGGTGTAACAGCTCATAATAAGTTTTGCCAAACTTCTTCACCGTTAAAACCCGATTAAGTGTATAATTTGCTGCATAAATCGCCTCGTTCCAGAACATTACTGGAAGATTCGAATCTGCGAGCATTGTTCTCGCCGCCTCTATTAGAGTCCTGTTTTTACGTTCAGCAACACCGTTCTGTTGAGGGGTATACGGAGCCGAGTATTCATGATGTATTCCTTTGCTTTCACAAAGTTCATCCATCTTGGCATTTTTGAACTCCGTCCCATTATCACTCCGAATTCTCTTAATCTTGAGACTATAGATATTTTCTAATCGAGTGAACAGAACTTTCAGGTTATTAAAAGTGTCACTTTTATGCTGCAAACACATCACCCATGAAAATCTTGAGTAGTCATCAGTGACAACTAAACAATAAAGCTCCCCAAGATGACTTTTGTGTTTGACAGGTCCAAAAAGGTCCATGTGCAATCGCTCGAGCGGCATCTCAACAGAGTTAACTTTCTTCACTTTGTGGGACTGTCTGTGTTGCTTTCCATTCTGACAATTCACACACTTGTCGTTCAAATGGAAATGTTTAACATTCACTCCCTCGACAAGTCCATTTTTCACTAGATGATTCATTTTTCTCAAATGAATGTGCCCCATTCGTCGGTGCCACATTATCGATTCCTTCTCGGTCGCCTTCGATAGAAAACATGTTACTTGCCCCTGGGATGTCATCGCCTTGGACATATCAAGAATATAGAGATTGTTGACGCGAGGTGCCTTCAACATAACCCACTCTTTTGGAATTTCGAATCCCGGTTTGAGAATGTAACAAGATTTGTCATCAAAATAAACAGTGAATTGTTTGTCACAGATTTGACTGACACTCAACAGATTATAATCTATCTGCTTCACATACGATATCCTCTCAAAGCTCACAATCCCATTACTCACACTTCCTTCCATCGTGATATATCCTCCCTTGTTTCCGGCAAATGCAACGTACCCTCCGTTAATGTTCTTCACGACAAACAATAAAGCTAAATCCCAGGTCATGTGGCCTGAAGCTCCACTATCAACAATCCAGAGACTGCTAATAGGGCCAGCTGAAGCTCCCTGCACACATCAAGTAAAACAGTTAGTTTTTTCAGGGGACCCAAGCCTGAGTGGTCTTGGGTCTTTGAATATCATTGGTCAAAGAATCATTCACTTCAACAGTTTTTTTTTGGATCGATCTTTTTAGGATCATTCAAAACTTGGTCAACTTTTTCACTTGACTTTGAAGTTGAGGCTCCCGGAGTACCATTTGGTGTCCAAGACTGTTCCGAATGTTTCAAGATACGAATCTGAGATTTTGGGGTCTCAGTCGTTTTCTGAACATTGTTCGCAAATGAAACCTTCTTGGGTACCTTCTCTGATTTAACAGATTTAGGTCCAATATTTGACTTGACAATAGGTTTTTGTGGAACCCTTTGTCTATCATTTGTTGTGTTCACCACTGGTTTTCTCCACGGTTTCTCCATGGCTATCCGGTTACGACAATCATACTGAAATGGACGATCATTCCTCTTTTGATAAAAGTTGTTTTGATTATAAAATTGTTTTTGTTGAGGAATAAAACGCCTTTGAGGATAGTAATGATTGTCAACCGGTTTCCTCATGGATTGCCTAACTTCAACTTCGTGCCTCTTGTGCCTTACATACGGGCATTGAGCAAGTAAATGCCCTCTCTCCCCGCACTTAAAGCATGCACGGTATTCCATAAATACATTTGGAGCATTCGGTTGAGCATATGATCTGACAGGATATTGATCATTATACTGTCTATTCCTCAAACTCTTAGGGAGTGGACCCTTTGAGTAGGCTGGCTCATGAAAACCGTTTGCTTTGTTTTTCGGTTTAATGAACTGTGTGACATGAACCTTTGGTTCTTTCAGAACATCCAAATACAATTTCTTTAGAATTTCCGGTGGCATCTCATTTGTTCTCTCATGTTTTGGAAACCAAATAGTGCTTTCTTGCCAAATTTTATAAATTTTGGAATAGTTAGCAAACTTAATTGGATATTCCTCGTCAGCGATGATCTTATCGGATCTTTCCATCCGATAAAACACCTTGACTGGTTTGTCACTCATTTCTTTCTTAACTTCTTTCTTTTCAGACTTTTTCTCACGATGTGCGTTAGCCATCGGATGCGCATGCTGAGATGATGACACTGGTTCAGTAGTAATGATGTGATTTTCTTTTGGAATATCACACGCATTAACACTTTTGTCACTCTCAGAGTCTGAATCAGCATTTTCAACTGTTACCCCTTCATCATTCAAATCTAAAATCGGCCTCACATCGGAATGAGGATCACCAACACTCGAGGTATTGGATTCATTTTCCGATGCTGAGTCTGATTTTACTGAGCTCTCCGGTGTCACTTGGTGACAATTGTGATTTTCAAAGAGCACCGGAGATGGCACAGACTTATAACTTGTGGTTTGATCATCAATGATGTGGTCAACAACATAAGCAATATGCTTATAACTTTCTAATTTCTTGTTGACTTTTTCAGCAAAACTCTTAATGGTGGCCATTTCCAACTTTGTATTCTCAAGTTCATTAATATAGTTGTTAATAGCTAATTGTTTTAATGAAAGAGTTTTCTTAAGGTCGGAAATGTCCTTTTTATATCCATCAAGTACTTTGTTAAAAGCAATCACTTCTTTGCTAGCAGATTGACAGTTGATTATAGCACTATCGCGTTGAATGCGAAGTTCATTGTTTTCATTAGTCAATCTGTCACAAGTTCCACAGTACTTGTCACTTGTAACATCAGTGCTAGATTGAGAACTTACCTGTTTAGGAGGATCTGTCATAGCCATCAAAGCAAAATGAGCTTCCTTCCCAGCGAAAAACTTTGAATAATCGATTCTGGTGAAAGCATCATCCACTATGCACGACTTCCTCGTCTTCAGAAAATCTGCTTCTGCCAGCAACTGATCAATCTCGTCATCCAAAGATGTAACACTTGCTTCTGAGTCTGATTCACTGTCTGAATCTGAATAAACTGACTCACACTCCTCAGGAACATCAGAAACTGTGTCAATCACCACTCCAGAACTTGCTTCCTCAGCCTTAACTTCAACAGTCTCAGTCTCCACATTCATCTCTTCCACCGATACCTCAACCTCACTATCAATTTCTTCAGTTTGATCAACTATCACCGACTCCTCGATATCAACCTGTCGGGCAACACAAGCCACATTCCCACCAGTAGTAATTTCCTCAACACCAATTTGCATCCCAGACCAGTCAAACCTTTCATCATTCTGGATCACCAAAGCTTGATTCTGATTTGCATTCTGTGGCTGTTCATTTGGTGTAGTGATTGGTATAACTATTCTGTTTGTGTTATTTGGTGGTTGGGTTTGATTCTGGTTGGTTGTGTTTGGTTGTCTGTTTTGGTTGTGGTTATAGGTGTTTTGTCGGTTTTGGTAATTGTTTTGGTTTTGATAGTTGTTGTTACTTTGGAAAGAAACTTGGTTTTGGTTTTGTTGTTGACGGTTCTGGTAGTTTGAGTTGAAAGGGTTTCTGTTACCTTGCTTAGGTGGCTGAGTGCATTCTCTTTTGAAGTGACCCTTACCTCAACAATTAAAGAATGTAACTTTCTCCTTGTTGAAACCATAGGTTGTATTCGGAGAAGTTCCCAAATCAGTCCTCCCGGTCTTTTCAATAAACTCGGTTGCCCTTCTCATAATGCTCGCGAAAGCCCACTGGATGTCAATGAGTTCCATCTCCTCTTTGTCAATTTGTGCATAGTCTTCATTGGTCAAGTTGTTATTCCCAATTTGACTTGCGACTAAACCGTTATATGAAGACACCATTGCTGAGACTAAAGCAATATGTTGCTGAGCAACCTCCACAGTCACATTACCCAAATTGGATGTCTCCAATACCACCGGTTGCTGATTGGTTTGGTTCACTTGATTCATGTATTGTGGTTGTTGAGGTGGTTGTTGTGGTTGGCTAGCAGTATAGAATGCTGCTTGCTGCATCGGAGAAAATGGTGAAATGTAAGAATTTGTGTATTGTTGTGGTGGTGGTGTATATGATGGTTGTGAATAAGATGAGGCTTGTGCTAGGTAGTTGATGGGTTGTTTCGGTGGTTCCATGACACTTGAAATACAGGCTATGTGAGGTGCCACTGTTCCACCAACACTCGAGTTTCCAACGGTTGCTGAAGTACCACCATGATATAACTCTGGGTTCTGAGGAATCTGAGATCTCTTAGCTTTCCTCTTCTCCTCGAGTTCCTTATTCTCCAGCTTCTGAATGAACTCGTTGATAGTCCAATACTTGTAAGCATCCTTCTCTTTGAGTACTTCAACATGTTGATCCCAGTACGGTGGTAATGCATCTGCAAACTTGTCCACCAGATCTGTCATAGGAATCTGTATATCATAACTAGACAATTCAGTTAGTAAATGACAATATCTATGAGTCAACTCTTTTAATGTCTCGTTCCCGACATAAGTAAAGTTTTCAAATTCTTTTCTCAACTCCTCCATCCTCAACATTCTCGTCTTTTCGTTACCATCATGACGATTCTTTAGCACATCCCATAACTGCTTCGAAGTAGTGCATGACCCAAACTGATGTAGCAAATCGTTTGTGATCGCCTGAGTTAACTGAGAGTATACTTTCTTTTCCACAGCAAATTTCTTCTTTTCATCGTCTGACAAACTTTCCTGAGGAACAGGTTCACCGGTGTTCTCCAGAACTGGTGCAACATATCCTTTTGCTATCATCTGCCAAGCCTCTGTACCTTCCAACCCCATGCCTTCAAGATGAATCTTAAATTTCTTCTGCCACTGGTTATACTCCTGCATCTCCATTAGCTTGGGTGGCCGATTCCCGCTACCTGAAGATAAGTCATTTATTAGTGTGGAAATAGCATTGGTAGTTTGAGTATTTACTACCGCGGCTGCTACTCCCCAATAGTCTGTCACAGGTTGTTGTGGCGAAGATGCAACGCTCTGAGGCATCGAACTAGTCATCGCTAAATAATTGATCGGTTGCGAAGACTGAGTGCTCGATTTCTGAGCTGCCACTGTCCATGGGTCCATAGTCACTTGCTGCTGTTGTTGTGTCGTTGCTGGTCTCGGTGTAGTCGGAAAATTCCACATGATGTTCACGAACTTAGAAATTCACCAAACTTAGAAAATTTCCCAAAATCCTTCTACTTTCGCCCTTCTGGATTCTACTTTCGCCCTGTATGAATGTACGTTCGCCCAAACAGTACCCCGAATGTAGAATTAGGACCAGAATGTAGAATATCACCTAACCCTTTCCATGTTCGTCCGGAAAAATCTACTTTCGTCCACTATTTTTCCACTTTCGCCCGCCCGTAAAACCGAAGGTGGAAAAATACACCCAAATGTGGAAAAATCAACACAACAACCCTAGGTTCGACCTGAAATAAGCTATGTTCATCCAAAAACAACTCAGGTTCGCCGTAAACTGGTCCAGGTTCGCCCACTCTCTCTAGATTCGACCCAAACATCTTTGAAAAACGGTTACACTTTGAAAAACGGTTATTTTGATCTGAGATTTTCAAAAGTTTATGGATTTTGATGTTCTTAATCAGGTTATGATTCAGAATTGATTTGGAACAACTTTAATTCTTTGAAAACTTGATTTTAACCACGAATTCAAATCAAAAACCTTCAAAATCAATCAAAAACAATGTTCATTCAAAAACAGATGAATTTTGATCAAAAATAAGTCCAAATCAGCTCTGATATTATCAATTTTGTTGTTGTATGATCCGTATAGCTCTGATACCACTTTGTAGATGAAGAATTTTAGCTAAAACAGGATAATATGATCATACAAGTCACAATTCCAGGTGCGGAAACCCTAGAACTGAACAAAATGATAATACGCAAATCAGAACACGGATAATACCTTTTCAATCACCATTTTTATAGATAACTTGTTCAAAATATGTTTACAATCACCTTACAAGTTAATCTAATTCAACTTAACACACTTTCAATCTAGAGAGAAACCTGACCACAAAACACACACTCTCAATAACTATTCTAACATACAAAATGAGCAAATCCTATATATATAGCCTGCAAATCTGCCCGTTTGCATGGTTCGAATGTGGACAAAGTCCACATTCGCCCAGTTCTTTGGTACGAATCTATACATATACACTTCAGCTTCCACATTCGCCCAGTATAGTTCTTCCTTCGCCCATTCCATTACACATTCGCCCATCTAGAAACCACCTTCGCCCCTACAGAATCATACTAACATATGTTAAAAGCCTAATCCAATCATTAGTCGCAAAACGTGCATCTACACAAACATCTGTTGAAAAGAAGAAAGGAAAAGGGAAAGCCAAAGATAATCTGTTTTGTGATTTTTGTGAAAAGAAGAATCATGTCACCAAAAACGGTTTTCTTTTAAAAGCATACGATATCAACAAAGCAACAAGTTTAAGTGATTCTAAAACCAATGAATGTTTAATTTGTAAGAAAAAGAATCACAAAACAAAAGTGTCACACCCTCAAATTTCCACTGCGGGGTTTTACCGCGAGGCGCGTGACACACCAGGATCTCATAGCCATAAGTTATACGAACGACTCTAAATGCCCAAACCATTTAGTTCGTTTCAAATAAAATTCGCTTTTATTTTTAAAAGATTATCAACCACGTTTAAATAAGTGCGGAAGCGAAAACAGTTTAGCAAAATAAGTTATGATGCGCAAACACAATGCGCCCAAACCAAAATGAAAGTAAGTACATAAAAGTTTAATAAGTTATAAATCCCAAGAGACATCATGCATGAACCTAGACGTGCTCCTTTCTAGCGACCTGCGAAAACATACTAAGTGTGTCAACATAAAGCTGGTGAGTTCACAGTAGGGAAACAATTGTAATTTCAACAGTTGTAAATAAACATCAGTTTTAAGCTTGTCAGGGGTAGCTAACCCGCTCAATGTAACTAAACAGTGATTATTGGGAAACATACAGATGTTATAGTGCCTTAACACTGGTGTCTATCAACACCAGTAAGAAAAAGTGGTCAGAAGTTCATGCCCGTGACCGAAGCACCTCAGGCATGAGGTTGTTGCACAACCTAATAGCGCTACTAACTACTACCCCGTTCGCCTCCGGCGATTAACCCAATAAAATAGTAAGGACTTTCAAGATAGAGTGTTTAGTTCACAAGGGACAGTTAAAATAAAAAACTGATAAAAGTGTGATCCTCGTAAAGATCGAAAACCCGACCCACACAAGGAGTCATAGCATCCCAAAACTTGGAATGGAGAAAGTAGTAGAAAAGTTTTAGTTAACCTTGTCTCAACCCGAGACACATGCTTTCGCGAAAAGTAGTGAAACTCACCTTAGGTTGCGTGCTAAAAATAAACCGCACAGATAGTAAGTGTGGAAGACTACTCGCCTACCCAAAAACCTATCAAATACAAGGTTGCAAGTGTTTGAGTGTATTGACACAAAGATTCAAGTGACGTCTCACGTAATTGTACTTGACGTAATGAAACCATGCAAAACCCGTCAATCGTTGGTGATTAGTAAATGATGCAACATGTTAAGACTTTTAACACAACTAGTTCACATCACACATTGCATACCATCAACCTATCATGGAATCTACACCATATAAATAACATATACACATGTTTTCATATAGAATTTCATAACCTATAACTCATTAATACACTCAAATTATCACATAATCAATCCTTTGCAAATCTGCGTTTTCTGGACAGGTTTTAGGGTATGAAAACCAATTTTTATAAAATATCAAATCAACTCCTCAAGTTCCCAAAATTTTACAGAGATGTCTCATAAGTTTATACATGACTCTACTATTCTTATTTCTCATTAAAAACACCTCAATATTTTTATAGAAAATATTTTAGTCCAGCCACTTCAGAAAATAGTGCTGTTGACAGCAGCTTACGTAAAAATTCATTAAAAATCATAGACTCATCCAAACAAGGTGAATCCAATTGGAAAAGCTTGTATACTCAAAGACTCAACTCCTGTCCAAATTTCATGATCAACGGATTTGTAAAACTCGAGTTACAGCCCTTTAAAGTTGGTCCATTTTTCACATCGGAAAATCTGATTATACCTTTAAACTTATAAAATCTTGAATACATATCAAAACAAGTCCAAAACACATGATTTTGGACTTTTTGGAAAGCTAACATCATAAGTTATGTTTTAGAACCAGAAAATAACCGAATTAATCATGTTAATAATCATATAACAGCCATACAAATTGTTACAAGTAATCTGCCAGAAATCAGAATTTTTATCAACATGACTCTTATAAACCCTAACCATTCTCCATACCCCATAATCATGCAATAACCTCATATTAACACAATAACATTCATATTAACACGTTCAATATCAGGTTTTTACATACCATACACCCTAGATATGATTTCTATTAATCATATTCATCAACAATCTCAACAAACAATCAAGATATCTAAGCCTATCATGATTTGCGATTTTAATATATAGAATTCTTAGGGTTTTTACAACTTTTCAAGCATCATAACTAATCATATAACTCATAAACAATATACCTTGCAATGCTAGACTCTTTAAAACTCCAAGATATCACCTGAATCAACTTGAACTAGTGAGAAATTGATGAAGATTGAAATTGAAAAGTGTGTGTGTGTGTGTGTTCTATATCCACGGCGCAAAGAGGTGAATGTAGGGTTTGTTTTATTTTTATTTTTTTATAAAAGATAAGCTAGGGTTAAGATCATGGGCCAAGGTTTTCGGGCTCTAGTGATTTTTATCTGATAAGTGAGCCCATTAGCCCTATCTAACACCCGAAATCAATCTCGACAATAACAGTCATACTAACATGTAAAACTACTGTTTTATCATTACATATTATGTTTATCATAAGTGCACGTATCTCATAACGTTTACGTACAAGTTAATTAATATGCAGTAGTTCACATAAGCATGCAATTTACATACACGTGTTACCCCACATACATCAACACTCAATTGTTCACATAATCATGCATGTCCAACAAATCACCAACGTTCGGGGTATAGGATTCGTGTGTGTGTCAAGACAACCGTTTTCCTAATTATACGTATGTTGATTTCACTTAACGTATGTTAATGTTACCTAATATTCTGAAAGACTTGTTCAACTAACCCTAGCTAAGTGTTTAACCACGTATAATCATGGAAATTAACTAGAGTTCAGTAAAGAGTTAACCTGAAAATGCGGGGTGTCACAAAAAGAGTGCCTGTATCTCAAAAATTTTGATGAAAAGATAAAAGAGTACAAGGCTAAAACTCTTGAAAGTCAAGTGGTGAGTACTCCAAAAGGAAAACCCAAACAGACTTTTGAACCAGTCCAAACAGCTGTTACCAAAGGTCTGAACAAAAACTCTGCTCCCAGAGATGTTCAGGTAACAGATGTTCCACCAGCTACCAGACTACCAAGAGGATATGGACAACCAACTTGTCATCGTCTGCCACATGTTTATGAAGAGCCTAAAAGGCCTTCTAAACCTAAAGTGAACAGACATCCTCCTGGTTTTCAGCATCTGACAGGAAGTGATCAAACATCTGTTAGACCAAGTGTTGACATACAAGCACTGCAAATGGTCAACTACAGCTGTTGAACCTAGTCCAAAAGCTAATTCAAACCACTGCCATCCAAAGCCAATTTGGCTTTGGACACTCACCAAAACTAAACTCTTTACTGATGTGCAGGGAGCTTCTGCTTGCTTAGATAGTTTATGGTATGTAGATAGTGGAGGCTCCAGGCACATGACAGGATGTAGAGCCCTTCTTCTGGACTTTCTTGCACATGGAGGGGGTGATATATCCTTTGGTAATGATTCTAAAGGTAAAGTGTTGGGTTCTGGAACAGTTCAAGCAGGGAGACTTAAGTTTGAAAATGTTAATTTAATAGACAATCTAAAATTTAATCTACTTAGTGTATCACAAATGAGTGACAAGGGATATGGGTCATTCTTCACTAAGAAAACATGTAATATTGTTGGACCAGAAGTGGTTGAAAAGATTAACACCATCATTGCTGAGAGTAAAGCACAGCTTGTTGCTCATAGAAGTGGCAATGTGTATGTAGTTGATATGTTGAAGGATAATCCTATGGCAAATGTCTGTCTGTTCTCTGCTGCCTCTACCAAAGAGACAGAATTGTGGCATAGGAGACTTGGTCACACCAACCTTCAAACTATCAACTCTCTCTCCAAACAAAACCTTGTCAGAGGTTTGCCATCAAAGGAATTCAAATGTGATGAGCATTGTGTTTCCTGCTTAAAAGGAAAACAACATAAAAGCTCTTACAAATCAATTGATGAGTCCAAAACTAGTCAGTGTTTACAAATGTTACACATGGACTTGTTTGGCCCAGTTAAAATCATGAGTCTAAGAAGAAAGAGATTCTGTCTTGTCATAGTTGATGATTTTTCTAGGTTTACATGGACTTACTTTTTACATTGTAAGGATGAGACTGCAGGTATTTTGAAGGACTTTGTCACCAAAGTTGAAAAACAATATGACTTGCCAGTAAAAGTCTTTAGAAGTGACAATGGAACAGAGTTTAAAAATAAGGAGTTGGATGACTTCTGTGTGTCAAAAGGGATTGTAAGGCAGTACAGTATCCCAAGAACACCAGAGCAAAATGGGATGGTTGAGAGAAAGAACAGAACTCTCATTGAAGCTGCAAGAACAATGCTAGCAGGTTCTGGTTTGCCACTGTCCTTCTGGGCAGAAGCTGTAAACACTGCTTGCTATGTTCAAAACAGAGTTTTAATCAACCCAAGACATCAAAAGACTGATTATGAAATTTTGTTCAAAATCAAACCATTAATCTCATTTTTCAAAGTCTTTGGCTGTCCATGTTTCATCTTAAATCTTAAAGATTCCATTTCAAAATTTGCAGCCAAAGTAGATTGTGGATATTTTCTGGGATATTCTTCTACTACCAAGGCCTATAAAGTGTTTAACACAAGGACCAAGACAATAGAAGAAACCCTGAATGTGAAGTTCAATGAACTCTCATCTTTAAAAATCCCAGCAAACCCTGCTGAGTTATTTGATTTGGATAAATTCAAATTTGAAGATATTGCTGTCAAAACTAACAGTGCAGGTATTTCACAATCTCCACAACAAGACTACAGAACAGATGTTGTGATTCCAGATCACTATAAAGTCTATCCTGTATCAGAGGAAGCAGTAGTTCAAAACAACTGTCAAAACTCTGTCACAGCTGAGTCAGCCACTGTTGGTCAGTCCTATCCCCAAACCACTGATTCACCTTGTGCATCCACTGCTCAATCATCTGTTGACAAAAGTCAATCATCTGTTGACAATAGTCAAACATCTGTTGACAAGAATCAGTCCAATTTTACACCACTTGGACCCATTCCTCCACCACCTTTCCAAACATCTGTTGACACTACAAAAGTGCAAACAGATGTTATGTCAACAGAGTCACCAAACCTCTGTCCTTCACCACAAAATGCCATCATACCATATCAGGGAGATCTAATCTACCTAAGAGCTCATCCACCAGACCAAATCAGTGGCAACATCAGAGAAGGTGTGCTCACAAGGAGCCAATCCTCAAATATCTGTCTTTTTGCAGGCTTTCTGTCCCTCATACAACCAGTCAAGTACCAAGAGGCACTGAAAGACAATAGTTGGGTGGAAGCCATGCAAGAAGAGCTCCTTCAGTTCAAAAGACAACAAGTGTGGGAACTTGTACCACTGCCTAAGGATGTTTGTCCAATTGGCACAAAGTGGGTCTTCAAAAACAAAACTGATGAAAGGGGTATAGTTGTCAAGAATAAAGCCAGGCTAGTGGTTCAAGGCTTCAGACAAGAAGAAGGGATAAACTGTGATGAAACCTTTGCCCCTGTAGCAAGGTTAGAAGCTATCAGACTGTTCCTAGCCTTTGCTGTCAACCACAACATCAAGGTGTATCAGATGGACATCAAATGTGCATTCCTATATGGCAAAATTCAGGAGGAGGTCTATGTATGTCAACCACATGGGTTTGAAGACACATTCCATCCTGAGTATGTCTACAAGCTCAATAAAGCTTTGTATGGACTTAAGCAAGCACCTAGAGCCTAGTATGAAACTCTCTCCACCTTTCTCTTATCCATTGGTTTCACAAGAGGTAAAATTGATAAAACCTTATTTTTAAAATGGAAAGGGAAAGATTTAATGATTGTTCAAATATATGTGGATGATATCATTTTTGGATCCACATGTAACAAAATGTGTAAGGAGTTTAGGGAAATCATGACAGCAGAGTTTGAAATGAGTGCTATGGGTGAACTTCAGTGTTTCCTTGGTCTCCAAGTAAAGCAGCTGCAAAATGGCACATTCATTCATCAAAATAAATATGTGAAAAACTTGTTAACCAAATTTGAGATGAATGATTGTAAGCCATGTAGTACACCCATGAGCACAGTCAAGCCACTCACTGATGATGACAAGGATGAACTGGTTGATCAGACACACTACAGATGCATGATTGGGTCTTTATTGTACTTAACAGCATCCAGGCCAGTGTGGCTTCAAAATCATGTGGCTTCAAAATCAATTGCTGGATTTTGGGATAACTGCACTAAGGACTCCACTCATGTTGGATAGTCAAGCTACTGAAAATATCATCAAGAATCTAGTTTCTCATTCAACCACAAAGCACATAGACATCAGACATCATTTTGTCAGAGATAGCTATGAAAAAGGTTTGATTTCTCTGCACCATGTTGCAACAGAGGATCAGTTGGCAGATGTGTTGACAAAAGCTTTAGACACATCTACCTTCACAAACCTGATCTCTCGAATTGGAATGTTAAACATGGATTAAAACAACAAAAATGTTTTCAATAAAAACATTAAAATGTTTTCAGAAAATCAATTTTCTCCTTAAAAATAGCTCTTTTTGGTTGAAAAATCTGTTTTAAAGCACTAATCAGATAAAACAACCACTGTTTCATTCTATCCACTGTTGGTTGAAATATCTGTTTCAAACATCTGATCAGATAAAACAACTGTTACTACATCAGTCTTTTGGTTAAACAACAGAGGTTGGCAACAGACTTTTGCCAAACAGCTGTATGCCACCAAATGTTTAAACCATCAGATGTTTGCCACGTCTGCTCTCAAAAGCAGAGTTTTGCCACATCAGCGGTTTCACCAAAGGCTATAAAACCCTGTTCCCCCCCCCCCCCCCCCCAACAGCAGTTTTACTGTCTCATTGTATTCAAAATACTAAAACCGCCTTCGTCTTCCTCAAACCCCTAATCAAATTTCAGTCACTCCCACACTCGAAATCCATTAAAATGGATCTTCAAACAAAAGCCACCCAAAATTTCCTACCATATCTGGTTAAAACAGAAGACAACGTACCATTCCATTCCACCATTGACATCATTTTAAACTCAAAATACAAAACAATTCTAACTGCTGATGCTCCCATCCATCTCGAAACCCTCCAAGAACTCTGGGCTAAAGCTGAAGTCTTGTTTCCAGACAAAAATCCTACATCCATTATTTCCAAAATTGGAGCCACCAGCATTTCCATCACACCTGAACTAATATCCACAACCTTCTCCCTCAACGACTTGTCAGGTAAGGATTTTTTTCCTAAAACAGAGCTTCACGCAGAGTTTCAGGAAAGAGGGTATGATGCTCAAATGACTGGATCAACATTGTTTAAAAAGTTTTTCCCTCCAGTCATGAAGTTTTTCTTCCATACTCTCCTTCTCTATGCCTCGGCTAAGACCACATCCTTCAATGAAATCCCATTAAGGATTCAGTACTTGGGGTATGCTATGTTGTCAAACTCTGACTTCAATCTTTCCTAAGGACTGTTTATGGACTTGGTTTCTAATGCGAAAGCCATAAAATCTGGCTCAAACAATGCTTTTCTACTCTACCCAAGAATTCTTAGTGTAATCCTTCAAAAGGTTTTACCAGAAAATGATTTTCAAAAGGGTGAGTCTTTCCAAATAAAAAGTTTAACTGATGAAACTTTCACAAGAATGCTGGGTTCTTCAACCCAAGAAAAAGTGTCCAAAGTGTCAAAAGTTTCTAAAACACAAACAAAGAGGTCAAAAACAACAACTGTTGTTCAAACCTCTGTTGTTGAGCCCACTGCTCCTGGTGATCATGGCACTTCATCTAGTGCTGTGAAACCCACACCAGCCACTTCCAAAAGAAAACGTCCATCTACAAAAACCACCTCCACACCCAAAAAGGGACTTCTGGAAGATGAGATACCAGAAGCAAACCCTGTTGCAACACAAAAGCAACCTGAAACCACTGTTGTCACTTCCTCACAACAGTTGGAAATATCTCAACCCAAACAAACTCCTCATGTATCCTCACAAAAGGATCATGTTGTAAGCCAAAGGGAACCACATACTGAAGCATATGAGTCACTTGATCATATGTTTACAAGTCCATCTCCCATGGCTAATTCTCTTCTTACTCCTCCACCTTCACCACAACATGTCCCACAAACAATGCAACCTCTGTTTGAGGCAATTGATAAAACTCAGGATAATCCCAGTTCCTCTCCTTCACCTGTCACTGAGAGTATACCTCCACAAGTGACTGGGCCTGAGAAAAATCAACCTGTCAACCCACAAACAGAAGAGGAGGTTACACTCCCAGAGTTCAATGTAACTCTTGGTGAGTTTTCAAGTGAAGCAGCCACTACTGGTGTAGAGACCACTGTCTCACAACAGGACAGTGGTTATATAACTAAGACTTCCTTGAAGGCAACAACTGATGAGGCCACAATTGTGTCCCCAAAATCAGTTGGAAGTCCCCCGAACCAAGACCAAGGGGCATCTGGTTCTCATTCCCTGGACTCACCTCCTAGGACTGAACTAGGTAAAACTACCACTGGTGGGAATTCAGATGATCCTATTAACTTAGGTGATGGATTAAAATTCCAAGAATTGACGGATAGAGTTCAAACCATTGAAACCTCTGTTGCTGACATCAAAACAGATGTCAAGTCAATATTGGAAACTCTGGCAAACTTTACCAAATGTCAACCATCCACTGCTGATATTGCTAGTGAGCTATGGAAATCTGTTTCCCCCATCATCATAGCTCACAGGAAACTAGCAGATCAGACACAAGAGACTTACATGAACTTGATCAGCAATATGGTGGATGCCAGGTTCAATGATACCAAGGCTGATATCAAGGTGATCAAAGACCACTTGCTGAAGACTACTGGCTATGCCCCTACCACAATCCTCAGAGATGAAGATGATGATGAATTCACAGCTGATGATGCCAAAAAGGGGGAGAGTGGCAGAGATAGGTTGCCAAAACTAAATCCTTTTGGTGCTCCACCCTCTCAAAAGGGTAAACCAACTGCTGATAAACCAGAGTCTACCAAATCAGCACCACAAAAACAACAACAACAACAACAAGCAAGTGCTCAAACCTCTACTGCTACTGAAACTGCCAAAATCAGCAAAGCAAAGGAAGTTGATACCTCTGCAAATGAAAAGGCTGATAAGGCTACTGAAGACAAGCTTAAAAGGGCTAACACTCTGGAAGTTAAAGCAGAGAGGCTAATTCAGCTGAAGAAGGAACAACAGCAAGAAGTTGAAGATGTGAGTTCCTCAAAAAGAAAGAAAATCTCTGCAAAACATACAAGGAAACCACCATCCAAACTATCTTCTGAAACCACTGATGCTGAAACCACTACTACCAAAACCACTGCTACCACCACCAAAACCACTGATACCACAACCACTGCCACCAAAACATCTGATACTACCAAACCAACCACTACACAACCAACAACCAAACCAACCATTACACAACCAAAACCCCAAACAACTGCTGGTTCTACAAAAGGACCAACAGAGGTTAACCCAACCATTGCTACATCTTCACCATCCCCAAAGATCTTGTACAGCAGAAAAAGAAAGTCTGTGCAAGATGAAAACATTCACACCACACCACCTAATACCCCATTCACACAATCTACACATGTCCAAGCCATTCCACTCTCATCATACTCACCACACACCTCACAGTTCAGATCACATAGACCACCACCAACCATCACACCATTGGCTGAGAAGTATCCTCTTGAACTTGATTTACTCAAGGGAGAACTTCAATCCTTCTATAATACTGATCAGCCATCCGAAAGATCCTTCCCTTCTCTTAAAAATTTTCCTGTTCCTCTAAACATTGATACCTATCTGAAATACAAGAGTGAACAGGCAGATGCCATCATAAAAGAGAAATGCAAAGGGAAGGATGACAGGAGTGCTCAGGGCATCCATTCAGCAGAGCTTAGCAAACTGAGTAGGATTGAAGATTTTGCTAAGACCCTGAGCAAATCAATGTCCTCCATGCCTCTCAGCAAAGATATGGAAAAGGAGGTTAGGGATTCTCTTCTAGAACAGATCTTGGCAACCATGCCTTACAAAGCAAACAAGAAACAGTTTGCAGGCTGGACCACCCATGCACTCAGAGAAGAATTGATCAGAATTTAAGACATGGTCAAGAATCCTCCATCAAAGGTCTCTGCCCCTGATTTCAGCAAAGGCAGAGATCCAGCCAGAGCTCTCAAGTTTAAAAGAATGAGACAAGAAATCGTGGCTGCTAAGTATGGAGAAATGAAGTCTGTGGCAAGATGGTCTGAAATAAGATTGATTGAAACTTACAAGAAGCTGGAAGAGAACCGAAAGAAAGACCCTACCTTGCCAAGAAAACCTATCTATGCTGATGAGCCCAAGAGACCTCTACAAGCCTTTACTTTAGACAGCCTACTGGACACTTCTGATCTATCTATTGCTGCTAGAAGACAGTTCAAAAAGCAGAAGGAGATGACAGAAGAAGAACAGAAATAGTTTGCTGATACATTTGTAAAAGAGGGTCTCATTAACCAAATTTGTTATTTCTCTGATCCAACAACTAAGAGACTCAGAGAACTCATAGGAAGACCTCCATCACCAAACTCATCAAAAATAAAGATGCATCCCAGCCATTCCTCTGATTCTAAAATTCTAAAATGGAAGTCAAATAAAGACACCCATGAATTGACTCTGCTCAGATCAGATAGAAGGAATCAGAAGCTCAGCATGGATGATGCACATGGCCTGTGTGCAGAAGATCTCCAAACATTGCTGAATCTAGAGCTGGAAAGAGATGTTGAAGACCTCTTCTCATTGAGCTTTGAATTACAACTCAAAGGTCAAATTAGAGAAAGTCTGATGACGAATAAAGATCAAGAATAAAGCTAAGTTTTGGCATCATCTGTTATAGGGGGAGATTGTTGGGTCTGCTGACCTGGAGAAGAACAGATGATTAGAAAGCCAAAATATTCAATCTTTTGATCCTTTGAATAAAACAGTTGATACAAGGAACTTTCCCCAAAAGACTGTTGACCCTAACAACTGCTACACCAAACAATTGATAAAGAC